>CM042750.1:8853665-8936165 GCA_022496165.2 Catalaphyllia jardinei | reverse complement strand
CTCAAATCGAGAAGTTTCCGCGCGGTACGAAAAAGTACACCATTGGGGGTGCACCCCCGGCTTCCCCACCGGATACTTTGCTCAAGTTATTTTAGGAATGATACTAATAAACTCGTCCGTGGAAAGCGATATCAACTTATATCTGGGACGAAGCGTCTTGCTGGCTGCTCCAAAACCTTTGTTTCCTGCCGTTGTTCACTTCTTGGTTTTCATGTGACGTAATCATATTCCAAAATTAAAAATTACCTTTCCTTTCTGAGGTTTTAGTTGCATCAGATAAACGACCCTATAGAAACTTGATGTTTCACAACGTTTTAGCTCGACAGGGTTTTCCCTTTAGTAATAAAGCACGTTTGAATTTCCAAACTTTTGCGTTGCGTGACATAAAAATGGTGGCCCCAGAAGGCTGTCGCGTAGGTCAAAAGATTAGTTATCGCTGTAGTTGTTGCTAACTAAACAGTGCTTGCACTAGAAGAAGCATTTATTTCAACGTGTCGGATCTCTAGAGCCATAATTTTTCATTTCATCAGCAAAACTAAGTGACAGATGTTTCTGTTACTTTACGGCCGCCATATTTGTGCCCCTCAGAAGGGCACAAACATGGCGTCTCCATACAAAGCTCTATAAATTTGGGTGGCACACTTCTGCAAATAACGCGCCAATGAAAATCAGCAAAGACCTGACTCTTGGCGAGGTTGTTAATATATCACTCATCTATCGTATCTCAGATTCTTGACTTTATTCATTTAATGGTTACGATTTTTAGTTTTCATCACATGACTGGTGAAAACCGAGAATACCGATGGACATTGACCCCTGCTCGCACTGCCTGTGTCGTATCTTCGTTTGATTGACAGGTTTGACAGATATTTCACATTTTCTCAGAGGTCCTGACCTTTCTACAAAGACACGTCGAAAGCAATCCAAATGGCGAAGTTATTGTTGTTTTATTTGCTCATCCTCGGTTCCTCGTTAGAACTTAGTTCGTCATCCAATTGGTGGAGTCCTTATGAGTGGCGAGAATACTGGGAAGACTGGTGGCAGAAACTTGACATTGGGCAAACCGAAGGAATCCTACAACCACAGCAGAGCAAACCAGAGATTTTGCCGAGTGACGAAGGGTAGGTCTATAATAAGCCATGCATTCATGGGGAAGTAAACACTGGACCCAGCAAAAGTGTAGGCATAGAAAATCTCCGGGCATTATTTGGGCAATCCTCCTCTCTGTGTGTCATGCGTATCATATCTGTAGGTTGGCTCCTTCTTTCACGCATCTGTTTGGACTCGTTTCTCGCTTTATTTGTTAGGATTCTTTGAATTTCTTCGAACTCAGGATGTCTGGGAACTCGTAATCGAAACGGGATGATCTTGATTTTATCTTTATAAATTCGAGTTGTGATGATAATAAACGTACGTTTACTTCTTCTATGTTTTGTTTTGAGAAATATTATGATGGCAGTTCAAAGATCACCTGAATTCTACAGTGGTGAAACAACGAGTATGGCTGAACTGACGTCAGCATGTACAGATAATGGGTCCCAATGACATCATATTAATTTATTTTGTCCGTTTTGTACAAAATCTCTGGGTTTTCTCCGAAACTGAATTAAATTGACCATTGAAGACTCAGGAAAGATCTCTGAATATTGGATGCCCAAATGGAATTACGTTTCGCATTGCACGGGGCGGAAGCTATGTTCGAAGAGCTTCAGCGGGCAGGGAAATGACTAACTCTATGTGTAGCCTTTAATTAGGCTGAGGGCGAGAGATGATTGACACTTCAGGCTGCCGGAAGGATGGTACCTGAAACAATGGGAGGTTTCTGTTACTTCCTGAGGCCGCGGCGATCTTGTTTAGGGATGGTTAGTTATAGTTTTATATTTGTGATGTGCACTTAACTTCGAATATGTGCCAGTTGGGCAGGGTGTTGAATACTCAATAACCTCAGTCCTGGAAGCGAAAACTGGCAAAAAAAGAAAATGTTGTGAACTGAGCCACGGAAAAAACGATTTCAAACAAGCAAAAGAAGAAACTCGTGCGCAAAAAGAAGCTAGAAAAAGAGCTTTTTACTTTGATTACATGTATATATCGTAATAAGCATATCAACTGTCCAACACGATGATAGTCAACAGGAAAGGAATTTTAAAAGTTAAGTGTCTTTTCGACAACTTCATTCAAACTATGAAGACTTGAAATTTTTTGCTGCATTTTTTTATTATTACCCAATAAGATGTTTTTGTGAGTAAAAGGATTATCGTTTTTATTTATAGAATCGCTAATCCTTTGGTTTTTATAAAGAGTTTTTGTTAAATAATCGTCAAAAAATGCCAAGTGTTCACATTTCGAGTGTTTCCTTTGTAATTTTTTCATTTCATTTGATGTGGTTGTCAAAAGAATTGATACTATTGCTTGAAGAGATCGCTACGGGCTGACAATCGTCGCTTGTAAGACTTACTCCAATCGAGAAGTTCGAGGTCAACATTAGGCTCCATTAACAAGCCGCTGTTCGGGAAAGGAGCCCGCGCTCCTCCCCCCGAACTCGGGGAGGAACGTTGACTTGAGAAAGCGGCGGAAATCGAGCCGAGATCAACATCTGGGTTCTCATTATACAGTCGAACAGACACGTAATGAGAATAGAAATAATCATAGAGAAAAACAAATACAGTCGGTAAGTGGAACTCACAAGCGATGAACCTTTATTTTATTACCTTTTTCCGAGGAACACCGCTTAGCGAACGCAAGCTGACTTGACGTTTGTCGACTCAGCCAAGTGACCACTCACCACGTTTCGCACTTCACGCTTCACGTTTCACACTTCTCGTTTCACGCCTTATGCGTCGACATGCTCTTTATGGCTAGTAGGTTGTTCAGATGTTCTGTTTCTTTACTCTCTACACATACAGTTTCCTTACTGCACTGTTCCTCTTGAAAACTAACTTCTTAGCTGAGCGCCTGGGGGACATATTCTAAGTAATAACTTCTTTTAGCTCCGTGGGCGTGCAAGATGAACCAAATCGCGCGCTGTGATTGGCTACCTGAGCGGGCAGGCTGGAGCTATCTTACCCCCTCAAGACTATCCGTCTTCTTTTTTTTTTGCCTGTCCATAAACACACAAAAAAGAACTTGGCCAATATCCACCCATGTCGACCTCTCGCTTGGGCAATAACCCATAATAGCTGAACGCCTGGGCTACATGTTCCACGTAGTAGCCACGACATCACGAGTGTATATCACTTTCTAAGTGGCCGCAGTCCTATAACTTATGGAATTTTTAATATCATCAGATCAGCGCTTGAAAACACTTACATTTTGAACTAAATTTACTTTGGTGGCGCGACGCACTTGCTATCCATATTCTGATAAGTACAATCAAACTTCCAAGAACGGCCATGTTTTTACACCGGCCACTTTTTTTTGGCCCGGAACACAGTCCATACATTCACTATTATTTTAACCTCGCTACAACAGTTAACTATCCGCAACGGCAACGACCACTAAAGCCCGTTCCAACTCCCACAGTAGACCCTTTGCATAAATGGCGCCTACGTTTGAATAACAATACTTTGCACATCCCTAGCCTCACATTCATGTTTCAAGACAAACGAATTTTCACTTGAATGTGAGACTAAGGATGTGCAAAGTATTGTTATTCAAATGTAGGCGCCATTTATGCAAAGGGTGCACAACCCCTCGATAACGTACAGCTAATCAACGGTTGACGAACGGTGTATGAAAACCTCCTTTCGTATTGTAAAAGGCCACAAACATTGATCCGTACCGCACGTCGTTGGTGTCTTTTTCTACAAAGTTTGTGTCTTGTTGATACATTTTCATTAAATGCTAAAACAAACATTTTTTGAATGAAAACGTTGCAACCCTGAAAAAAGGTGTCACATCACATCCCTACCTTCCCAGAAAAGATTACAACGGCCCCTTTCATCGGTCGCTAAGATGGCCTTTCTTGAGAAGTTCGACTGTATTCTCGTCTTCGTCATTGTATCTTATCAGCTTTATCATCTTCTTCATTTTTAGGCCGAATGTTTGCAAACATCGGATTCCCATAGGAATATTTCGAAAATGCAAGAAGATACCGGGAAAACGAAGACTTCAGTGCAGGTACGTTAATTACATTTCTAAGTCGCCAGAATGAGAACTTTCATTCTCAATGACGAATTTGTGACTGTTTCCTCTTTTATTGCGCAGGACCGAACAGCATTATTTGACAGAATATCGGTGCTGTCCCGGATATACCCAAGTGGAAAGAAAGCCCGGATGTCCAAAAGGTAATTACCATATCGGTATCTTGCGATTGGGCTGGGACGAATCATTGTGCACGATTGAGAAGGGCCTTAAGACCTATTGCATATCGCCAAAGACTTTTCTGTTGCTCAATTCATGTTATACTGGCCTGCATGCAGACGTCTCGTATTTCATTGTTTACTTTTATGCATAAAACAAAAGAAGTACAGGGCATTTGAATGCAGTTTAACTGGCAGATATTCGAAGTTAAGTACACATCACAAATTTTCAAATATTTGTTTTAATTATTTTATATTAATAATAACTTAATTTAATCGCCATGGTATTTATCACTGAAACTATCCACAGACCCTGTATTTTGTCTTGACGTGGTCGAGATCTCAAGCTTGGCAAAATATTATCCAAACGCGTGAGATATGAACGAGCCAAAACGGAAAGAGGTAGGGTTCACTTGCTCGCGCGCTCGAAGAAAAACAACTCGTAACAAAAAAAACACACGTCTATGGACAGAAAAATGTAGAAACTAATATCATAAATTAAACTGAAAACTTTTGAAAATCCCGACTGGTTGGAGGCTGATAAGTTGGCTAATTGCGAGACGTTGCCGCGGAGTTGAATTCACTGAGGACAGCCGAGCACCAATCCATGTAGCGGCATGGAGGAGAAGTTGAACTCGAGACTTCCTAACCTTAATCGCTGGGCAACCCCGCTTCATTTTGTGATCTTTGAGTTCTATTTCCTTTTCAGAACTTTACACTTCAAATAAGAAAATAATGGAGGTGGCGGAGTCTCTTGGTCTGGGTGAATTTACAAAACTAATGAACTCTTCCGGTCTTTCGTCTGAGCTGGACTCTGACACGCGTTACACGGCATTTGTTCCATCGGACCAAGCGTTCTCTGCCTTGCCATCAGAAACTTTAGACGAGCTTGCTAACAATAAGGAGATACTTCGCGAAACGCTTCTGTTGCATTTGGCGGCTGGAAAGATTGTCACTGAAACAATGAAAGACAACAGAAAGATATTAACGCTTGACGGGTCGCAAGAGCTGCGCATCAACGTGGCGGAAGACGAACAGGTAACACAACAAATCTTGAACTCGTACTGCCTTCGATTGTAGCTATTTATTATTCCCTCGTCGCCAGACTCCCTCGGGTATCAGGCCTCCGCTTTTCTTTTTGTTTCCTCTCTTGGTTTCTCTACAGTCCGGTGTCGTTGCTCGTTGCCAAGATCCCTTGTTTCCCGGTTCTTTTGTACCCTCTTTCTTCGCCCCCTCCTTCACTCATTCTCCGCTTCCCTAGCCTAATCCCTGTGCTCTCTCTTCCTGCTCAATATAGGTGTTGAACCCAACCGGGAGAAGAATTGTCGTAGAATTTTATAAAAGAAATAGAAAACATGTTCTTTGAGTTTTTATAACTCGATAGAAACATGGTACATGTTTTTCATCTATTAGATAGAGCGCGCGGTGTAGGGAGAATCTGGACTTCAATTTCACACGTTTTATCGCTGCTTCGCTTTCCCCGTTTATGACTTTCACACTTTTTTGTTCCCCAGCTTTATCGTCCCCTCGCTGCATTGATCCCCCATGCCTTTTCACCTCGTTCTCTGGTTCCTTTGTTTTTTAATGGCGTATTCGAAAGCTATACTTATCCTTTCACTCTTTTGACAGACAATCGTGGTACAAGGAGGAGAAATTGTTGTCTCAAATCAAGGAGCAAGTAATGGAATCATTCACGTTATTGACAGAGTTCTGAAACCAGCCGTCGGTAACATTGGAGATATTCTAAAACGCAATCCAAACTTCAGTATCTTTTCACAAATGATCGAGAATTCCGCAATGAATTTCACCAACATGACCTTGTTCGCACCGACTGATCAGGCTTTTGAAGTGATGGACCGCGTGAGACTGGAAAACCTTCTTTCCAATGAGGAATGTGTTGAGGTACGCTATACAGGTCTAATGAAAGAATGATATTGATTCTGACTTTTTTCGTAAATAAAACTTTATTTTAAATGAAATATAGGACCGTATTAGGCTCGATTTCCTCCGTTCTTTAAATTCCGGTCAACTTTTCTCCCCCACTGAATGCGGGAGAGAAGGTCGGGCTCCTTTCCTGAACAGCGGCTTACAGTCGAGTCTTGGACCGTATTTGCGCCATAGGCCCTTTGCACGATTCGGTCACATGGTACGGAATAGATTATGCTGGGACGCAAGTTACACAGTGGAAGTTTTAAAACAAAGGAGAGTCAAGCTGGACTGGTACGAGTTCCTTTGTTTTGAAAGTCCTGCGTCCCAGCATAATTAATTCTGCACCATGTGACGGGATCGTCCAAAGGGCCTATAATATCATTTGACGAGAAAAGACAGTTAGGCTGAGAACAGAAAAAATCACCAAATCTATTTCATAACATGCTATAAAGACTGTTCGGTGTATTTCAGGTCTGAAATGGGAGTAGAAACATAAAAGGATGCAACATTAGATGCTTCGCGTGTCCTGCAACAAATTAAAGTTGCAAGTGCAAAGAATAGCCCCTGCAAACCCCTCCTGAAGATTCAAGGAAGCACCTCCCTACCCCTACCCCCCACCACCACCTACTTCGCTAGACCATTCCCGACCACCTTGCCCTGGACTGGACTGCTGTCGCTTGGATTTCATTGAGCAGTCTCGATGTGTCAAAATCATCTTACATTATGAAACCAACAGGCTCCTCTTTGATGTTGCGTCTAATTCATTGGACTGAAAACTGTTCAATATTGATTGCTATTATAGAAATTTATCAAGTACCACATGCTACCCAAGCCAATTTACACAGCCGCGCTGGACAACGGTCGTTACACCACTGTGGAAGGACACTTCGTCGATGTTAAACTGGGTGGCGACAGAGAGATCGAAGTAAACGACGCCATGGTGACGGATGCTGACGTCAGTGCCAATAATGGAATCATACATACAATTAACAAAGTACTGATGCCTATTTCAGGTAAAAGAATGTTCTCAGAAAGTTTTTATAGTACCCTCAAACTGTAATCTCCATGATTCGTGTGTTTAAAGGGAGGAGTGTTCGTGACAGCCCAGTCACTCAGCCCACGGCAGCCATTAACTTCGTCACGCAACAAAACAAATGTGAAATGGAAACGTAATTTTGCGTAATGTCCATTGTCCTTTGCTTAGTTTGAAATTCTGCAATTCTGCGGTGAAAGCTTTCGAAATAATTTGTATGGTTGAGGACGGGGATTGGAAGGGCCACAACGCAAACAAAGAGAACAGATCGCATTGTTTACAATACGCCACCATCAGATTCCTATTTGCTGCGACCATAAGCGTGATCTAAACTATTTTTCTTCTGTTAGCCATGAATCTCTTGGAAGTGGTCAAGGTGTTGAACCTCACAACACTCATCAAGTACCTGGACGCTACCGGCCTTTCCACCACTTTAAAGGACGAACAGGGACCGTTCACGCTATTTGCTCCAACTGACAAAGCTTTCGAGGCTTTGCCCGAGTCAACCAAGCAATCCCTCCTTGAAGATCCCGCCAAACTCAAGGAGTTGCTCGCTTATCACATGCTTCCTGAGAGGAAGTGGACATACGAATTTGGGAAGGATTCGCTGGTGAATTCTCTCAACGAGCCCGACAAACTCCGTCTTAATTCATTCAGATATGGCAAGGTATGGTGAAGCTTAAGCTGTCCATATCAAGATGGTCATCATGGCATTAGCTATTCTTTTCGCAAAATCACGAGTAGCCAGTCGTTGTGTATTGAAGCAATAAAAAATTGGCGCGTGTTAACCCTTGAAACTGCACGTTTTAAGAAAGTTCGCCGTAAGTTCAATATGTCATCGAGGTTTTTGTACACTATGCTTTTATTTCGCCACCATAAAATGCCACCTTAATGCTCCCTTCTTCCACTATAATGCTCAGTTTTCCCCAAAAAGGTCACTAAAATGCTCGGTCAGTGCTCATGAAAAGGTTTTTTTTAAATTTTAATAATTTTAACGTTTCGACACAACTAACAGTTCAGAGTGCTTAATGTATACTTGGTATGACAAGTTGACAACAACGTATATAATAGTTTTAATACACCAAAAGATAATTCTCTATATGATCTGTTGTTCTGTTAATCCTCTGTCCCCTTTCAGCTTATATCTTGAGGACGTTCGCGCCCATTGCTACTGCGCACTCTAGTGCGCACGCTATATATTCATTGGGCACGCGCGTGCCACGTCATTTTCAAGCGCGCGCACCGAGTCGAAAACTCCACAAAATATAGAGCTGATGACCTTTGCGTTAACTTGGTGTGCGAATATTTTTGTTGGATGCTCGGTGACCTCCACTTTTTTTTCGGCAGATCACTTCCTCTTCTGATTCTTTCAATTATACTAAAAAACAAAACAAAATCTGTACGTGGGAAGTTTTAATAATTTCTCATATCATATTTCTCATAATTTCTTATATATTCAAATAGGGTCGAATTGGTACATGAATACAGGTGTGCGTGACTTAAAAGTTATATTTTTTAAGGCGTATTCTATCTGATTTAATGACATATGTAGCAAAGATATATCTAATAGATCTATATATGCTCACGGTGTTAAAAACACATAACTTAGATATGATTCTTCAACTTAAATATATGCCGATAGTAATGAATCCGGCCAGAATCGCCGCGAATGACTGGAAATCCTAGAAATACTATGGTCTGTGATACGCCTTATTTTCAAAACGAGTTCGGTGACCCCCGATTTTTTTTACGTTTTTAATCTAATCTTATCATTTTCTACCTGCAGTCAAAGTTTTTCTATTTTCTCTGAAAAAAAATATTAATTTTCCGGGAAAATGCCACTAAAATGCTCAAATAGTGCTGCAAGTTTTTGCCTCACTAAAATGTTCGAAAAAAGCTATTAAAATGTACAATAGCGTAATGTCATCCCGCCCCGCAAGTGAGGGTTCGTATATTTCTTATAAATTATAGTATATTATGTATGGATTATTTACCAAGCTTGTTGGGTCAAGATGGCTGGATAGTGGTCAAGTTCTTTCTTTATATAGCCTCTGCTTCGACTTCGAGAAAATTTTTCTTGCCGAAAACTGCGTGATAGCGCCATCTCTCCTGATCGAGTAGCCAATCACGGAGCTTGTCATATAATAAAAATATTTCACAACCAATCAGGGAGCGCGAACGTTAATATAAGTATATACAAACACGCGTGAAAGTTTGGGAGAACTCGAAAAAGCTGTGGAAACAGTCGCCTGCGGCTCGTGTTCCCACAGCATTTCTTGTTCTCCCAAACTTCCACTCGTGTTTGTATAACTCGATAGAAACACGGTACATGTTTTCTATTTGTTAAATTTAAGCTCGGTCACTAAAGGCCTTTAAAACTACTTCATTACTTAACCCTAGTCTAACCTAAGTATCGAAACTTTTTCAAAAACTTCCAATACTCATGAGTGTAATTAGCGCTTTCATTTTCCTTGCCCTTGATAACGTAAAGTATTGGAAGCGTTGTAACGTACAGTAATTTGAAATGGTCTTTTGTTTGAAGGTACACTCTGTTAACGGCGCATGCTTAACTAAAGCCAATGTTGAAGCCTGCAACGGAGTCATCCATGTTATTCATAAAGTGCTGCTACCACCGACCAAGACAATCTACGACGTCATCAACTCTGATCCCCGCTTTGTAACACTCGTAGAGGCAATAAACGTCACTACGCTCGCGCCAGTCCTCCAGAACCCAGCCGCCTCGTTAACCTTGTTTGCGCCAACGAACTGGGCTTTCGCAAAACTCGAGCTCAGCTCTCCTGGATCCATGGAAGGTCTTCTCGCTTACCCTGAAGAGCTGACAGAAGTTCTTCAACATCATTTGGCAAACGGGACGCTGTACACGTGCGGTATTCACTGCAAATTCAGCTACTGGTCGCTGTTCAGCAACCATTTCTCCGTATTTTCCGCGGCTCGTGGCGTCCTTAGGATGCGCTATGGCTGGAACGGACGAGTGTATGTCAATGGCATGCGCATTATTGGCCTCGATCTACCGGCAACGAATGGAGTTGTTCACGTGATAGATGACGTGTTGGAGCTGTATCCACAGGGATACCGCAAACTGAGGCGTCAAGCGCACAGTGGCAGGGCGAGTCGTGGCAAAAAACGGCGCTTGCATTAGACACAACTGAAATGTCGCTTTGACGTGTCTATATAAGAAACGCTAATATAATTGTGCTTGTTATAGTAAAACACACGCTTTTGATGTTCAAAAATTAGGCCTGATACACGCTAATAAAGTTCTACACACATTCTTGCACATGGTAGAACTTTATGGTCAATGCAGAGGTTGCTACTGCTAGCGAGAAACACTCCTGCGTTTGGTTAGTTAGCAACTTAAAATTGATAACGGTAATAGAACTGACTGCTGTAGTGAGTTTTTGCAAAGCTTACATATCCTCAGGGCTTACGAAGAATTAAATAAACTTAATCATAAATTGTTAATGTCTCGCGCTAGAAATATACCTTAGCTGTAGCTACACGGAACTTCGGTATAACCGAATCCATCCGAAAACAAAGCCCTGCGTTTTATGTGAAGGAAAGCTGCTCCTGAAGATATGACTGATCATCGCAGTTATGCTCACAACTTAAGCAGTTGTGAAATTAAAGCCCGAAAAAAATTTAGGCCTGAATGCCGGGATTCGAACCCATGACCTCTGCGATACCGGTGCAGTGCTCTACCAACTGAGCTATCAAGCCAACTGGGAGCTGGCCACTTTGTGAGTTCATAATATACCCGTAGAAGATGCTCCTGGTAGGAGTTTACCCGCCATAAGGAGCCACTGACCTTGGACAAGGTACTTTTTCACGCGTATCATCCATTACGTATGTTTATGAAGAACAAGGAGGGAGAGGTGAGGTGAGGGTGATGGAGGGTCATTGTTTTTAAGGTACGGAAACCTGGGGGCAACAAGTCGAGACATATACTAATAGAGCATGCGCGAAGAAAGGAGGGTCCGTTTGGGGCTCGGTCAGCAGGAACCGAACACTTATTCTATGAATGTTTGGTAAATGATGTCTCGGAGAAAAGGGCGACCTTCCTACCAGAGGTAACTCTGACCCAAGGAAACAGGCCCTTACCCAGGTGTATCGTACATGGTTGGGATAAAAATATTCTTGGCAAAAACACTTAATGTAATATGCTGGGCCAGGTGGTTTCCGCTCCCAGCTAACTCGAGTTTCAGACGGTCCGCGTGCAGTCTGACCCGGAGAGCCGGAGCTTGTGTGCCTCAGTACCCATAATGCTAAAGGAGCCCAGTCGCGGTATTTTTTATTATTTGGCTTCGTACAAAATTACCTTTGAATTGAAGAGAACCTGAAAATAACAGTTTACTAAAATAGTAAAACACCAGAGATAATAAAAGAGCGTTTTCACATGACTTCACAGCAGCCATATTGGTGTGCCAAAACAATAGGAAGGCGGCCATGTTGGTGTCCCAATCCTGTGTAAACAATTTCTTTTGTTCCAAAAAATTTGCATAGCTGCTGGCCATGTGAGTAAGAACACTCTACAGGCAATGATGGTTAAAGGCTGGTTTTTGCAACCGACGACTGAGTGGTAGTCGGAGTCGAAAGCAGGACAGCCATCCCGCTCTGTCGCTTGAGATCTAGTGAAAACTACATTGTCGGTGCTGGAAGCAAAAGCGTTTCTGCTTCCGACTTCGACATCTATCTAGTTTTCACTAGATCGTTAGCGACGGAGGCGTACACGGAGTTGTAAAAAATAGAAACGTGCTGATTCTTCCGACTCCGATTTCGTCGAGCTTATGACTCCGCTTACGACTCCGATTTTCGATTTTCACTACGTCATAAGCTCTCCGACTACGACTCCTTCGCTTGTGAAAACCAGCCTCACGGATGGGAAATATTAAAACGTATTACAAAAGACGAACTTGAAAAATTCATTCTCAACTTTTTAAGATATGCAAACCGTGACGTAGCTATTTTAATTAACCCAATGAATCGAAAACCCAAGCTACGACAGAACCTCGTTGCCCTGGTCTATTATCTTACCGCCCCCTGGGGCGAGCGCGGAGAAACCGTCTCTCCTCGCTCGCCCCATGGGAACTCCAGAGAGGTCGGTAAGATGAGAGACCCTGGGAACGAGATTGAAGCTATGGCACTAAAGAGACGTTAGGGAGGGGTGTACCATATGATTTTTGAGGGGTTGTGTTGGTGATCTGGTACATGTACGAATTATCTTCTAGCCCTGTCATGTACAAGTATGCCCGGCTTACAAGGTCGTTTAATCACAAGCACCCCACCCCACCCCCCTCAAAAGTCAAATTGTCCAACCCTATACTTTTGGTGAAGTAATCTATGATCATACCTAGTCATACTATTATTCTGTCACTGTTTAGAAAAAGAACTCCTTGGTCTATAAAGCACTCAAAAGTTGGTAATTAAAACCGCATTTTTATTTTCAAATAACTCATTTTAGTTGTTGCAATCAAAATACATTGATTAAACAGAAGACCAAGGACCAAGGACGCGAGGGCGAATCAAGTTTGGTGACTTTTTGATATGAAAATTGGGTTTTATGTATACACTATTCGTAGTAGCCGTTGTGGAGCTTTTCTTCTCATTGACTTCTTACCTTATAGTTTGCCGTTCAATGGGTTATCATTTTATTATCACTTTGCCTTGGTTTCATCTACCTATCCAGTAGTTTGCTTTCTAAAAGCAGTCAAGCAATAAATTAACTATTTATTTGTGAAGTAATATTTAGAGAGCTAGTAAGTGGTTTACTACTGTTCTTTTTCTTTTTTAACTGCTAATTGTAACTCCGGTTGCGTTTTGCCTCTAGGTACTTTTAAACGTCTTTTTTCAGCACTCGAAGTGAATATACAGGTATGGGTAAATCGTAATAAGTGGATTTTCAGAGCCTGAAGCGTTCTTACAGGCGAGGAAAAAGAATCAAGAGGTCGAGATTTCTGGTGGTAAAACCGAAGAAGTTGAAGTCACTGCCCGCTACGTGGAGGCAGTTTTATTTGAAACAATCGAAATCGAGTGTTTTACACTCGAAAACCAGTAGTAAAATTGCATGTAACCGCAGAATTCTGTGACCTGGAGTTACGGGGCCCAAGTCGCGTCTACTAATACTTAACTATTGTGTGCTTCGACTTGTTCGCCGATGGAACACAATAAATCTACTTTTCTGCCATTAATTCAGTCGAAACTAACATTGATTCTGTAAGACAGATTATTCATGACTCTGAGCGCTCTAGAAGTTTCACTTGCTGCAGGGCTCTCATTAGGTGCCGCGGCCGCGGCTAAAAAACCGGCTACTTCGATTTCTGAGCCGCCTTCTTTTCGTGAAATAATACTTTTGTAAGTTGCAAAGAAAAATGAGAACCCTGGTGTTTTACTTACTATAAAAATAATTTAAAAGCCTTCAACAAAATAACACGATAATTTCTCTTAAGCTAAATTTCAAGATAGCGGTTTTCATCAGAGAACCAAATAAGGCGATCATCTCGTATATGTCCAACGGGAAGCCGCTGATCATTCGGCTTGACTGTCGCCTCGAAATTGTATGTCTTCTCAACTTGCACTGCAGGCTCATAATCACACTGACCAGTTCTCAAGGCAGAAGGTATTTCAAGCTGAGTTAGGTTTGCAGTGAAATAACCATTCACTGCCATGAATTTCTAAAAGACAGAAGAAAAAGAACAAAAAGCAAAGTTTCTGTCAAAGTATCTTTTAGGGTTCACTCGAATAAATAATGATAATTAAAGCTCTCATTTCCGTTTTTAGGCTCCGGTTTCTGCCGCTCACTTGAGTCCTACCTTCAAATATCGAATTCTCTACCCCCCCACTCCACTCCCCTTGGGATTGTTGACGTACACGACAAGAAAAGAACGAGAAAAAAAACGTTATCTTTGTCTCGATAGAAGTTGTAAAGTAACCTAAAGACAAGCATTTCGAATTAAAAACGATTTCCAAGGGAGCTATGGCTGCAAAACGATATCACTCCCTTCACAGGAGAGTAACAGAGAATTCTAATGATCCGTACCTTTTCAGCATCATAAAGCATTACCAGCGCCGAGTACACAGGCCAGTTGGTCGTACGAACAAACTCTGTCTTATTTATTGCATCTGTGCTGAACTGAATGAATCCCCATCTGGAGGTAGAAACAAATCAAAATGGAAAAAAGAACCCTGTTTCAATTTTTTTTAACATAAACAAGCGAATGTTAAAGTTAACAGCCGACGTTCCATCTTTCTTAAGTCAAAGTAACTAAATTAATGCAAAGATTTGATTCACTTTTTCAGTCTCTACAAATAAGTACAATAAAAAAGGCTTATGGTGAAAACCTTTGCGCGAATCGAGTCTGTTTGCACGTTTACAGATGGTTGAAGTTTTCGTAATAAAAGCATCTCCTTCATTAAACAATCAGACTTGTTCGAGCACGCGAAATCTTGGCATAAGTTTATTCTCTTTTTTGAATGAGGATGGTCTCAGGATGGTAGTCTAACATGGCTCGATCCGAGGGTTTCAGGACAAATTTCTATATTTGGTGTTGTTTCCTTTGTATCCAAGCCTCTACTGGTAATTGAGAGACAAGAAAGAGATAAGAAAGATTACAATTTTGACCCAAAAGCCTCGGAGCCATGTTAGAATATTGAAATATCGAACGAGGCGTAGTATTTTTTGCCACTGAAACTAATTTTTGCATAACAGTGTACCTTGCAAAATCTGATGGCTGTAGGTGGAGTAGGACTGGGGAGAGATACGAAAATTCGCTCTGCACCTCTTTCCAACCAGAAATTTAAACTGCACCCCCAAACTGCTGTTCTGAATTACTGGGACAACCAGACAAAAGCTGTAAGGGGGGGGGGGGGGGTGGGGGTGGGTGTAGAACCCTAAGGACAGAAATGCCATCCAGGACTGGCTAAGAAGCAACATTTCCAGGCTGAACTACAGAATACAGGGCCATTTATTTGCATCTTATTGAACCACAAGTGTGCCTATTATGTTATACGTCCTTCTTCAAAAGATTTTGAAACGTGTAAAACAGGTGTTGCGAAGTGGCCCTGCATTGTGTAATTGCTCTGAAACTGAATTGAAGTGGAGGCCTGTTAAGCATACTGCGCATCAAAGAGGCTTGACCATTCTATTGTGTGTACCTACCTTTCGGGAAGGTGCATGTTAATGGCACTTTGTGAGGACCACACCCAATTGTCTTCAGGTACATTTGGAACCTGCGAGAAAAGAGGAATTCGGAGAAAGAAAATGTCTTTTTTGTAATAGCACTGGGACAAGATCAGGTACATTGTGAGAAAAGTGGCATTCAGATACAAAATTTCTCCTGTACTACATGTAGTACAGGAACAACATTGGATGCATTGATTGATGACCAACCCAATTGTCATCAATTGAACATCTAGGAAAAAAAGTAATCAGACATAGCGTAATGCTTTTTAGACCTGTCACAGGCCATCTCCCTTAAGTATCTGCTAATAAGAATTTTATCGTTTCACAATGCGTCATTGCTTCAATTTGAGATAAGGATGAAGAAAACAGTGTGTCTGTTAAAAAGTATTTGAGTGTACGCACACGCATCTAAATCACTAAAAATATACCAACCTTTTCATAATGGCCATGGACATTCCTAACATGCCACTCAACCCTACACAAAGAAAGAAAATATAATTTCAGTTGCTGTAGGTGCACAATATTATTATAACTTTTTTCCTTTAAGAGGGCATGGTAACAAATCTTCCAATCTAATTGGTTTTTAGCATGGTTCAGATTTTCCTATCCTTGCCCAGTCATGGTAATGTGCACACGATGTGTGTGTGTGTGTGTGTGTGTGTGGACAAAGAGAGGAAGAAAAAAAAAGGTTAAATACATAATCTTCGTTATTTCAAGAGAAGAATTTACTATGACTTCTAATGATGTAACAGCATTTTACTGTCAATCATTTTTGATGACTAACGAAAGCTTTGAGGGGTAAAGGAACCTGCTAAAGTTTATCCTCCATTGGTCCTTGTTCCTTGGTGGTGCTGAAGCTGTGGGACTGTGATCAACAAGATCATGGAATGGAAGAGCCAGCTCCACTGTCCAGTACTTGTCTTGAGCATTAAGTATAAAGAATTGAAAGAAGCCAATTAAATCAGCACAACAGCAAGAATTATACACATATACAGTAGGATAAATGATCGAGAGCAGATGCTAGAGACACTAGTGCCGAATAACATTGTCTGTGATGTCAAAATGATATCTTCACCAACATCAGGGCTGACATTAAGTTTTGATTCACATGTAGTCTTGATCTTCAGACATGAAACAAACTTGTTACTTTTTGGGCAAATTGTATCATTCAATAACAGGCAAATTCATCAGTATCATCAAGAGCCTATCAACCACACTCTGCTCTAACAAGTGCTACATGTACCCTGTGACCCAAGTCTGAACCACACATACTTTAAAAACGGTTGGCCAAGAACATTTATTACGTAAATATAACACTAAAGTTTTTGAAGTGACCCACCTACCACAGTTAGGTTTTAGATACTAATATCTTATTATTTTGTACCATTTTGAATTTTTGAACTAGAATGACCAGTGAGCTAACATCTACTTGTATTTAATGTACTTGCTGAATTTTGTAATCCATCTCTGTGATAGGCTTCCCCCTCATCTACACATATGTTCCTCCCCAACCCTGCTTCTTTAACACCCTTCAAAAATAATACAGCTTCTAACAATGGGTTTCACAGAATATTCATGAATCAAATTGAGTGGTTGAGTCACCTGGAACAGATGGATTATTGATGGGTCCTGACACATAAATTGCACTCTTCATACTTGGCATCTCCCAGCTGCTGTTTGGTGTACCACCATTGAGATATGGCTGTACATGAAGAGAAGGGAAAACATAATATATGGTTCACATCGAATTTACCTTTAAATTCGTTTTCAATATTTCAATACAAATATTGTATTACCCAAAACCAACTAAGGGTTCTGAAAAATATCCATGTAGCCCAATGAGGGTTACTGGAAATTCAAAAGTGTAGAAATGTTCTCAAAAGCCAAAATGCAGGAGGGCACAGAAAGGATACAGACATTTCCAGGTACAACACAATGGATAATGATCATTTTAATTTATTTATTAAATTAATATTGGCTTTTTTATGTGATGCTTACATCTATTCATGGGTGGCACTTGATTGGAGAAAACATACAACTCTTAGGGGCTTTTTTTTTAAAAAAAAAGACTTAAACAACAACCACAGCTACAAGACATAAAATAAAGTCCATTTACCACTCTCCATTTTAATAATTATGTACATGTAAGGGTGTAAGCCCCTGAAATACAATGTACATAGGCACCTGAGCTAACCTACATGTATAATAAATTATTGTTTCAAAGGGTGTAATCACTGCCATTTAGGTATTTAATCTAACTGGCACTTATTAAAAGACAGTACCCATAAATAATTAGTAATTTTGATTTGCTGACATGTGTGGCACCAATTCTGGGATGGGACAAGAACAGCTTTAACCCTTTACTCCCTAAGAGATCCAATTGGCCCACAACATCATGACATTGTGAATATTTCATAGATTTCTATGACTTTTTTCCACAAAAGTTGTCTTGTAAAGATCTTGTTATTATCAAAGTCAAAAATTGGTGACCCTTCTATCACAGATATAGTTGACCACCCTGAAAAGTTTAAATGGCATAACACCTTAAATTAAATTAAATAACAAATCTAAGTTGAATGCAAAAGATTTATCAACAATAAAAAGTGCTTAGCATTTCTAACACCTTTTTCAAAATGGCTTGAGGAGCTAACTTGCCCACCTTATTTAGTTCAAGATCCCACGTGGTGTTTATGGCATTTATTTCAAATTCTTTGTACCTGAGTGGGTAAAATTAGAAGTCTCTAAAATTTTGTTTTTCATTGTTGAATAAGAAGGAAATAAGCAAGATTAATGACTAACATTTACTTCAATAATTATCAATAAAAATGATTTAATAATAACCATTAATCTTCTATCTTACCAATGAGTATCTCCATCTGGATCCATAAATACCTGCCAAGTAATAATTTTATCTAACAGTTACATTATGGAATCTTGATATCTTGAATTTCCCAGTACATACAATTCAAACCATAAGCCATTTACTGCTGGAATCATTTCATTGTAATTTTACTCCTAACAAATACACAATGTAACTCCAGCTCCTGCTACTACCTTGCATCTCCGATCAATTTTTGTTTCCCTAGGGAGATTCTAGAATTTGGGCTTCCACTGTACATGTATATATACATGCACACTGTAATTATGAATATGCTAATGATATTTCTTTTAAGAAGGGCAAGGCAAAAATCTGAAGGAATGAAAAGGAAACCCACAGCTTCCTTCTTTTCCGCAATTCCATAAATTATCTTACCTCAAAATCATTATCTAGAAACACTGGAAATGAAAGAAATATGCAAATGATTAGGGCAACATTTTAGGATTACAAGTTAGAGACGTTGTACAGGTCACTGGTAGTAACTCTCCCACTTATAGAAAGTGGCCTAATGTTAGCAGTTACAGTGTAGCAGTCTTCTCAGGGTCATTGCATTGTGCTTTTGGGTTAAGATATTTGGACTAGACTAGAATCCTCTGTAGGAAAGAAAAACCTGGTGAACCTAATCAGTAAATAAATGCAATGTAGTATTGTTGCTAGGTTTTAAGTTTTTAGGACTTTGCTGTCAGTTTTTATGAGCGATGTTAAGGTTTTTGTGCTAAATGAATTCTTGGTAAAATGTAGCTTTCGCCATCTTTTTTTCCTGTGGAAGACCTGATCCAGCAGGGGGTGTTAAGATACTGTCTCCTTGTTCCTTCACATTACAGAAACTGAGGTAGGCTGTGGTAGTAGGAGGTTATGATTAATATTTTAGCAAAATCAATTAAAGCAACTACTGTAAACTGCCACTTATAAACACTGAGCTTATGCAACTTCATAAGGGGTTTTGGATGGGCAGCTTATAAATGGAGGGGTTTTAATATCCATTAAGGCAAACGAATCCATTAAGTACAAATGATGTAGGCTGAAAAACAATTGGAGAAGTTCAGTCGAACAAGACCTACAGCAAATAGGCATGTGATGGGCCCAAATTGAATGACAAGATCAAGAAAGAGAGCAGTGGAAGAAAATTGTGGACCACCTTTGCTCCAAATAGGAGCCAAGGGACTATAAATATAATGTAATTATTATCCAGAGGGGCTGCTTATAAGCAGCTAGAGCTAGAGCAGTGTTGATCAAAAGATAATTTTCATACTACTTTTAATTAATAAGCCCTAAAACATCATAATAAATCACATTCATTTCATTTCAAAGTAGAGGGGGAGGGTTATATTTAAGGGACTTATCATTGGAATCAAATGTTTTGTTTACCGACTACAACCAGGGTGGAAGGGGTTAAAAGCAGCAGTTTATGGTGCATTGGACAACACAAGAGACAGCAAGTTCAGGTACAGCAGAGTGACTTCAGTGACAGATCCTGGGTTTTGACCTTCACTATGTCTCCTACATGCTGAATTTATCTCTGTTTGTCATTGTTTTCTTTCATTGGTGAAATAATCACTTCAAGCTTAAGTCATCATGTTCCTGGTATAAATGATACTGTCTAACTGGCATTTACCCACTGAGTCATGCTTTGTTTGGTTTGCCCACACATCCATCTCCTGAAGAAAGGCTCCAATATACAAGTATTTGTCATCCCATCTCATTTTAGCATGTGTTCTAAAGCGGGGCTTTTTCCAATCTGATCCCTGAATATCTAGTTTGTAAATGGAAGAAACGTTAAAATATTAAACTTAGTAATTGTCAATAACTGTTTGCTTCTAAAATACTTAAAATGTATAAATTAACATGCTTCTCATTAACTATTTGATTTTCGTTAACTGGCAGTCAGAACCATGAATTTACTGTTTAGCGCAGAATAGTGACAAATTCTCATTCACAGAATTTTGTTATATAATCAAAATTACCAATTTAACCACAGCATTCTATCCAAGTATAGGCTCTTTCAAAGGTAGCTTGAGCAGTCAGTAAAACTGCAGACTACAAACTGCACTCTGCAGAGTCACTACATGTGTAGACTAGCTCTAAACCCTAATAAAATACTCACAAAAGGCTAACAGTTATCCTTTGGCTACAATTTGACTCTAACCCTCCCTAAAACTAATCTAGTCTGTAGTATATAGTGTATACTTTTTAACAGAGTAATATTTGAGGCAATTCCAACACAGGTTTCCCATTAAGAGTGGCCTGCAAAAGCAGATGGCTGTCACTTGTCTTCGGCAGAGACAAGGTCAGCCAGAAATACATCTGTGTTTGCAGCCTACATTGAGAGGAGACTCTGAGACAGTAGACTGTAGCAGCTAGTATTCTTGAAATGCTGCTGGGTAACCACTGGGTAATATAATCAGAAGTGGTCCAATGTCTTCTGCACTACTAGGCCCTCACAAACATCCGCCAATTTACATCCAACCAATTCGTCAAACCTCCCCAATTCCTGTCCTGCTTCAGAGATGCAGGACTGCTATAGCCAAGATGTTGGTTATGTCAACAATAATTATCATCATTACCGAGCCAGGCAGAAAATGGATCATGTGTATTTAAGACATCTGTCAAGTATTGGTCGATACCCTCGGCTGATATGGCAACCGACATTCGACCGATTTATTGAACGATACTCGGCTGATATGTCAGCCAAGACTTGGTCGTCATATTGACCGACATCAACCAATACGCATGTCGGTCAACACCCGGCTGATACACCTCGCCCAACACTTGCCCTATACTTTACCGACACTCGGCCAACACTATGCTCAATTGCATCCTCTATCAACACAGGAGCATACAGGCGATAGACTCTTCTTTTGTGTCCTCTGTGGGTAAGGAGTGCAACCGCTGCAACCCAGACGCAGCTTTTAAGACTCAATCATCAAGTTTTGTTCTGTGATCGCAATACCATGTGATTGAATTATCTTTTGATATGAAGAGACTCAATAGCTCTATAGGATCAGATCAGTAGAGGGCGTGGAGAGGAGAGGAGTTAAAAATCAAGAGAATCGAGAATCGCTATAAGGACCTATAAGAAAAATGAGAGACATAAGAATAGGGCTTTTACCCAGAAACGTTGGTAAGTTTGTTTGATTAGTCCTTATATTAGATTACACGATTGTTTGTTAGATTGCTTGTTGTTATGTGAACGCCCAGTTGTGTTATTTCTGACTCGCATGTACAATATGATTTCTGACTATTAGTAATTTTAGCTTGCAAATAACGTTATTTCAGTCAACCACATTGTTATGTTATCAAGGGAATAAATCCAATTGGTAATTTCTCAGCTCCGACTATTGCATTTCTTGCTTTTTGATTGGCTAAAAAACTCCGACTATGAGCCAATAGTCAGAGTTTTACGTCATATAGAAAATAGTGCACCAAGGTTAAAATTTTTCGCTTTATAAAATTGTGGAAATAAAAATCGGCGGCAAAACCTGGTTTTAAAATTTACTAAAATAATTATTCCATTCGCCCTTGTTGGATATGAAGTGATTATAACCAACTCGCACTACGCCCTCGTTGGTTATTTTATTACTTCATATCCAACGCGGGCTCATGGAATAATAAAGATTGGGTCATTTTCCTCAGTGTATAGTGGTGTGTGTTGTAACGACAACCTTTTGAAGTCCTAAGATTTCACCCGTGGCTCTGTTTGAGTCTGACCCACCTACAAGGAGACAGCTGCTATTTCAGCAAAACAACGGTTAACAATACTCCAATACCACCAATAGTCAACCAATACACCACCAACGGTATAGTCAACCAATACACCAGCGACTATCGATCACAACATATCAGCCGAGGTGTCGGCCGAGTGTCGACCGAGTGTCGACCAACATACCGACTGATAGTGTCGATTGACGGTCTATTAACTCGAACAACATGTCGAACAACATGTCGACCAACACTCAGTCGAGTTTTGGCTGACATATCAGCCAAGTATCGGTCAATATATTGGTTGATTGTCAGTCGCCATATCGGCCGATGGTGTCAACCGATACTCGGTCAACAGATGCCTTAAGTGCACATGATGCCAGAAAACTATTGGCTGGTGAAACAAAGGGTTGTTTTGTTCAACTTGTTGGACATAAACAAATTAAAACATTTAGTTAGTGAACAAATATCATTGCTATTTTTATATATAGGAATAATATGCAATCACAAAAACATATGATCACCGATAAAATCCTCTGTCCAGGAGACACGGGTCCATGCATTGTCGTCCAGCTTTCCATCAACATCAATAGATTCCTGCTCGTCCAAATGATAAACAACATAACTACGCGGAAAAGGAAGAACGCATTCGGATGGAAAACAGTTGGCTCGCTGAAAAAACACTACGAGAACCCAAGTCGTAATCAAAGGCAACCAATAAGAGAACTGCTCCATCATTCTATTATCTGTACATCTTCCGTATTGTACAGTGAATATAATGAGACAGTCTGGAAATCCACGTTCTCAGGACAGTTCACTGGAATTTCCTCACAGTGACTTTATGAGCCCACAATTTTTGGTCAGCGGAAGAAGCTTTAGTTACCAGTTCCCTAACTGATTCCTTTTAGTCGCCTTGTTGTTTCTTTCTTTTATTTCTCGTTTTTTGCAGCAATTCTTTTCAGCAAAAGATGACTACGATAGTTAGTCAGGTAAGTTTTGAAAGTAATGTTTAATCTTAAACGTGTGGTTTACCATTGCTTCTCACAACTTAGCCAGTTTTTTTCGCCCGTTCTAAACAAGAAAGTGCTTTGTCATTTAGTGTCACGAAAACTCAGACCCGAAAACTCAGACCCGAAAACTCAGACCCCTGGATTTTTTTTAGTGTAGATTTTGGTCGAGGGTAACGTATCGAGGATCGAGGGTCGAGGTAGTTAACATCCTATCTTATCCTATCGTTGTTCGTCTCTTCAGTACTCTCTCGACTTGCGCTTGTTATGTAAGCGTTTGAAGTTATTCTTCTCTTTCTTCTTTGTTTCTAACCCTATGGAAAAGAGAGTAGAGCGTTTAGGTTAAGGATAGGACGTTGCGGTGTCTCGGCCCGGGGGCAAAAGCTTTGGGAATTGAAACCCAGGGCCTGAAGAAGGTGATCTTCGACTTTCTGAAGAGCCACCAGTTTGATGTGAGTATTCAACCTATAGCTAACTCTCGAACGGCAACGATAAGTTTGTTGTGTCACTTAGCAGCGATTTTTACTGGTGTTTTCACCTCAGTTACAAAGACAAATTGCCAAAAATGTCAATCAAGTGACCTGCGATGTGTCCTTTAATTTAGTGTTCCCTTCGAGTATCCTTGTCATACTTCTAGCAAAATTTCAACAGCCAGGGAGATCCCTCGCCGATGAAACAAGAAAAAAGATTTGCACGACATCTACAGCAGGGCATGGTACACAAATTGCAATTGTTAAACGTTAAAAGATGATTTGCCAGCCTTTTTAATTTGATAATTTCAGCAAAACACAGCTGCATACTAGAAGGAAGGTAAGATCAAGTCGATATTTTATGTGGGGTTATCATTTCGAAGTAAGCTGTGCGTGAAAAATTGGCCGGCTGCAATGTTGTTACTACAGGGTGGGCATTTGTTATAGTTGTGAATTTTGGCCGAAAATTCCAGTAAAAGTCACTGTTAATTGACACAACAAACTTATCTTTGCCGTTCGAGAGTTAGCTATAGGTTGAATACTCACATCAAACTGGTGGCTCTTTAGAAAGTTGAAGATTGCCTTCTTCGCTGGGGTGCTGGGTTTCAATTCCTGAAGCCTTTGGCCCCGGGCCGAGGCATAAAAGCAACGTCATATCACAAACGCTCTACTCTCTTTTCCATAGGGTTACATGTAGAAACAAAGAAGAGAAGAATAACTTCAAATGCTTACATAACAAGCAAGTCGAGAGAGTACTGAAGAGACGAACCACGCGATTAGCGTTATATAGTTAATAATTTAGTATAAGTTATTTTTAAAAAGTTAAATCTTTTTAAAACTTTTTTACCCCCCTCAATCCTCGCCAGATCCTCGACTCTCAACCCTTGACCCTTGACCCTTGACAAAAACCTACACTTGGTTTTTTTTTAAAAAAAGATTAAAATATTTTTTAGAAAACGAAGTGAAATATATATATCATCGGTAGCCGGTCGTTTCGCTAACAAGTTGTTTCACTAATGTCCAGTTCGCTAACGTACTGAGACGATTCACTAACTTGTAGTTCGCTAATCATCTCCAAGGAAGAGTAAATGATTATAAGAACTACAGTTTGGCAAGCATATAGAGAAATTTGATTATAACATTTCTTGAGTTTTGATCAAATAGTAGCTCAGTAAAAAACCTGAGACTCAATGGATATATAGATTATTCTTTGTCCACTACCAAGCTAAATATTTTTAAACAGATTTGATAAATAGTAAGTTCAGTACACTTATAATAAGCAACTTGACAATGTTAGCGAATGGACTGAAAACATAAGTGAATCATCTCAGTATGTTAGCGAACTGGACATTAGTGAAAGGGCTTGTTAGCGAAACAACTGATATTCATATTATCTTCTCCGGTTTATCACTGTCGCGTCGATCAAACAGTGAAAAACTAAAAAGGTTTAACACTTTGATGACATTTGCTGGCGAATTTTTTACCAAAGAAATAGAAGACACAGAGTCACTATAATGTTGTTCAAATTGAAGTCAGTTTTGTATCCACCATACGTGACAGTGGATAAACCGGAGAAGGTAAATATGTCGATTCTTTCTGGCTGTTGCCGCCTATGGACATTGTGTGACCATAAAATGTCATTCATGTAGGTGATAAGATTGAGACAAGTTGTTATTTCCATGGGTCAGAGTTTTTGGGATCTGCCTTTGGGTGTCACAATCCCGAAAACTCAGATTGTGTCACACAAATTATGTTCATAGGTGGCAAAGCTGTAAAGTTGCTTTACTATCCCTACAATTCATTTAAAACATATTTTTTGCCATGCCTCTTGTGGGTTAAGGAAGCACTTTGAGAGTTTGGAGAGCATTGGGGACACTAGGGGCCTTGGATGTGCCTTGAAAAGTTCCTGCACAAGGTGCATGCTAAGTCTGAACTAATTGTATGAAATTAATTAATTTTATTGACAGGTAATGCTGGGTGTTTTTTTTCAAAATACACAGGAATCTTGCATTCTAAACGCATTCATGGTCAAGTGTGGATCAAAACTCGTGATCGATACTCTTGAAAGACACTTCAATCAGTACTCGATGGACATCCGTATCGATACTCGATTAATACTTGAGGAACATAATTGGCTAGTGTCAACCAATTCATGTTAGTATAAATTTACCGTAGTCTATTGTGAATCCGTGAATTTGATTGGCTATATTACTGATTTCTATCTGCTGATAGAAACCAGTTACGCATCAGTGCACATCGCGCGTAACGTTTGAACCTCACGTAACATAATAAAACAGTTCTTTTCTACGCATTACTTGACATTTTTATCTTTTTATGCAATGAGACTACGGTAAATTTATACTAAAACAATTAGACTACTCGCCCTCGTTTTCTACGAGCGATAGTCAACTCGGCTGCGCCTCGTTGACTATCTGCTCGTAGAAAACTCGGGCTTGTAGTCTAATTGTTAATTATACATTGATTGAAAATTAGTTGATTGTTGGCCAAGATGTTGATGGAGTGTCAACCAAGGTGTTGATGAAGTGTCAATTGAGTATCAGTTGTACAGTAGGTATCAATCAAGGGTATCGATCGATCGATCGATGTGAATGTCTTTAGTACAGATGATGACAACTGAGTAATTTCTGTGAGATGTTTTCATGTTAGATTGAGGATGTTGAAAATAACATAAGAGGCTGTGAAAATGAACTGGACATGATTGACAGAAGTCTTCGTTTAAAGAAAATGTCAGATGATGAAAGGTAATTTTAAAACTTGTAATTTATCTGAAAAAATACTGTCTGCAATTTGTGTTTTGAGGTACTCATTATGACAAAATTGCATTCAGTAAAGTGACAGTACTCTCTTGTATATTTTTACCACTGTAGGGATGAATTAGTGAACAAACAAAAGCAATTAAAAGAAGAGATCAAAGAACATGGTGAGAATGTGTAGCATTGTTACAAACTACTTGGCCACCCATAAGCAAAACCCAATTGTATTAATTTTTTTTGGAATCTCTTACAAGCAAAGGAAGCATGGTTAGTTCGTTTCAAAATAGTTTTGTTGCATGTTGCAGAGGAGGACTGCAAACAGCATTTTTTTTTGCAATATTTCAAAAAGAAGGAGATCGTCCTACTTTTCTGGCAATTATTGCACATTACAAAATTATGCGCACATGACTACATGTCCATGTGAAATTTTTTGAATTCTGGACCTTGAAATTGAGATTTTGAGTTATGTCATTTTCTGGATCTTTCTCTCTACAGAGAAATTCCTGGGAACTCTACGTAAAGAAAACAGAAAATCCATGGCCATGTCAGTGGCAATCCTTGCCCTCTTTGTTCTTGGATACCTGCTAATATGTAGCTGAACCTTATAGATGTAAAATAAAAACCCTGCACATAGATTATAATTATTATAGAAAACAAATTAATTTTATGGTACAGAGAGATTAAAATCGTTGAATACCCTAAATGCTCAGCTGTTTTCTGTCTCTTACTTTTGAAATAAATGTCAAAATACCTATCTCATAGTAGTCTCTCCCTACCCGCTCTTGCTAAAATCAATCTTTCTTCTATGTTTACAAATATCAATTCTACTTGAAATGAATAGAGTGTGATGCATTACACACATAAACCAGAGTTTGATCATAATGTGAAACCCAGTCAATTTTTTTGTCTAATTTTTCTGCAAAGAGACAAGCAGTTTTGGATTTCCCTCCACCTCTGCTATATATTTTCAAATGGTCCACCCTAGTATCAACCACCAATGTCAAAATCCCACTCCTTGGGGACACATCAAATGGTCAATTGCCGTAAGAGAGATATGTTAATGTGTTAATTTGATCAACAGCTAGTCTCATCCATACCCAGCTATTTCCTAGTCTAAGCCCTTACCCAGTGTCAAAATGATTTGGGTTAACCAAGTTTTAGGTTACCCCTGTACCCTAATCCCTATTTTGGGTACCTACCCCTACTGGGTGTACTCAGTAGGGGTACCCAAAACACTGAAAGCAAAAATCCCACAGACTGACTATATCAAGTCCCGTAATCTGAACTCACTTGCACCCTGAAACAGGACAGATGCATAACATATTGTCAAATTGTCCACTCTCACTCGCTAACGCTTCTCATAAATTATAAATTCATCTGTCTGTCCACTTGTTGACAATATCAAAAGTTAGCCAGTGAGTGCATGAGAATTTCTGCAGTTGTCGTAAACACGGTAAAGGATTTGGAAAGTGGGCCACACACCCCCACCCAATTCCCCCCCCCCCCCCCCTTAACTCAAGCTCATTCAGGGTGGTCCACAGTCTGAGCTTTTCTGGTACCTAGACCTTTTAGAGTGAAAAAAAACTAGCTGTTCCATTGCCCCACACCAATTTTCTGAAAAAGAGCTTCAGCTATAATGGTGTGGTCATCTGGAACAGTTTGTCCCCTGAATCGGGGCAAGCAAAATCACTTCAATCTTTTCGTAATGGTTGTCGCAATTTCTTCGTCTGGATCGACAAAACACACAGCATCTATGTAAAGCAGAATTTCTTTATTTTCTCTATTTTCACTATTAAATTTTTAGATCATGTTTATATAGATTAAAGTAGATTGTAATTTTTATTATTATTATTGTTTTATCTGAAACATTAATCGTGTTTAAATAAAAATAAAGTAAGCAAGCAAGTAAGTAAGTAAGAATATCGAACCAAAAAATTATGTGTGACAGGAGATAACGTGCTGTTTTGGGTTTCGTTTCAAGATTTCTCATGAGAACCCTACCTCACTGCGCTGTACTTCAGTCGGACCCAAGCCCCACTTCAGGGCAAAAACCCAGGTTTCTTTCATAATCCGAAAGTCCGCCGTCTTTTGCCGACGACAACCAACTGGGTTCTAAGCTTTGTGACCTAGCCTCACCATCTTGGTGGCGAGAAGTGTCAAAGATAAATGAAGCGAAAATGTCTTTCGAAGTTTTTACTTTTATTTTGGCGATTCTCATCAGCATTGTGTTGATATTTTTGGCAATTTGGAACGTAAGTTTATGTGAATTAATGGAGGTGAATGTTTCTTTCAATTTCTGAGTCGAATGTTCCTTTATTTCCTTATAGATTATAGCGTTCGATGACCTCAAAACCGACTACAAGAACCCGGTGGATCTGTGCAATAGTTTAAATCCGGTGCGTTAAATATAACGATCTAAAATCTATGGACGTTTATAATAGATGTGTATTTCTGTACGTACAGATTAAAACTAACTATTAAGAGTAGTTATGCCACTCTGTGTTGGTACATTTGAACTCAGAGGGTAAATTTTTTTTTTACATGTACAAGTACAGCTGGCCATTTACCTATTCCTCTCAAAATAATTGAAAAGATAATGTAAGGAGTAAGACCAATAGTGATACTGAAAAAAAAACATGAAATCCTGCTTGCCCTTCAGACAAGTACCTTTCAAATTGTGCTTGGCCTGGGCACGTCGTAGGTTGCTTTTTTGGGCTTAAGTGCAGAATACCCTGCCACTTATTTGCATCTCATTGAATAAGAATAGCATCTATTGTGTTCTGCTTCGTTCCTCAAAGAACGCCGACCAACGAAAACAATAGTGGTACAGAGTGGCAGGATATTCAGCAGTTACTCCTGCCCAGCAGGAAAATCTACTTGTCCTGGACGACCTGACAGCACTTTTTTTAACCCCTGCTCGTAGTGTTATTTTTCATTTATCCTCTTTTTGAATTGTTATTGCAGCTTGTTTTACCAGAATATGGAATCCACTTGTTCATAAGTCTTCTTTTGCTAGCTGGTGGCCAGTGGACAGCATTCCTTTTTAATCTCCCTCTAATAATTTACAATATTCACAGGTAACTGAACATGCTCATTGATCTTTTTTTCTCATCATATAATGTTGAAGAAGTTTCAAGATTTTCTTAATCTTATATTCTGTCTTGGAAAGAAGAGCTTAAGTGTATCACTGCTCTAAGAAGAAACTAAGGGGCAAACTGTTTTAATCTGCTCTACTACACATGTGCAGCAAATTGATGTTTGAACCAACAGTCCAGTGAGTCCACTGAGATTTAAAGTCGGTCCTGAGGTCAAAAGCTAGGTGGCGGGCGAGAGAGGGAGAGCCTGCAATGGTCCTTGTATGATTTGAGTTCTGCCTCCTTTTCCACTTGACTGATCTTTTACTTGGCGTCATTGCTTGACTCAAAGAAAATAGCCACAGTTGCCCATAGCAACTGAAAACATGAACAACACAAAACCCCACATTTCAGTTAAAAAAATCTGAGAATTATTTGCCTGAAAGCTAAACCTTGAACGGGAACATCTTTTCCGAACTTTCCTTACGTGATTTAGACGAAAAAATTACCTAGGCAGGCTAGAGAGGAGAACGAAACAGAAAACAGAGCAGACAGCATAATTATCTAATAATTATTCACCATACGTTGTTCAGTACGAAACTAAAATAAAGGTTGCTTCTGGATAATTTCAGCCTTAAAAGCCAGCAAATGGTCCCAATTTACTCTTTGTATCCTTACAAATGTCCAGAATACCATCTCTGAAAGGTTTTGCCCCAATTTTGAGCAAATAAACATTCTTCCATGACCCCTCAGCAAACGACTGAAATCCCTCTGCTCATTTATTTGACATGTGACAAGTTTAATTGGCCAATCAGCAATTTTCATTCAGGATCTCAACATAAATACTCAATTCATACAAGGACCATTGCAGGCTCTAACCCCCCCCCCCCAGCTTTTGACCGCACGCCATTCGAAAGCAAATCTCAGAATAACCCATACGAAAAGCCTGTTTACAGGCCAACATGTACATCACTTTTATAATCCAGATGCTTGTGTTGTGATATCTACACTTGTATTACTGTTGATAAAATGAAGCAGTGGATTGAAACAGCTGATGAGGTGTAGAGAGGCTACCTCTGCCCATCAAAGTACATGATTTTGTTGAGGTCTCTCCTATTTTTTTTCAAAGAAAGTTCCTAGTTTTCCTAATCATGATTTTCTTTTTCTCCTTGTGACTGTACTATTTTGTTGCTGGCCATCCTGTAATAACTGCATATTATATTAATTTATGAGTTTGCTTTGATTCTATCTTAGGTATGCTAATAGGCCAGTTATGAGTGTACCTGGTCTGTATGACCCGACAGAGGTTATGAATGCCAGTGTCATGTCTCGCTGCCAGAAGGAGGGGTGGATTAAACTGGCATTCTTTCTACTGTGCTTCTTTTACTATCTCTATAGGTAAGTTATTGTTGATTCTGCATAGAGGATTTAGCCTAGCTAACAAACAGCTAATTGGCCTGCCTGCTCTCTCACTTAATCTCAATTGTTTGTCCTTTTTGTAATGACTGAAATGCCAGCCACTTAAATTTGGTTTCAATGCTAATTTAGTCCTTACAAATGTTAGTGGCAACAAGAAGTAATTTATGACTATGTTATCTGCTAGCAGGGAAGTATGTGAAGCCTCGGGCAGCATTGTTAATCCGAAGGAAACAAGTTTTCACTACAAACCAACTGACCCTAAGCTGGAAAATAATACTTTTTCCTGCTGTAAATTGGTTGTAATTACAAATGAGTTTGTACATTTATATGCAAATTTGTCATTGGATCAGCTTGTGTGCCATGTACTAACGATTTTAAAAATCTTCGCAACGAACAAGTGACTCAGATACAAGACAAAGAAAGATGTGTTGGGCAGACTTATTTTGACCTACTATATGTTAGAGTGCATTCCTTTGGGGTGATCTGGATCAGGATCACAGCGATCCAAGATTTCTCTGGATCATGGTGCATCAAAGGAACCAATGAAGCCACTCTGGTCATGGATTCGTCAGTTCCTTTGATGCACATGATCCAGACAGATCTTGGATCATGATCCAGATCCTGATCCTGATCCAGATCACTCCAGAGGAATGTACTCTTAGTTACATTTATTTCACCAATTAAGTTCTCCAAAGTAGTTTTTCCAGCTGAGTGTGAAATCTCATGCAAAGTTTGAAGTTTCACTACAAAAAAAACAATTACATGTAGTGTCAGTCATTGGTTTTAAAATCACTTGAAGTCAGACTCTTCTAGCATAAATTGAATAGCAGAAAAATTCATTAAGTGCATTCCACAGAAATTTTCTTAAATACAGCAATGATAAGGGAGGTACATGTAAACTCGTCTAAATCGGATTTTAATTTTTTTACTTAACATTTTACGGCAAAACAAACACAGGATTATGCACCATTACAGGCACCAAGCTGTAAACAACCCAACAAACTCTTACTAATAACTTCAAAACACTCAATTTAATTCACTTACTTTCCTTGCCAATAAAAAGTGAAGAAAGATAATCTTGCATTGACAAGCCGTTGATCATGAAAGTGTAAAGAAAAAACAATTTAAAGATACCTGGTATATGATCACCACTAATTTTAGGAACAAAATTTAAGAGTGGTCCATAGTAGGGGTCCAGATGATGAAATCCAGACAACTGGAGCATGCACGATTAGCCGATCAGATTTAAGGACTTAGGATTAGGCAGCTGAGAAGCAGGAGAAAAAAATTATTAGAAAAATAATATTATTCATTCACAGTTCTCAAGAGTCATCTACAAAAATCATTGCATGATATTTAAAGAATGATAAGAAATGCCAGATCCAGGCTAAGCTAAAGAAATTTTGTGTTTCATTTCAGGATGATGTATGCCATGTTGGTATAATGGAGTCTCAGGAAAGCCTGGCAACAGCAAAATCCATTCATACAGCATTGATTTTAACTTGTTCAGTCTTGAGAACCTATCAAGGCTTGATGGTGGTTGTCACAAAGGGATAATAGTCCAGTTTTGAATTCTTCATGACTGCTGAATAAAAGCACTGACAATGCATTTGTACAGGGTTAGCCTCCACCTAAAGTAAAATACTCACAAATTCCAGCGAGATGGCCTGTTTACAACTCTATGTATTGTTTCTAATTTTCAAATTTATGGCACTTTCCCGCTGATATTTATGAATACTTTTCTCAGGTCGGAGCTAACCCTGTAAAAATGCGTTGTCAATGCTTTTATTCAGCAGCCATGGCGAATCGAAACTGGACTATTGTTTATGTGGAGTACATACCATCAGACAACTACTCCCAAAAAGGCTTTTGGAAACTTTTTAAAGGCCTTATGAACAAAAAGGACTTATGTCAGATAGTTTAATGTTTAGAATTCTGTTGGTTATTGACATACAAGTAGTATTCACAAATGCTCAAAAATTGAATAATTGTTTCTGCGGTTTATGAAAGGCTTCTCCATGTGCATGGTACACTTAACACAGTATCACAAGTTATTTGCTACAACCTTGGCTTAAAGCTACCATCATGAATCTCTGTCACCAGTAAAATGAAGTGTATTATATTGCTCAAATATTTAATTGTCTAATAAAGTTAGAAACATTGCAATAATATTGTAATTAATCTGGGCCAGTTTCAAAGCTTCTAGTCCTGAAACAGCTGCCCAGCTTCCATTTGACCTACATGTATGAGTTAGTTCACATGGTCAAACTTGTCAGACCAGGTCTTCAGATATTCTGCAAAACTTTTAAGAAAATATTGCAGAATTTTTAAGGCACATTATGCAAGTCACAAGAAAGGTCCCTTATGGAGCAAATTATGCAATTTCCTTTAAAGTAATATAACGTTTTGTTAGGTTTCAGAGGAGCACAACCCAATTTTTCTGTCCAAGACCCTATCAGAGCATAAACTAATAAATCGTCTGTTGCCTCATTTCAAATTATGTATATTGGAGATGCCCAATTTAGTGTCACATGCAAATGTAAATTTATATTCAATGATTGTGATTGGTCACCATATGCAGAAAAAGATTGACTTTGTTTTATCTGTCCCAATGAACAGTCACGTAACACTGTACTTGAAACTAGCTTCGGGTTCCCACATGTAGAATGCCTGTTCTTTTGTCAAACAAACACAGGCAGAAGGTTTCCAAGGTCTATGAAAGGTAAAGCACTTTGAAATAACTTTAAATTGTCAGTACTTGAGGTAAAGTGAAAATTTCCTGTCTTTTTTTCTTTAAATTGTGGGATTTGTTGCTCACAATCTTAGGCTCTGGGAAAACTGTTTGCCTCTCGGAACAGATAACGACTGCAGAAAAACTACTTCATGTAGACACTACTTACCATATTTAATTTGGTCACTACCCAGGCCATTACATGAGCACAAATTTTGCTTGCGGTTTGCTTGCAGTTAGCTTTCATATTTATGTTAGGGTAACTCTATAAATTTATAGTACTGTACTGCAGTTTAAGTGCAGTTGTAACTACCCGGACCATTACGTGAGTGCCTACATCAAATACTTAATATCCAAGCTGCTGTTTATATAACCTGGACACTGTCTACGTGTATCCATGTTTTGTTAAACACACAAGTCTTAATATTTTAGGTTGATAATTCATTTTTTTCTTACCTAGGTTAATCTACTTTAACCAGGGTTGCCAACAATATAAGTGTTCAAGTGGGCAGCTTTATTTGTTAGAATATAGGTGACTGATTTTACAGAATTGGAAGTATAATGCCACAGAGTAACCCATGGAGATCATGAAGTAGACTGTGATTTTGGCCAACAGTCAACTTCCTTTGACAACCCCATGGGTGGATCCGGGATTTTTCACGGGAGGTGACTACAATCTTGCACAGAAAAAAGTGAAAAAATTATCCCCCATCCCCCCCAAAGCAATGATGAGAGCAAGCCTGTAGTTTTCCAGATGCAGTCTGTGATTGGAGAACGAAACAATAGAGGATACGACAGAAACAATGCCCATAGCCCTGATAACAAAGGAAGCTACAGGTCATACGGACGAATGAAAACAGAGGTCTGGAAGAGCTACAGGATTACTGAATGGAGCAAAAACCTGCCATTTTGGCATCATTGAAATGGGGAGAGGGGTGGTTCAGATTTCTCATTTATTTTGTCCAAGATTGTAGTTTCATGGATTGCAGAATCAAAGGGGCATTCCCCAAAAATGTGGCAATATGATAATAATAATTATTGGAACTTTTAGTAAAACTTATCACACCAGAAAGACTAGTACCGGTCCAAGGGGTTTACCTATATTCCTGCAATAATATTCACAATTTTTTCGTAGTTTTGTTTGCTCTTCCAAAGTGGGGGGCTAGCCACCCAATCTACCCCCCTCCCCCCTGTCCCCACTAAATCCTGTAATGAGCCCTGCAATGGACTAGCATCCCATCTGGAATTAAGTGCACCTCCAGTCTGCATCAGTAACCTTAAGATGGCACTCACTACTGCATCAACTAACTAGCTAACTAAGACAAACTCAGTTCAGAGTTCAGTGTATGGCTCTGAGGTGATGTGCAGGCTAGAATTAATGCATCTAACATGTTCGGTTCTACTACAAGGAAACATAGCCATAGCTTTGGGAGGTTATCAAATGAGTACAGTACAAGTTTACACCTTAGTGGTTTAATGAAATTGATTTCATTTTTGCATAAGGAAGAGCATTGTCCTATGTTTAGCACAGATTGAAGAAAAAAAATACCAACATGCTGGCAATATGATGATAGCAAATATGAGAAATTAGACATGTTACTTTCAAAACTTTGGTAACAAAAGAAGTTTACACCATCCTAGCTTATTCCTGTTTTTTTTTTCTACAGTAACTGATGTTAACGATCATTCCCTGATTAAACCCTTTCAGTTTCAAGTTGAAAATGTCAGTACAGACTGACAGCCACACAGTTCTGACTCAACTGACGATTTTGTTTATTCTTGCAACCCACACGCTAGGCAATCGATTGGCATTGTGAGAACCAAGATTTTGATCACTCCTGGGATTTAATTATAAAGGCCTTCAATTGTTACAACTAAACTAGCTAGTAACTAACAGAAACTGACATATTCACTTCAACATGGTTGCAGGGCAGCACAAATCCAGGTTTGGAGGGCTGGGGCAAGTAAATTTTGCTCTTGCTGAGTCAGGGCAAGTGAAATTTGAAGTTCAGTGGCACAGTGGGCAAGATAAATTAAATTTATAGGCTGTGTCAGTAGTCTTGTTGAGTCTGGATAAAAATATCAGCTTGATAAATGACAATTTCCAGTTAGAAGCTATTGAAAACTAAGACTGCAAGACAAGTTTACCATTGGGTTGAAAGCATCGATTAGCTAGGAATTCAAGCAAACTTTGTTCATGTTTGTCCTCTGATTTCAATACTGGCCACCACGTTGGTAAGGTAATGTTATCTAATTAGTGGGGGCAAATAAAAACTGAAATGTACTGGCCCACTGGGAAAGAGCACATGGATTTCAATTTTTTTCCCCTTTCCTGAATTGTGCACAAACTTGGGGTGCAGCTCTTCTGCGAGTGGGACTTAAGGCTGTGGTTTACGGTACAAACAAACTTAAATTACAAAACTGGTATTCATGGGGAAGAGAAAAATGTTACACTTACCTAAAACAAGAAATTCCACTCTCAGAATTACACTTTATTAGTATCTCTTTCAAAATTATACAATCTGAACTATGGTGGTCAATAAGATACCCCAGTTCTTTAAAATACAACTTTTTGCCTGATTTGAAAAGAAAACCTCTGCCTCCTAATTTTTTCAAAAGTTATACAAAAGGCTCTAAACCTTTCCCACAATATTGTGTGTCAATTAACTTAATGAAACCTGCTGATTATGCAAATTAATCACAGCAGACTCACTGAGGGATCTATAATATAGCAGTTTACCATTGCTATAATGGTACTTAAAACATCAAAATAATAATTGTATGGCCAATGAATGGGAAATGTTTCATACTATTTTTATGTCAATGATATTGTAGCAATGATGATGAAGATTGTTGATCTAAAGTATTAGGTAAAGAAGTGCAGAAAAAGGCTTTTAAAAGAACTACGTTGCAAGCCAGCAACCTTGAATGTGGTATCTTCAACGGAAAAAGTTGAGTTTCTCAATTAGCCATTCCTCAGTCATTTCTTCCACAGACCTTAACTCAAAAACCTGAAAAAGAAGTGCAGTGATTAGGATTATTTTATGTTTTGTAAAGTTTGCCCACCCTAATTATCTGTTCCCTGCAGAGGCTGGGAAAAACATGGGAAATGCATAAAAGGCCCACAAAAATTTTTTCTGGTCTTCCCTGTTTATTCTTCTGTGTGTAATAAAAAAAATTATAGAGATGGGGTCACTGGCTTAGTTTTTAAGATGGATCTATGCAATTGGTATAGGAAATCATAAGGTTTCGAGTTCAATTTGGAATTAATTTGCACAAGTAAGTTTTTCAAAAAGCTGAAATTGCTCGAGCTGCTTCCCGGAGTACAATTTCAGGTTTTTAAAAACTCACAAGTTCAAATTAATTTCAAATTGAACGAGAAAAACCGAATGATTACTTCTTAATGACTGTACAAAAATTTTTTTCAAAGTTTCCGTACAAAATTTTTGTCATTGCTTTACATGATATCATTGGCATACAAAATTTCTCATGGTCTGTCTTTCTGTAAATCATAATCCAGAATTACGATGTGTAATTTGCACTGGTGTCACACTTTTTGCGCCAGTGTTACACTTGCACTGTACTGCTCTCAGCCAATCAGAATTGAGTAGTTTGTTGATATGCAACAGAACAGTGCAACCTTAATTTATGACATAAACACAATGAAAGGTATTAACAATAAAGAGTTACTTTTAAAAAATAGTTCAGCCAGTCAAAACAGTACAGTTCGAAGCCTGAAAAATTGCACCTAGTTCTAAAAGTCTAAAAAAAGCACAGATTGAAACTGTTTGGAGCCCCCAAAACATTTTTTTTTTTATTACTGAAATTACATGTCCACTGAACTCAGCCTTGTCTTATAACATAGTTAATAGAGGGGACTGGTTATGAAACCCGGCAAGCATCAACGGAGCAAACAAGGATGTCAAAATTGATGTTGGAAGGTCCACGACCATGCACAATCTTTTGTTTTATGCTCGTACACTATGCATGAATTACGTAACCAACACGTTTCTATTGGTTGGTTCCTCAGTACGGAGTAAACAACTATTGTGTTTTGTGCATGGTCAACGCAAAAAAAGCAAACAAAAACATACAACAAAGATCTTTAAAACACAACAACGCTTTTCAGTTTTTTGAACATGTTTCGATGTTTCAAACATCATCATCAGCCATTATGAATATATAGTAAACATTTACAAAGATGGTCAGTATATATAACTACTCCTATACAATGAAGCTTTATAAATTCAAATAGTCGTTAACTGTTAAACATTTTTAAACTAACCAATAAAATGATAGACTAAGAAAAGAAATAACGGAAAAATAAACTTAAACTCCCTTTAAAAAACATCCATCCATCCATCCAACCAAAACAACGACATTGATACCAACGTTAAATCATCAAGCCACACTACAAATCCTATCAAAAAGAAATCGGTTATCATCCTAGGAGACTCGATGACTCATAATATACAAGGAAAGAAACTTTCCAAGGTGAAACACGTTGTCTCCAAATCTTTTAGCGGCTGCACTGTGGAGGATATGTCCGACTTCGTAAAACCCTTCTTATGCCGAACACCAGACGAGATTATACTACACATTGGGACTAATAATCTCTCAACCGATGAGCCAAGACAACTAGGTGAGAAAATAGTACACTTGGCTAGATTCATTGAACGAGAATCTCCGTCGACGAAATTAGCAGTGTCCAGCCTGATAGTAAGAAAAGACGACTTAGACCGTGAAGTCAAAAATGTTAACAAAACACTTCGGTCTTTTTGTAGCTCAAATGGATGGACTTTTATTTCCAATGAAAATATCGATACTAGCTGTATAAACAAAGGGGGACTTCACCTTAACCGGAAAGGTGTCTACAAACTGGCCGGCAATTTTAGAAACCACATAAATAATGACTGAATCCGAATCAATAGAGAGATTGAGAATTCGGTGTTCTCTTCTCCAGCCACATCTTTTCAAATAATTCATAATCTTAGAGGTTAATATTACTAGTCTGTATAGGCACATAGATGAACTAACAGTTTTAATGGCAAAGCAAACATTTGATATTTTGGCCCTTAATGAGACTAGACTGGCAATACCATTTCGGATTCATTAATACTCCTCCCGGGTTATAATTTGATTAGACGTGACAGAAATCGGAGTGGGGGAGGTGTTTGCGCTTGCATCCGAAATTGCATAAATTATAGACGACGTTGGGATCTGGAAAACGAGTCCATAGAATTAATAGCGCTAGAAATTAACAAACTAAATTCCAAACCATTTTTAGTCCTTAGTTGGTATCGACCGCCTCATTTGCCTGTCGAACTTTTTGATGTTTTTGAATCTCTTTTAAAACAGGCTGAATTAGGTTTCTCGGATATCTACATAACTGGCGATTTAAATTGTAATCTCTTACAAGACTCTAGGGACTCGTACACAACACAACTCATTAATATTATCGAAGCGTATCAATTGACGCAGGTGATAAGTGAACCCACCAGAATAACAAGTAACACCTCCACTCTGATTGACCTCTTTATTACGAACAATACGGAGAGTATTGTGCATTCTGGTGTGTATTCTCTATCTATAAGCGATCATAATCTTATTTTTGCAATTCGCAAAATTGGTATTCCAAGACGCAGTCCAAGATATGCTGAGACTCGAAATTTTAAGAAATTTAACTCGAGTGCATTTCTATCAGACATAAGAAATTCTCATTTGTTGCAATTTGATTCTAATTCAGTTAATGTTAATGAGGCATGGCACATTTGGAAAAACAACTTTCCTAATGTCCTCAATAAACACGCTCCAAAGAGAGTTATAAAAGTGCGAAATAAGCCAGCTCCTTGGTTTAATTCGGAAATCAAGAAAGAAATGTTCAATAGAGACTCCCTGAAAAAGAAAGCCATAAAATCGGGTTCTCAAAACGATTGGTCTACTTTCAAGAAAGCGAGAAACGCTGTAAATTATTCCATAAGGTGTGCAAAATCTGAATATTATCACCATAAATTAAATGAAAGTGCAGGTAGTCAAAAAACCACATGGAAGGTTCTTAATGATTTAATGGGAAAAAAATAGCTGTTACAGAAGTTAATGAAATTTTAACGTCAACCAATACCACCTTGAAAAATGCAGGACATATTGCAAATTACTTAAATGTTCATTTCCCCGAAATTGGACCTTGTCTTGTTACAAATCTTCCTGTATCGACCACGAATGTAGAAGACTAATTAAAACGAGAACAACCATCCTCGTTTGAATTTGCTGAAATTCAACCGTCAAGAGTTCTCAAAGAAGTTACTGTCCAAATTGGATATTACCAAAGCTACTGGCTTGGATGAAATCTCAAATAAAGTCCTTAAGCTAGCTGCTCCAGTCATCTACAAACAATTAACCGAATTATTTAATCTTTCTCTAAAACGTGGAGAATACCCGGATGACTGGAAGCTGGCAAAAGTTTCTCCTGTGTTTAAAGCAGGTGAACGTAATGATCCAAATAACTACAGACCAATATCAATCTTATCAACTATATCCAGAGTTTTTGAAAAGTTAGTCTACGAACAAATATATAACTATCTAATTAAAAACAATTTATTAGATTCTCGTCAATCTGGCTTTAGATCTCTCCACTCAACAGTAACCGCTCTTCTTGATCTTACCAACCAATGGTGTTTTGATATTGATAGGGGACTGGTTAGTGGAGTTTTATTCTTAGATCTTAAGAAAGCCTTTGACACAGTAGACCACCAACTTTTACTAATGAAATTAGAATACATTGGAATTCGTGGCCATTTCTTGGAATGGTTTAAATCTTATTTAGTTAACAGATTTCAAATCATATTTACAAACGGAATATTCTCCGATAAAGCTAGTCTAAGGTGTGGAGTTCCCCAGGGTTCGATACTTGGGCCACTTTTCTTCCTAATATGCATTAATGATCTTACCACTATAGCCGATTATGCTACCATAAGAATGTACGTAGATGATACTAATATGACTTTCACCGCTTGTAGCATCCCTGAGTTGCTGCAGCGTTGTATGGGATGACATTAGTGACCAACTCACTGACAAACTTCAAATATTACAAAATCATGCTGCACGAGTAATCACAGGCACCGATTACCAAATATCTTCTAGCGAGTTATTGAATAAACTCAGCTGGTCCAGTCTTAAGGAGAAGAGAAACAAGCAAAAAGCCCTGATGTTTAAAATTATGAATGGTATGACTCCAGTGTATTTAGAGGATATTTTTAGAGAAATTTCGGGAGATCGGTTTATAAGGATCTCAAGACGTAATCTAGCCCTACCGGCAGTTAAAACATATTACTACCGGAACAGTTTTGCTTTTACTGGGGCCAAAATCTGGAATTCATTACCTGATGAAATGAAATATGAAAAATCCATGAGAGCTTTTAAGCGCAAATTAGAATCTCTTAATCTCTCTATTGACTTTTAGTAAATACACTTAATTTGTATAATCCATTTATTTAGTATATTGAATGTAAACTTGTACATATATTTTAAAACGTAAGTTGTAATTATTTGCACGGCTATCCTGTCCTGTCCTGTAAATCACCATCAATTAAGGCTGATTTCCGTGATATCTGGCTTTATTTCGATTAGTAAAGCATCTCCCACACGCTAACCTCATCGCACCGAGTTGTCTGGCGAGTGACGATTTAGCCCTTCAACGGTTGCCGTAAACCTGGCGTTACAGTAAAACATCGGACTTGTTCTAAATTCGTCATCGGTATTTCAGTGAGAACGAGACAAGCAATGAGCATCGCATCTGCACCTGAAGATCTGGCGTCATTTCTTGATGAAGACTTAAAAAATGTTGTGCCCATTGCACAATCAGAACTCAATGTCAAAATTTCAAAGCGAAAACAGAAGTTCTCAGAGAAGGGAAAGAGCTTCCAAAAGGAATTAAGAGCAAAAGGAAAGGAAAGAGCTTTCCGAAATCTCAAAAAAAAGGTTAGATCACATTAAGAAACTGCGGGAAGACCCGCAAACGGAATTAGAAGTTTTGGAAGTCCAACGCAATGAATTAGATTCTTTGAAGGATATCTTTAACCAAGTGTGTTACGCCCACGAAAGTCTGCTGGATAGTTTCGCAGAAAAGGAAGAATCCTATCAGTGGTATGACATTAGGGATCGAGAGTTCACTGAACAAAGAATGAAACTTTGCGAACAAATCCAGTGCCTTGAAAAGGAATCACTTTTCACCAAATCTAGCACCTCGTCAAGCCATAAATCAGAAGTAAGATCTAAGTCATCTAAAGGGTCGACTAAGTCCTCTGCGCGTTCCGTTTCACAAGCTAGAGCGGACGCCGCAGCAAAGGCAGCCAAGGCCAAAATAGAAATGGAATTTCTGGAAAGGGAAAATGAACTCAGGCGCATTCAACTAGAAAAGAAGTATGCACTCGCAAAGGCAGAAGAAAGTGCGTTCAAGGAAATTCTAAATGAAGAGAAATTAAACACGCAAACAAAACAGGAGATCAAACTGGGAGATAAGGAGATTATTAGCCCTCAACAACCAACAGCCATCACGACACGAATTGAAAAACAGGAAATGAACCCGAACAGCCCTCCATTCGTGCCTAACACGATTCCAGATAACTTTGGCCAGCACCCAGCAATAAGTATGCAGAGCTCTGAACAATCATCTAGCATAAGTTTTGCCCTTAACCAACTGGTCAACCTCCAAGCCCAACAAACGCAATTAAGTTCAGCGCTAGTCAATCAACAGAGGGCCTTTCATCTCCCCGTTAAGGAGCCACCGACATTTTCCGGCAACTCATTCGAATATCCGGCCTTCGTGACCGCATTTGATAGTATTATCGCTGCTAACGTCCCTGCTGATAAGGACAAATTGTTCTTCTTAGAAAAATATACGACCGGCAAGGCCAACGAGGCGGTTAAGGGTTTCTTAACAACAAACTCAGTCACAGCGTACAGCGAAGCCCGGAAACTGCTCGATCAGCGTTTTGGAAACCCTGAGGTGGTAGCCGAAGACTATAAAAAGAAACTTAGAAGTTGGCGACAGATCAGTGACGGCGATAGTAAAGGACTGGAGGAATTCTCTGATTTTTTGGTGCGCTGTGAAGAGGCTACGAAGACTATGAAGTCCATGTCAGACCTAGATTCTACTCAGATCCTACAATCGATCTCCGCTAAGTTGCCGTCTTATTCGGGCGTTAAGTGGTGTAGGTCCGCTCATGAGATTCAAGTAAAGGAAAAGAAGCTCGTGAGTTTTACAGACTTTGTTAAGTTTGTCAAACAAGAAGCCTAAGTAGCGAACGACCCGATCTTCTCTCCAGACGTACTCAAGAGAAAGGAAAAGGAACGGCCTGGCTAAAGACAACAACCGTGGCACAAGGTGGAAGCATCAAGGTGAAACCAATTCAAGTCAATCATTGGTCACTTCTGCTACCCCAGTAGACCATTCCGAACAGCAACAATCAGCAGTCACATCAGGGCGCGAGCAGTCCTGCCCAGTCTGCAATGGCAAACATTCAATAGTGAAGTGCAGCAATTTCGTCAAGGCCACCGCAGACAAGAGGTTGGATCTCATCATCGAGAAGCGCCTATGCTTCAGATGCTTCAAAGCGGGCCATGTTTCCTCTGACTGCACATCCAAGCAAACCTGCGGCGAGTGCGGAAAGCGTCACAACCCTAAAGGCCAAGACACGCAGCGAACAAACTCCGTCAAGCACTCAGTCGTCACGCAATCCACCCCAACCGGCACCCTTGCAGCCAGCCCATGTTGCCGAGTCCGCACACTCAAATGCCGCCAGCATCACCCACAGTTCTGCCAGCACTTCAAACGCCATCATCATGTGTCGCATCGTACCTGTAGTCTTGTACCATAAGGATAATCCCAGGAAAGAAATTAAAACGTATGCGCTCTTGGATGACGCTAGTGACACGACGTTCGTGACAAATAAGGTGAAGAGCGGGCTTGGAGTCGAGGGAGTGGAGACAAGTCTCAATTTAAGCACAATGCACGGTCGCAAAGTAATCCCTGTAACTCGAATCAACGGATTGATAGTGGAGCGGTCGGACAGACGCGCGCAGGTCGAACTCCCTAAAGCATACACAAGAGACATAATTCCATCTAGAAAGGATCAAATCCCAACCCCAGCAGTAGCAGACAAGTGGCAACACCTGAAGATAAGGCACAAAATACCGCCGCTAGACGAAAACCTCGAAGTTGGTATACTGATCGGATCCAACTGCCCGAAGGCGATCAAACCGAAGGAAGTGATAACTGGCAAAAGCGAACGTCCATACGCAGGCCGAACACTCCTCGGTTGGTGCATAGTCAGACCGGCCAGTCGCGCAGAGACCCCCTGGATGAAGACGGCGTAGTAACGTGCAACTGAATTATAGCGCATGAGAACACGCCTGAAACAAGCCACGTTAGTTTTATCCTGGAAGACAAGACAAAGGAAGTTATAAACCCCTCCTATGTAAAACAAATGTTAGAAATGGACTTTGCAGAAAGTAAGGACTCGACTCATCAAGGTCTCTCTACAGAAGACAGAAGGTTCCTGAACATCGCGGAGACTCATACACAGACGTGACGACGGCCATTACGAACTCCCACTCCCGTTAAAGGAAAGCTTCAAGGGTCTCCCTAACAACAGAACTGGTGCTGTCCGGCGAATGTACCATCTCAAGAAACGGTTTATGTCGCCAGGTGACGAAGAATACAAGAAAGAATATATGAAATTTATGGGAGATATGATTGAAAACGGCCATGCCGAAAGAGCTCCAAGCGATACTGACGCAAAGCCCGGCATGACATTTTACATCAATCATCATGGAACAAGACATCCGAAGAAGAAGAAGTTAAGAATAGTGTTTAACTGTAGCCAAGAGTATAACGGTGAATCCCTGAACAAGAATCTTTTACAAGGTCCTCTGCTGACGAACAACCTGACTGGTGTCTTACTGAGATTCCGACAACAACCCGTCGCTGTGACATGTGACATACAGGGCATGTTCCACCAAGTCCACGTCAATCCCGAGCATCGCGACTTGCTTCGCTTCCTCTGGTGGGAGAAGAATGATCTTCAGAAAGATCCTGTGGACTACCGCATGACAGTCCACCTGTTTGGCGCGACGTCATCACCAAGCTGTGCCAACTTTGCGCTAAAGCAGACCGCGAATGACTTCGAGGGAGAGTACGGTCAACAAGCAGCCAACTTCATGTGTAACGATTTCTATGTAGATGACGGTTTAAAGTCAGTCGCTACAGCGGCGTCAGCAGTAGAATTGCTGAAGAATGTAAAGGCCATGTGTCACCAAGGAGGATTCAATCTTCACAAGTTCTTATCAAACAGCAAAGATGTAATCAAGAACATTCCCGAGAGTGACAGAGCAGAGGGAGTTAAAGAGATAGACCTAGACCTGGACACACTTCCCCTAGAACGCACACTAGGAGTTCAATGGTGTGTTGAATCTGACAGCTTCGAATTCAGCGTCGTCCTGCAAGACAACAAACCATGCACGAGACGAGGTATCCTGTCGACCGTAAGCTCTATATATGACCCTATAGGCTTTGTGGCCCCCCTGATGCTTCAACGAAAGTCAATTCTGCAAGAGTTATGCAGCCTCCACTTGGACTGGGACGATCCAATACCAGAAGACGTGAAGATGAAATGGGAGAAGTGGAGAATGGAACTGATGAAACTACAGAGCATCACGATTCCTCGGTGTTACAAGCCCAAAGGTTTCGGTCAAGTCGTCAGGGCAGAGCTGCACCATTTCAGTGACGCAAGCGTCCGGGGCTACGGCCAGTGTAGCTATTTACATCTCGTAGATGATGCCAACAAGGTTCACTGTGCTTTCGTGATGGGAAAATCGAGAGTAGCTCCTCTCAAACCTGTGACCATCCCGAGACTAGAACTAACCGCCGCTGTTTGTTCCGTACGGATAAGTCAACAGATTCATCGCGAGCTGGAATACCGGATCGACAAGGACCTCTTCTGGACCGACAGCAAGGTTGTACTTGGGTACATAAGCAGTGAGAGCAGACGTTTTCACGTGTTCGTTTCCAATAGAGTACAAGAGATACAAGACAGTACCCACAGAAACCAATGGCGCTATGTTGACACTAAACAGAACCCAGCGGACGAAGCCTCACGTGGAATGAAGACCGACGAGCTCCGAGATTCGCGGTGGATTCTGGGACCAGAGTTCCTATGGAAGGAAGAAGGCGAATGGCTGAATGATAGTGAACAAGAGCACACTTTGAGGAACGACGACCCAGAAGTCAAGAAGTCCGTCACCCTGGCAACGGCCTTAGTCAATCAAAGAAAGGCCAGTCTAGAAGAGAGGATCGAGCGTTTCTCCGATTGGTATCGAGCGCAGCGAGCGGTAGCACTCTGTTCGAAGTACATCCAGAAACTAAAGAAACGCGTGAACAAAGAACCTAGCGAAGTGGTTCAAGTGTCAGCCGAAGATATGGAGAAGGCCGGAAAGTCAATCATTCACGCCGCGCAGTCCAAAGCCTTCCAAGATGAGTTTAAGTTATCTGCAAGAGAAGCAGAAGAAAAGGGATCTTTCCCGAAGCAGAAAACTGCGGGGCTACACAGTTCAATCAACAAGTTAGATCCGTTCATCGATGAATACAGAATCCTATGCATGGGCGGACACCTCAAGCATGCAGACCTCTCAGACGAGGTGAAGCACCCAGTGATCCTACCAAAAGGCAGCCACGTGACCAGCCTTATAATCAGGTACTACCACGAGAGCACCAAACACCAGGGCAAAGGAATAACGCTCAATCAGATTCGATCCCACGGTTTTTGGATCATTGGAGGTTCGTCAGCTGTGAGCAATGTCATTGCTTCTTGCGTGACGTGTAGGAAGCTGAGAGGTGCAGTTATTGAGCAGAAGATGTCTGATCTTCCCGAAGACCGATTAGAAAGCTGTCCACCCTTCACATATCGTGGCGTAGACTACTTTGGCCCATTCACAATTAAAGAAGGACGCAAGGAACTGAAACGCTACAGAGTCCTATTCACTTGCATGTCGTCAAGAGCTATCCATCTAGAGACTGCAGTGTCGCTGGACACAGACTCCTTCATAAACCCGTTGAGACGTTTCCTAAGTCGTAGGGGCCCAGCGAGACAGCTAAGATGCGACAACGGTACAAATTTCGTAGGAGCCCGTCGGGAGCTTAAAGAAGCCTTGGAAGAAATGGATGAGAGCCGTATTAAGGAAGAGCTCCTAAAGTCACAGTGCGACTGGATCAAGTTCGAGATGAACGTTCCAGCCGCAAGCCACATGGGCGGAGTATGGGAGAGGCAAATACGGACAGTGCGTTCAATCCTATCATCCCTCCTCTCTAACAACGGCACACGACTGGACGATGAGTCACTGAGGACGTTGATGTGCGAAGCGGAAGCAATAGTCAACAGCCGCCCCCTCACCACCAATCACCTTTCGGACCCAGATTCGCCAGAACCGCTAACCCCTAAGCACTTGCTGACAATGAAATCCAAGGTTCTACTCTCACCACCCGGAAAATTTGAGCCAGCTGACATGTATGCCCGCAAACATTGGAGACGCGTGCAACATCTAGCCAACGAATTCTGGACCCGTTGGCGAAAGGAGTATTTACTAAGTCTTCAGGAACGACAGAAGTGGACGCGGCCTCGTCGAAATCTACGCGTCCGCGATCTCGTGATGATTAAGGATGCCAACCTGCCAAGGAATTCGTGGCAACTCGCCCGCGTCGCCACGGTGTATCCAAGCACAGATGGCCAGGTTCGCAAGGTTCAAGTGGCCCTAGCAGATGCCTGCCTGGACAAAAAGGGAAGGAGGTCTGGACCTATGCAGTATCTGGAGAGACCGGTACAGAAACTGGTACTTCTTGTACCATCCCCTGAGTAGAGACCGGAGTAGTCCCGGCCGAGGATCCTGCTGTCAGCTCTGGACTATGACAGTAATTTCATAATAATCATAGCTTAAAAACATTGTGGGCATTGAACATTACTTAGTTACATCAACAGTGATTAGTGAAATATTTAGATATTTCAGGGGAGCCATGTAACAAACACTATATCGAGGCTTCTCTTAAATCTTGATTCTTTCTGATTCGCTGATTCGTTGCTTAGCAATTACGTCCTTAGCTTATACACGTGGACGTATATAGATAGTGTTAGCGGCATATTCCCGCCAGTTTTGAGTTATGTTCATTGTGCACAGTACATGTCTTAACTGAAATTAAGTTTAAGCTACCCTTGGCTATTTAGAGTGCAAGCGGGAACCGATGTTTTACGTTCGATTATCGTCCATTATCGTCAATTAAATCACCGTCAATCAAGGCTGATTTCCGCGATATCTGGCTTTATTTCGATTAGTAAAGCATCTCCCACACGCTAACCTCATCGCAACGAGTTGTCTGGCAAGTGACGATTTAGCCCTTCAACGGTTGCCATGAACCTGGCGTTACAGTATTATAACTGGAAAAAACATTAATCACCTTGGTTGCCTCAACTTCACGAACAAGGGTAGCCTTGGAACCAGAGTACATCATTTGCAGTTCTGGTTTACAACCTTTTGATGAAAAAAGACAATTTTCACCGGTTATTACAATCTATTTAAAAAAATCGATGAATAACCAGGAGGCATAATTAAAAAGTTAAAAGACGTTCTCTGGTTAAAAAGTTTTAAAAAACTAAGCTTTCGACTGCCAGTCTGCAATCTTTAAAAAGTGAGGTGTAAAAAGCAGAGATAAAATATATGTGTACAAAAAGGTGAGAGAATAGCGAATGAATATATTAAATAAATACAATAATATAAAAGAAATACTTGTGCGACAAAATGCTAATAACAAGGATAAGATTACAATAAAATTGAGTATTGTCTTGGTAGCTGCTTAGAATTGTTGTCTGCCTGGCTGGTAATTGCAGTGTGCCAAGATTCCAGCATTTTTCTTATGCGTGAATTGCCTCTGTCGATGACGCGTGCATTCTCAAAATCAATAGTGTGGCCTTCGAGGACTGCACATGGAATTACATTGGAGAAACGGGTAGATGCCTACACACTAGAAAAAAGGAACACATACGAAACACTGAAGTTTTTAAAAGTGGTTCTAATATTGCCAGCCATGCGTGGCTCGAAGGCCACACTATTGATTTTGAGAATGCACGCGTCATCGATCTTGGCATGATCTCGCCGTGATCTCGGCGGGAATCCTGCCGGTATCCCGGCGAGATTTTGGCGGCCAGGATTTTTCTTCCCGGTGGGAATCTCGCCGGGAAGCGAAATTCCCCAGCGGCCAAAATCTCACCAGAATCGTACCGCGAATCTCGCCAAGATTCTTGCCGAGAAGCAATAATCCCAGCGGCCAAAATCTCGGCGCGATCCTGTCACAAAGCTCACCAAGATTCTCGCTGGGAAGCAATAATCCCGGCGGCCAAAGTCTCGCCAGAATCCTACCGCGAAACTCACCAAGATCAAGAGTAAACACGATCTTATTTATCACCGTCAGCGCATTCCATGGCTGATGCCAGACATAATACCTTTTTAGCAGATTGAATATTCCCTTCGAAAGTGAACAGAAACAAAAAATTCAGATTACAAAATCGATCACCTCTTGTTTTGCATGCAAAATGAAAATACAGCTTAACTCTAGATAATTTCAGCCTCAGTAGCCAGCAACTTGTCCCAAATTACATTCTTCATCCTTGCATATGTCATGACGCCCATATTGTGGGATTTTGGCCCAATTTTGACCAAATAAACATTTCTCCAATCAGCGGCCATTTTTTCTCTGAGTAGTTAATTCGTTAACTTGACAAAATTCTCCTGAATGGGGGATATGACCAAAAAAGCTGAGAATTGGCCTGTAATTGGCTAAGGATGACATCATCTGGTGACGACATTTGGCCGAGTGGGTATACGGGTCTGCTCACCAACAAAAAGTAAACCGAAGCAAAACCAGGAACCGCGCCACGCGGTTAACTAGATTGGCTCACGATAGTTTTAAAGCGGCACTTGCTTCCAGGGTCAAATCTCAAGATCAGGTTTAACGCACCCTTGCCATGATTTGCGTTTCACCAACAAGAATGTACAATTTCTCGGCGGGAATTTCTATGGAAGAATTTTTACTCAGCGAGAATTAAGTTCTCGCCGCTAATGCTATCAGGATTCTTGTCGGGATCCTGGAGAAGATTTTTTCTTGGCGGGATCCCCGCGAGTACAGATTTCTCTGTGGGATTCTTGCCGAGATATGCGGCAGGAATTTTTTACCAGGAAGGATCTCACCGGGAAAATGGGCCACCTCGGCGGGATCCCGGCGGGATCCCGGTGAGCGCCAGGAATCTTGGCAGGATCCCAGCGAGATCCCAGTATCTATTTTACAAGGGTAATAACATCAGTGCCATGATCAGTCTGTGTAGCATGCACGAAACAGCCAGTTGGGTACATAATGGTTTGCACATATTTAAACCAAGCTCAAAGTACCAGTAATCAGAATATAGATGGCTAAGGTAATGGCCAAGATCTCTGTTTGCATGCATATAAGACTGCACCTAGAAGCAGACACGGTCACCATCCGAAAAGCGGATAAAACCTATACCCAGCCATGTTGACCACACTAAAAGACGCAAGTGTAAATGTAATTTATTTACCCACAGAGCACCAAGGAGTTAAAAGAACTCATTCAGAAATGTCTGTCCATTCCAGATCAAATTGGAATTTGGAAATGTTGGTTTTTGAGGAGAGGGAAAACCGGAGTACCTGAAGAAAAACCTCTCAGAGCAGAGTAGAGAAGCAACAACAAACTTACTGCACATGACGCCGGTCCGGGAATCAAACCCAAGACACATTGGTGGGAGGCGAGTGCTCTCACCACTGCACCATCACTGCTTCTGGTCAATAAACAATTTATTGTAAAGTACATATGAAATAATTCATATTTGAACTGCGGTTATAGATGAAAGTGAAGACTGGATCATCCCAGTTAATTTTCCAATTTAAGCAATTGGAAAGAAGAAGCCTGACAATTGATAGCTTCATAAGACTGAGCACAGCTTGCTTTCATTAAAAGATCCATAATTATAATTATTTGACAAAAGAGGAATGTTTAGATAATATTACACTTCCCCATTTCTTAGAAAAGAGCAAACTAGAAATTACTTTCACTGGAAGTTGTAAGTTATGTGCACAGATTGATCAACATATTGGCATTTAGCTGGGTATAAAAGTTCCCGGATTTTGGGGAGAGGACTAATACGCCATGGAGTGTTTTTTTTTTGGCTGTAGTTTCAAATTTCTTCAAGGAAGTTTTGTCAATTGGAACTTGGGAATTTCAGATTCTTGGAAACTGGAAAAATATAAGACAGTAGTTCACCTACAACCGTGGACAGATTGTGTTGGAAAATGGCAAAAACATTAACTCATAACCGTAATACCTATTGAATAAGTGCCAGCACCCCCATTCCCCATTTCAATGTTGGAAACAGTCAAATGCAAACTTGCATTACATCAAAGTGTTTTGTCAACATTGCACAGGGGTGGGGAGGGGCAAAATGCATATAAAATAAAATTTCCAACTCTTGTGACCAAGATTGTACATTTAAGGATCACAAGAAACAAGGAACTTTCAAAGTTATCTGCTACATGTATATTTAATACATTGTTGTAACACTTACCTTGAGGAGAGATAAAAATAAACACGAGTGGATATGATACTCTTCCATCATCATGTTTACGGATATAACTGTACAACACATAGCTTTATTATCCCATTAAGGAAAAACTACAATTGAATGGCTTACTGTTAAAGACTGACCCAAGTGACTTTCTCTGGTAATTTTTTTTCCCTTCAAAAGTGCCTGAATGTTTTGCATGTGCTTTTCAATTAAGTAGTAAAACATTACCCTGTATTTTAATGAATGCAACAAAGCAGAAAAAGAGCATTTCAGCCAAAAAAAAGATACAGGAGAATGTTTTTCAATTAAATTGAAAAGCACATGCAAAAATTCAGGCAATTTTGAAGGGAAAAAATTCACCGGAAAAAGTCACTTACTGAAGGTCAGTCTCACACCAAACCATTCAATTTATTAAAGCTGGGCTCAGTAAGAAAACCTAGTAACCTGAAAATTCCAGAAAATTTGAGCTACCATGGGTACTTACCATTTACACCGTAAAAACCGGAAATTCTAGTTGGAAAATAAAATGGTTTGCACCATTCTGTTTGGGAAGCTTCAAAAAATATGGGCTGTGATTTGAGGTGATGCTATTTTTCTGCTCTTTTTAAGTCTCTCTAGCTGATGTGGATATACTATATAGTGATTCCCATTCCCGCAACATCGCATTTAATTGTTTAATGTTTATGCCTGAAATTTCCAACCGGATGGTTTTTGTTAATGGTAAGCACCCCATGTCTCCTTATGTACAGTGGTCAACAATGACCATGTGGCCATTACATTAAAACAAACTGAATGAATGTAAAAATGTAACAATGCACATGACATGGCCAATATTGCAGTACTACTTTACAATCTTCCAAGGTCTACAATGAGCGACAAAAGTGCTGAGACACTTGGCAGTAAAATTCGCTTTTCTGCGTCTTGGGATCATTTCTAACCCCTTTCCCCCGAAACAATGTTGATTTTTCTATTTCTTCGACTGCACAAACCACAGCCCCTACACAACATTGAATTGGGGGGGGGGGGGTATCAGAGATTTAATGCTAGATGCAAATAAAATAGAGCAAATGCTTAAGTATCGAAAATGGTCTTTTCCTAAAAGTATCTCAACTACTTTTGTCGCTCATTGTAGCTTTTTTTCATTGGTAAACACAAACTATTACCTCTTGGCCTCAAATGAAATTTGAAAAGTGAACTGATCAATACAACACAAGCGTTGGACAAAGAAGAAAATCTGAGTCCCCAACAGGAATCGAACCCATGACCTCCCAACACCAGGCAGGCGCTCTATCCACTGAGCACCCAGAACTCAAGGAGAGCAAGGTCATTTAACTGAGTTTATATGTGACAGACGCCCTGCATACTGCTAGGATCAGCATTGCCAAAGTGAGTGAGATAATTAAGTGAATGAAGGTAAAGAATTTTGCTTTGAAGATCCAAACTGGTGCCAAAGGCGAAATAGTAGCCGCACTGTATATTTATTAATTTTTTTCATCTATTAAACAATTAAGTTATGAGCTCAAGGTTTCTGTCGTGTGATTACAGTAGTTGACAAAGGCAAAGACTATCACACAATAGAACGCAAAGTCGTTCGTTTGAAGTGGCTGTCATTTTGCTAACAAAGACACACTACTACTACTATTCACTAGCTAAAACAGACTGGATAGTGAGTAGCGCAGCCAATCAGAGAACAGTATTCTTGGTAGCATGCTAGTAGATTTATACTAATAGCATAAATTTATTAAGTCAGAAAAATCAGATCACAAATTCAGTGGAGGTGAAATTTGGAATACCAAGCGCATGATGCTTGAAGTTGCTGATAACTTATGCCGGGTGCTGGCTAAACTTGATCAAAGGGCTTTTAGAGCCAGCTCATACAGTGTAATTGACAATTTTCATTGCACTGTTGTATCGTGCTAATGTGAACCAAAAGAAGGGGAAAAAAGACTGTTAGAAACAGGACTTTTTTTTCAGATAGTCCTACCAGATGCCATGTTTATAGGCATTAGATAGTAATTTTTTGCAAGGACCACTGTGACAAAACAGAAGTACCGGATCCTCTCTTTGTAGAAGATCTTATCAGCTATAAGTTGAATAATAGAAGAAAGTTAGCAAAGCTGATTACACAGTATAGGGATATATTTTCCCTATACTGTGTAATCAGCCTTGCTACATGTAACTTTCATCTATGTTACTGGGGTCATCTTGACCCCATAACTTAAAAGCATGACAGAAAATTGGCAGTACATCCGATTTTCACCATATACAGTGGGATGATCTTATCATTAGCCAATTACAGGCCATTTTTTGCTCTTTTTGTCATATCCCCCCTTGGGAAAGTTTTGTCAAGTTAGCTGATTAAATATGCTAGCGAAAAAAGCGGCACCGGTGTTTTGATGTTATTCGTTTAATACGTTTTAGTCTGTAAAAACATTTGAATTCTTGACCATATATATTTCAGGTTAATTGAAGTTAATTTTCCATATGCCAAGGGGAAGGTAAGTGAAGAAAATCGTCATTTCCGTCTATGCTCGGCAACTTCCTGTCCACATTTCGTCCCCCACGATACTCATTCATTGTGCTATGAAAACCCAGATATGGACAAAAGTATGTTGACTCTTTTTGCCCATGTGTGTACCAATATAAAAAGGATACCGTGGCTGCTGAGCTGGTAGTTCCTCTCTAAGGTCATCAATAGAAATATCCTGAAAAAAGTACGCAAAGGAACCACTGGTTAAATGGACAAATATCCTAGCATATTTTCATGCCAAATGGAGGCTATCGTGTTTATTATCCTACAAATCGTTTTCGCAAAACTCGCAGTTTTGAAAATTGGAGAATATTTAACAATTATCCTGTGAAATCGCGTGGAATATCGTCTGATACTTAGCTGACGAGGCCATAGGCCGAGTCGGCTAAAATCAGACAATATTCTGCGAGATTGAGCAGGACAATTGTTTTATTATTCAACAAATTGATAACAAAACAGCGTAACATTTTTAAATCTCTCTGTCGACATTTTCCCACTTCACTTTTTCTTCCGACATACGAATCTACGTATATCGCCAGATATCTGCTACCATGACCATATTTGGATAGTGTTACAATTTGTTGAATAATAATCTCAGATATTCCCCACTTCTAGCTGGGGAATATTCGGTCACATGATGTGTTTAGACCAATCGCGCGCAAGTGAAAATATTCGATGGATTATAATGTCAGATATTACAATGACCTTAGAAGTCTAAGGGGAAGAGGAAAAAGTTAGTGCACAATTTGCAGGGGTGGTTAATCAAGCCTCATATAGGAAGGGGGTTATGATTTTATGCTGTCAAATGACAGAACTGTCCAAGACCTCTCTGTTGTTCAAATGTAATAAAACATTGACCAAATATTGAGCATGCAGTGGTATATTGTGCCACATATTGCACTCAGCAGTGAGATTCAGGGTTAAAACAGAATTATAGAAACATGCCTTAGAACTGGCAAGACCTACTGACATAATGATGGCACGAGCAAAGAGACATTTTGATGATCAAAGTAAACAAGTTTTTTTTTTAACTTTGTAACAACAGCTTTATTTATCCCTTATTCAGTGACATACATAATAAATAAATAATTTGAAATAATAAGGGTAACTGACATCCTGAAATAACCTGAAGTAGTTTGTCATGGAAATTTCTACAAACCAGATGTTCTTTTGATAGGAACTTTGCAAACTTCCACCAGAACATTGGAATTTTGGTCGACAGTTTGAGTTGAGCAAGTTGCAACCTGCACGACCAAGTTGCTTAGTTCATTTGGTACCTCATGACAAGGACTCATTGAGATTTTCCCAAATATTTCAAGAGTTACTTCGGTATTTTGAAGACAGGTTGCGCGTTTTTACGTGGATGTGCCACAGCTAGGCAACTACCAAGGAGATATTCTCAATCACATGAAAAAATCCGTACCGTTTGTTCAAGGCGTTGACGACCGGCAAATCGTAATATCATACAAAGATCTTTCTTTGCAAACATTTATCAATATTGAGAGGAACGACATTTAACATGTCTAAGAAAAGGTTTCACGAATGCTTCGCCTTGTGGATCAGACATTTACCAACGAGTCTATTTAAAGGTATAAGAGAGAGTGACTCTCCGTTTTGTTTAAATTAAAAGAGGCTCTGATTCAAAAGAGGCAAGCACAGAAAGCATGTCAACAAGGCAACCCAAGAGCCTTCTTTTCTTGTTTGGGAGCAGTGTAAATTCTGAGAGATCAGCAGTGGCAGACATTTGTGATGGGAAAACGTCCAAAGGAAATCAGCTATCGCAGAAGCTTCAAAGCCAACTCTTGCCGCTGTTTGAAATGTATTAAATGACACTACTTTTGCTAATTCGTTAGCTGTCAGGACTCAAAGGAACCATAAGTTACATACTGGTATTGTAAAATTATATGAAAACGATGGGACTGTAAATGTTGCCTTTATATGTCTGTAAATACACAAAACTTCAAGTTTGTTTATAATTTAACAGCATGTAGCAGACATTGAGTTTGCAGTTGTCAATATTAGACCCCGTAATCCAACTTCTACTGCGTTTTGTCCAGACCACTGAGACATCCATAGGGCAACTATTTTCTCCCTTTTCTCAAGCCTCCTGGTACGATTATAATGTATGTTAGCCATCATAAGCCACAGCAAGAATGTCAATTCGCAAACTGCTTTTCAAATGATTTTTGAAAATGGCGCGAAAAGCGATAGCAACTTGCTCTCGCGGATTGCAACTTGCTCGACTCTAATTGTCAATCAAACACCAATGTTGCAGCAGACGTTTGCAACGTTCCCATCAAAAGAACATCCGCTTTGACTGTAAATGAAAATAGAAAACATGTTCTCCAAGTTTCTACTGAGTTATAGAAACTTAGGTGAAAGTTTGGGAGAACAGGAAATGCTGTGGGAACATGAGCCGACATGCCAGTGTTTCCACAGCTTTTTGAAGTGTACACTGTATCATTGCTCTAGATCTATGTGTAGGTAGAAATTGTGTTTGTTCACTTATGCAAACCTACCGTGTATTCCTTATCTAGAACTATACGCATTTTCTCAGGGTCGATCTTGACTAGATAAGAGTAGATATAAAAAAAAAATTCATTATCGTCAGTGGCAAGAAAAAACTTCAAGAACTAGAAACAAAACCCTGTAAACAAATTTTAATCACCTGTATCTAATATAAATACCAAACGTCACATAGGACTTTAGGAGATATTGGGGTTTGTGGTAAATAGGGACAGCATTCCTTGTGCTATTTTGGTTAGTTTAATCTTGAATTGAGGTACTATACCTGGTGCAGATCCAGGTTTTTAGAAGAAGGGGTTCAATGGAATCCTTCCCTGGAAAATTTTAAAATTTCAAGTCCGCAGAAATGCAATTTCCACCATTCTGAGGCAAAATCAGTGTGTTTTAACCCATTGACTCCTGTGCTGGCTGTACCTGGCCATGACGAGCCTTGCCCTTTCTTCCACTTCTGACATCATTACTTTTGACCAAAATTGGCATCACCTATGCTCAACTTCTGCTGGAGGAAAATATCTTTCTAATGACACCCCGATCAGTCAGCCTAATGGAGCCTGAGATATGCACAAAAATGCTCAAAAAGTCAAGTGAAAAACTCAGAGCAAAATTTCCTGCCACTACACATGGCTACTCCATGGTAAATAATGCCCGTCCTGATGACGCTTTCTTAGAAGTTTCTTAACTGCAAACAAACCAAGTAGAAGGGCGATCGCTGCAGCAAAAAGAAAAGAAAAGGAGAAAAAGGAAACACAAACAAAAACATTAAAAAAATCGAAAAGCCTAAAGATGTAGGTCACTTTCTCATCCAAAAATTTTGGTTTCTGTGCACGCCTGAGTCAAAATGTCATAAAACACGATGCTAGTGGCAAGAAAGGCAAGCTGTCATGTTGTAAATGCCTTTTTGACTAGATTGATATTTGCTAATTTGGCCAATCTCCAGTCTGGAAATCTCCAAAATGTCCAAAAAAATCATGCATTTTTGGCAAAAAGCACCAGGAGTCAATGGGTTAATATCTCATTTTTTTAAAAAATGGTAGTAACTTAGTTATGAGCTTTTTACCAATTTTAAGAACGACTGTGTTTCTTTAATATTTCAATAGTTTTTTTTTATGTTAGCTGTTTTAATTTAGGGGCTTGATCAAACCGAACCCCCCTAGATCTGCCCTAGCTATACTGTATTATCCAAAAATGTGGGTTGCATTTTTCAGTGTTTTGGTTGACCATAACCATAAAAAAATATTTCATCCTTCCAGTTTTTCTAATTAACCATTGCTGACCACAGCAGAACAAGCTGAAACAGCTTGGCTCCATCAGTTACATTTAACCTTGTAATACTTGTGAATATTATGATCAGCTCAAAAATTTATCACTCGGACCTGAAAGTTAGCTCAAATTATTGTTTACTAGATTTTTTTCCCATAATCAAGGAATTTTCTTTTATTAGAAAATTATCTAGTACAAACGAGTGCTTTTTTGTTGATTGACCATCCTCAGTGCATGGTCAGTGAAAATTTGGTTTCATATATAACCAAGTGGTCAATGCATAGAACTCACAATTCAGCAGCCCAAGGTTAAAGAAGTTCTGCTCTGATTATTATTTAAATTTGCTTAGCAGTAACCCCACATTCAAATCCTTGGCCACGTTTGTAAATAGCCAACTGGTTTGCCTCCAGTCGGTTGGGATTCTTAAAAATGTTACGGTCAATTTGAATCAATTCTTCACTCAGCCCCTCTAGCCTTTGAGCTACAAACACTTCTGAGGGTAAATAAAGACTATTAATAATATACATAGTCAGAGAAAGGTCAGAGAACCAAGGCTGTACATGTAGTCAAAGAGAAGCAAGGTTTTGCAGTAGCCTGTGGCACCAGGGTGCTTCTAGAGTACCCGTACATACAGCTCCAGGGAATTATTTTATTTGTAAATAAGTGGATGTCTGGAAACCATATCGTTAGACATACTGTGTTATGGAAAACAATATAAGTGCTACTTGCACAAGGTGTATTCCACTAGATCATTAACACTTACGAACTATTGCATCTGTGGTTTTCATATTCTTCTTAAAGCGAAAAGCTTTCTCTTTAACTTCAAGGTCAACATCACAGATCTTAAGATTGCCAGTCTTAAAATGATTGACATCAAACACAAGTTAGGACTCAACTTTAAAAACCTGTAACACAATAAAAAGTGTACCAGACAGGTAAAGCCAAGTGGCCCATCATGCTGGAGCTTGTCTCAGTTTCTGTAGCATGAAGCTACTTTCTCCTCCCTGGATGGGATGTTAATCCATCACAGGGTTACCCACCAGCACTTATACATCTGGGTGGAGTACACCCAGCCAATTTTATGAAGCTTGATACAGAGTGGAAATTTTCGTAGAGCTATATGACTCTGCAGTATTATTTTTGAATGTTTAAGTGTGTTTCTCTGGGATATGTGTACACCGTATTATAGCATACCGCATTTATTTTAAATGGCAAATATTATATCGCTTAGGGGAATGTTGACCCTAAATAAATTATCACAGATTGCAATACTTCAATAATAGTTTTCAACTTAGACCTCTGCATTAAGTTTAACCTCTACACTCTATGCTGTATGTTATTATGTTTTACCATCTAACGCTCTTAAAGCTTGGAGACTCTTTGTTCCACCAGCTACAGTCTACTCTCTGCGTATTGCATACATGTAGCTAGATTTCATCAGTTGAAGAATTTTTTACTACTCTCTACATGAAGCGTATAAGCCTAGATTTACCAGAGATGACCCGAAAAGTCATGTAGCTTTGAGTTTGCTTCCCCAATAGATCTTTTTCAGGTCACTGTGACCTCATACTTTTCATTCATGCAAAACTTTTAGAGGCACAGGTTTTATCCCCATCAGGTTTTAGAGGCAGGAAAGTGATCTTTTCACAGCTCATTTGTACAGCAAAGTGCCTTTTGTAAATTCGTACGTTAAAATAGTTTTCAATTTACAGTTTACAATTCCGTATTAAGTTTAACCTCTATGCTCTATGCTGTACATTGCATGTTTTACCGTCTAACACCGTTAAAGCTTGTACACTCTATGTTCCACCATCTACAGTCCACACTCTAGTATTGCGCATAGTTAATCAGTTCAATGCCTTGTTCGCTTGCATTAATGAAGCAATACTAGCCGATTCTTTGTTGGCGAACAAAAAATCTTCACTTGTTGGCTAGTGTGTGGTGAATTCAGACAAGTCTATGAAAAATCGGTGCTTGTCGGGTGATATCTGACAGTGCTAGATCTCAAAACGTCTTGTTGGGCCTTGTCGGCTAGTGTGCGGTGGACCAAGACAATTTGTCGGGGCTTGCGCGTACCTCAACCAATGAGGAATTGTCATGAGAGTCACCTGAACAAGCGTCTTTTCCAACATGGCAGAGATCGACTTGGCCCCAAGCCTAAACTCGGCTAGTTGCAACAAAAAATCAGATAGTGTCCAGCAAGCTGATATCCTTACAAATTTTAACCCAATTTGACCCCGACAAAATATCTGCAGTGTGACGACAAAATATCTGCAGTGTGACGACAAAAAATCGGCTAGTGTACGGTGGCCTTAGGAGATAAGCGTAATTATAGACATTTTAGTATGTTGTGCTTAAAGGATAAGAGTGCATGTAGATCATAGAAGCTCATAGAGCTTAGAGTGTAGAGAGCAGTTGCTAGATCTTAGAGGGTGGATCGTAGAGTGTAGAGCATAGATAGAAGAGAGTAGCTGATAGAGGGAAACCATGTTAAACAGAGCCTCCAGACTGTCCTCTAACTGGAAACATTTCATCAACGAATGTGAGGCCTTAAAGTTAACATTCTCAAACCTCCTTTACCCATCACAATTGATAGAAACCACTGTAAACCAATTTATTACTAATGTTGCTATGGACAATGTACAGAGTGATGCAGAAAGGAACAATGACACCACCCCTTCAGTTATGTTTTCAATCCCTTTCATTAGCCAGACAGTACAAGGAGACAGCTGCAAGACCTCAGTTCAAAAATCGGTGTCTCCTTACAACCTATTTTCATGAGCAAGAAAATAGGTGAAATCATCAAAACCTGTGAACCAAAACCAAGTGCTCGAAATTAGTGGTCGTTTCATGTCTGGAGGCGATCAAGATCAAAGACACCATTTTGAATATGCCACAACTTAAACCCAGACCTCCGTGAAAACCATTACAGCACACTAAGAACTAGGTTTGCTACCATAATTGTTCTCAAATTCTATATTTCGGTTTTGATTTTTTATGTCTTCAATTAGTAGAACAGAATACAAGTATTGTCTTTCACAGAGTGCAATATGGTGTTTTTTGACTGGTGTAATGCTGCCTCCTCAAAAGAGAGTGGGCTTCTTCAATTTTCCGAAAGATCCAAACCTTTGAGCTCAATTGCTACAGAAGACTCGAAGAGACGTTTGAACGAAATTAAAACTGACGGAAATTACAAAAGTTTGCTCGCTGTGGGTTTTTGTACCGGGCAACCAAGGATTCATCAGGGCAACCAAATTCACGGCTTTGGTTCGACGGCTTTTGAAATAGGGGCAACCTAAATTTTTTTTAATTTCGAGCAGTGAAAACCAAATATCATTAACGAACAAGGCGTTGTTTATCACTTTAAATGTGCTCTATGTGAAATGAACTATGTTGGTTTTACTAATCGGCACCTCTTTCAACGTATCAACAAACACACCAACTCAAGATCTTCAATTGGCAAGCACATGATGCTACAACACGCAGTCCAACCACCAGCCATTGCAGAAAATTTCACCGTCCTAAAAAAGTGCCAGAGTAAACTTGACTGTTTGGTCTACAAAATGTTCCTCATAAAAGAGCTAAAACCATCACTCAATGTACAGTCAGACTTGACGCGCACAAAGTTATTCACTGATGCTTAACTAAAATGTTTACATAACATCAAGCACTGTGGAATGCGAACATTAGATACTCAAAATCTTCAACTCTCTCAAAACAACTTTGAATGACCTCAATCTTGAGAATGATGTTTGATATGTCGAAACTTTGATTAACCGTTATTTAACCAACCAATACAAAATTGTAAATTACAATAATGTAAACCACAGTAACACTCAAAAATCCCCACGCGCTTCAATATTTGCTCCAAAAATTGTAGGCCTCTGTGTCTCTAAATAAAATCGTAAAGTGTAGAGCATAGATGGTGGAGGGTACATGGTTAACTCAATACTGAATTTTCAATTTAAAATACTGTAAACCATAATAACCCTCAACAATCTCTATGCACCTTAGGCTGCTAGTTTGTTTTCATATTTTAATCACTTCCTGGTACGTCAGGGGAGTGATCTGCCATTTTTTCTCTTGAGGACCTGGTTCAAATTACGCATGAACATAATATTATTTGCCACAAAACACATTTAGATGGAACTACGCTTGAGAAGACCATTATTTGTATGCAGTTATTTGCAGGTCACATGGTAGGCTCTCGACCCATGGAAAGGAAGAAAGAATGCATCAAATGATAAAAGAAATTGAATAGTCATGACTACACATTACCATTTAAAATAATAAGATTTCCAATGATTGCGCCATGGTACTCAATTAATTGTAAGCTTGAAAGCACTCCTTCTCTAACAAATTAATATCGTAAAAGCTAAAGAACATAAACTAATTAGGAGACTGGAGAAGAGCTAAAACCCATTAAGCTTAATATACAAGCTTTTGCTAATTTTAATTTCTTGCAGAGCACAAAAGCAGACCTGTCAACCCCTGGTAAAGGGAAATCTGGAGATTCTACAAAAAAATAGTGAGATTCTATTTTTTTTTCCCTGATCAAACCCTTTCTCCATCAAGGGAACTAGACACCAGCCTAATTTCCAGGGCCTACTTCCCCTTTCAAAATGGTGGACTGACAGGGATAAAAACGATGAGTTACTGAACACGAGCAAAAATCGCTGCTCAGTACAAAAAAGTAGTAAGTAGTGTTTTTCTCAATTAGTTTACCACTTTATGCCACTAGCATTCCTCGAAAATATTCCACTTTTATTCAACAACTTAATCATTTCATTTCAGACATATTTTTCCCAAAAAACCGTGAGATTTGGAGCCTTGTCGTGAGACCGTGAGAAACGACAAAAAATCGTGAGACTCGCGGCAGAACCTTGAGAGTTGGCAGGGCCGGGTTGTTCGAAAGCCGGTTGACGTCAACTTAGGGTTAAATGTTAACTGCAGCATTATGTTTTCTTGTTTAAAAATGTTTCTCACCTCTAACGTTTGGTGTAGTTTGAGATTACTACAGGTTAAAACTGAAGGGCAAACAATATGAACAGAACACTTCACCAAAAAATTACAAAACTGAAAGCAAAATTCTCGCTAACCCTGGGTTAGCTTAATCGAGCTTTGAACAACCCGGCCCTGCAGGTATGTTTTCGGATGTTTATATAAGTCATAACATGCACAACAATGTGATATTGCCGTAGAACACTCACAAGACACTGGAAAAGAAGGGAAAAGACTTACCATCATTTCCTGATTCCGTGAAGTCGCTCTAGCATCCACCACGCAGAAGCACCGAACGACTAAGCTAAGGACTGGGGAACACGATAGGTCCGAACTGCGTGCATAGCAAATCCTTACGTGGCAGTGTAAAGCGGCGGAAGCAGATATTTGTGGCCAGTTGTACATACAATTTATAACCAATTGCACAGAAATGTTTACTTTGTTGTTATTAAGTCTATGTGACGCACCGTTACTATAGCTAAGGGTGTTGTCCAAGTAAAATAATTTGTCTATGTCCATTCTCGATAAATGTACAAATTTATTCTCAACGGTTGAAGACACTACAAACCTCAACTTCAACTGGCTGCAGAAGGAGTGTGCTACCTACAAGTACAAAAAAGGAAAATATCGACGGAGAATCAGAAGGTGAAACACAAGAGCTGGAGCTAGGAATAGTCAATTTTTTGGTGAATCTCAACAGAAGAGCGAGATCTATCCAATACAGCTTGATTTGAGATGCGAACAGATATCTTACTAGGCTTAATAATATCCCGCGGACCTATAGGGATCGTGAAACAATGGTTTACAGATTCTCTCGTTGGTGAACCGCAAGGGGAAGGCCAAACAACAGATACTGTTCAAATGCTGTTGTTCATCATGGTGGTCAAAGCTCTTAACTATACCTGCCACAGGCGTGCCACTTAAACTGAAAGAAACAAATACATCAACTAAACATAATAGGCTTAAAATTCCCAACTGAATGACTGAATGCAGCCATGACTGAAGTTGAGCGAGGATCTGCCGAGAAATAGCTCCAGGTAAGTGGTCAGAGCGGGACTTGAACTCGCAACCTCCAGATTTCAAGTCCGGCGCCCTAACCACTCAACTGTGCTGCTATCCTTTGTTGAAGTGGGTTATTTGCGGGCAGTATAAAAGAAGATTTCCAATGCATTGCTTAGCCCTTTTTAAGGATATGTTTCTGCAGTATATGTTTCTGCAGTATACAAACACCATGTAATACGAGCCCAGTGGCCCACTAAGCCAGAGCTTATTCTGCCGGTTTCTGTAACATGAAAAGTATCTTCGCATGAAGCACAGGATGGGTTGCATGTCCATCGCAAGGTTACACCCCCCCCCCCCTTTTTTCCAGCATTAAGTTTGACGATGCCCATTTATACACATGAGTGGTAAGGTAAGGTAAAATCTTTATTTAGACACGGTATTTTCTTCAGGACTTAAAATTATTGAAGTGGGGAGAGGCACTGCGAGAGTGGACTGTCTTGCCTAAGAACAGAACGAAATGTTCCCGACCAGGACTCGAGCCCGGGACGCCCGATCCGGAGACGAGCGCACCAACAATGATGTTAGCGCGACTCTAGCCACGCCCATACATCATGCTAGCAGTAAAATGGCTTCCAAGTTTCGCAAATGACAGTCTTCATTTTAGTAGAGTTAAACATTACTACGAATAGTAGCACAAGAGAAAATATTTTCTTAGGCACGTGAATAATCGTGGTACAAACTTCGTAGATAGATTTTTAAATCAAAGAAATACTATTTTCTCCCGTTCTGATCGTATGTTGTGGTGCCCTGGTACAGAGGCGGTTAAATCTGTCTTTTTGGGGGAAAAGGAGAGAGAAATAATTGGCTTTTTCACGACTAAATGAGAGGACGCATCTCTTGGCTTGTTTCATCTTTCTTCTTTTACCCCTACATTGATCTAGAGTTCTCAATCATCAGAAGGGCGTCTCTTCGTTCCAATTGTCTTTTGAGGATTTCCGCCATCTTTGCGATACCATGGAAGCGAGTTCCCCAGCCTCGATTACATGACAGCCTGTCTCTGGACGAAACTAAACCGGGTGAATAGAGAAAAGACATAAGCTGAGGCGTCTGAGGACAGTAGCTGACAGTATAAAGCAGAGGGACTTCAAGAAACGTTATAGATACCGAGCTGGCAACTGTTTTTCTTTTTGTATGGGCTAACGAGGAAACTTTCCATCGAACTGCTTTTACACTATCGTAAATTTCAGGCAGTTGTGAAACATAACTCGACTAATCAGAATTTTTAAATTCTGATACTGCTTAAAAGCAGTATGTACATTACTTGCAAAAAAATTCGGATGATTTTAATTCGGGACAAAAAATTACCAGAAAATATAACTGTTCGGAATATTTACAGTAAGGTACAAAACATTTAAATAGCTTCAAGGCCTCTAGGTTACTTTGCGGAGTGAACGCATGATGCGGTGACACTGCTTGAGATGATTAAAAAATACAATTTTTTTTATTTCCCGTTCGGTGTATATATATTGTCTCATTCTAAAACGTATTTTGTAGGCGTATGTTTACTACGTTAGCTATGTTTTAGCGAGGTATTCGAAGTTAAGTGAACTTATTGTCCGAAATTTGTCCGAAGAGCGATAGAAAGTATCCGAAAAGTGAACATTCGAAATGTTAGCGTCCAAATGTTTGGCATGTGTAATGTGGCCATATCTTTAATCTGATAGCTTTCACTGTTTTCATGCAATAATTTCTCGTCAGTTATATCATTTTTATTCAAGAGTCTACCGTTAGTTTATATAAAATTCAAAATATTCGCCCTTTGATGAGCTTTCGTTATTTCATTTATTTCGATCTTTTATCACAATCATAGAATATTAATTGGTTTTGGCGTTTTAATCTCCTCCGACGTCGGAACAAAAGCCATCGCAAATTAAGAAGCAAAAAGGGAAGAAACACCACCCGGTGGAGATATTTGTTTATACACACCTGCAAAATCCAAAAATCGAACCACTCCACGCTCCACACTTCGACCAACTACCAGCAAAAGGACATAATTATTTTATACGCGCTGTACCTCTAGTTAAAATCTACGAACCCGCCTGACCTCAAACGTGCAACGAGCGTAACAAACAAAGTCAATGGAGTGCAAGCAAGTTTTCATCTTCCTAATTTTGGCCGCTTTCCTCTTTGTTGGCGAGGCACGGCCTTCATTCGAGGAGGTAAGATGTCAATCATGTAGACTTTAAATGCAGCTGTTATAATGTAGGGGAGCATCTGACTTTTTCCACGCCTGTGACCGGGAGTTATTATTCGAATAGCCTCGTGTTTATAAAACAAGTCGTATAAAAATGTATACAAAAGGTTTTAAACTTTATGACCGCATTTTGTTATTATTGTGCTCTCTCAAGATAACAGTTATTAGCGTGTTCTTTTTTATTACAAATCGAATTATATACAACTTTTTACTGAAGGCTCGATAAACCAAGCGTGAGTTATGTGAAATGGGGTCGGAAAATTATTACACCGAAGCATCAGTTTGCAAATCGAAAACTGAAGTGAGCCAGAAGGAAGAAACATAAGTTCTGTTATCATCACATTAATATACATATTTTTGAAAAACATGAGGTAACTAAATTCTTTTAAATTCTAGTTGGTTATCTCACCCTCATGCATGTGACAAATTGTTGGTCCATAGAACATGTTTATCCACTTTAGAAAAAACAAGCAAATACCCTACACAGAACTTTTCAAGCAAACACTAAATACCTTACAAAACTATTTTTAACTTGATGAAGGCTGGAAACATATGTATGGAATCTTAGCTAGTCGTAATTTTCCCAGAAATGCTTTTTTGTGTTCACTGCTTCTTGGCATGATTAATGTTTTAACACGCGTGTCCTTACCCGTTTTCTCAAGAAACTCAAAAACTTTTCTTACCCTGCCGGGACCGTAATGAAACCTGAATTTTGTCAAGAAACATTTCTCAAAGAGTCAAAATGGTGTTTTCATTCATAAATTCTAAAAAGTTGCTGTAGACGATGGGTTTTTGCCTTTTCATCTTCACTGTTGAGCGAGACTGAACAATCAATGTTCTTTTGTCCTTTTGTCTTTCTCTCAGTTGCGACTCAGGGAGTTGCAACCCAGTAGTTCGAAGTCACATCCCTGTTGAAGTTTTATCGTTTCATCTTTGCCCCTGAGGCTCTTGCTCCAATACAACGGTACGCTTGTCTGCTCGAAAATAGCCAACATTACTTTTGTTTCCTCGGGTTCAGCTTAGTTTAAACGCTATAAAACAAAGTCACACGACATGGTTTATTGACGTGGAGATGCGTATTTGCAACCTTTTCCGATAAATTTTAATTATGTCTGATTTTTCAGGATTGATACAATGTTGCTTTGGGTGCCTTGAAATGGTCAGTCATGTTTTTCAGATAAGACGTAAGATTTTCGCGAACTGAACAAAAGAGCCCTAATGAATTCGAAAATAATCAAATGCACCAAGAATGACCGAACAAATAAAACTTATACAGCAAATATTCAGCAATACAGTTAACGCAAACAGCATTTTACAGAGCATTTGAGAGAAAATCGTCGTTGGCTGCCTCTGAAAAAATACCAGGAACTCTGGATTCTCTGTCCGCTATACGGATACCATATTGAATGGTTGCGCTCGTTTTGGGTATCTTAAGTGTTGCCGAGGCTAGGGAGTGTTTGTACAAAAGAAACCAGCCATGTGTAATTTACCAATACATTCTCTCCAAATTCGACCAATTAAATAATTACATTACTCGCTCGGCTTCTCGGAGATTTCCCCGCCACAGTCACTCCTCCCAAGTAATTTATAAATTTTGAATTTAATGTTAATTAACCTATTTATCTTAGTTTTTGTTCTGCTTGTAATTCATTGTGTCAAGAGCGCAGCCCTAGCTAGCCCACTATTACGCTATTTTTTTAGTATAAATCTTAATTCTAGTCGTTTATAACTTTATGTAAATCCTCTTCACGGGTGCTTCAAAAAGGCGAGGAAGCGGCCGTCATTTTGCTAACGACCGCACACTGCTAACCGAGCTCTACTCACCATCTACACTAGAAGCCAATCAGAGAGCGTCATTCGCGATAAAGCGCTAGTTGATTTAAACTAAAACCAAAACCTGATAGGTCTACGTTAAATCTCTCCATTTAGGATGAACGAGAAAAGCGGGATGAAGGAGAAGAGGAAACTGAATTAATGCTGCCTGAAGGTAATAAGATCACCATGTACTGTGCCCCAGATATAACAGAGAAACTGAAGGTGGGCGCACCTTTCTCGTTACCGGAACCAAAATTTGGAACGAGTCACCATTACGTATACGGATGGCGGACAGCATAAGGTGCTTCAAGCACAATATGTGGACTAATATTTTTTCGCAGCAACAATTTTTAAGTCATTTTTGTGTATAGTTTCCTTTTCTCATTCTTACAAGTTATATTGTATATATTCATATATTTTATTAGTTTCTCTACTTATATTGTAATTATATTATATTATATTAGCTTCTATTTTCTCATTGTATTATACTAGTTTTTATTTTTATATTGTAATTATTTCTGAGTGAGGGCCACAAGTTTATTAGCTGTGCTATTTAGTGTTACCCTCGTTAAATAAAGTCTTTATTTATTTATTATTATTACCACTCGTGGCTTAGATAAAAAGAGAAGAGGAGAGAGAGATGAGAAGGACGTGGAGTAAGGGAAAGAGAAGAGAAACGATGTGGAGATAAAATGAATCAGCAAAAGAAAGGAAAGAAAAGTGAAGAGATCGTATCCTGACATAATCTACTTGCTTATTTTGCAGAGGACGAGGCAGACACGCAAGATGGAGGGGAGAGCGCAAGCGGAGAAGAACCAACAACTCCCCCTGCCCCCGGGGGAGCCGCACCAACCCCAGCCCCTGCTGGAGGAGCACCACCTCCTGCTGGTGGGGCAGCTTCCCCCCCTAATCCCATCATCGCAGGAGTTGTAAGTTTCTCTCGTACTTTAAGTAATTTTTTATTTATCTCTTTATTATCCTTCATTTCACACTACTCTAAACTAGCTGGATGAAAAACTGGTCGCGTGAAGTCCAGGGGGCGAGGAGGTCGCGTTCCTTGTGGTGGCTGGTTAGAAGGCATTTTATTTACAGTCAGGATTTTGCCAAAAATTTCGGGAACTCGAGAGTTGGTCGCTTAACGGGTAGCCGCTTAATAGAGGGCTTTTAGTCCTCTGACAAAAGAATGCAACCCATTTTAGTCTCACCGAATGTGACCAGCAGCTGAGGTAGCTTAGTAGACAACAGATAACAATACCAAAGGATGCTAGTACCTTTAAAAGTGGCACTGTTTCTATTTATACACAGACACAAGCCTGCGCAACCTTCCAGACTTGCGCTACCCAACAAGATCCCTCTATGTGCCTCCAGGAGATGCTGACTGGCCTGAGCGCGTTAAGTGGAGCTGGAGGGGGTGCAGCTGGTGGAGCTCCCTGTCAAACACCGAGTCCCTGCCAGGGAGGGGCCGCAGCCCCTATGCCGATGCCGATGCCCATGCCTATGCCGATGCCCATGCCGATGCCACAACCAATGCCAGTGCCGTATCCATCTGAGCAAGTGATCGTGGAGCCAATGTCCTGTGGTGGAACCTACCCATGCAAAGACAAGGCAACAAAGACCAAGGACAAGAAACATCATGAGCAGAAGAGCAAGAAGCACCACTAATAATGATTGAAAGCTAGATTACGTGCATGCAAAAAGATCTGGAGTACTTGCTTTGCCAGTGCAATTAGCGTTCATGGGAGTTTGTTTTTAGTAAGACACCGAAGGTCTCCTTGTTATGCCTTTTCCAGTGTTTGCCAATGCAGAAGACCATTTTTTTCCTTTTTTTCATATGTGACTCGTATGTGACTCAAATGTCACTCACATGTGACTCATATGTGACTCATATGTGACTCATATGTGACTCTTATGTGACTCATATGTGACTCATATGTGACTCATATGTGACTCTTATGTGACTCATATGTGACTCTTATGATAAATCCGTAATAAAGAAGTATTTGCTTATTGCATGTGAAATATGCATCGTAAATTTTAGCAGTGTATTGTAGAAACGCTCGTTTTGTTATGATCTAAGTGAACTGGAACCAATAAAATCCATGTTAAGAGGGCCGTTCTCGCTTGTTGGTTGCCTGTTTCGTTTCCTGTATATTAATGATGAGGGGCTGTACCATGGCCACGAGGCTTTCAGGACAAACGTCTGTACAAATTTGGGTAAAACATTTCTCTGCATATCTTGCTTAAGAAAAATTGCTGTGACCTGAATCTTGGCGAAGGGCTTTGCATATATACCTTCTTTCTTTTTCCAGACCCTGCACCTTATCTACTGAGCGGTTTTGATTTTTATTTCGATCTATTGACACTGAAAACCAGCAACTGTACGACACGAAGCCTTATTATCAATTAATCATAAAAATTCAAATTTCCGTGAAAAGAAAAGTAGCCAAGTTATGAAAGAAAGAGAAAATTTGCTTTAAAAAACTGACAAAGGAGGCGTAAATTAGTGGTGAGTGAAACCAAGGTTGTGATTGGCTGATTTAAACCACAAATTTGAATGTGATTGGCTTATTAAATTGTCCGAAAACAAACTGTCCAATAACAAACTGTCCGATAACAATTGAACTGTCCAATGACTGGCAAGTGCATAAGTGGAAAATAGGAGTTTTTTTAAACCAATCACAATCGGGGATTTTTTAATATTAAGTGGATAACAAGCAAGGCAACGAGACTACTTCGCCTGAAAACATTCTAGGCAAATTTTATAATGGGAAACCTCAGTTGTTAACAAAAAATTTTCTGACACATTAGTCTAGGTAATACGACTGCAATTAAGGATTTAAACTACGAGTCATATTTCCAAAATTCTCTCAAAATTGCAAGAGCCTTTAGGGGGTGGGGGGACTGCAATTTGAAAGAATTTCGAAATATCAATAGCAGTGTAAATCCTCAATTACTCAAGCTTATATGTGATTACTCATTTAATTACCATATGACTCAAAACATTGCGAACGCATACGTCTTAATTTGCAATGCAGTGCAAAATTAAGAATTAACGAGAAATTGGCCTGCATTCAGCCAGTCACAGTGAAGTAATTTTCTTAGACATTTACGCACACTGCCGGATCAGAAACAAGTAATGTATGTCACATTTTTTTTAAATCACTCAAACTCTATCGGTAAATTTGCAGTTGATGCGTACACTGCGGTCACGGGAAGAGCACAACGATTCCAGGTAAAAATGACTTTCTGACGAAAGAAAAGCGAGATTTGCTTTGAGTCCTTTCGGTTTTTTACTTTGTGTGTAAAATTCCTATTTTTGACGATATCTTAGCAAAGTCTACCCACGGTTACCTACAAAACCATGAATTTGAGATATGACTGAAAATGTTAAGTCTAGTGAGCTTAAATGGTTACTTTTTCTCCAAAAAAGGCAATATTCGGAGCAGAGTGCAATTATTCTTCCAATTCACTACAGCAAATTGCCAAGAATAATTATTGAGATCAGATGGCCAAATATTAAGAATAATTCATGTTTTTCAAACTTGTTCAAAATGCCGTAAAGTCCTTCAACTTTAGAGAATAACGTCAGCACCAGCAAGTTATATTCGAGGGAGAAGCAACGGTCTGTGCAAGGAGTCAATCTCTGCAAGTCTTCTTACTCACTCTTGCTTTGAAACTGATGGCTGGCTTTATGCAAACACGCGCGAGTCCTATTCTTAATAACTCCGTCACATTTTTTTGATCACATTTTTAATCACTTTTCTTTTGTGTAAAGGGCCATATTAAAGAATAAACAAACTTTTAGCTCTGTGATTCAATTGGTAAAATGAAAGACACACCCGGGTTTCGGTCCGTTTCTGTAATTTTGTCAACGGGCGAGTTTATTTCGTCCGGGGAACGCCAAGAACTATCGCAGCCTAATCTAGTGCATTCACTCAAGGTAGAGCTGTTGCATAGCAACGCCGTCTCTTGGGACAATAGACATGACGTCATAATAACGACATGCTTTCGAGACAAGTTCGGGATGTTAACCCGATTTCCGGCTTGCAATAGAAAGAGGCGCGATCTCTTCGGCTTTCAAAGAAAATTAGAAAACTTAAGGGAAATGTCCCATTTGTATCTAATGAAGAATTACAGAAAATGCCCGATTTCTCTGGATTCATGCTGTCTGTGAAATGTTCGTCAACGAAGCACATCCTTAAAATGATAGAAAACCCGATAGAAAAATTATGTATTATTCATTCAGCTGAGGTACTTAATTAATTACATAAAACTTTCGCAAGAACTTAATCAAAATAACGATGAACATTCCAGAAAAAAGCTAACAATACTGGTGTCCCCCGTTTTTTGGCCTTCAATACTTTTGGCTTGTTCTCTGTAATTAAGGCTGTCTTTCGATGTCAAAGACGTATTTCCCATGGCAAACAAAACACTTCCTAATCCGTCAAAATAAGGAGACCGGAAAAGTCAACAAACTTATCTTTGAGGCGCAGCATGCTTTGGGATGTTTTCAAATTTGTTTTATTCATGTTAATTGTTCAGTTGTCCGCCCTGGCAATAAAAGATGGCTGCATCAAAAATACTAATTTTGCTTCTGTTGAATCCCTTTTTACCATGCTTTAGTTTAGAAAACAGGACGAATACCATTAACATTGAAGGTAATATTTTACTTCAGAAACATACCGTTTCTGCTAAATTTTGTGTTCTTCGAATCGATAAAACAAGCGTGTTTTTATTATGTTTGACAGATGAATGCCTTCAAGCTGAGTCGTTGTTAACCGTGATAAACGCCTTAGTTTTTAGTAAGCTGTACTACTGCTCGAACGTCTGGGCAAATACCACAGAGAAAAATATACGGAAATTGCAAGCTGTGCAGAACTTCGCATGTCGAATCGTCAGTGGCGCGAGAAAGTACGATCATGTAACTCCCCACTTGAAAAGTTTGTCTTGGTTACCCGTTAAGGACCAACTATACTACCGCCAAGCTATCATGGCTTTTAAATGCATTTCCGGACACGCCCCCAAATATCTGACGTCACAATTCATTACCCGTGAGCAAGTTACCAAGCGTACAACTAGGATCAGGAGTAGCCAAAAGTTCAACATACCTCTTTTTAAAACAGCCTCAGGACAAAGAACATTTTATTATAGAACTATTGGACTTTGGAACAATTTAGACCCCTTTTTAAAATCAAGCCGTTCGGTTCAAGTTTTTAAACGTATCTTAAAGAACAAGCTCTTAGACAATTTTGTAAATACTTCTTAAACTTCATTTATTTTTAGTATTTTTATTGATCACAATTTTAGCCAGTGTTGTAAGTGTTTTCTTAAATTTAATTAATTTTAATTGTAATTTAAATAATTGTTCCTGAAAAGCCCCATTGGGGAGGCAACAATAAAGTATGTATGTATGGGAAAAAAAAAAAACTTTCCAAGATGTGCACACCGTGACTTAGCCCCTTTAGAGGTCGGCACACTCAAGGGACCAGTACTTGCGACTAGTCCCTGCAACAAGTCGTTGGGACAAGACCCATCGTGTGAACTGGCCATTTTTGCTTCAAAATCTAGTCGCAGGGACCAATTTTGGTCCCTTTGGTCCTTTTAGTCCCAGGAATTCACGTTAGTTTGAATTTTTGGGACAAGCCCCTGTGACTTGTTCCTCAAAACGCTTCGTGTGAAGTGTTCGTGGGACAAGTCCCTTCAACCAGACCCTTCGTGTAAACTCTTCAGGCGACTTGTTACAGGGCGCAGGGACTAGTCCGTCATGTGTGCTGAGACCATGTTGTGACCAGCAGTCTCCAAGGATCACCTCTCACACTTCCATGTTTTAAATATTATTTAATTCATTTTGGTGTAGATGTTGGCGTTCAAAAAGAATCCTTTCACATGGGACAAAAGTGCTCAAACAGTCAAATCTTCAGTGCTTGACTTCAAGCTTAAGGCCAGCGGTGGCAACACTTTGAACATCTCAGGACTTCCCGAACCTGTGGAACTCTTCATCCCCATTGTCAGCAAAGAACAACCTAATTCTGAAAATAACAATAGCTCCGCTGAACATTTGTTCATAAAACCAAGCAACGGAGTTTCAAATATTCGCTATCACAGGTTTTTGGTTTCATCTCACGACGTCCTTGTTACAATACAAATAAAGCCCGAGAAAGGTGCGATCATGGACGTGTTTGTAAACTACAAAACAAAGCCTCACAGTAAGGTCTTCAAAGTCACCATTCCAAACTTTTCGACTTGTAGAAATATGACTCGGAATTCTTCCGACAATCTTAACTGTGCCCCAGATCCTTACACATTCTCATTTTCTAGTCGCACATCTGGGTACACTGGTACTCACGTCCTTGGAATTCGATACATTAAGAAAAATACCAAAGCCAGCAACATTGATGCAAGACGAAAGAAACGGTCTTGTGGTCCGCACCATCGGCGTGGTAAAAGGTCCTGCGTTGATGTCAATGATGCCCCTACTACTCCTCCCCCGACACCAATGATTATTATACCCACGTACAACTCGTCCACAGATGCTAATTACTCACTGAGCATTTCGGTCAGTGGTTGTCTGTACTGGTCGGAATCAAAAGAAAAGTGGACAAGTGAAGGATGCCGGGTAAGACGGCATTTATTTCATTCGCTTTTACTTTAAAGGGCGTTAAACAATTCCGGCAACTAATGATCTCTGGTATAAATCTTCCATCCTAAACACTAAACTGATTTGTTCCTCGGTGTTCCCCAGGCTCGATTTCCGCCGCTCTCTCGTGTCTGCTCTACCCTGCGGGGGCTCCTTTCCCGGACAGCGGTTGGTAATCGCGCCTAGGTGTTCCCCCGTTTAATCCTTGGGCGCACTTCGCAAATAACCAACTGGTCAACCTTCCTCAAGTTAAAATTGTTCACACGTCTTTTGATTGAGCGCATGTTATTCGTTGCTCATAGAACTTTTCTCTGCAAAAGATCTGGTGCAACAAAATCCATCATTCAATTGCCGGTGGACCGCCATAATAACGCCGCGTAAAATTGTCTAGGTGTATGGATCTACCAACATCTTGAATTCAGAACATCCTGCCAAAATAAAGAGATCGATTACACTTTACCTTACAGAGGAAAACATTAAAAAAAGAATATTTTTCTTACTGTATCAGAGACGTTACTGGGCCGGGGTTTAACCAGCATGTTATAAAAGAAGACAATAGAGAGGATTTCCTTAGTAGAAACCACTGACGATTTGGTTTCTGTTTGTACATGATCTTCTCTTTCAGGTCGGTCCAAAATCAAACTCGAACAGTTGCATTGCCTTTGTACTCATCTGTCCGCATTTGGAGGCGACTTCTTCGTGGCTCCAAATCCCATAGATTTCGATAAAGTGTTTGCAGCATTTGGCAATCTGGCCGAAACGGGAAATTTTGTTGTGCTGTCGGCAGTATGTGTTAACCTTGGCCTTTATGTTATAGAAATGATGTAACAGAGAATTAACTCTGAAGTGTAAATTTTAGTGCTTATTTAACCCATGAATAACCCACTGGGCGTTAGCCCTAGTAAAGGGAATCAGGGAACCACACGAGGTAAAGAAAAAATCTTTTGACCTCGGTGGGAATCGAACCCACGACCTCCGGAACAGATCTACCGTTACTCTGCTGACTGAGCTACGAGGTCGGACAGAGAAAGTCGGGGTCGATTTAGATGGTGAATCGCGGCGAAGAGAAAGTAAGGGTACATATGAATGTTGTGCCGCGTAGCACTATGAACACAAATGATGTAACAGAGAATTAAAAAGTACATAAATCTAAGCCCAGTGGAAGACTCACGTTTCCGCTCCTATAGTATCATCATTATAGGTCTCGTACTTGCCAGGAGAGAAGACAAACGAGGTGAACCAAGGGTGAGTGCACCTGTTATTGATATTTGCATTCCTATCAGTCATAATAAATCTCAATAAGCCGTGTGATAAGCGATCGCTTGATCTTTTAAGAATATATTTGGACTATCGCTCTGGTCAGAAGTGCATAGATTTCTGTAACGTTGTGCATTACAATCTACTGACGTTCTCTCTTCGCCAGCTTGAGAATTTGAAAAGCATCCAAACTTTCGCCTCAAAAAGTATATAAATCTAAGCCCAGTGGAAGACTCACGTTTCCGCTCCTATAGTATCATCATATTGCACACATTCCGTTTCTCATTGTTGTTAAAAGGGTTGCGCATCTCTTTATTCATGTCTTTGGCGCCTCTCAACTCGTGTAAAAATTAACGAGTATCTATTTAACAATTAGACTACGAGCCCGAGTTTTCTACGAGCAGATATATAGTCAACGAGGCGCAGCCGAGTTGACTATCGCTCGTAGAGAACGAGGGCGATGTAGTCTAATTGTTTTAGTATAAATTTACCGTAGTCTCCTTGCATAAAAAGAAAAAATGTCAAATAACGCGTAGAAAAGAACTGTTTTATTATGTTACATCAGGTTCAAACGTGATGCGCGATGTGCACTGATGCGTAACTGTTGACTATCAGCAGATAGAAAACGGTAATATAGCCAATCAAAATATACGGATTCACAATAGACTACGGTCGATTTATACTAATTAAAATTAGCATGCAGTCGGTTAAAAACAAAAACCAATCGACTAAAAGTAGCCCACTCATGAGTGGTATAGAAAACCCAACTGCAATTGCCAATGAACTGTTTGGTTCCAGGACGTCTTATTTTGCTGGCTACTGTTACACGTAGAAAGTTACTGGAAAAAAATTGCTGTTCAAACCTGAGAAAAATATCTAGATAAACCAGGCAACGATAGAAAAAGAAAGAAACCGTTTTACATGGACGGAGCATGCATGAAATGTGACCAAGGCACAAAACAAAAACCATGCTCCATGCGAAATGGTTTTTCAAAAGGTTTTAGAGCACGGTATTTTAAAACTGTTTCAGAATAGTAACGTTTAGTGTTTTTGTTTCGTTATTTTGTGGCAAACGTTTTGATCAACGAGAATGAAGGAGAAAGCCATTACAGCATCTCTATTCAAACAGGCATGTGGCGCGCCAAATGGAACTTCCGCGAATGTGGGTTTAGCCATTTATGGAAGGGAGGGAAACGCGGAGGATATTACTCTGACGGATCCCCATGCAGAAAAGATTTTCTTTTCCCGAGGAAGTATCAACAACTTCACCCTTTGCTTACCCGAGTCACTCGGCTCGCTGGAGAAGATACGCATTTGGCATGACAACAGTGGCGACAATCCCTCTTGGTGCTTGATGCAGGTGGCGATCGTAGATCTTGCCACTGGAGAGAAGGTGCCTTTTGTTGCCAACAGGTACAATAGCTTACATTTGTCTTGTTCTTAACCTCACCCCACAATCGTTCAAGTCTAATGGTGTTACAAAGGTCCGCGTAATGCATGCTTATTCTGATTAGTTGGTGTAGTAATCGGTTTAACACTTTAATTTCGTGCGCAAATGGCAGACAGAGATAGAAGTGCTTCAGGGATATTTGCAAAACACATTCAGCCATCTGTATTGACGTTATTTATGTTATTTATGTATCGCCGGGTTTTTGGGAGGAAGGCCAAATATGCAACGCTCTTGAAACAAAGTTTGATTTGAGACAATACTCACTGTTCTCGTGAGTTAAAGTCCTCGATGAATTCAACTACATTGGTGGAGTTGCAGTGATAAAAAATGGTCTCGCGCAACGAATTGTTATTTTTTAAAAGAATGAATGCATTGTTGAATATTAACCACTAGAAATGCATACATATTAGAAATTCAAAGAATTCTGTTTTAATCTTAACTTAAAAAGGCTTGCTTGCTGCTCTAAATTTTCCATTCTGTGCTTAGTAGTAGACAATTGGATCACATTTAGACACGTTTTCGTCTGCACTAGATCTGCACCACGAAAGTTGATATTCTATACCTATTTATTGCCTTCAGGTGGAGAGCAGTAGAGAAAGAAGACGGAAAGTTGGATCCAGAGTTTCAAGTCGCTAGCAAGAAAGAGATTTCAGGATTCAAAAACTTGTTCTACGCCAGGACAGCAACAAAACTTGGAGAGAAGCATCTATGGCTATCACTTTTTACCAGACCGGCACATAATCCGTTCACGCGAGCGCAACGCCTGGCATGCTGTATTTCGATTCTCTTTGCAGCCATGGTAACTAATGCCATGTTTTTCAACTTTGGTACGCCGCCAGGCGATGCTGTACAGATGGGACCCTTAAAAGTGAGCCTCACACAGATCGGCATTCAAAGCAGCATAATAGCCATTCCTGTCAATGTGCTTGTCGTTACTATCTTCAGACAGTTAAAAGCGAAGGATGCAGGTAAGCCCGAACGAATACATGACATTTGATGGTCGCGCCTTTTTACAAGTTGGACCTTTTCTCTGGAACAGACTTCCTCGTGAAATCGATTACGTTCAACCCTGGCTGATTTTAAATTACAGTTAAAAACTTACTAACGTTTTGCATGCCATAGTCTTAAAAATTGCTTTTAAATTGCATAATTTTTGAATTTATTTTTTTTATACTTCTACTCTAATCTTAATCTTACATTGTAAAGCGCTTTAGAATATTTTATAATTATAGCGCTATGTAAATCTTATCTTTTTATTATTATAGTATCATAAGATATGAACCAGACAATATTAGGTTTAGAGGTTTGCCCGCATTTAATCTAACCAGTGAGGCCAAAGGTGTTATTGTTGCTTAAAAGCAGACGTGGCAACAAAACAACTCGAAACCTCTCTTGAGTAACTCGTCATGTCTTACCAGAAAGGGGATTGGCAGGGGTTTTCGGCATCAGAACGCGCTCACAAATTTTACAGGAAATTCGCTGCTGGAACAATAATGCCAACATTGATCTTTGTGAAAGGGGCGCTGTTTGGGGACAATGGATTAACCCTCCCTTGATGTAAAAGTAGGAAACGAATATTCTAACAGTTAGAATCCCGTTCAGGCTTTAATTTCACAACTTCTTAACTTGTGTACAACTGCGATGGTCCGTGATCACGCCTTTACAGCTACACGGGCCTTACGCGAAGAAACAAAACGGTCATGATCTATTTCTCAAATGTTGGGAATCTATCAATTGGAATGGAAAGCACTGTCAAGCTTTCGATTAATATTGGAAACATCTGAGCAATACTTTGGAAAGAATTTGGTTTTCCAGGAGCCGATTTCGCGAAGCCTCTCTTAGTTACAATCTTTTACAAGTATTGTTCCATTTACAGTATCCCATTACATTTGTTTTATTTGTAATAACAAGGAGAAACAAGAAACGATACTTAAGATGCATCAATTAAAAACCGGCGTCGAGTTGTTTGCCTTCGCGCGATTTAGTTCTTCCAAAAAGTCGCAATAATCATCGGGCGCGACGGTAGCTGCTTACAAGCAAACACTTTTCCTTTATTTTTTAGGTAAAAAATGTCCCGTCGTTCTGGAAGTGGTCGAAGAAAGTTATGGTACCTAACCTTTACAATGTCGACTGGTACAAAGGCCGCCCCTTTAAATACGAAGAAGGATTCCTTAGCAATCGTGCAGCTTTCTTAGTTGGTATGCCGAGAATGCGACAGTTACGAGTCAAAACAGGTCAGTAATACGTTTAGCTTCAAATTCGAATTTGGTGCTCAGTCAATACTGCTCTTAATTCTCAGTGTGATCAGATCTCTTATTCCAGACGGACATCGTTAGCTTTAGTACAGTTAATATGGCCATATTTAGCTAGGAAGACTATATGATAGGGCTCTGCCATATGAGGTGTAAATATGAGCGCCAGAAGACCTGTGTGACAAAATGTTATAGTGAAAGAAACTGTTCGTCGCCTGCATGATTACACATAATATATAAATTTAGGCCAGCCTAAAGGCGTAGCTCCTTGGCCACGTTGTTAAGAACCCGATTAAGCTAACCCAGGAAAAGATGCAATTTTGATTTGAGTTCTGTACCTTTGCGGTGAGGTTTTCTGTTTTGAGTTTTATAAACACAAAACAAAACAGGAAAAAATATTTGTATAAAGAAAACGTTATAATTCGGATAAATTTTAATCCTAGGCTAGCATTAGCCGGCTTCCGAACAATCCTGAACTGTTTTCAACAAGCTAACCTGACATGGGCTCGCGATCCAATCGAAAACCAGCATCAGCGGTCAACTTCAAAAAACACGTGACCGCGATGAGTTGTAGACTTGAGCCCGCGATATGGTCACGTGATACTGGTCAGCAGATACCTTGTTTTGACAGGTGTCAATTGCTCATTGCTCATGGATGTTCAATATCAAAGAGGTACACGGTAAACTAAGGCTGTATGTCTCTATCAACCTATTATTTGGAGTATGGCCGCCATGTTGCGCGACTCCGGCGCCGCTGCCGCCGTCGTCGTCGTCGTACGTACGCGCCCACGAGCAATACCGCTGCTCATGATAACCATAAGAAAATCAATACATGGGTTTCTTTGGTTATGGGGCTATTAGCTGAGCGCATTCACTGCTCAGATAAGCTCCTCTGTTTATGTGTCTCGTATTTATGTGCACGAATTATACTTCCTTGACGTATAATGCGTCTGTTTAATGCGTCTTCCAGATATATGGAATGGTTAACTTTATCTGACCTGTTATGCATTGTAATTTCCGTATTTAGCGAGAGTCATAAGTCTAAGATAGATTATTCGTTTATTCGGTTAAAAGGGCACTGATCACAGCAGGAACAAAAGATCAGAGGCATGTTCGCCCTCGCTGTACTTACTGAGCTGAACAAAGAAAAGAATCTGAACAATAACAGACATTCGAAAAACAAAACCACAGAATTCGGGCGAAAAGGGTTTATTGCTTCTCTGTTCTCATTTTCAGTGTATATTGAAGAATCAATCTAATGCATTCAACCAGCCCTTCATCTTTAGTTTCAAAACTGTAGACAACTTTAGATCGAACATTTCAAAGAAAAACCAAAGTTATTTATCATTCAATCAATCATAATTTACTGATCCATGCCCTGCTGCTGTTGTTTAAATTCCAAGAATGAGCCCATCCTTGCAAGACAATTCTCGAGATGCATTCAATTCTACACAGGAGAGACGGAAAACATGTCTCCATACAACAGACCAGGATGGATACCGGTCCAAAATGCCAGTGCCTTCTACTCAGATTTTGAACTCGAGAAGGACTGCCCCAGACCTTGGCGCTATCAGAGATCAGACGATCTTCTGTTGAGACCATACGGTGGCCAGATGGCCACGTTTGTGGGTGGTGGTTACATAGCCGATCTTGGATACAATTCTCGCATTGCACTGAATGTTATCGGGGTGTTAGAAAATGATGAGTGGATTGATGACCAAACGGTTGCAATTTTCACGGAATTCACCATTTTTGAACCTTCGAGCTCACTCTTTTCTACGATTAAACTCCTATTAGAAAGATCCCCAACTGGTGGATCGGATGTCGCGATGACGATAAAGACCCTTTCTCTCTACGCTCCGCCCGAGTTCCGATCAACAGATCCGATCCAGATTTGTCAACTTCTGCTCATGATTGTTCTCATCGTCTTCTTCTTTGCTGAGATCGGCAAACTTCGTCGCGAAAAATGCTCATACTTCAAACTGATGTGGAACTGGCTGGAACTTCTGCAGATCACTAGCACAATTTGCTCCTTGGTGTTTTTCTTTCTCAAAGAGTCGCGGACGAGCCAGTACGTAAAGAAACTTCAGGAGAATCCCTTCGAGACGTCAAGCACCGATAATATTGAATATTTGTCTGATATGGAGACCTACGTGCTTGCTTTCGTTGTATTCATAATCACAATAAAGTTTTTGGGGCTCATCAAGTTTAATCGCCACGTTTGTCAAGTCATGGGAACGTTGCAGCGAGCAGCCACGCAGTGTTGTCCTTTATGTTAGTGTTCGTTACGATTCTACTAGCTTACACTCAAATTGGGTTCTTGGTGTTTTCATCAAATCTCAATACGTACAGGTCGTTTTACAGCTGCTTGCGTGCCATGTTGCTGTTGCTTTTCGGAGGTGACATGCGGCTCCACGAGCTACAGTCTACAAGTAGATATATAACACCGGTGTCTGTATTCGGTTATCTGTCTTCCATGGCCATGATTCTTTTGAATATGTTCCTCGCGATCTTGAATGACTCTTACTACGAAGTCAAGAACGTGGAAGCTGGGGATGCATTTGCTGATGCAGAATATATTGGGAGCATTCATGGCTGATTACACCAAGGAAAAGATCAGCAAACTCAACGATGAAACCTTTGAGCTTATAGAAGGCACGGTAATGAGCCTCGTAAGCTTTATAAGGGGTAAAAAGCAACGGTATAAACATAATGAAGAGACTCCCCCAAAGAAAGTGGAGTCCGTCGGTGGAAAGATCCAACTGGCCTCTGCAGATTCTATGGATGACATTGGGAACGACGAGGACGAGGACGTGGAAGATGAAACCCATCCTCTTTCAAAGGCAGCATCCCTGAACGGTATAGTCGACTATAGTGTATCGCTGACCGATCTGAAAGAAACCATTCTGCAGATTGACAGAGAAATTCGCCAATCCTTGACGTCTCTGAAAGCGGCCGTTAGCAATCACTCACTTAACCAACTATCATCCCACTGTGACTGTACACTTTCCCTTGACCTACTCGCAGATGACGACGAAATATTGGACTGTCACCACAAGCCCTCCCCTTACTTCTCTGCATTTGGAAGTTACCTCGAAGACATTTGGCAAAAAGTAGAAACAAGAAGAAAGAAAGAAATGAAGAAGGAAAGAAAGAAGGAAAGGAAAAAAGATCGTCACTATGGAGACTACAAACGAAGACAGGAGCTTGTAGAGATCAACAATTACGAGAAACGCCACACGCTCAGGGCAGCGGTTCAACGCGAGGCGGTGGTAGCTTTTTGGTGAAACTAAATTTACTCAGCCATAATTTAGTCATACAAGCTTGAACGT
>CM042750.1:8839845-8850196 GCA_022496165.2 Catalaphyllia jardinei | reverse complement strand
CAATGTGAACAGGCCCTAAAAGAAATAGAAAACATGTTCTCCGTGTTTTTATCGAGTTTTAAAAACGCTCGTGAAAGTTTGGGAGAACTCGAAAAAGCTGCGGCTCGTGTTCCCACAGCATTTTTCGTTCTCCGTAACTTCCTCTCGTGGGATGTTTCTTTTAAACAATTAGATTATGAGCTCGAGATTTCTGTTGAAAGTGTTTACATAAGAAAATAGTTCAACTCACACAGGATTGGTTTGGTCACCAACATGGCCGCCTTTTTATTGTTTTGGGACACCAATGTGGCTGCTGTGACGTCATGTGAGAACACTCTATATAAATATAGTTAAAATCCATCAAGTATTTTCGCTCGCTTATGCTATGATCTACTTTTTCCACATGGACCTAATCTGGCGAAAAGGACTTTGTATTTACTAGACCCCTTCCGTAAAGCCCTGGCCAAATGATCATAACATTTCAACGCAGGTTTTCGCAACATGTTGCGCGCGTTTGGCCACCCTGTTGCGATGTGTTGTGACATGTTTCAACAGTATATTTTTTGCGCAAATGGAGGCAATTGTTTATTTAATAAGGAACATTTATCCAATCATGGACAACTGAAAACTAGTCATTCTGTTAATTTCTCTCTCTTTTTTGTGCCAACAAGAAAGCGACATTGAAAGAAGGAGAACCAGATGACGGCTTCAACTTAGATGACGAGGTTAGTTCAGATGTTGTCGTCAGCTGAGATTTCATCACCAGTCAAAGTGTTAGCTCTTTTTGCCGGTCATTCTAATACTGAAAAATCTCTTCCGTGCAGCACTATAAAAGCCAAGCTCTTTGTTGTTTCAGATATTAAGCTTACGGTTTGGTAAAGACCTGCGAGTTCAAGAAATAAGAAGACTCTTGCAGTCTTCCAAGCCAGTCACAGTTAATGTGCAAAAGCCTGAAGTCAGGTACGTCGCGTCTCTCTTGGCTTTCTGTTTACATGTAATTCTTCCCCTGTTTGAGAGGCGATTCGACTGAAATATTATACAGTGACGTAGCTCGACACTGACCCGTGCAGGGTCCCTCATTAGTCGTTTTTTTTTCGTGCGAACAGTTTAATCTGTTCAATGACCAATCAGAAACGCATACTGCAATGTTCGCCTTGGTGTTACATCATCATTTTGGATTTTTTCGGCTCGAACACAGGGCAGGATCTATGTCAGATTGCTTGGGGCAGGTAAATTTTGCTCTTGGGTAAGTGAGAATAAGAGTTTGGTGGCCCGGTGGACAAGTGAAATTAGCCTCAAAAGACTTATGAGTCTGAATGGGATCTCAAAACGTAAGACTTCGAGATGAGCGAAACATTGTTGTGTTTTAATCGGGCTAGTAATATTTAGGTGTCAACAAAATGTTTTTGTGCTCTTGAATATGAGGCGTCACTGAGCGGAGAAAGAATCAAGCGTCTTTGCGGCAAAAGAATAGTAGTAATTAGTGTTCTCACAGATTTGCAGGAAATCAAGTGAAGATTGCCTTGGTGCGTTACTCGATTCTCACAACTAACAATGCAAGAAATGTGTGGAAATCAGTGAAGAGAATTCATGTTTCAAAGCTTGGTACTCATTGTTGATTGTCATTTTTCAGTGACCATGACTTTATTCAGGAACAAGAAACGCGTTTGCTTATGATGTGCAAGAGAACTATGGCTTTACCTGTGGGGAGGTATGTGACCCTGTTCATATCCTACGTGACACGTGGGGGAAGGTAAAGTATATACTAAAGCATACTTGGTAAACATTTTAAATTCATAGGAGCCTTGAATATTTAACAATAATTCTGCAAGCTCGTGTTGGATATGAGATGGTAGACAGCCAACAAGCGCGAGCGGAAAACTGAAAACGCCACCGAAATATAGAAACTAAAATAAATTAAAAATAAAAACGTCCCAAAATATTCTGCGTACGCTTACCATATTCGTAGAGTATGGTACCGTGGCCGAGCCAATGATAACTCTTGAATTACATTATCCAATGATCTAGTTTGTTAATATTTTCTGTCATAGGGGAATGTTTACTATGGCCACTTCCCATCCTGTGTTAACTGAAACTCTACCCATCCCTCCCTTGGATCTGACAGGAAGGGCTCCCCCAAGGTAAGTATGTCAATTGGAGGACTCAGGAAAACAAGCTCGAACGTTTTTTACGATAACTGCAAAAATTCTCACGTTCTCATTGGCTAATTTTGATTGTTAATAAGCAGACAGACGCATGACTTTATAATTTATTCAGCAACGAGCGAGAATGACCACGAGCAAGAGCAGACAATTTGATAATTTTTTTACGTAAAAAACAAATTGACGTCAGGTTTTCACGCATCTGTGATGTTATTGGCAATGAATCTCGTCATAACATTGTCAGAGTAGTCTGTAGATCCACTCGGCTATCGCCCGAGGGAATCGCATTCACATAATTCAAACTGAGAATTATTGTAGTTAGCGTCCTTAACTGCACATGTTAATCTTGTTCTGTTAGGAACACTGCAGTTGGTTTAGAACATGTGGAAACTCCAGCAGACATGAAAATGTGGCCGCAATTTCACAACGGAGTGGCTACAGGACTTAGGATTGCACAGGGAATATCACAGGTTTAATCAATCATTCAATAGACCACTTTCGATATATTAAAATTCAGCTTGGCAGCGAGGCTTAGAGGACACCAACAAAGGAAACTGAATGACCATGTTTATTCATTTCTTTTGTTTTTGTCCTCTAATATCTCAAACACAAAAGACCGTGTTTGAGCACATTTCCAAACACTGAGAAGCAGAGGTTTTTTTCATGTTTGCGGAGGCAGCGTGGCCGAGTGGTCAGTCGAACTCGCAATCCAGCGCCCCCGGTTCGAGTCCCGCCACTACCTGGATTTGTTTCTCGGTAGCCCCGAGTTCAAATCCTCGGCCACGCTTGTAAATAGCGGACTGGTTTGCCTCCGACCAGTCGGCATTCTTAGCAATGGCCGAATTTATATTAGGGACGAGTTATCCGTCTTGGACGAATTACATGTCTGAGACGGGTAACTCGTCTGCCTCAGACGGATGACTCGTCTAGGTATAAATCCGGTGTTTAGACGAATTATGTGGCTAAATTCGGCTTCAATCAATTCGTCTGTCAGCACGTCTCCAAGATGTGTTGACAGACGGATCAATTAAAGATATATTTGGCCACATAATTCGTCTAAACACCGGATTTATACTTTGATCAGTTATCCGTCCAGGGACGCTAAATCGTCTGAGATGGATAAATCGTCTTGTAATATAAATTCGGTGTCGGATAATTTGTCTCTAGTATAAATTCGGCGAATGTTATGTTCAATTTGACATATTTGTTTCAGTTGTTTGCTTGGTCCCACTAGCACCTGTATGCTATGAACACTGCCGAGGGTAAATAGAGTTTACTTATTTTTTATTTTTTTAGTTGAAAATACGACGCGTAGCGGAATATTTGTGGCTAACTGCGAAGTGGTTGGAAATGTGATGAAACACTGCCTTGAGTGTTTGATATATGTTCTCAGTCGAAACTAAAACTGAGGAGAAAATGAAGAAATAAAATCGTAAAAAGCTATGCGTCATGCTTTCGTTTGTCTATATTTGATGAATTATTAATGAGTTTAAGAATGACAGTAAAGACAAACTGGTTTTGTTCAGTTAGCAGCAGCGGTGATCTGTGAAACTTTTGCGGTTTTATATCCTTTCAATCCATCAAATAATCAACGCTTTATTTATACATGTTTCACCCAAGAGCTAAGTAAGCTCGAACAAAAAAATAAAATAAAACAGTCCAGTTAAATATATATATTACACAGTGGCGAGAAGATATAAATTTTGTGTTCAAGTGGCAAAAACAAAATTTCCGAAATAGTGCAATTTAAGAGACAAACTTGATATCAGTGAAATCATTGATATCTTCAGTAGTGAGAATATGGAAACTACGCCACTCGAACTCCGGTGTAGTTTCGTATGAATTTTACGATTGGTGTATTTTCCATTATTATATGGCTACAATAGTACGCGCGCTCTGATTGGCTGCTGAGCGGGCTTTATTTTCTTGTAATGACCAGGCATTATGAAAATTTTCCTCGGCTTAACGGCTCTTTTGAGTTGTGAGTAAAAACTACGAACGTTTGGGCGGAAACAACAAAAAAGACGGACAAAGTACAACCATATTTTCAATAACTGAAGGAAAAACTAGCACAGAGATAGCGCGCGCAAGCCGATGTGGAAAATTACTTCCGGTGTTTTTATTGTATTCTTTTGAGGAATAGCGCTAAAAAGGCCATATAATAAATAGCTTTTTAACCTCGTCCATTCGGTCATTACAGGGAAATCTCAGACCTTGGCCTTGATGTATTGACTGAGCGATAGCGAGGTCAATACATCAAGACCTCGGTCTGAGATTTCCCTGTAATGACCTCACTCTCGGTTAATAAGTGGTATGTAAAACCCTTGTGTCTATGTAATAAATGTGATATAAAATATACCTAATCTTACATTTTTATTTATTCTATTATTAACTTTAAAGATTCAGCTATGCACACAGTAGAAATCTGAATAAAATTACAATAGGCCCTTAAATATACAGTCAAAGGTCTGTTCAGACGGACCGTTTAGTCAACGATGACTTTGCTAAAGAAAGGTTAATGAGCAATACTCTCTAAAGTTTGGCGAATTTCTTCATCGCCCTCCATAAACCAGCCATGTGAATGACCAAACTGGCCAATTATTTCAAATGTAATCTGTTTGATTTGAGTTCAATGCTGTCTTTGCTTTCAGCTACAGGACATTTCTGACACAGATAAATATACTGATTGCCGAATCAAGACAACAGTGAGATTTGAAGTAAAATATAAATTCAAGTTTAATACGAGGCCCTTTGCAGCCAGGCCATCACATGATCAACTTTTCACAAATTACGTTGTGGAGCGTAAGTTGTAGCCCATAATGCGAGATTGTTGCTTAAATTCCAGAGAGGTTACCAAGCAAAAACTTTACAATGCTCTTGTAACCTGTGGTTGGAAACTCTCATGTGCCTCTCAGTGTGCTAAAGTGCTTTGTTTCTCTTGTTTTACCAGATTGACAGTACCTGGATAGTTTACAATAAACCCAAGAATAACCAGCTAACAGAGGAACATGCTGGGTTCCTGATGGCTTTAGGCCTCAATGGCCATCTTAAAAACTTGTCCTACATGAATCTACATGACTACCTGTGTAAGGTGAGGGGAACTCTGTGCCATAACACCACCAATTGTCCTACATTAACATACATCAGTACTTGTGTAAGGCGACAGGTACCTTATGTAGTTAAATAGCATGTGAGAGGTACTATATGTAATAACATCACTAATTGTCTCGACTCATTCGGTAATTGAGAGGTACTTTATGTCATAACATCGCTAACTTTCCTGTGTGAATCGGATCAACGAGGTAATTTATCACATCTTGTCCTGCACGTCTTATCATGAGTACTTTTGTAAGGTGCGAAAAGATGTGGTACTTTACCCGATGCAATCACTGTCTGCCGTACCAGTAAGTACATGTGCAAAATCTTCTGCTCAATGGTTTGTTAATTAAGTCTTTCTTCTCTTAATTAGGGACATGAACTGACCACTGTAGGTCTTCTCCTCGGCACAGCTGCTGCAAAGTAAGTGTTTGTGTTAGAGTTTGTTTGCTGTGAGAGTTTTGAAGGTCAAATATTTTGAGGAAATATTGGAAAAGCAATTATACCACTCACATGGCTGGCAAATCCCCGCAACCCAGCCATGAGCCCTCAATCCAGGCACCCGTCAACACTGAATGAATCAGTGTAGGAAAGAAAAAACAAAGGGAGGGTGGGGTGGGGGAACGCGGACAACCGTTGCTAGAAAAACCCCAAAACGCTAGAGACTCAAAACCGCAGCAGCGCGAGCTGCTAGAAGACACGAACTGCAGCAGCGCGAGCTGCTAGAAAACACAAACCGCCACTTGATACACAAAGCAAACGCGCTGAAACGAAGCCAAAACGAGCCATGTGAGCCTGCACTTGAATACGTAACCGCTGGCGAAGAACGAACGCCCGCTAAGCTCGTGGCGGTTAACTAATGTCATTTAACTAAATTAAAAATCCTATGACACTTTCTTGTTTAATAACTGTTTATCACCTTGATGATATTTTCTAGGCGTGGCACGATGGACGTGACAACCACTAAAATGCTGAGTATTCATATTGACGCTCTGCTGCCGCCAACTTCAGCCGAGCTTGATCTGCCGCACTCCGCCCAGGTGGCGGCCATATTGGGAGTGGGACTGGTTTACCAAGGAACTGAACAGCGGAGAATGGCAGAAGTGCTTCTTTCAGAGATAGGTGATTGCTTACTATAAAACTCGGAGAAGTTAAGATGAGTCAGATTGCTGTGTCCTTGCTTGCTGGTACAACAGGGATTAATCATTGTAGTTTATTTCTTTGGGAGTCGTTGCTTAACTGGAATCATCTTTATTGGGTGGTCTTTTCCACAGGGTGATCGTTTCTGACGTTGTGGTTTATATTTATATTTGGAGAATTTTTTAATGACTGTCACACACACTGGTTACAATACTTAACAGCTACTTACACTACTTTGTAGTAGAGAAGGCATTGTGCTAACGGCGAATCGACTCCAGATATTACAAGAGCTTGCGAAACGCTGTGATTGATCAATGTTCTAGCTCTTTTAGTGCAATTTAAAGGAGATATTGGTTTTCAAAACCTGCAAAAATTCAGGGTGACAAAAACCGCTAGGAAACGCATACATTATTTGTAGATTTTCCGTTTTTAACCCGCATCACACAAAAACGACTGAATACATCGGGCTAAAATTCCTTGGAACAATTACTTGCTTAGTTGCCATGCCCTGTCAACATTCAAAAGTAACAGGTTTTGTAGCTCGATGTAAAACTGAATTTTTATGTCAATGAGGTAAAGACTGCAAAAAGAGATACCCATAAAGGTTTTTGTTTACCATTACACAGGGCCTTTTTTATTTCAATGGTTCATTTCCCGATTTCTTGCCCACCTCACTGTAAGGAACGATCCCCCTCCGGGGACGTCGCTTCTGTTCTTGGGCAAGACATTTTACTCTCACAGTGCCTCTCCTTTCTATCATCTCATCCAGGGGGAGTCGAAATAGTATTTCTCGCTTCATGCTGCTCAAGTATAAGCTCTGGCCTGGTTACTCAACCGTTTTTTTTAACACATGATCCTGTGGTGGGACTGCTAGACTCTGCGTTTATGATGATCAGTCATTAATGACTGTTTGTTCATTATGATTATTTTCATCTTTTATCGCACAGGAAGACCACCTGGTCCTGAAATGGAAAACGCTGTTAACAGAGAATCGTACTCGTTAGCCGCCGGCCTTGCACTGGGACTTGTCATGTTAGAGGTATTTGCCACATGAAAGAAATGACACTTCTTTAATCAACATGAATTAAGCTAAATTACAAAGGAAAAATGCCGAGGGGAAGGAAAAGTAGTTAGCGAATTATGTAAATCGGCTTCCTTTTTGAATACAGGTTATTTCAGGTCCTGCTTTATCCCCGATTGGTTACCTGTCTAGAAGTCGCAATAACCAGGGTATTTTCGTGTAGTAGGGTAGTAAGGTAGTTTCACAATTATATAGGGACGAACTGACACCCCCCCCCCCCCCCCCTCGCGAATCCCTGTTGGATATTTGTCGGATTGTAAGTAAAGGAATAAAGCACGTTTGAGAGATCGCCTGTTTCTGTACACTTACGCTTGATGTTGGTAACGTACTCAATGTCGTCCCAAACTCACACTAGATACAAAGGGCAGTTTATCGGCATTTGCTTTTGTCAGGCAGAGAAGAGCAAAGCAAGAAATGCGTTAAGCAACACTCTGCTGCTGAAGTGCCATCGGATTCCTCAACTAAAATTTAAAGAAATGTATGGCGACTTGTAAGGAGAATTGACATCTTGAGCCTGGAATTGAAAGAATTGAACTAAAAGGTTTGGTATTTTCAGCATGGCAGCGAGGCAGCCAGTGTAGCAGACTTGAAGATCGCTGATCATTTGTATCACTACATGGTCGGTGGACAAACCAAACCTCAGGTCAGTTGAATGCCAACGAAACTCTACCGTGTCGTTTAAATTTGAGAGTGGTGGTTAAAGTTGCTAATGACTGTTTCATTAGTGATTGATTTTAAAAACAATTCGTATGTGCGGTGAAGCGATTTCTACATACAGAAATATAATATGTAACTTTGTTCAAGTGTCAAATGTTTTAAGCACTAATTGCGCCAATTGGCAACACAGTAAATAAAGAAAAAAGTAGTACCAATAGAACATAAACTAATAACAATCCCAACCAATGCGGTTGAGGATTTAAGACTTGTTAGAACAAATCCAGATAGCAGTAGGGTATAGGATTTTAACCAGGGTATCCCGCGGGATTCAAATCTAGCGCCCTAAACCACTCGGCTACACCGCCTTCACATTCACTGAAAAGGTTGGTGCTATGATGGTCTTGCACTCGAACTATTGGTAAATATCAAATACAGTGGCAGGTCCAGGGGAGGGCCCCCTTATTTTGGGTAAAAAAGAAGAAATCACAGAAGGAAAAAAAGCCAACAGGGCAAGCAAAACAAAACCACCCCCCCCCCCTCCCCCCCTCCATAGACCTGGATCCGCGTATGAATATTATCTAGTTACTTTGTGCTACAGAAACAATGGCGGGTCTTTAAACTCAAAACCGGAATTTCCCTTTACCTTTTTTTCTCTGTCTGTAGACTGGTACTCAAAAAGAGAAGTTCAAATCTCCAAGTTATCAAATTAAGGTAGGGTAATGACTTTTTCTGTTTAGAGCAGTTTTCATTTGAGTGTCGAAAAGTCATTGGTTTCGCCTCAACTGCGCCACGCGATTGGCTTAAAAAGCTCGCGCCACTCTTTCATCCAATCAGAAGTAAAACCTGAACCAATTGTGTTTTCCCGCGCTTTGCGTCTTGTACATGTAATTGGTGTTTTGATTGGTTGATTGGGTTGTCTACGTTCTTTGTGATTGGCTACTGATTAGTTTGGTTTTGGTTTTACGACAGCCTATTGAAAACTGGTCTATTTCCTCAGTAGAGTTGAACCTTGATGTAACGATACAACCATCTTGAACTGGTCGTTCTTTATTAATCAGTGACTATATTAGAAAAAATATCATGCAACCCTGATATAACGAGTTTCCAATGATGACGGTTCATAACAACTGGTTCACCCAAGTCCTTCAGCAATCAATTGTGTATAAATGCAGTTACTTTCTGTTTTGAGATACTGGCTGTTTTTCGACGTATGCCGCGTCAAAAGTGTTCCGCTTGTCTAACTCTAACTCTGGTGCTATTCGTAATTGTGTCCTTTAAGTACGTTTTACGGTGTTTTCTCTGCTAGGAAGGTGACAGTGTCAATATAAACGTGACTGGACCGGGTGCTACTCTAGCCCTTGGATTAATGTTCTTGAAGACCAATAACACGTATGTACTTCATGTAACGTTACTAGATTATCTCTGCTTACAACATTTTGTTAAAGTAATAACTACTAACAGTTTTTCAATTCAACCGATTAAAAACAGATGTTGTAACCAAAACGACCATGACGATGTTGTTGTTGTTGTTGTTGTTGTTGTTGTTGATTATATGAGGGTTTAGTTTGAAACCCGCTTCATAGAATGCATTCAGAAGATGGAACATTTACAACGGTATCTGGATGGATCCATTCCTAAACTACTTGGGACTAGAGACAAATGTTATTCAATTTTTTCGAACCCTTCCTCCATCAAGGCAATGAGGTTTTGGGAGGCGGGGGGACGTTAAGACGAAAAACATGTGTTACCAAAAAGGTAAAATGTCCGGCCAAGGCTTCTGAACAGACGATGTTAGAAGGGAGCCCTTGCCGCGTATAATCGCGTAAACATTATAGAAGAAGCAAAGAAAAAATGGCACTTTCAACAATCAAATACCATAAATCCTCGAATTAGCGCCCCTCTTCGAAAAAGTGCCCCCTGTCGGCCAAAATTTAAAATAAGCACCCCCTCCCTTCCCCAATTTTGTGAACGAGTACTGAGACAACAAAAGATGTATAGTTTTCATCGGTTAGTATCAGATTTGCACATTGTTTCAGTTTGTAAGCACATTAAGGTTCGAAACGAATTACAAGTACTAAGGGTGTCGCGATTTAAAGTAAGGAACTTTAGAATCAGCTTGTGCTGCTTTTGTACGCGCAGATGATGTATTAAAAAATGATCATGTTAGGCCTAGATCATGTTTGGGAAACATTCAATAAGCTGGGGGGGGGGGGGGGGGGGGGGGGGGGGGGGGGGG
>CM042750.1:8835371-8839745 GCA_022496165.2 Catalaphyllia jardinei | reverse complement strand
CCCCCTCAAATAAGCGCCCCTCGTCGTCTCCTAAGTTTGAAATAAGCGCGAGGGCTCTAATTCGAGGATTTATGGTATCGATTCGAGACAAACGTAATTGTTATTATGTCCTAGATCTGTCGCAGCCTGGTTTGATGCTCCCGACACTCAGTTCTTGTTGGATTTTATTCGTCCCGACTTTCTTCTGCTCCGGGTGAGTTGTGTTACTATTGTGTGTGCGGCAGGACAAGAACATTGTTTGGCAAACTCTTGTTTTAATTATTTCTGCCAGGCTCAACAATTTTAACTTGGTACTGATTTCAATATAGTCGAACCTTTCTCTGGGTTGTTAGGTTGCAATGACGTGTCGTGACGTAAACGGATGCGACAACAGCATACTCACAAATGAAATTTTTTAATTTGTCACTGGGAGTTGGTAACTCGTCTGTAATTGGTAATAGAAGTCCAACAATCGCAATTAAATAACGCAAAAGTCGTGGATTCGAATCCCGTGCAAAGCCAGAATTTTTTTAGGTCGTTTTTCCAGTAGTGTTACGGTTGCATTCGCATCTTTCATTCTTTCGTCTGTAACTGTTCGTCGATTTACCGGAGTCGCATAAACGGATACAGTTTAAAAGTGCATACAGTCTAGAAATTGCATGAGCACTACGATCCCTTTCGGTATTTGCCATTGAAAGCAGCGTATGTGTTAACCGACACACCACAGCGTGTTCAATAATTATGTTTGATTTGTTTAGCTTCTGAGCCGAGGCTTAATCATGTGGGACAGCATATACCCCTCCATAGACTGGGTAGAGAGTCACATCCCAGTGGTAAGACACTACTTTAACCTTACTGTCAGTAATAAGCGAGCTTGACCTCAGTGACTTGAAGGACAACGCCTAGTAAAGAATGGATTTATCTTTTACCTTTGAATGTCGCAATCGCTAAAATCAGTTCAGTACGCCTATCGGTCTAGAAGCTTGCTTAGGCTGAATATGAAATGACAGGATTCAATTCGAAAGGAAAATACAAAAGAAAGCATCCATCTTGGTTCACCTCATCCAAAATATGCACAACGTGGTTATTTGGCGATGATGTTTTGAAGCACATGGCAAAGAAATGTACCAAGATTTACAACGCACGTGTATTATGGCCGATCCCCTCTGCGAGACGCGCTTGCAAGGAGTCATGGAATTGTACTCATCATCAAAACTAATATCCAGCAAATGTCGAGCCGCGAGGTCTCTTCTCTGTTACTCCATCATCATCTTAAACAGAGAAGAGTTTGGTTGCGAAGATGAAGAATACTGATTCATTATGAAGCTTTATTTTCTGTCACTTACATTGCAACTAACTTTCTATCTTTATGAGCTTGTTGTCAATGTGGAGTGAAAATCGTATTCGTTTCCTTGTGATAATTGGAGGTACTTAAATGTTCAGTGAATGGTTTTTGGGCCACCTGGCGTTAGCCTCTCAGTTCATCGATCCAAAGTGTCTGATTTCCAATTTGTTTCACTCGCAATAGATTATTCGTCGGTGTGATTCCAGTCCTGCAGGGATCGAGGAAAAGGATGCAGACATGGAAAGTCTCAGGTATTTATTGGATTGTCAGTCTGGTTCAAATAAGCATCGCTAAGCTAAGCTGTGGAACAAGACAACTATTCTTGTCGCAGTTCCCCTCTCTGCTCATTAGTCAAGAATAGTTGCTGACGTCCGCCATTATTTGCGTTTTAGCTCCGTAGCATCATCACTAGCTCACTGGAGAGCAGGGATGGTGCATTGGTGTCGTGAGAGCGCTTATCTCCCATCCGGGGTTCAATTCTGGCTCGGGGTCATATCCTGCTTGAGTTTGTCTCTGAGGGTTTTTTTTTCAGGTTCTCCTTTTTCCTCCCTCCACAAAAACCAGGAGGTTGGCCAGGAGAGAGAATCTGCATGGAAACCAAGGGAGGCGAAAATTGGTTCCAAAGAATGTGTGTTTGGGAAATCGGGATTTCACTGTAAATGCACATTGACAAATACGTTGGGGGTTAGCTGCATCGGGCTAACTTACCAGTTAGGGAGTGAAATTAATCTTCTATTTAAATCTTTTTTAGAAACCAGGCTGAACCCTCATTTTGTGAACAGTGTAGGTTATTGCCGTAGCCAATGTTTTCTTCTCTATCACTTTGTTCCTTTTAGCCAAGCAAAAGTCAACATCATCGCCGGCTGTTGCATGGCCATGGGATTGAAATTCGCAGGCTCTGCCAATCAACAAGCTTTCAACTGCTTGGTATGTTTTTTTGATCAGCCATCACAGTAATCTGTTTGGCGCATTGACAGTCGTTTCTTGATCTAATAGAAGGAACTGAACATGAAACCCTGTAACTAAGGCATGTGAGAAGCAGTGAAATGGTAACACCGTGGCTTCTTAGTATTTCTCTTATATTTTCCTATTGTTCTAAAACGTTTTTTTTCCTTTTGTTTCATTTGATTTCAAGAACCTCGTTGTCTTCATTAAAAGTATCAAAACAATTTTACTGCAAGACATACTTTGGCTCTTCAGCTCTACTGGGCTGTTTCAGTTCAGTTTTCACGAAGGATCCCAGAGATTTGGGTTGAAAGCAGATGGAACAGTAATTTTCCTGGAATTTCTGTTTGCAAGTGTTGATTATTTTGACGCAGTTCCGTTGGTACAGGCGTACCTGTCAAAACATTTGCACCATTTATTCATTTCTCCTATTACCAGTCTCCTATCATGTGATGTAACAACCGTGATAAACGCCCCCATCTCTCAGTTGGTTTGCTGATTTTGGAAAAACCCTTGCCGTTATTTAACTCTTATTCCAAGCTGTTCTTTTTGGCAATTTCACGTCACACGGGGGCCATGTTAATATTCCCCAACAGTGAAATTTCTATTATCTAATGCGAAAACTTCCTATAGTTCTGAAAATTTACGTACGAATGTCGGATATAAGTACTTCTAGATTCTGTTACCCAGTTGAAATACTCGTGGTTCATTTTTCAGATGCATTATACTAAACACTGCAAGGATTTGTTGAACAGCAGCGCAGTTGAGCAGGTAATGCTGGCGACTCTTATTACAGGAGCTTAGTGACGGCATTTTTAGCAATTTCGGCCGATTACAAAATAACCTTTAATTTAAGCGAACCTGAAGATGGTAGTTTACTAAGATAGAAAAACACTAGAGAGATAATAATAAACCATAATTGGACAAGGATGGTTAACGATGGAGAAGATTAAAGCGGAGTTTTTGGTGGTGGTTGTTCGCCGTTCGGACGCTACCTCAAACGAGACGTCCGGCTCTGGCCGTGTGACCGCCGTTGGCGGAAAACGTGGATCTAAAGGCTACCGCACACTAGCCCATTTTTTGTCGGCCGACCAAAAATCTTCACTTGTCGGCTAGTGTGCGGTGAATTCAGACAAGTCTGCGACAAAATCGGGGCTTGTCGGGCGATATCTGACAGTGCTAGATCTCAAAGCGTCTTTTCGGGCCTTGTCGGCTAGTGTGCGGTGGGCCAAGACAATTTGCTGGGGCTCGCGCGTACCGCTGATGCGTAACTGTTGACTATCAGCAGATAGAAAACGGTAATTTAGCCAATCAAATTCACAGATTCACAATAGACTACGGTAAATTTATACTAAAACTCAATAGTACACGCTATGGCGTTTGGAAATTTACATATTTTTCGTGTAAAGACCACTTACTAGTTTATTTATCTAACGAACTTTGCGCAACGCAGTTTTCTTCTCGTTTTTACTTTGCTTTAGTTATTGAGTACGTCAGCAGTATACACCCATGGGCAAATAGTAGATGCTCAATTAGCCAATCAGAGCGCGCGCTTTGCTTTAGTTATGTTATAATCCTCATTAGTATAAATTTACCGTAGTCTATTGTGAATCCGTGAATTTGATTGGCTAAATTACTGATGACTATGTGCTGATAGTCATCAGTTACGCATCAGTGCACATCGCGCATCACGTTTGAACCTGATCTAACGTAATAAAACAGTTCTTTTCTACGCGTTCTTGACATTTTTTTCTTTTTATGCAATGAGATAATAACGAGAAAAAAAGAGACTCTTTTATACAAGTATCATTGTTAACTTAGTTGTTACTTTTTCAGGCTGGGAAGCCCACAGTTGAGACATGTCTTGACACCATTCTCTTGTCACTTGCTATGGTATGTTGGTTATTTTAATTGAGGTAATCCTGTTTTGATTCTGTTTGTATAAAGGAACTGAGTCTATTAATGACCTCGCCGCAAATCTGAAACAGTTGGTTCCTATATGTCTTTAGCGTTTTTAAGTCTTGTTGTCATATAACTTGGTGCCAATTTTCTTGCTTTTTGATTAGTGCTTTTTTGATTAGTGCATTTTATTAGTGCTTTATGAA
>CM042750.1:8822871-8830371 GCA_022496165.2 Catalaphyllia jardinei | reverse complement strand
CATGAAGCTAAATTGTCAATATAGACAGTTCACAATCAGTTGGACAACTCATAAAGTACTCGAACTGTTTACACACTGGGTTTTTGGTCAGTCTTTCTCTAAACAACCTCTTACGTTGTGCGTAACTCCATGAAAGCAAGTTGTTGATTTTCTCTTTGTAACAGCTCGCTTTTCTCGTTTTGGAATTGCAGTGTTTTTTAGACACCCGAGAGTCCCATAGCGCGGGAAACGATAGTCACGTGACGAGGCGAGGAGTGTGCTTTCATATACATATGAGCGTGTGCTTTGCGTTAAGTGTGACTGCGTTGCTTGAGTTTCTGGCTTTAAAGACGTGTCTAGGAATATTAAAACCATCAGTGCAATTAAATTCTGAGTACTGTTTCGATAACACTTGGTAGCATCACTATAAACGTTTTTATTATTAATTTTTTTATTATTATTATTATTATTATTATTATTATTATTATTGTTATTATTTCCTTTTTCTCTTATTGTTAACTAGACAGAAGTGGTGCGGAGCTTTTCATCAGATCCGAACCTCATAGCGCTGGCAGAGTTGTTCAGTGACAAAGATAACTCAAACGACCGGGTAAGCTGACGGGAGAGAGATGAGGACAACTCAGGAGAAAAAATAGCTCACAACAATTAGCATGCCATCCTTTCAAACTCCGGTATTTTCTCCTTTATGGGTCAAATCTGTCATTTTTTGTTTGAAATCGCTCTTGTTACAGTTGACACTGCATTTGCAGGTTGGCTAACATGATACCAGTCAGGTCCGTAAGGTGCTTATATTTCGCTATCTAAATAGTGTCAAGTATTTCAAATTACAACGATTTTCAATCGAGTGTCGTTACACCAAAACTAAAGGAATCACTGTAGCGTGACAGACAATACAGTGTAGCTGACGCGAAACACGGGAAAACGGGTGCGAACGAATCACAATTGATTTTAGTTTTAGTTCTGATTGGGTGAAAAAATGGCGTGATATTTATAAGCCAATCGTATAGCGTAGAGACTGCAAAATCAATTTTCTTTTCGGTGGCCTCATGGTTAGTGCGCTCGTCTCCAAATCGAGCGGTCCTGGTTGGAGGCCTGGCCGGGGACTTGATGTTGTGGTATTGGGCAACACAGTTAACTCTCATAGTAGCTCTCTTCACCCTGTGCATAAATGGGTACCGGCCAATTCAATTCTGGAGGTAGCCCTGCAATAGAGCAGCATCCCATACAGGTGGAGTGGGAATATTCTTAGTCGCTTCATGCTACTAAAGCCGGGGGTGAGTGCCGGCCCTGTGGTAGCTATGGGCCATTTAGCTCGCATCCAGTACCTACTCAACTGAAAACCGCTCTAAGTAACCATACACCTACATGATCGAATTGCAGAATATTATAGACAGCTCTATAGAGGTTCTACCTGAGTAATCATTTTCTTTCCCAATTTTTCACTTCGTTCCTCGAAGGAGAGAAAGTTGAGCTCGTTCATTGCGTCTGCTTTGGTTGAAACTGTCACAGAGGAGAAACCTGAAGTGCTGATGACATTACTGCGCATGTGGCAGGTATTGTAGACCGCTGCATACTAGCTAGCTCATTCGTTGGCAAGGGTTCAATTGGAAATAGTTATTCCAAAAGAGCTCAATGTATCCACAAAACTTGTCTTTCGCCTTCGTACCAAAGCAGAGTCGATAAGTCGAGTTGCTTGAGGATAACGAGGGTTTATGTAAACTACAGATACGACTGTCATGAAAACGTCGACAAACAGAGAAAAGGTTTGATAAGATGAATAATAGCTAGGCAGGTGCGTTGTAAATCTTGACACGTTTCTAAGCTGTTCTCTTCAAAACAACAACGTGAATTGACCATATTGTTCGTCAGTTTTCTGAGACTATAACCAAGAAGGTGAATTATCCATTCTTCCATTTAGAAATGAATACCGTCATTACATGTTGAGCTGGGGATAGTTCTGAGACCAATTAACACAATGAATACACTTAGAACAGGCTCCTGACCTAGAATTAAGAGGAATTTTTAAGTTGACTGCCCTCAGGGTGGTTACGTAGATTCCTTGATAAGACATTCGTCCTTGACGTTTCACTCAATCTCGTTCCTAGAGTCCGCGCGTGTTCAGTCAGCGTTGTCGGTACGCCCGACGAAACCTGAGCTAGATAAATCCGATTCCTGTTTGATTGTGCTCCTGGGTTCAAGCTCGACAACAGTTTCTAAACATGCGTAGAGAGAGAGTGCGCTGCGACTAATGCTGGCTCACTTCCGATTTTTTTCAGAGGTCTCGATTTGTTGGATCGCGACCTCTGGGAACGAGTTTGCGTTTCTCCCGCCAAAATGTTAAAGGAGCGCACCAGTGCTCATGCCCTCAGAATGTTCATACCCACTCGCTTGCTTTAAGTTAAGTAAAGCTCAGTGAATTGAAGCAATTTTTTTTTCCTGGCTGTCCTCTTGCAGATTATCCATAACCTGGAATGTCAACCTGATCCGGCCTCTGTGTGGCAGATGAAGTTAGTTCTGACTTTTTACAGGAACGCGTTTCCAAGAATTTCTGGAGGCATGCTCAGGAAGGTATGTCTAGTGCTACAAACATACAGACTCGCGATGTTGAAACCTTCGCCACTGTTCTTGAGTAAGACAGGCCCTTTGCTCCCCAGTATCTCTTTTGTACCTCCTCGGGTAACTCTGTTAATGGTGTCGGTTTCTTGTGAGAGTGGGGTGACTTGTGATTAACATGCACCCTCATTTAACACTAGAATGGTTTGTCAGTTGCGTTGAGTTTGTTGCCCTGGTACAGGAACCGCGCAGCAAGTTTTCGAGTGGGGGAGCTAAAGAAGAATGCGTGAAGGACATTTTGGGGGGGCTGGGGGAGGGTGAGGGGGCATGCTTGTGGATTTCTATTCAATTTCTCTCAAGTGACGGAGAATACTATTATAACGATAAAACTATTGATTTTTTTCCACATCTTCAGTGAAGTTGCTATCGGGTCTGAAAATTGACCATCACTTAATTGAAATATCATAGATTGTTCCAGAGATGCAATCCTTGAATCGCGCCAACTCCTTTTTCCAGTTTGAAAACCCTTTAGAAATAAAGCAGACTTCCTTCTGGCAGCTCAAAGATTTGATTTTGAATTTTGTTGCATGCAAATGAAACACAACACAGAATCACTTTGTTCATTATGGTGTAGCCATGGAAATTACGAAAACCTCTTGGATTGAAATGCGCGATTCTGTTTGCCACCATGCTTTTTTGGAAAGTTAAATCCGCAGGTTAGAATGGTCCCGTTATATTGATCTCTACAGCTTCGCTGGCTGTCGACTGATCAACTTAGTAGGCACTTAGTAGGCACCGTCCTTAAAAGACGTTCACCTTTGCTAGGTTAGAAGGGAAAAAATATTTTACAATTGTATCGACTAATGCTTCATTCTGTCTATTTATCTGCGCGTTTGTCTTTGCCAGTAACTCTGGTCACTTCGAATTAACGAATTTTTGCTATTTTTCACTCCGTTACTTTTGTTAAATTATTTTCTGTTTAATTTATTTTTATTCTTGCTAAGCCCTTCACACACCCCCTTCCCCCCCCCCTCCACCCCAGCCCCTCGCTTTGCGCGGTTCCTGTGGTACATTAGGCAACTTAAGCACAGACGACGGCGACGCCAGGTACGACGCCTAGTAAAAACTGGATTTAATTTTTACTCTCGAATTTCGTAAATAACTAAACCCGTTCAGAGCGCAAAACTGTCTAAAAACCTGCTCAAACTAAATATGTAATGCCAGCGATCAATTCCGTAAGGAAATCCAAAATATTTGCCGTCGTGGCCTCGGTTCTCCAAAATACGCAAACCTTGGTCATTTCACGTTGTTGTTTTGCAGAGAACGGCAACGAAATGTACAAAGATTTATGACGCACGTGCACAGCTATTGTTCTGCTCATTAAACCTTTGTTTAGCGACGTTGCCGTTGCCATCGTGGTTTGCTTAAGTTCCCTAATATTGTGATGTCGGGGGCACGGTGGTCTCATGGTTAGCGCCCTCGATTCCCGATTGAGTGGTCTGGTCGGGGACATCGAGCAAAACACTCAATTTTCACACTGCAATCTCCACCCTGGTGGTATAGATGGGTACCAACGAATTAAATACTAGATAGTACCCGTGCGTTGGACTCGCATCCCATCCAGGCACAGCGAGCGAGAGAAAAAGCGAGGGAAGACTAAGGCGAGGAACGCTCGTTCGCTCGCCCCTTTTCTTTCGCTCGTCCCCGACTGCCGAGAGCCTGGAACAGTGTTCCACAACACATCAAGGTGGAGTTCACTGAAAATTGTAATTTATTTTCGTCACAGCCTCTTGTTAACGCTGACTTCATCGAAGAATACAAATTCCTTTTGGAAGAATCCGTCGATCGCCTTATGCAGAGAGGTATTAAGTTTAGTTTTATTGTGACAGTTCTGCGGGAATTCTACTTCTCTAGCTTTGGAGACGGGTGCGCTCACATTGTAAAACTCTTATTTATTACATTAAAAATAACTGAAAACCGTATTAACACTTCGCAGCCAAGTTGTGAGTGAGCCTGCGCTTTTTAGCGGAGATGTTGTCTAACAGCATGACTTTCTAGCGTTTTTATCGGATAACGTAATGAATCCCTTCGTAGAGTGCTTCTAGCATTTTTTCAAGTCGCTCGGCCCTTTCCCATGGTAAATTGCCCTTGGACGTTTCAAAAGTGACACTCGACCGACGATTTCTGTGGTCGGTTGATGCCATTACGTCTAAGCCTTCTCGTAAAAACAGTGTTTTTATTATTTTAGCTTACCAGAGTAGCAATCGTATGTACACAGACGATTTTACCATGTTTCAATAAATAAACTACTACTATTACTACTGCATTTGCACAGTCAAGGTCTGTAAGTTAATTAAACCAATGCCGTCTTTTCTTGTAGACTCTATATCAGCAAGATCCTGTTACAGTGTCGAGGAACACAAACGCAGTTTCTGTCCTGCCATGTGCTGTTTTGCCGTTTACCACGATGTTCCATTACCACACGGTTTGCCGTCTTTTATCCAGCAAGGTGATGTATTCACGAGCCGTGTATTGAGGAGTTTCCACTGGTTATTTGGTTAGTTAACTAGTTATAGTTTTGGCAACAGATGCGTAGGAAATTTCGCTGGATCGAAAGATCGTCCGTCACTATCGTGAGCCATCCCCACGCCCTCAAATGTTGCATTTTTCCTACGACTTCTTGTTACCCTTTTACAGAGTATAAGGGTGTAAGGGTCTCAAAAACCCGATAACTTAAATTAAGTGACCCAGCAAGTTACGCCTGGTTCACACTTGTGAGATAAGCGTAACACAAGTGAAATAAGCGTAAGCGTAAGCGCAAGATAAAGGAACGTTTCCTTTTTCCTGTTCTTATGCTTGGGCTTGGTTCACTAGTGTTGCGCTTATTTCGCAAGTGGGAACCTGCTTATTTCACTGGTGCTATGCTTATCCCACAGGTGCGAACCGGGCTTAAATGTGAAACAGAAGAATTTTTACTGAAATTCCTTATCTATTGCCCCACTGCAGTTCCTCTTTGACACATGGCCTTGCATAAAACCTTTCCCACTCTTTTTCGTTCCTCATATATCATAAAGACCGTCTCATCTTTTCCCCACAATTCTTTGTCCCCATAGGTGGCATTCCCAGTCTACCCGTGATGCTTCAGGACTTGGCTGATCTTCCCTTGGCAATGACTGCGATACTGAGACTGCAGGCTCAGAGCTAGTTTCCAGCTTCATATCCGCCCAGAGACAGATTGCATTGGTTCACACTGGACTCGAACAACCTGGAACGATTAAAAACGGTCGTCGATGCTCTCTCCGCAGACTCATCTGTAAATCAGACACGGAGTTTAGCCCTGTCTTTCTTCAAAAAGCCATTATCGAGTTGCCTTTTGCCTCAAAACAGTCTCCGTGCGAACCCATTCATATGGAAATGTTTTTCCCAACAGGTTCATTCATTTTCATATGAACGGTTCAATGCACAAGGCCGGACTCGTTTTGAAACAGAGGCAAAGGTAACTCGGAAGTGGCCAATTCGTCACTTCGTCCGATCCCGCTTCGTCCGATCTCGGGATCGGACAACGAGAATAAAATGAATCGAGCAGACTTGGAGTAGCGAAGCAGCGCGGTACACTCACCCTAGTGTCTTCTCCTTCTTTCCTTTCTCGTTTGCGTCCGTTTCGCTCTGTGACGCAAATCGTTGATCATGGAAATAGTAAAGTTTGGAACAGGCTTAATCAAAGGCAAACCGTTATCTGCAAGTCTTTAACAGAAAAAAGTCAATGTATAAAATAAAATTCATCCACGAACGATTAAGGTGAAATAAATATTTATAGTTGTTTTTGTTACTGATTTTGAATTTTTGTATTGTCTTGGTCAAACTATTTATTTAAACGTTCTTAAATTGCTACGTTCGAGTCCTTGAATGATCACATCTATGAAGAATTAGTAAAAAGAAAACATAGCGATTACGAGAACAAAGTTTTTAAGTTTGCCCAAAATATACCCAACGAGCGCCGTCGATTTTTTAACCCCGCAAGCAGCCGCAGGAACGATTCATGCTAGTTTGTGAGAAATTTTATATTGATATGTTTGAAATTAATGCAGCTGAAACAATGAGCGTTGGTCATTCCTGAGTGAATATCAGAAAAGCGAGTTTCTGTCGATCCTAACCAACAGTTTAGGTCTTGGTTTTTCATTGCGGGATGTGGTTATACTATTTTTCATTGCGCTAGTTTATCTAAATTGTTTACCTGACAATACATATATGTTATTGGACTAGCGTGTGGTCAGTATTGAAGAAAAATTGGTCGAGCTCTGTTTTGTTCTTGTTTTTGATTTGCAGCTTGTAAACGTTGCAAATGCGGACCGAACATTTTCTATGAAGTATATATTATCATTGCTCGTTTTAATCCGCTGATAAATTGATGGGTCTTCGTGATTCACTTTTTTGAACGCGCGCGCGAAAGGTCAGTTTATTTAGATTTCTCACGTCGCGTTTGTCCTCCAAACTTGAGGGTGAAAAGTTTTCTATTTTACAAGAGAACTTTGTTGAGTTTACAATGAATTGAAAGTGCAATTCGCCAAAATTACATACATTTTCATACATACATACACTTTACTGAGCATCCCTAACGTCTGGTTGTCATATCCCGCCGACGCACCAGTCGCCGGTTGTAGTTGACAAAGGTCGGCGATCTGTTCCAGTGGGTCCTCGGGGCGTCTGCGACAGGTCGCCAACGTACTCAAATTTGCGCGAATACAAATCGAATTGGTGCAATTTAAACCATTCTACTTGTAAATGTTGATCGAATTGTCTTACTGGGATACGTTGCGTCCGCAAATGATGTTCAAATGAAATATTTTCATCGCCGCAGAGCTCGCCTGCGAAGTTGAACTCGGCTATACTTCGCAGGCGGTGATGTAACAGAGAACTAACTCTGAAGTGTAAATTTTAGTGCTAATT
>CM042750.1:8771587-8803089 GCA_022496165.2 Catalaphyllia jardinei | reverse complement strand
TGAAGTACAAGTAGGTGGCATTATTGATACAGTAGGTGGCTGATTAGGTGCCTGAGTGGGGGACTTCTAAACAATCAGATAAGCAGCCCAGCAAAGTAGCTGGCTGAGGCCAGGAAGTAGATGGTGTTCTAGCTGGCTGCTATTGTAGCTAACTTTGGCAACCTTGTACTCTGTTTATGGTTAAGAATGGCAATGGTAACAAGAATGTTATCAAGAATAGTAATGATAACAACCCTCCCCACCACCTGTCTGTTTTAGACCTGCTGACACAAGATAGATTTCATAATTACCTGGCTGGATATTTCCCAATGAGAGCATGCAATAGGCTATTGATGACTTCAACGTTGTTGGACCAAAGTGAGCTATGTTCCGTTTTCCTCTAGTTTCCTTTGTCAGTGCAATACCAATAACAACACTGTTATCAACAATGTTGAGGAGGACTTCTATATCTGGATTGCTGAGATCCACGCGCCAGCCAAACCAGTCATTTATTCCACCTCCAAACTTGGCTGCAGCTTCAGGGGATGAGAAGCTATGGTTTTTGCCAGTACGTGTGCATGTAACACGGAATTTTGGTAACAAGGCTGGACCCTCCGCAGGAATGTCACTTGACAAAGGTACAAAAAGTGCTTGTTCAGTGAGCGCTAATGTAGTGTCATCCTTACTGTTGGGTGTCTCATAATCAAAATCTCCATCCCCATGTTTCATTCTTTTAGCTGGAGCTTCTTTATGACCACTGTCAGCCAAGGACTCCCCGTTGATACCCTCGCCGATAGATTGAGTTTTGTTGTCTGCAACATGAATATTCAGTGCATTGTTTTCACCTTGGGTCTCACTTCTAAAAAGTATCCCGGAATACTCTGTGAACTGCTTCCAAAGAGAAAGAGCCAAGTTCCAGTCAAGATCTTGAGGTAGTTTGTAGAGTTTTTCAAGAATATTCGGGTCGTAACAATCCAGTTCCTCGCTGTTGTCTTCTTGGAATTCCTTAACCACTACAAACAAGTTCTCGATAGACCTCAGCGACTTTAACTCTGAAAACGAATTTGCTGGGATATCAAAATAAATTCGGCCTCTTCCTTCCCTTATTGACTTACAGCCGAGCCTCTCTTTGCACTCCTTGACGGCAACCGATTCTAAACCAGTAGAAACTGTAGCACACACAACGACGCTAAAACCGTCCGCCATCTTCGGACGAAGTAGAAAATGTTGCGTACATACGTCGTGTAACAGACATCTCATATACTTTCCAAGAACAACATGACGAATTTTGGATTTCAGAGAATAGAAACTAAGTCTATGTGTAACAAGCATCATGAAATACACTGAACAGTCGTTACCTATGCTTGAAGGAAATTCGTTTCATTGGAAAAAGCAAGAAAGAATTCAGAGTTCATATTAGCGTATGCTTACTTGACAAGGTAAAAGTGCCGCTGGTTTTGAATCTGTTTGTCCATCCCCCAGCCCCAGTCTCTTTCGCACTTTTATGCCACCCCGCCCCCCCCCCCCCACCCCTCCCGACCAAAAAGTTCATGCTTTCCCGGCCATGCCATGCTTTATAGCTATTTTTTAGGCCATATCGATCATGCTCATAACAAAAGAATTTTAGCGAAAGGGGTTCGAGATATGGAGCACTAAAGGTGATCTCCTTTTGGGGGATTCAGGGGCAACCTTCCCCGCAAAATTTTTTTAAATGAGGTCCTCGGAAATGGGATTTGTAGAATTCTGAGGCCAAGTCACCGCGCGTATTGCAAACTTCTGTGCGACTGTTTAAAATATCTTATGAAAAGATGTCATTTCTAGTGACACAATTGAATGTTAAAAAAAAAATTGAATTTCACAAGAAACACCTGAGAAATACGGGGAAATGAAAGTGACGATGAAATTTTGCTCATGTTTGCACAATTTTTCTGAATTTTGAAATTTATTCTCTAGTGTTCCCATGGTTTTAGAGTCATTTCAGGCAACTGTCGCTATCTTTAAGAATGCAGTACTGTAATATACCTATATTTGTTCTGGTACAAGGTTTTTTTCACTTAAAACTGAAATTGCTCAATTTTTTGTTGGATTTCGTCTCAAGCTGCTGAGGGAACCAATGTGGGCGTGACCCCTAAAGGCTAGTTTTCGCCGATCTCGTTCCCAGAGACCTCGTGTCTTTTGGTCAGTACCCTGACCAAAAGACACGTGGGCTCTGGGTACGAGATCGAGTTTTCACTGGCACATAAGCAGAAGCGAGCAGAAGCCTAAGCCGACATACGCAGACGCAGTAGATGTTGACCGGCCGTGACGAGCGTTGGCCTTTGTTTCTCTTCTGACGTCATCACCTTTAACCAAAATTGGCATCTGTACTCAAGTTCTGCGGGAAGTAAAGATCATTCTAATGATACCCAGATCAGAGTCATCGGCTCAACGGAGTGTGAAATATGCACGAAAATAGTCGGAAATTTGTCTGAAAACTCGGGGAAAATTTGCTTGCGACTAGGTACATCTGGCTACTCCATGGTAAAATTTGCCCGTTATGATGCTTACTCAGAATTTTCTGTATTGGAAACAAGCCCAGTAGCAGGTCAGGCACTACAGCAAAAATATACGAAAAGGAGAAAAAAGAAAGGCAAAAAAGATGAAAAACCTTTGTTTTCTGCGCATGCCCAAGCAAAAATGTCCTAAAACTTGCTGGTGGAAAGGGCATGCTGTCATGTTGCAAACGCCTCTTGAGTATATAGGAACCAATTAAATTTAGCCCATTTCCAGGATGAAAATCTCTAAAATGTCCAAAAAATGAGTTTTTGGCGAAAAGTTTCAGGAGTCAATGGGTTTAGCAACGACGACGTCAAGGACGACAGAAGTGAAAAAATGAATTTATAATTTATCACCTGTGGCTCTAATAATGTGTTCAGGCTAAATGAATCAATATCGCTATATTAAAATTTAGCCTAAAACAACAGACCTCCGTACGCGGCTCTGAGGAATAACTACAATGTTCGTGGTGTATATTCCTCAGAGCCCCGTGCTGAAGTCTATAGCGTTGGGCTGAATTTTAGTATATCGAAATTGGTGGTCGTCATTTGCGTTTCTCCGACTACTCGGAACTTTGTTATTTCACGTTCTTGTTTAACAGGGGATGGCTAAGAAATATTGAAAGAATTATAACACGTGTACAACCATTGGTTTGCTCATTACACCCTTTGTTTGGTGACGTTCTCGTTGCCGCAATCATTGTGGTTTGCTTAACTCCCTTACATCACCTTCTGTTAGGAATTTCTCCATAACTACTTGGTGTAGGTACTACTTACCATAAAAAATTAAACACCTTTATTTAATCTCGGCAGTGTTGATGGCACAAGCGCTAGTGGGGCCGAGCAAACAACTGAAACATAACAGTGTTAAGAATCCCAACTGGCCGGAGGCAAACTAGTTGGCTATTTACAAGCGTGGCCGAGGATTTGAACTCCGAGCTACCAAGAAACAAATTCAGGTAGTGGTCAGAGCGGGACTGGAACCCGGGACCGCCAGATTGCGAGTCGAGTCGGGCACGCTGACCACTCGGCCACGCTGCCTTACCATATTTGGCAACTACCCGAACCATTACGCTAGTGCCAATTTTGCTTGCAGTTAGTTTCACTGAAGTTTTCTTGTAGTTACTTTTCATTTTCGTGTTAGGTTAACTCTATAAATGTATGACATTTATAGTACTGTACTGCGAGTCTGTCAGCTCATGCTCAGGACTGCTTGCGCGCTAGTTAAAACCAGGTTTAAAGATTTTTTACAATCATGTAAAAACTAGACAAGCCACACAGTTAATCCATTATTGGGGCAGTTTATTTTGTAGCAATTTTAGTCTATTTAAAGACTTTTCCTTGGTTGACTGTTTTTCCACCAAAGTCTCCCTCCATTAACAGGTACTCGTTGATCATCTTCTTATGGTCTGGATTCTCCACATCTAACTTGGTGAACTTGTACGATGGTGCATCAATGTTCCAGTCTTCATTAAGCTGCAAATAAGTGAGAATAACACATGCTAAACTTAATGGGTTATTAAAAGCAACAATGCCGTGTTCTGTTTCTAGGTAACCAGTTGTTCATCCCAATAGTCAGTTCGCCCAATAACTAGTGTGCCCAATAGTCAGATTAAAAACTAATTACTAATGACAGCTGCATTCAAACTGGACCTTTTCAAACTCTCAAAAGAAATGCATGCTACTTCCTTTTTTAAATATACAGAGCCCCTCATACAGTACTGAACAGATTTCCACACATAGATTCAGTCCACTACTCTATACAAGTAATAATCATCGAGGCTCATCCTTTGAAATGGTTCAACCACTCTATCCTTAGCCCAACTCTTTACCTCACAAACATGGCTCACTTGTGCATAAAAAAACAACAACAAAAACCAGTAGAATAACGTCCAAGTTTAGACAATGGATTATTTTAGACCAAACGAACAAATTTTAGACCAAGTATAACAGGACAAAGAAAAGATTTGTGGTGAAAAAAAAAGGTCCTGCCATGAAAATTTTGACACCTACCGTAAAGGCCAGCTCTTGTGTGCGGCAGATCCAAATACCAGAAATAGAGACATCACCATCTTTTCCAAATACACACACACTGGCAAATGCAGTCTTGTGCAGTTTTTCTAAACGCTGAAACATGCCCCCTACCAAGTTGCAGGCCATGAAGACCCTTTTCAGCTCGTCATTGTACTGATATTCAGCCAGCCACACAGAGAAGTCTTCCTTGTTGAAATGCTCCCAGAAGTATGGAATAGCCACTGTCTCAGTGTCTTTGTTTGAGTAGGTGCGCTTGAATTCATCCATGTCAAATGAGCTAATAAACAGCAACAAAAAAATGCAATCACAACATTGAGATCAACGACAAACAGGAACTGGAGTTGTGGCCAAGAGTTACATAAAATTTATTAGCAACAGTGATTGACATCACTAACACTCCTAGCATGTTTCTGAAACTCCATGTAGATGCAGCTAGACAAAGGCAAGTATTAACTTGGTTTTCATGTAGCAGAGATCTGGCTGTGGAACCCTCGCTAACCTCTCATGGGTCAAAAATACTTAAACTACATGAAACCCCCCTCCCCCGTATTGAAAGAGTGTTTTCCTTAGCAAACAGTCAGTTTTCATGGTCCAAGAGTTTCCACATACAGAGCTGGAGGAGCTGTAGTTTGTTTTTGTGTACTGCTTGCTACACCTGCAGGGCCCAATCCTTCTATGCAAAATTCCGTGGAACCAAGATGGGAGTAAATTTTGATTCCAGTGTTAGAAATTTACAATGAGGGTTAAGCTTAATTTTTTTCTTTTATACCTGTAGCTTTGACAACAACTAGCTAACCTTATGTATTTCTTGTATTTTATCTTTCTTTTCTGGTATAAATAAAATGTTGTTGTTGTTGTTGTTGAAACTACACAAAGTTCTTCATTAATTTTGTGGAAAACAACACCATTTTAATGTGCACAGTATACCACTGCTGGAATGTAAATGTGAATCATGTGAATTTCTAACCTCTTTGGAAGGCCTGCATAAGGGTCTTTAGCCTTTGGTTCCTTGGGCAAACCATCATCATCTTCATTGTCCTGTTCCTTCTTTGGTTTTTCTTTCTTCTCTTGTTTGGGCTGTTTTTCTTGCTTGGGCTTCTCCTCTCTGGCTGCTTTTGCTTTCTTCTCTTTCTTCTCATCTGTCTTTGGATGCAATTCAGCATATTTCTTTGCTGAGGACATTAATAGAGCAGGTAAAATAAGCTTCGTACATAGATATTTTATTTCAATTTCTTAGTGATTTGTCAAGCTAGACTGACTGAATCTCAGTAATCTCTCTGAGATGACATTTGAATTTTCAACATCTATGCATTATCACCCTACAGCCCGTACTGACTTTAGTAAACCCATTCCTAAGCACTTTCTCTGACCATCAGCAAAACATCATTCTGTACATGGTCTCCAGGTTGCTTTCACTTTATGACCCATAATCAAAATATCACTCACTGCATAAAGAGGCCAATGACATCTGGCCCATACAACCTAGTTTCAGTTTGTACCTTGGTTTTTCAAACTACATGTAGCACTTTATGGGTGTGTTAGATTGACCTTAATCTAGAATAAAAATAGTGGCTTACCATTTACTCCAAAAATTCTACAAATTTCAGTCAGAATGTAAGTGATAAGGCACTTTTCGAAGATAAAAGGCACTTCTTGAAAAAATTCCATGCAAAATTTTTGAGTGTAAATGTGCTTATCATTTGCAATTCTTCACCGCACTCTTGGAATTATGCATCTATCAATGTTAAGCCCTGGGGGGACCCCCGAGCATAAGCCTCAGGGAATTTCACTGAGAATCTGGGTCCCAGGGTGGGGACGTTGCTTTTTTGCATGGACGAATGGGATCAAGGCACATCATCCCATGTGCTCATCTGTGCACTGACCATAACTTGTTGACAAACTACTTTTCACTACTCATTTTCAATATAAATTGATGAAACACCTGGGGATATTCTGATCTGACCCACATATACCCAGGGTCCCCCCACCCCGCATGGGCTTAACATTGATAGATGCATTACTAACAGGTTGAGCTTCTAAGTCATAGCATACATGTAACACTTGCTTAACTGCACTTAAAGAGTCCTCACTGTCTGTGGTTTTTATATTCGAGTTTGAAAAGGAATTGGTTTCGCATCAACTTTTCTACACGATTGGCTTAAAAAAAAACTTGCGCCATTTTCCAATCCAATCAGAAAACCTGAACCAATTATCACTCGCACTTGTTTTCCGGTGTTTTATGTCAGTTACTTGTAATTACTTTGAGATTTGATTAGTTCCTTGGATTGTTTGTCCTTTTTGATTGTCTAGTAAGAGTAATAACTTTGATTTGGTTTTAAGACACTTGATTGAAAACTGCTCTAATATGAGGGAATGGTTATGAAGCCTGGTAAACTTCAAAGGAGCAAACAAATATGGCAAGATTTTTGTTGGATGGTCTGGTACACAATCTGGTATTTTCGGGGAGCCATTGCTTTCAGGAAGCAAAAAAAACATAATACTAGTAGTTCCCATTGGAAAGTGAAGGGCTGCGAGTGAAGTTTATGTGGAAGATGTTTTTATGTCATTTAGGAAGTATTGTAGAGGGATAGTCAACATGAGCTCCTACAATGAACTGTTCACTGATGCGAGTATTCACGGTTGTTGAGCGCGACCGCATCATGTCACGATTAATTTGTGTCAACAAGATATTTTGTACCATGTTGTTTTTAATTGATGTTCACTGAAACGCTCCTCCGTTAAACTGACGAAACTGCCTGTTAGATGTTTAAAGGCTCTTTGAAAATCATTTTATGTTAACTTACTGTTCAAACAACTCGCATTTTTAATATTTCTAATACTGTTTGTGACATTCTGAAAGCTCATCCGCAGTCATCCACACTGATTGGATGATGCTAAAGAATGCATCCAATTAGGGTGGAGCAAACAGTGCGACTGTTGCTCCTTGGCACATGAAAAAAACGGCTGCGGATGCTGGTCGCTTCAAAAGCTGCATTTCTCAAAAATTATTTGGTGGTTAGCATTGGGATGTAAATGGATCTTGGATTGAATTCCATGACATGAAGCATCAACATTTCAGTTTATCTGGTGTTCGATTTGGAAGCCGGGCGATTTAAATTTCTGGGTGAAAATCTGCTTGGCACTGGAGCAGTCGAAAATGAGCTTTCCACCCTTGACTTCTTCTCATAACATGTAGTAACCGTCAACGCAACACCCACCAAATCGCTCAAATTTGCCATTTTGGTCTGCAAACATTTTGTAACGAGTAAACTGTTTAAGTGGAAAGCATTATTTTAAATTCTTTGGAAAGCTTAAGAACCAGTTTAGACAAAATGTACGCAGAATTACACAGCATGCAAATGACGAGTGTCATTAATCGATTGCGCAATAACCTATTTACGTTTATATTCACCAATGTCCGAAATTTTTGCCACTAAACTTATGAGAAGTTTCACATGCCTTGTAACTTTTGATCTTTCCACAACTATAAGTAAATCAGAACTGAATCATGCAGCAAAATAACCTTTTTGCTAAAAAATATTATAACTTGCAGTGCTGTTGTGCGTTCACCAACATGTGCATAGTGAACGCATTCCTTGAGTGTTTCCATATTCTAAAAGGTTTCAAAGCATTTCAAAGTTCCAGGAATTGCCTTAAATATTCTGAGAAACATCGGCTTTAGTCATGGGAATTGGTACAACCTTCACTTGCTTTCAAACTCTTCGCCCGCAAAAACGTGGCTCTCCAGGAAACAGGATTTTCTCTTACACATTCATACCACTTGATGGTCGAAGTTCTTCCGAATGAAAAGGGCCTCAATTTCGATTACTTGAAATCGAGGCAAATGCAGTGATATATATTACATCAAAAAAATCTCAAATGAGCCTGGCTTCTGGCACAGGCAACCCAGGCTGGCCACGTACATGACCAAAATTAGTCTGCTGCGAAGCCTGGTGTCTTCGCAGCAATAACAATGGTACAACTGAGACCCTTCATATCTAGATCATGTTGTCAGTGGTCAGATACCATAAACGTTTTCTACTTCATGGCGCACTGCTAGTCTACTGCTATGTTAAACTGCTGTGACAATTTTTCAGTTAGTGCACTGGTTGAGTTTTCAATTTAAATTTGAAGAAATAATGTTCCTTCTAATATGCTTCATTCGAAAATGATATTAATTTGCATCATATTTTCCTATAGGCATTCATGTTAATTACTTGAACAAAATTCTTAGTACAGGTTAAGTTTCAACACTACACAACATTAACATGTAAAGTACGAATTGAAATTTAACAAAGCTTTGTGGCATACATCTTCTCTTGTTGTAGATTGCCTTCAATCAAGTTATGGTTCAATGGTACCTAACTTTCACTTGACTATTGATTGGAAAATATATATATACTATTTCTGTGGTTTTCATGCGGGGTTGGGCATGCTACTTTCAAGTGTTCGCTATTCTCAGAGTGCTCACTACTTTCAGGGGGTCACTAGTTTCAGGATTTGTTAGCGGCCACAAATTGTTGACGTTACTTTCGGGGGTGGGGAGGGGGCACTACTTTCAGGGGGTTCATTACTTTCAGAAGTATACTGTAATGCCTGTACTGTTACCAAAAGGTTTCTTTTGGTTAGTTCCTCAGTAAGAAGTAAACAACCATTGCATTTTGTGCCGGGTCAAGCACCTCTAACAAAGAACTTTGTCAGACTTCACAAACATTCCCCTCTTTTACATGTACCATATGACGTTTATCTGTAACTGTAATTGACCTACCATCAAATTTGGCCATGGCTTCACACAGCTTCACTTCACCCAGTACCTTTTTAAACTGTGGCTGGTTCACAGTGGTGAGGAACCACCTGTTTACATTACCAAATTGAGCTCTGAAGCTGGGTTCCATCACCTGACAACAAACCACAAGTCAAGTTTAAAGATGGAGTCATTCAAAGGGAAATTACATTTTAAAGAACTCATAATTTAACCTAGAATACCTGTTTGTACAGCATGAGGAGATTGCAAGCGACCGAGATGTCGGCAAGTGTCACACGTTCACCTACAAGGAAAGTCTTTGTCAACAGGGCATTGTTCAATACTGTCAAGGATTTCTTTATGTCCTCCATGGCTTTATCAGTGGCCTTTGGAATACAGATATGATGATATCAGATAAGAGCATTGAAGGATCATAAATGTAGTAAACATAGTTCATTAGGATGCTAGTTTACAGCATATAGTGTGGTTGAGCAAAGCAACTTTTAAGTTTAAAGTAAACATTTTAGACACAAATCTATAGGAGGGAGCATAATCTAACAATTAGCATGCTGGAGTCTGGGTCGAGAAATCTTGCTTTGAGCCCTGGCCAGGTACAGGACAGGACACTGGGAGAACCTCCCTCCGCTCAGGACTGGTTTATAGATGACAAAGTGAATTTAACACCACGGGTAGCCCTGTGATAGAACAGAATCCCTTCCAGGGGGAGTAGATAATCAAATACCTCCAGTGACATCATGTTAGGAAGCCAGAGTTAAGCACTGATTTAATAGGCCATTAGGTTCAAATACAATTGTTTCCTAAAACTATTATTCTGACTGGCACTTTTCACCAAAATACAATACATACATATGGGTTATTGACCAAGTGTGGTCAAGATGTCGCAGAGCTAGCCACTTAATAAATACATTTATTCCACGTCCCCAAGGGGCTTTTCAGTGAAATATGTGACAAATACAAAATTAAGTCTATGTATTCTAAATAACATTTAAAATGCGCTAAGAAAAACAAATGTAATAGGAGCTAAATAATTGTGAGATTTAAAGTATTCCGTACCAGATAAAAACTCTATTCCTCATCAAGAAGAGGGGAAAGAGGAAAGGAGTCTTTTCCTCATCCGGGTTTTACACTGAGCTAACGATCGACTTAATTTAATGTTTTCAGGTAGAGCGTTCCAGAGAGATACCATATGATAGTAAAATGTTCTTTGGCCAGTTGCGGTTTTAAATAACAGCATATTTAACAGCTGTGAGCTTCTAGTTTTGTGTGTAGATATTGATTAACGTTTAATGAACTGATCAGATAGATACCCCGGAGCAAGGCCATCATGATAATACATATGTTATTTCCTTATTTCCCAGGGAGCCAATGTCTCCTTCATTACAACCAAGTTTAAGTTTTAAAATCAACATTGCAGACCTGCGAAGTATGTAGCTTGCAGAATGGCTGAATCAAGATGCAATTCAAAACAACTGCACAAAACTCCAGTCACTCCCTCACACACTCATATCCCATCTTTCATCTTGTGTGAACAAACTCAAACTTACGCACCTGCTTGTTAAACTGCATCAACCCTAGAGTTGGGAAAACCCAAGTGGCCACTGCAGGCAAGAGCTCTTGGTCAGCAAAGTTCACATACTGCTGAATGAATGCTCCCTCTAATGGAGTCTCGCCTCGTAGTTGATCACTGGACACTGAAAATGAAAGGGATTACAATCTTTAGATAGCAGTACAAGCACAAGATCAAGTACAAAGAGGATTATGAATTCCAGTCCAATTATTCCTCAAGGCTCTCACTCCTGCCTGGGTTGCCAGCCAGTTCACTGAACTATCCAAGTGTTGAAAGACTGGTATAAAACTTGATAATCCAAAGCATGCTAAGTGCTAAATGTAGGTTTGGAAAGTATACTCCTGTTCATTATTGTTGTAGTATTGTGATCTAAGGGTTCTCTAAGAATTTTATTGTTCACGGGAGAGACCAAGCTTGGAAAAGCTTGAATTCACATTTAGATCTCAGCAAAGGGTGATTATTGAATTCTGTAAGCCAAAGGAGGAGGGCAGTTCTAGCAGTCTAGGAAATCCAGTCAGAGGGGGGTAATTCCAGCAAAAATACACTCCCAGACTGGATTTCTTAAACTACTAGAAGCCCCTTCCCACCTGGAATTTCCAAATTCAAGGACCCCTCCCGCCTCCCCTTTTCTCACAACAGTATACAGAATATGACACATTATGGCCATACAGAAACCTACCATAATAAGCAATGGCATTGCTTTCATAAATACACTTCCCATCTTTGGTCTCAAAGGCTGGGACCTGTACATGAAAAAATAATGGAAATTATAACACTCTAACATAAAAAATATAAAACTGACCTGACATTATTGAAAAATGCTAGCTGATTTATTGTTGTGTTACAATATGTACATTGTCGGGATTACCATCCTTAACGTATGTCTTTAACATACAGGGTGCCTGCAATTACAATTCACGACAAATGTCTCCAAATGCTCTCTTGCTCAAGTGTTTTTAAAAATACTAATGAAAATTAAAAACACCCAGCAATGTGTAAACTGTCATACTGATCATTTTGTAATAAAAAGTCTTCCTCCAACCCCACCGAAAAAATTATTAACTGAGATTCCAAGTTCTCTCCAATAAAAGGCTTCCTTCAGACAAATCTCCAACTTCCACCAATTGAGTCATTCCAGAAAAAATAGGCACACCCCTGACGGATGGCAACCCCCTAGAACCGCTGCAAAGCCACCAGGCTTTGCAGCAGATTAATTTCAGTCGCGTACGTGACCAGCCTGGATTCCCTGTGCCAAAATCCAGGTTTGTTTGAAAAATTTTGGATGTATGTATATCACCGCATTTGCCTTGATTTCAAGTCATCAAAATCAAGGCTCTTTCGATTCTGAATAACTTCTGACCATCGAAGTGGTATCGATGTCGAAGAGAAAAAAAGTCCTGTTTCATGTAGAAAGCCATGTTTTCGTGGGCAAAGAGTTTGAAAATAAGTGAAGGTTGTACAAATTCCTATGACTAAGCCAATTTGTTTCTCAGAATATTCGAAGCATATCCTGGAACTTTGAAACTCTTTGAAACCCTTTACATGACCCTCAGCACAAAAACAGTCTAGACACAACCAGAATTATGGTGGACGTCAATCATCTCATTCGTATGCATGAATGACCCCGAGAGCTAGCAAATTTACAGGCAAACAAGTTATTTCTGCACATGTTCGTCTTGGAGCTGTGGACTGAACAAGACTTAAACATCTTAACCCTTTAGTGCACAAGGGGTCTCCCTTTGACGAGTAAAATCGCCTGGCGTTAGACAGAGTAAAAGCTATAAGTCAACATTGCGCATGAAAGGGTTAAAGGAGATAGTTTGTTAACCCTTTAGTGCGCAAGGGGTCTCCCTTTGACGAGTAAAATCGCCTGGCGTTAGACAGAGTAAAATCTATAAGTCAACATTGCGCATGAAAGGGTTAAAAACCATATTATGTGGTTACGAGTTATTACTTTTATAGAATTAACTTTTGTTCAGTCAGTAGCCCCAAGAAAAATTTGTGCCGGAACGATTTGTATGCATGTAGATTAATTTGCTTACTCCTGGGTTCATTCATGCATGCGATTGGCTGTTAAAAAACCCAACAAACATTTTCATTTATAGATTTCAAGGATGAAGTTAGTAGGTTAGTGAGCTTGCCTTACAAGCCAAAAGCAAAATGATAATTTCTATGAGTGGACCGCTGCAAGGTTTCACTTTTTCAGGCAAATTTTGTATACAGTCGGCCAGGAGGCGGAGATGATTGACATCCACCAAAACTCAAGTTTTGTCTAGACTTTTTTTGCACTGAAGGTCACGTGTGATTGATAACAGCTGTAACGTTAAACGATTTTCACAAAGCATTTTAAACATCCAACAAGCAGTTTCGTCAAAACAGTGTGGCACAAAATACCTTGTTGTCATAAATTAATCGTGATGTGATGCGGTCACGGTCACCGGCCGTGAACACGAGTGAACAGTTTTTTTGTGTAGACCTCACTACGTATTTTAAAAGAATTAAGTGTTTAAGCTTATTAGCCTTTGGCAAAATACTCTAATCTAGTAGGTAATGTTGACTCATCCCTCTACAATACTTCCTTAATGTCATAAAAACATGTTCCACATAGCCTTCACTCGAAGCACTTCATTTTCCAATGGAAACTGCCAGTTACTAGATGATTAGTTGTACTGTACTGATTCAAATGTAAGCTACGATTCTTTTAACCATTTTTTTTTTACTTTCATTTTCTAACGAAAACCTCTTAAATATACCTTTCCCAGTGGAAATTTCTTCAAAAACTCGGCAGTCTGGTTCGTCTCGCCCAGCTTAAAGGGTGGTAGAGTAATTTTTGCACCGCTATATTCGGCAGCGATGAGAATTTTGTAGGCCCGAAAGTTATCGGGATACGTGTACAAAGCCTGTGAAAAGAAACAAAACTTGTTTGACCGAAAGACTCATAAAATCCTGCTATATCCAAAATAACTGTAGGCTCCTTAGGAAATGTCAGGATTACTAACAACGAAGCGGATTGTCACAGAAGAAAACCTACACCAGCCATTGCTTTCTGGGGGAAGAAGTAGAGGAAGAAGGTGGGGAGCTGGGTCCAACTTTATAGCTCCAGCTTGGTTACCGGACCGCATTGAACCTTGGGGTGGAAAACATGGCGGCACATGCAGGTTACTGACAAAATGTAGTTTTTACATAGTGTGTTCTGGATCAGGAAATTTAGCAATCATGCCCAACTGGTACTTTAGCAAGGAAGACCTGTTGAGGACGCCCTCCAGGTTAGATGGTATTGATTACATGACTGAAATACGCTACAGGAGAGAAGGAACCCGTTTCATTACGAACTGCGGCAACCGAATGAAACTGTATCCTTTTGCTTCTACGAATGCTACTCTGGCTTTCTGTAAGGGTTTTCTGTGCACTCTTTCGCGATTGATATGGTGAGAGCACACGCTAGACTGTAGTATGCTGTATGCTTCTGGCGATGAGTCCCAGTTCAATGTATTTTTTAATATTGTCGAGATTTTGCTGGTCTATACCTATGTGGACCTCTTTGTTTTCCTAGATCGAGTTTGACTGTCACGCGTGTAGCATTTGCGTGTTTGGTGCGTTTCAAATGCGTTGTATTATGGGTTATTGACCAAGCTTTTTCGGTCAAGACGGCTGGATACTGGGCGTGTTCTTTTTTGCATGATTATGGACGAGACGGAGTCGAGGTCCATAAACTTGCAAAAAAAGAACTAGAACTCGGCCAGTATATATCCAGCCTTCTTGACCGAAAAAACTTGGTCAGTAAAGGATTTATTATTTCACTTAAGGGGAAATAATTATTTTTCTTGCAGGACACGGCGGGTAATCCCGAACAGGCAAGATAGCTCCATGTTGCCTGCTCTGGTAGCCAGTTACATCATGCGATTTGGTTCATCTTGCTTGCTCATGGAGCTAGCCATATAATAAATGTGCTAACTATATGGTAAGCTCTGTGAGTGGGCAAGGTGAGCTAAATCCTGTGCTGTGATTGGCTACCTGAGCAGGCAAGAGGCACTATCTTGCCCCAGTGGAACTACCCCCCTGTGTCCTGCAAGAAAGTTTTCCCCAAAAGCCACATACAGTAATAACTCTTTTATTGACCAAGTTTGTTCATTGATTGGCCTGATTCTTTGCAAGTTTTATGGACCTTGACTGGGTCCATGGACACACACTAAAAAAAACTTGGCCTTTATAATTATCCAGCCATCTTGACCGCATGCTTGGCCAATAACCCAATCTTATTATATGGCTAGCTCCGCGAGCAGGCAAGATGACCCAAATCACGCGCTGCGATTGGCTACCTGAGCGGGCAAGATTGGGACTACCTGCTGTATTCCGCAAGCAAAATTTCCTTGAAAGCCACATGATAAATCCTTTATTGACCAAGTTTGTTTGGTCAAGGTGGCTGGATATTGGCCAAGTTCTTTTTTTGTAAGTTTATGGACCTCAACTTCATCTCTGTCCATTAACAGGCAAAAAAAGAACTTGGCCAGTATCCAGCCATCTTGACCTCACACTTGGTCAATAACCCACATATATTTTACATGCATAAAATAATACTGCCATTCTTCAAAGTTTGTATGTTAGTGCATGTTACTTTGCATATGTGTTTACAAGTTGTTATTTTAGGACTTTTAGCCAAACCATTTATAGTAACTTCTCTCAAGAAACAATATAATATATTGAAATCGGGAATAAAATACCATTAAATATCAATCATTCATCATCTACAGATGTATAAGACACTTCAATAGGAGACTGAAACAGTTTATCCAATCACAGACTACTTATAGTTCAATAGAAATCACAATTAAAATTTATCAACATAATTACCCAGATGAAAGCTGATTATATTGTAATACATCTTAAATATATATGCTGATTTCACTGATACCTTCTGAATAAATACATACCGTACATATAGTTTTTATTTAGATTGTAATCATCGTAAAGGGACACTACTTTGTAAAAGCCTGTAAGGGTTTCTTTAGTCTTCCCCCCAAAGCAATTTTATATTTAAGAAATAGAAAACATGTACCGTGTTTGTATCGAGTTATACAAACACGAGTGGAAGTTTGGGAGAACGAGAAATGCTGTGGGAACACGAGCCGCAGGCGAGTGTTTCCACAGCTTTTTCGAGTTCTCCCAAACTTTCACGAGTGTTTGTATAACTCGATACAAACGCGGAGTACATGTTTTCTATTTCTTTTAGAAAACACCGCGACGAGAAAAAGGAAAACAACTTGTAAACTTTGATTATCAAAATGGAAATTCTCTTTGCTCGCGCCATCACTACGTCAACAGCGCGCGCTTAGTTCTGTGTCTCCATCGAGTTATACAAACAGGCTTTTTAACCAATCAGCGTGCGTGCTTCCTTGGGACTGTTTTCTAAATTGTACTATTCAGTGTGTACTCTTTAATTATGGGAAAGCAAACATCCATTCAGTCACACATGGCATAAGAAATTGGTTCAAAAAATGGGGAGTTTAAAATGTTGAAGGTAAATTTCTGCTAATTGTTGCCAAGGTAACAACAAATTACTTCTTTGTTAATCAGGAAGTCTAGAACTATCCTTAATATTCCTGAACTTGTTGACTCGCACTGATCAAGTAATTAGCTCCTTAACACACTGAATATCAGACGTTATGACACAATGGCCACAGGAGCAGTGTACTTCCACAGGTTCTACATGGTGCAATCATTTAAAAACTTCCCACGCTGGGTATGTCTTTGCAAGTAACATAATTGTAACGAAATTCTGGTCCCAGTTCAAAGGAAGGGTACCACTATCCAGTAGATAGACATCACTTTTGAGTGAATAGCATAATAATATTTTTTGTTAAAGTTAATACTAATCGAAAAACTAACCTAAGACAGTCACTGATATGAAGTAAATGTTGAGAAGAAATGGATGGATAGTTCCTTCTTGAAGAGGACCGAGAAGTAACTGAGCTTGTATGCTGTCCTTTTATGTGTAGTCTTAGTCCTCCTACTATAAGTGTATTTCCATGTTTTAGAACTTTGATCATGTGCCTTGTGTACATGAAATAAATAAATCAATTTATTATAATTATAGACACGAGTGTTTTACTGTAAAATATACCACTCATAAAATTCATAAAAACTACATCCGGGACCAGAGTGGTTTATTTTTCCATAATCTCACACGTGGGTTTATTGATGATTTCATTGATACCAAGTTTGTCTCTTAAATTGTACTTAAATTCATTAGTGTATCATCGAAACATCTTCGGGTCTTCCTTGAAAGTCTTCGACAATCTTCCGGAAACCTTCGGAAGGTGGTCGGAAATCTTCGGAAAATTATCAAAAACGGCGTCATCAGTATGTCTATATAATAAAAAGAACAGTACATGTTAGCTAGATATGAATTTTATGTTTGAGTGGCAAGAACAATATCTCACGAGTGAGCGTAGCGAACTTGTGAGATATATTTCTCGCCACTCAAACGTAAAATTCATATCTTCTCGCCACCGTGTAATACCCTCTATATATTAACAATATTTAGAGAGAATTCCGCATCACTCTTAGCTGGTGTTTATGTGGGTTCTCTATCCTGTTTAAATTGGAATTTGGAGTGTAGGTTTTTTTGGAGGGAGGAAACCCAGAGAACCCAGAGAAAGACCCTTGACACATTGGGAGAACTAACAACAAATTCAATCCACATAATATGTGGCACTGGGCCGGAATCAAACCCAGACTACATTGGTGGGTGGTGAGTGTTCTCACCACTGCACCATCGCTGCTCCTCAAAGACTTCATCGGTCTAATAAACTATCGTCTCCTGCAAGCAACCACCTACTGTCGATCCTGGAGGTGATTGCTTACATGTGGAGGGAATGTCAACAACTTTACTGTGTTTCTATTTTATTTCTGTTTTCACTCTCTTTTCAACATGTCAGGTCACAGGTGCAGCATGCTTATTTCTTGCTGGAAAAGTGGAAGAAACCCCCAAGAAATGCCGAGATATCATCAAGACAGCCAAGAGCATTTTATCTGATAATCAATTTGAAGTGTTTGGCGAGGATCCTAAGGTATCTGTGATTTTCATTGTTTTCATTGTTTGAAAAGTTGCTACTTCTACAGTATCATAACTTTTAAAGATGCCACTTTCAGGATTTTTTATAAACAACTGTTAAATTTTATCACTACTTTTTGCAGTTATATTTCTTTCAAAGGTAAATTTACCTTTTAATTTTCATGTAATTTTAGGAAGAAGTAATGATGTATGAAAGAGTTTTATTACAAACAATCAAGTTTGATCTCCAAGTTGAGCATCCATACCCAAGCCTACTGAAGTTTGGCAAAGCACTCAAAGGTATATGATTATATTAGTGCACTGGCTAGAATTTCTCACAATACAAAGATTCACTAAAACATTGAGCAAAATGATCCGCAATGATTAGCTAGCAGCACTGCGTATGTAATGCAAAGAGACTCAGTAGCCCTGAAAGTCTTCAGAGCTTGGCTGCCCCACAGGTCACACACTGAAGGGAGAAACAGCTTACTGCATTGGCTTGAGTCTAACTTTGCCTAAATCATATTTAGCCATATTAATAACATGCCAAACTATGATATAATTGTAATAGTTAAGCAATATGTATACGATTGCGAATGTGGAGGTGCAGTATCCTCGTGTTAGTGCACTTGACTCCAGATTGAGCGATCAAAGTGTGAGCCCCGTCCCTCTCTCCACGCAGGTATACAAATGGGTACCAGTAAATTTAATACTCAAGGTAACCAGCATCCCACCCAGTGTCGAATATCCCTAGTCACGTCATGTTGCAGAAACTGGGATAACTCCAGCCTGATGGGGCCATCTGACTCGCATGCAAACTTTACCTTTTTACATGATTATTGCGAGTACATATTTGTGTTTATAGAAGATTTTCAAATGTTGTTATTTTTAATAATTAAATCCAGGTGATCGTGCAAAGATGAACAAGTTGGTTCAAATGGCGTGGACTTTCTCAAATGATAGGTTTGTTTGTTTATTGTTGTTATTGTTGTTCAGGACCATCATTAAGCATTGTTACCTCTAACACCTTTTACAGGTGAGTATCCTTGATGAGCTCTTGGCTTTACAAGTGAACTTTCATGTTGTCGATACAATTCACCTACAAGACAGCAAGTTTGCTTATGACAGCCCTGCAGTGGTAGTGCTGCTGTGAAATAAAATAATTATGCAACTCAGTGTCTGTTGAATACTTTGATAAATAAATAATGCTTGCTGGTAAATTCTTATCATAAACTCTGGACTTCTTTGCTTTTTGTTCTTGAAAAGAGCTATGAATTACTGTGGTAGGTTTGATGATTGGGGTAATGTTTTGACCGTAGTGCATGCAAAAAGGGTGAAAAGGGACATGTGTCAGTCTTCTTAGGCTGGAAGTGTCTTTAACAGAGTTTTGTTGAACCTTTCAGCTTGTCCACCACATTGAGTTTGAGGTATAAACCAGAAGTAATATCAGTAGCCATGATAGCATTGGCTGCAAAGTTTAACAACCATGACCTGCAGGCATCTTCGGCTGCTCCTGGAAAAACATGGTTTCACTCCTTCACCAAGGGTCTCACAGAATCTGTGATTGAAGGTAATTTATGACTAATAAAATCTTATCAACCCATCAACTTTTATTCTACATGTAGAGAGGTTTTCAGTGGTCCAGGAGTGAAACCCAAAACCAAAAGAACTACTTTTTTTATTAATATCCAATAATTTATAAGTTATTCAGGCTATCTTAGACAGTAGTAAAATCAAAACAGAAGTAACTGCCTGATTACTTTCAACAATTAATTGAAAACTGCTTTTATTACACTGTACCCAGTATTCAATTACAGTTGTCAATGAAAGTTTTTGGTAATTCTTTGAGTTTCATTGTGCATTCTTGGGGTCTTACATGTATATAACTGGATTGAATTAATTTTATATGTCCTGGAACAGGTGGTTTTACAGTGTAATAAAGGATTGGGCTATATTGCGTTTAACATGGTGTTATGGTGACCAGATTGGTATTCCTAAACAAGGAATTTTTTATGTCCTTTTGGACACCAGTATGACTGCCATGGAAATTCTCTGACTATTATAAATAAGAACTTAGATAAATGCTTATTTCTGTAACAAGATAATTTAGTTTTATCAACTGGGTTGATAATGTGAATTGGCCACTGTAAAGAGATTCGAAAGCTGACATTTCAAGCATTAGCCCTTCATCGTAGCAAATCAGCTATCCCCTGAGACATTGATCTTGACGAAGGGTGAAGGCTTAAAATGTCAGCTTCCAAATCTCTTTACGGTGACCAATTCACATTATCAACCCAAACCAAATTATCTTGCCCTTTGTTACTGTAACAGATCAGTAACCTCTTAAAGATGATTTCCAGTCAGTACTGCACAGTCGCAGCATTCTAAATATTTATGTTTGTGAGCCTCACAAACAAATGCAAATCAATGTTATTCGTTATGAACTGCTTAGTATATGTTATCTTTGAGGCGGATTTTATATTCTTTTTCCAACAGTTTCCTTGAGTTTTACAGCTATGAAGGTTTTTCATCAAGTGATATCAGAAAGAATGAAGCATAAAGCTTCGCATCGATAATAGCGGTTGACATGAAACTTTGAATTTACTTTATGTAAGCAGATGTGAAATGCTACATTTTGTGACATCCTACATGAAACAAACTCTCAAGAGTGCGCCGTATGGACTGGAAATCATCTTTGAATGAAAAAATGTTACTTTGTACGTATTTTCAGCTTCATGTACATACTGTGAATTTTTAAAAGTAGGCAGCTGCCAGAAAATATTTTCATGACGTACCTCATGATCTCAGTCGCCTACGCTACATGTAATGGGCTGAAAATTCTTCTACTTACTCCTTTGAAAACATCGTGGCAAAATCCCAGACAGGGAACTCCCATGAAAAGGAAAGGGGTGTTTATTGGATAGGTCTTGACACAAATATCACTTAAAAACGCCTTTCTGGAAATTCTCAAAAAATATATATTTCTTATTTTAGCTTTAAAAATCCGTAAGCCGATTTTGAATCTCTTAAGCCAACATTTTTGCCAGCAGCAGCCAGGGCTTTCATTAAGCACCAACGGCCAATGAAACTTGTCACATACTTCATCCATAAAAGTCATATAAGAGAAATGCATTTAAAACTGGTTGATACAGTCGGTTACTCTACTCAAACCAGCTGCCTACTTCAAATATTATTGAAAGCCCTGAGGAGCTGAAAAGTATGCCAGAGATTGTCTACACTAGTATTATGGAAATAAAGCAACTTTCAAAACAATATGGAAACTGCCGAGAAGTGGATTATTTCTAGCATAGAATGATAAAACTGATTATCCTGTCAAGAAAATAACGAGGAAAAGCTGGAAAACAGCCTAAAAAGCTACAAATTTGTCCAAATATGCCAAGATTTTCAAAATATCTCAGACTGTCGGAAATGTCGCAAAAAATATCTGGATATTTGTGTCTCGGCCTATCATAGGAAATTTTGAAAAGAATCCCTTTGCGGCATGGCTCAAAATTCTTTTTTACCCCTAAGAAGTACTAATAATAAGTACTTCTTAGGGGTAAAAAAGAATTTTAGAATTATTCTAAAATAGCACATTATTTCCTGTTGTGTTTTTTGGCTCAATATTCTGAAAGGTACCTCTCCCACTCTGCACCTTTTGAAACTAATCAGCCTAGGTACCAAACTGCTTTACCTCCTAAAAGATATATGAAAAGCATCCACATCCATTGTATTTGGGAGTCTCCCAATGGGGGCTGGATGGGGGGCGGGGGTGGAGGCAAAATCAGGCACTCTAGCAATTAAGCTGACTACATCAAAACTATGATTTCTACAATAAAACCTTGGGTTATATACATTTTGTTATTTTAAAATTTTAATACATACTTCAACAAGTTGCTGCAGGTGTGCATGGTATTTGTAACACATATTATCTGAAGTGATTCAATATTTGATCATTACATTTTTGACCCCCCGAAAATAAATGCAGATATTTGTGATGAAATGTTAGAACTGTATGGTGGTGGAAAGAAGAAGGAGAAGACTGAAGCCAGTGACGAGGGAAGCTCTTCAAATCAATCCAGTCCAATGACAAGTTTCAGCCCTCCCGCCAAGAAAAGGGTGAGTCATTTTCAAAGAGATCTTTGAGTTTTTGTATGATGCAACAAAAAATTAATACCATGCATTTCTAGTTTTTAAATCAAATGGCCTCTTCTGTTCTTTTTTCCCCTCAGAAACATACAAGCACATCATCAGACATCAAATCCCAGATATTAGCTTCAGGTAACAAAATGCTTAAATGACAACCATCTGTTAGAGATAGAAATCTGTTACTCGACGTTCTTGTTATTGATAACAGTTATTAGTTTACAGTGTAAAAGTTGATTTGTTTAGAAACTTTGACATTCTTAAAGGACAAGGTAACTCCTGAAAACACATGTACCAGTATTTTTTGGTCAACGCTAATGAAAACCTTAGACTTAGTAAAGTAACTCACCGAAGTTTTAGCCTCTAAAGTGCAGGTTTTCCTTGTGAAATTTGTCTCCAAAGAAGCCCAAAATTAGAACATTGTTGCCATCATTTTGAACAGTGCTCAGCAGCCAGACATTTTTGTGATGTAATTCTGTCCAAGAGATGGCTTCAAAAGAGGCTTTTTAACTACATTCTGGGTTATGACTGCTCTTGAGCCATCTTATGTTAAGCCAAACATGTTTCAAACTCAGAAATGATAGCATTGAAGATAGTGAAGTGGAAAATCGCTTGCAAAAAAAAGATTTTGATGACCTTGTGAAGGTCAGTTGCAGGTTTTTCTCCTTGCCACCAATTTAGTGTCAGACCGAATGACATCACATAAACATGGCCTGGCTGACAAGACAGTTTTAAATGATGGCCTCTGAAGTCTATCTTTCAAGACAAATTTTGAAGGATAGGGGGTACATCGGAGGTGAAACTTTGGTGAGTGGAAAAGCTGAATGTTTACTTGCTATAGGTGAAGACAAATTAAGTACTAAGCTTACTGAAGTGACCTCCTTTAACCTTAAAATTACTAAAATACACAAAGTGTTTGCCAAAAAATGTGTTGTCAGTAGTTAATTTGTTATTTCATTTCAACTATATGTGGTTCATTTTCTTCAAGCTACAATCATGAACAAAAGTCTTGGGACAACTTTGTACTTTTGGTGCTTTTCTGCACACACCAGATGCGAATACAACTTTACCTGCCTAACCTCGCCCAATGCGTTTTCTAAAGGATAGCAGCACTTCTTTCAAACTTCAGTTGTAAAACACAGATAATTCGTTACGTTACACAAGTGTCCCAGGGACCTTTGTCCATGATTGTCAGTAGTTTATAACAAACTTCCTTTTTTCATCAGATACTCCCCCTGTGACAAGTCAGATATCTGCCGAACCACTGAAGCCAATTCCACCTGCACTGACCTCATCTCAGATACAGGTGGAGAATGTCAGTCCTGCACCCTTGCCCACACAGCAACAACAAAAGCCTGTCACTGTCGTGACAGAACCACCAAAGGTCACGCAAACTGTGGACACTTCATTTGTTTCTGCTCAAGCTGGAAAACAGACAAGTGACAAGCCTACAGTGGCATCTGCAAATGTTCTACAATCTTCCTTGACATCGTATTCTGTGGTTACATCGTCATACAGTGCTGATAAAAGCTATGCAATGAACGTTTATCAACAGACAGTCCAACCCACAGGAGTTACAACTCTTACCACAAATGCTTCATTTCAGCCTTCCTTGGGCAGCACCACACTAGGGTCTGTTCCTCCATTTCACTTACCATCACAGTTCCAAAATCAGTCTTATCTGCAGCCAACTCAGGGATATGGCCACTTCACTGGTCTTGGAGGTTTCCCTAGCGCCCCTCCACCTCCCCTGCCTCCCATGCCTACTAGCACTTTATATCCTCCGCCACCGAGTGGAGTCAACACGCTGCGGAACCCTACAGGTTATGGGGTCCCACCTCATCAAGGCAGGCCACCTCACCCACCCATGTCACTTCCTCCTCCACCCCTTCCTCCAATTCACAGTGGACAGCTGCCACCACTCCCCCAAGTTGGTTCCACAGACTTTCAGTGGCCAAGGCAGTTCGGGGTTCCTCCAACTCAAAACCAACAGATGGGAGGCTGGATGAGATGATCATATTTATATCGAATGTACTGTAAGCCAATGAAGAACAAGTTCTTGGCTCTATGATGTACTGTTCTGAAATATTCTGCAAAATCCTCTGACATCTTGCTCTTTTTAAAGGGCTCAATTCAGCCACTCCTTTGTTTTTGTTTACATGGGTGAGTTTGGCTATTATCTTTTATATATATATATATATGTTTTTGAAGGATGTGTGAAACTAATAATAAAAGATAATAATTAATAAACTTACCTTCAGGAACAACTTACAGTAAAGCAATTAGATTTCACGTTACCATGCTATTAATATCAATTATTTTGACGGGATTGAAAATGGCAGAGGCTGACTAAGGTCCTTTAAGTAGAGTATTAGATATTACATATTTTAAAAATTTTCAATTTATTTTGTGAAAAGGAAAACTGAAGATGTCGCCAGCTTACTACTCAAGTGAATGTAGTGTTAGTGTGGCACAATAATGCCCAGCATCATAGGGACTCAAAGAAATAATTAAAAGCTATTTGCACACATTGCAGCCCTTTGATGCCATGGCATCATTTTCCATGTTGCCAACATTGTGGAGACCTGTGAGATTCCTAGGAGTTTTTGGTTCAAAGCCAGTCCCACTTAATAAATTAGAGGATTTAAAAAAGAAAATAAAGGTCACACATGCACAGGATTGATGTTATAGGTCAACAGAAGGAATCATCACTTCCCAAATTATATTCAGCAGTCCCTTGATCCAGTGCTAATGTAGCCTATGTTGTTGTGCTCCCTCTATACAAGTTACAACACCACAAACTTTGTCTGTCTATTTCTGTTTAGTAAAGCTGGGTTTAATGTGAATCAAAGCATTCCTGTCATCATGGGAAATGATTAGTAACAAATGAGGTTGGAATCCAAATGCCTTGGGAAGGACTCCCTTATATGAAAGTCGGGGATCAAGGATTGTGGTCTCATTTAGGGTGCTTATGACAAGACACCACGATTTTTAGCTGTCAAAGTATCTTTTATAGTGCACTTTAATGATAATCTCCCTTACCTGGGAATAGAGCAACACCGTCTGGCTCAGTACAAACATTTCACATCTGAATAGCCAAACATGTATTACTTGCAGTTTGGACATTCAGATGTCTCCCCATTTTAAACAGAACTTTTGGTAGCAAAAAAATAGGTAATTAATGTAAGTAGTTGTTCATAATTCGTGGGCTGTCTATACATTGGTTCTCTATCAGTCTGAGGGAAAGGTGTAGAATTCTTCACTTACTTCACCTTGGACTGTGGTGCACACAAATTGCTTTACTCTCTTTCACGGATCTTGCGAGAGAGAAGCGTGCAAAGTACACATCCAGATGTTGAATGGTTCCAGAAAATATTCCTACTTCCACCAAGGATGGTTGGAATTTCCAGTTTAGGCTCCTACTTTCCCTTAAAAGTTTTGGCTACAGTGACCCCACCACCACCCCTTGGAATTTTTAATGACCAGCCTTGTGCAGTGCTTGGTTATGGATATTTTCTGGACCCACACATTTCAGTGCAACAACTCAAACCAGGCCACTTGGAAAAAACTGACTATTTAAATTGAAATAGAGAACAGTGGGTGGTTATCTTTTGGCAAAATCAGACTGACAACATTGAAGCATGCAGGAAACACTTTCATGAAAAAGTTTTAGGCAATTGCAAACACGTGAGAGGACTGGGAAAGAGTATGGTTGTTTTCTGTTTGTTTGAAAAACTAAGGTATTCAAATGAAAGATCAACTAAATTTGAGAGTCTTAACTAAGAATAGAGGTATTTATATGAGGAAAATGGCAAAATGGTAGCTCTTCAAATATCACCTAAAATAGAGAGTTTGTATGGATTGGGTAGACAAGCCACCAAATTATAAGGATTTGTATGGGATTTGGCAACTTTTGCGAGGCTCCCATTTGATCAATTTTCCACCGAAAACTCCTAAACTTAGCTGGGTAGCTTTTCATCCAGTAACATTTAAGTTGACCTGTTTTGGTTTTCAATCTAATCAGTATAAGAAACTCGTCCCAGTCCTCTCACGTTTCTGCAATTGGCTATTAGCAAATGAAAATAATGTATCACTCTAGAGATCCTATCCTCAAGGGACTGGTCATTATTTATGTGGGGGGGGGGGCCCCCCCGGGGGGGGGGGGGGCCAGGCCTATTTTTTTTAGAGAAAAGGGGTGGGCCAAAAGAGAATTTCTTGACATTTGTGTTTTGTAAAGAATTGCACTCACTACAATTCATGAGGCACATCTAAATAAATTCTAATGCAATGCTTGAATTCCGAGGTATTTGTATGTAATTATTTAATGACCTGCCTTGTAATTCAGTTTATGCTGCAAAAAGGTTGAATAAACAAAACAATTTCCCCATAGCCATCAAATCATTCTACAAGATAGAGTCAAATATGTCTAGAATGAATATTATTTGTATAGGTAATCATACGGTTTCGAGTTCAATTTGAAATTAATTTGCACGAGTGAGTTTTTCAAAAAGCTGAAATTGCACGAGCCGCTTCGGCGAGTGCAATTTCGCTTTTTGAAAAACTCACAAGTGCAAATTAATTCCAAATTAAACGAGAAAAATCGTATGATTACTTATTAATAATATAAACATGAAAATTATGTGTGAAGGATGTTTTGAACTTTACGGACTCTGAACTCTCTCGCCATAATTGCGCCATCCAGGGCGCACGCTTGATTTGATTGGCTATCTGTGAACTTCTTTGTTCGTTGACCAATCAGAATGCTTGCTTTATTACCTTTTTTTGCATTTACCTCTTTTCTGCACTGTTAAGGAAAAACTGCACTGTTCTCAGCCAATCAGAATCGAGTAATTTTTTTCATGTATATTATCATTCAAATATTGACTCTTGGTCTGAGTAATGGAAGTTGTTAATAATTTAATAATAATTTACCAATTTACTAAGTTGCTCTACTGTTAATAATGGAACAGAGAATTAACTCTGAAGTGTAAATTTAAGTGCTAATTTAACCCATGAATAACCCAATGGGCGTTAGCCCTAGTAAGGGGAATCAGGGAACCACATGAGGTAAAGAAAAAATCTTTTGACCTCGGTGGGAATCAAACCCACGACCTCCGGATTAGATCTACCGTTACACTGTTGACTGAGCTACGAGGCTGGACAGAGAAAGTCGGGGTCGATTTAGGTGGTGAATCGCAGCGAAGAGAAAGTAAGGGTACATATGAATGTTGTGCCGCGTAGGTCGTGGGTTCGATTCCCACCGAGGTCAAAAGATTTTTTCTTTACCTTGTGTGGTTTCTTGTTTCCCTTTACTAGGGCTAACACCCAGTGGGTTATTCATGGGTTAAATTAGCACTAAAATTTACACTTCAGAGTTAATTCTCTGTTCCATTATTTGTGTTCATAGTGCTACGCGGCACAACATTCATATGCTCTACTGTTAACTCCACTAAATGTGGATCACTTAAATGTATTACAAATTAATGCAAATTTGTTGCATATTTCAAACCTTTTGTTGCTTTGACTGTAACTGATTCAGATCTGATTTTGCTTCAGTATAAGTCACTGGTATTGAAAGATAAAAATATGCCACGTCATAAAGTAAAATAACTCCATTTCCAATGAAATATTTTTTACTCATAATTTTATAATGACAATAGATTTCAATTAGGCTATTTACAGAATGTCATTCCAGAGAATTGCCTGTCACAGAGGCTAATTTCTTTTCTTTCATCATAAAAACCTACGTGAAAACATGTTAAATATTAATTAAATAGTTAGGAATATTTTGTACTATGAGCCTGTATAAAAAGTCAAATGCATAGTTGCACTCTAATCTCTATAACTTTCTGTAGTTACTGCCCATTTTCTTAATATAATGTATCTCAGTCTGTCAATTAATAGCACTTTGTATATTTTTTTAAAAGCCAAGTTTACATATGAATGCATTCCAGCATATAACCGCATGAGCAAAGCAAACTTGCTCAAAACTCACAGCTTTGATTTGCAGTTGATCTATACAGTGATGTCATCCAGTTTCTCCATACAATTCCAAAATACTGAAAAACACTGGCATGTGATGAGACTAGAGAATTCCCTTAGGGGTTTGTATTTGTGCATACAGTCGAACCTTTGGTTCCGACCACCTCTTTTAAGCGACAACCTCTCCTCAGCACCCAGTTTACCAAAATACCAATTTGAAACCTCTTGTAAGCGACATTGCAAACACTTTTAGAGCTACAAATTTGAAATTTTCTTTTGTTTTCAACCTTCCGTCAGCCACCACTGGACGGATAATTGAACGAAGATTGGATAATAACTAGTACGGATATATTGAGACATTATCGTAATCCTGGATAGTACAAGAGATGGAAATTTTTCAATTGGATTGTACCAGATTCTTTTCTTAAAATTGTGGTTTACATGAATAAGTCATTTAAAGCAGGGATAAATCTCTTCAGTCACCTTATGCTAATGAGGCAAAATTTTGACGCAGTATGGTCAAAAGCCCTTGTAAGTGACCACCTCCTGTAAGCAACAACCTAGGCTTGCTTGACAGTTCAAGTTGTCGCTTTTAGGAGGTTCAACTGTATTAAGGTCCTCCTCTTACATTTTAAAGGAGTGAGTTATTCCACAATATGTGGCCCCAGAAAATGGATATTGTGGCACAATATTCTATCTCTTATTGATACCATAAAAATTGGCATTTTCTTTTGTCAGGGGCTTTATCAACTCTTTCAGCAGGAAGGTAATTGTTTTTCGCAGACCGGTAATTAAATCCTTCTGAACTTCTTTATAGAAACAACATTCTTCCAGATGGTCAAAGTAGGCAGAAAAAGCTGGTCTCACTGCTGGTCAGTTTCCCAGTGCTCAACCCTTCTCGTATATGGTGATAATATAAATTATAATTCAATTTAAATAAAAAACAAAGGAAGTACCATCCAGATTGTACCATTAGGATAAGATTGTGCCACAACATTTCTATACTCACCCCAGATTAGGGCAGGAGTGGATCCAGGATATTTAAAAGGGGTGTACCTGGCACCTTGGGGGTTGCAGAATTAATGGGGAATGCCTCAAAATATTGCAATTTAAGAATTGAGGGCTTTTTTAAAACCGCTATGCCAGAAATATTAGCAATGTCACAAACTAGCAATTACAATGAGGTAACAAATTGTCTGCCTTTATATCTGCCATAATATTCACAATCTTCTCCAGAAGGGAAAGTGAGTGGCTAGCCACTTAATGTACCCACTATCCTAAATCCACCCTGGGGGGGTCATTAGGGAGTTTTAGCAAAACATGCAAGCAGAATGCCACAAAACAAAAGATTAACTAATGAGGAAAACAATACCTGTAAACATGCATTTGGAATCTTGGTATTAAATTTCTTCGCTGTCTTCTGCGAAACAACTACATAAAATGACCAAGTTCTACAAATTTTGGAGCACATAACCCACAATTATGGCTAAGTTTTCATGCCTTTCTTCGAAACTGAATGCTGTCATTGCATATTTCACGTGAGGAAGTTTTTGGACTGATAGGCATACTGCAAAGATCTAGAACACAGTTGGAACATTCAAAGGAAAAAATAATATAATTATCCATTTTTGACAAGGCGTCACCCTCACTCTTGCAATAGTCATTGCTAAAACTCCTCTCTGGCAATTTCAAGGTGTTTGGTTCTGTACACAGTTCTAAAATTAATTTTTCATTATTGTTCAAAGTTGGCACAAGTGTTGCTTTTACTGCATCAACTCTGATTAATTAAGCAATGGAGTGGACTGTATAGCACTTTTCCAGAAGCTATCAGTTACAACAAATCCTCAAGAATTTCTGGTTCTTCATGCCCATGGGTGCCATTTTGCCTTTGTTCTGGCTCATCAGACAACTTTCTCCACACAACCTGAAAGAGATTTGAAAAACAATTTCTGTTGTTAAATTTTAGATCTTGACTTATGATACACATAACAAAATTAATAAATCTCATAATTAATAGAACACATTTTTGGCATGACCACCATGCATCTTGCATGCCTTGACACAGTCCTTCACGGGTACATGTACTTCAAAAAATGCCAAGAAGTGGCGGCCATTCTGTTAACAACCACACACTGCCAGGTTACTCAGAACACATAATTTGTCATGTAGATAGTGAGTAGCATTGGCGATAACAGAACAGCGCTGCATTTGTGATGGAATGCTAGTAGATTTATACTAATGGCTGAGAGCAAACAAATTATTGTACAATATAAACTCTGCCAATCAGTTTGCAGCATTCACATCAATTAGCATACTACTACAGTTGCTATTATGTGGTTTACCAGCAATCCTATTAAGATCATGTACTTACATTGCACATTTCTTTAAGGACTTCCACTTCGTTACTACCTAATCTATCTGCTGGCACATCAGTGTCAGCAGAATGATCAGGGTGTTCTAGTCTCTCATGTATTTCAAGCACTTTCATGGCCTGAGCCACAGCCTCTGGCGTCATGTGCTGAGGGGATGGAAAAGGAAGGTCACCCTGCAAGTACATGTATTAAGAAAGATTTATTCACTGAAAAGCATGGTGGCACCTATCCAGCTTAAAGAAAGCACTGACAAAAGTATGACCCCATTGCACTCTGTCATCATATTACACACATGATCATGCGGGAATCTCTTAACTGCATGTAGCAGATTTTTCTATGTACTAAGTCACTGGCAGTAACAAATTATCTATTGGCAAGTTAAAAAAAATTGTTGATTAACAATTATAATTCAGGTTTGCCTCTAGAAGTCAGAGTAAAAAATGCCTTTTAGTTTATTAACAGCACTGGCAGTAACAAATTATTCATTCAAAAAAGGTCTTCAATGCAGATCATCAAGAGGAGAATAGTGAACAGTGCTTTTTAATTTTATTATTAAAAATCATAAAAATACTTCGATAAAGACCAAAGTGCATATAAGACAGTATGCATAATATTAAAAATTGAAGCGTAGCCAGGATAAGACATATTCAAAAGATAAAAACGTTCGCTGGTTGGCTGGTTTTTAAAAACAAAAATGAGCTTTCAGCTGTCAGTCTACAGCCTTCGACAGATAAAAAAATGAAATGCGAAATGGATCACTTTGCATTTCATTTTTTATCCGTCGAAGGCTGTAGACTGACAGGCGAAAGCTCATTTTTAGATTTTAAAAGTTTTTAGCCAGCGAACGTTTTTATCTTTTGAGTATGCATAATGTAAACTGGATACCTGTTTTGGAAGTGGTTTCATTCCATTTCTCAGGATTCCAGGTTGACTTCCATCTAGAACACATTATTAAATAATTAAATTACCGGTAGTTCACTTCTGATCAATACAACATTGGCACATGAACAAACACAATTTTAATGATCCCATAATGCTAACTATATCTGATGCTGTATTGATATTTTGT
>CM042750.1:8756990-8768641 GCA_022496165.2 Catalaphyllia jardinei | reverse complement strand
TAGGTGAAAAGTTAATTTAAACAGATTCAAAGCCGTTTCTATGGGGCAAAGAGAAATCGCAGGTCAGTTAAATTGGCAAGCAAGCGTTTCGTGAGTGTGTATGGTGGATTTCCAAGCAGATGATTACTTTGAATTGTGATAGGATCGTGCCCGCCACGAAGAAAAATAGACAAAGAACGCCTGAACGCAGGTTAGAAAGAAGAAAACTTAAGCTCAAATGTAAGTTTTGCTTTGTATTTCAGCGTTGCTTTGCTGATAAATTTTCCATTTCATGCGCTTTTTTCGGCATGAGCACCCTGTTAGCTTAAGGCTTCCTCTTCCCCAGTTTTGTACCAAAATAAATCCCTGTACCATATAAATCCCTGATGTAGCCGATTTGCAAAACGTTTAACCTCTCTCTCTAGGCACTACTCATTGACTTGATTTGGGTATCGATTCGTGCAATAGATAAAATTTTCCTTAGCCTAACACTGCGCTAACCCTAACGTATGCTGACATTAACTCTGACCTAATCCGAAGCGCTAACCCTAAGAAATAACCCTAATCATGAGCACTAGCCCTAATCCTAAGCAATAACCCTAACCTCAACCCGTAACCCTGAGCCCAAATGCTAACCCTAGGCAATAAACCTAACCCTAAGAGCTAGCCCTAACACTAAGCGCCAGTGCTAACCCTTACCTTGTTCGGTAAACCTAACCTTCAACGCTAACCCTAATTTCGAGCAGTAACCCTAACCCTAACTCTAATAAATCTGGGAACTCTTAACCCTAGGAGTCAAAGTCAGCATTTGAAAAAACTTAAAACAAAAACAAGGCTAATAGTATTGTGTAACAAAGCAGTTCCAAAAGACGCAGACTGTGACATGCAAGTGTTTTTGCATACTTTATTTCTGGAATACGCAACAGAAACGAGGGGAAATAAGTGCAAGGCAGTTTTCTACAGGTATAAACAAATCAGCATGGAGCTGTTTTGGCCATTTTCGATTTTAGCAAAAAATCTAGGGGATGTTCTTGCCCGCAGCCTTTCAAATATAATTTTAGCAAATGTTCGGTCTTGAAATTTGGCAATACAGCCAGTTAACCAGAGGGAAGTTTTTCTTGGATTGCAGTGCAATATACCCACAACAATTTATTTTCCAAAACTTGTTATTCTGAAAATAAAAAAACAAAGCTGGAAGGCTAGGCCATCTGGAAAGAGACAGCTATTGATTAATTAAAAGTCTTTTTTAACCTCTACCAGGTTTTTAACTTTCCTTGACTCAATACACAGGACAAATTCACTGATTCAAACGATCATTTTGCTGTCCCATAACTCAAGAATAACCACTGCTCTTAGTCTTAACTTGGTAATATTGTAGTACTTATGAAATTGAGAATGTGTAATTTACATATCAGATCAACATGACCAGCTGTCCGGCCGATGGCACTCACACAATAGCCAATAAAACTAATCTGAAATCCTTAGAGATGACCTTTGATTAGCAAATCTTTCAACTTACCGTATCTATATCTCCAGGAAAGGTGAAGGAGACCCTTTTCTTGGCGACATCGGCCTTCTGAGAGGACACAGGGCTGAGGCTGTCCTTTAAATTAATTAAGAGATCACTGTTAGTCTAGACCACAATATGCCGCAACGCCCAGCAACTGGTCTCCCCATGCAAGCCATGAATAATTTGAAATAACTTAAATCTTGCGGAAAACCGCTAAAATTGCAACAGCAGAATAGAGCACGCGGTTATAAGAGGTCACTTGTCAAGATAATTAACTCTAAATAGCCCTGCGATGTTCTTGAATTCTTGGACGATTTTCACAGGAGTTCGATCTTTAATCGCTGGCGTTGGTCTTTGACCCATTTTGTCGACAACATAAACATCCTTGATATTGCAACACCGGAATCCTGTTGTCCACGAATGTTTGTGTGTTTTTACAAAACACCTTCGAGTGCCTGCGCTGTTTTCAACTCGGACATTTGTGTTTCGGTTGATTAGAATATCATTTTCATCACTTAATTCGCGCTTTGTTTGTGTAGTGTTACCTAAGAAAGAGAATTAAATGTCTGACAACGGGTAGAATTGACCCCGCTTGCGATAGTAAACCCATACGATTCATGTCAACCTTGGAATATCGAAGTGTAATTCTGTCGGCCAACTATATGTGGCGTAAAAGCACCCACCAAACATAATTAACACTGTGACAGTGCATCGTTTATAAGTTACCTTTACTGAAGTTTCGTTTGTTCCCACTTGTTGTATGTCTGTCAATTTGGCTTCGAGCCTCTCAGATAAAGAATTTCTGCGGTCGTCAACAAAATCTGCTAAAATTGGAAAGTTGTACGTGAGTTCCACTGGTATGCAGAGACTCTAAATGAAACCCAATTAAATTAAATCGGAAACCATTTTACATAGCTTAAAATAATTTCGTAAATCGCTACTTTAGTGCGAAAAAATAATCCTCACACCGATTACATTGTATGACAGTCACCGACAATAGCCACAGAGAACTAAATAAAACTGTTCAGGGTATTAGATACATCTACAAAATTGTAAAACCACAAATCAACCAGATACCTGTACTGCTCTGTTTCGCGGAATATAAACTCTGGTTACTAGACACCCGCTGCGAACATTTACTACAGAGTGTTCGATTTTCGAGCGCGACTGATTCGCGCTTTCGATCAAGATACAGACACAACTCCTTCAACTCAGCATTGTCATTTGAAAGTTCGCTTTGCTTCTCTTCTAAAAGCTTTAACTTTTCTTGGTAATTTGCGACTTCATTGCGCATAACAGACGCCGTGTACCGTCCAAACCTTTGCCACTCGCGAGCGAGTTTTCGACATTTTTGCCGATCATCGTCCAAATAACATGTCAGATCCCTAAGTTCTTGCAGGTCCGCCTGCAGCTTTTGATTCACGTCTTTCAGTAATCGTATTTCTTCCAAATGAACCTGCATCCTCTTGTTAAACTCCTTCATTAAATTTCCTTGGTCCGTCATTACTTTGAGTTTCTCTGCTTCGCATTGTTTTACTTTGTCTACCATCTTTTCGTATTCCTCCCGAGACACATAGTTCAGCTGATGGTTTTCTCTTCCCTGCCTGTCTAACGCACTCATAGCGGAAACTTTTCAGAAAAAGGCTGGATGGTTTCCTCGCTTCGAAGAAAAGAAAGAAAAAATCCAAGAACTCCTCATCTGGAAAACTTGAACGAATCTAGTCCTGCTGCTCTCCAAGCTTCGACGGTTCGAGAGATGATGAGTGAAGTCATTTGTTAGAAGCCAATCAGAACACAGTGCGAAGACCACCGTGACAAGTTGACAATTTAAGTTGACCAGAACCAATTATTCGCACCATTACCTATTGAACAATGGTTCACGAAATATTTTCGAATGTTTTTCAAAGCAAAGTCAAGACAAACGAAAGATGAGTTTTTCTTTAACTGTTCAGTGAATTGTTTACTCCCTACCCAACCTTCCTAACCGTCGGACATGCGTTAGAATGAATAGAAATATACCATAAAAATTGTATAAAGGAACTTGAATAAATTTTTCGGAAGCATTTTTCCTTATTTCTACCCTGCTTCCTTTAGTATGTTGTTGGGGACGCTCTCGGGCTGTTAAACATAACGTATATTATCTTGACTATTACTGCTGACCACCAGAAACGCGGGAGATAAACAATGTGGCCGCCTGTCGCCTTTGTCGCCGTCTGTTGGCCGTCGTCTGCACCCTGATTCCCAAGTTTGGGATCGTTGAGCTGTTTCGTGTCAAAGCACTTAATAAACGATTCCTTCAAGAAACCAAGCATGTTGAAAGAAAGCCACTTTCGGGTGTGCAAACGATTGGCTTGTGTTTCAAGACTGATCTCAGGAAATCAACGTGCAACGAGCTCTCCACTGCAGACATCTTCAAGAACTTTTTCAGGAGTCAATGTTCGGTTCAAGAAAATGTGTTATAAACATCTGAAAGTGTCCTATGGAAAATTCGTTCTTCCTTGTGATGCAGAAAGGGTAAAGTTGTGTTCAAGAGGATCGCGACCGCGTACAGGCATAAAATGTATGTATGTACTCTCAGCACGTTCATTGTTTACGTCCACTTCGGCTCAAGCAAACACGACCACTGGACGAAATTCAACAGACAACAGGAAAACAAATCTAGATTTAAAAACTAAAACAGCAAGGAAACCTGCAGCTAAGAATCCTCCCACTGGGTCACATCGAACTAGCAATCAAAAGGTAAGCCAAGCAAAAGTTAGCTATTATGTAATCATCAAAAAGATATTGTATCCACAAGGGGTGAGGGAGGGCATTTGGCTTGGCACCTTGGTCCCGCAGTGAATGAATAAGAATTAAAAGGCCTAGCAGTAGAATGGACTGCCACGCAGCGCTGTAGTGGACAAATGTGAATATTGAACCCCCTAGGCGTAAAAAGAACTGGCTCTGTGGTCCGCAGTGCCATAGTCAATGATATGAATATTAAAAGTTCAAAGAGTAAAAAGGACTCCCACCACGGTCTGCAGTGCTGTAGTCGATGAATATGAATATTACAGTGTGTTTACCGAAACCGGGGCCACCGAGACAATGAAAACCAATCAGATGGCAGAACCAAAACAATAGATTCAAACATTAATTTTCAAATCCAGCTTATCAATGTCCTATTTTCAAACCCAGCCAATCAAATGTCCGGTACAAAACAATGAAATCTCAACTTTTTCGTTTTGATGCTTGCGACTATGGTGTCTGGAATAAATTGTCAAATCGTTAGAAAATTTTGTACTACTTGACGTTAGATTTTACATTTGCAACAGTGGTAAATACATTACATTGACCATGGTCAACTGTAAATGTATAACCAAAAAAATTCTTCTGTCCGATATTTGTTCAAAATCATAGAATGTAATAGATTTTGACACATACAGTGTATTTACAAAATAGATTTCTCTCCTGTTGTCTGTGCGTGTTTCTATTTATACACAGCCTTTGGTTGTCATTACTGTGAAATTTACCACGCAGTTCTTGGAAAAACAATTGTGTTCACTGTCTCAACAGCTGTATATTTCGGAGTTTAAGCTCCCTTCTGGGTTATCACTGTATTGAAATAACATCTTGATTGAAAATTCTTTCTGCGTTTACCATCAAAGCCTTAGCGCGTAAAATTACTCCGCAAAAGCAAACAGTGGCACCATTGGAACCTTCCCTTTTCAGAGACCATTTCAAGGGTTTCTTTGAAACAGCCACGACAATATTCAAGCCCTACACCACACAATCTGATGGTATGTTTTGAAGAGTGACATTTTTACGCTGTTTTTCTTTTCATATATTTTCTAAACCAACCAATTGCCCCTTAGAAATTGCGGCATACAATCATAGGCTCCCGATACAATAACATTTAAGCATCGCGTAAGCATCACAAACACCAAGTTGAGATTTCATTGTTTTGTACCGAACATTTGATTGGCTAGATTTGCAAATGTTGAAATCTATTGTTTCAGTTCTGCCATCTGATTGGTTTTCATTGTCTGGGTGGCCCCGAAACGCATTGTAAATGTCCAAAGAGTAAAAAGAACTACCACCATGGTCTGCAGTGTTGTGTATTTTGGAAAATAAAAATTCAAGCAACAGCCAGTTTTAAAATGACGTGTTTGGGATTTGGGATTAAAGAATGAGGTATATTACATGTATAGTGTTGTTTCGATTCAGTGGTTAAATAACAAGGCGGTGGCTAGGCTCTTAAATAGACTGGAGGACTGTGGTGGCAAACCCCAGATTCTGTAGAAAAGTGAACAGGTATTTTAGAATCTAGCCTAACAATTTTGGCGAGGAGCAGGGGTTGCGGCATACTAGCCAAATTGACCGGCTGAGATCAGCATGGTTCTGTCCACCTGGTTTGACCATCTTGAGGAAAGTTTTTCTTATAAAGAAGTTCAGTTCAAAATGTTTCACTCGCCTGTGAAACCAGTTGTTCTCCTGTTGAAACCGTTAATGAAAACCCTGAACAAGGAATTTAAAAATGCAAAGATTCAGAGTGAAAATGTTCTTACCATCCTGCATTCAATTAAACAAACATGTAGTTAAAAAGCTTTATAAAGTACATACATAAACAGAAGGTGACTTAGTTGGGATAGTGAAAGTTACATTTGCCCAAAAGTGACTAAGATGGGCTCTGTTAGTGGCCAGAGAATAGAATATAATGGCATAAGGGTTCCGAGATGCCAGCAGTGCGTTCCCACTGAAAATTGACCCAAGTGGCTTCCTTTGCTGAAATAGAAAGCACTCCTGTAGTCTTGTGTTTCTGTCTTTACTAAAAACACAGTCAAACAAGTGTTCAATTGTTAGATGATAGGGAAGTGGAAATGGTGACAATTGCCAATTTTTAACTTTGGTCCAATGTATCCCTGCAGTTGAGTGGAAGGTCAAGAGAACAAGCAGTCCCTGCCTCCAGAGTAGGACGACTGTGGAACTATGGTGGTATGTCCCTTAGAAAAAAGCAAGTTAGAGTTGTTATGATTTTTTGGTTAAAGAGGGTGAAAGAACACTCTGACAAACTATTAGTAAGGAGATAGCCTGCATAGCAAATGTTTTGTAGGAGCAAAGCCTAATTACATGAAAATTGGGGGGAGAACAATTGACAGAGTCAGGGGTGGCTGGGTAGGTCAGGCTCCTTCGCCATCCCAGCCTTCCCCCTCTTATTGACTTTTATCCTCTCTCCCCTAGTATCACATAAGACTTTCAAGTACATGTATAGAAATATTCTTGGTTGAAGAGCTTACTAGTAAAAGGACACACGAAAAAACTGTTAGTACAAACATAGTCTACATAGTAAATGTTCTGTAGAAACAAAGTCTGCTAATGCTGAAATTCGGGAAGGGGTGCAAAAAATTGACGGCGTCTGGGGTGGTTGCATCAGTGAATTATTGCTCTTGCTCCAATGTTTGTGCTAAATCTTGCGCCACAAATTTATTTTAATATTAATTTTTAATTGTTTATTTATTTATTTATTACAAGTTAACCCATTGACTCCTGCATCAAACTGTCCACCACCCACCCCAGATTTCCTGGCACTTTTTTGAAATATTTCACGGCGAGCGAAAGCATAAAAATAAACCATACGCACAGTATCCACAGACACAAGATCAGGTTTCAAGACTTACGAATTTAAAGTTCAACAAATGAAGGGCCAAAATATTAAAAAACATCAACAAAAAGAACTCAAATTGATGCGTATAACCTGTGAGAAAGGGAGAAATTATATCTTGTTTCTTAGCTGTGTGAGAAACGTCGAGAAAATTGAATACGCAAATTAAAACAAGTAAATTTCTTACTTCAGATCACATAACGAAACCTAATACAACAGAATTTCCATGATTTTACTATAATGAATAACATTTAAGAAAACACCAGAAAATAAAGGCGAAGAAGACAGTCAGGTAAAACCAATTCAAAAAGAAATCGGAAAAGTTTTTCGCCGCCCGGCAAAAATAATAATACAGCGCAGCGAGAGAAAGATGAAAGTTGTACATCAAAACGATGACAAAAACAAGGCCATTATGCTGAGAGAAATTGTTTTTCAACTGTGTAAATTTAGTGCCAATTTAGTTCTATCCTTAGGAGTTCTGTAGAAGCTGAACAAGACTCAAAAAAATATATTTGAGGGAAGCGAATACACTAAACAAACAAACTACAGGGTCGCCGTAAATTGAGGGAAGCGAATACACTAAACAAACAAACCACAGGGTCGCCGTAAATTAAATACGCAGAAATTCAGCGTGTGAAAATACTGTTCAGTTTTAAAACCTAAAGTCCAGGCAGCAGCTTTGAATCCGCGATCTGTTTTCAAAACTCACTTGAAAGCGCACCGATCGTCTTGTGTTCGCCATGGTTGACGGAAGGAAAAATTATTCACCAGAAAGGTTTGAGGGCTCTATTGACCTTGATCTTCCATTCTGAGGCCACCTAAACATCTATTTATGTTTTTCCTTTCCATTTTAAGTGCCAAAGAAGTAATCTGTCCATTTTAGGAATGAAAACAAGACCCTGGAAGTTTGTCGATTTGGGCCGCAACGCGCCATGATTACCTGCACTTTCTAGGACCCCTAAAGTCCTCTAAAAATATGCTCAGAAAGTCTATTCTCATTGGTTTACTTGTCCTTAACAACAATAGAACAATAGGAGAGCCAAAATGTCTTCAGGGAGGGTAGGAAAGGCAATTGTCTTCACATGCTTTTTTACAGCCGGTTACCGCCGGCACAGGAAATTGGGGGTGGGTTTCCACACGGCGGGTTATGGCCGGCACAGGAGTCAATGGGTTAATAGCAACTTACAAAATAACCACAATTAATGTAAACTAAAAGTGCCATGAGGATAGTCCATAAAAGAGTCAAAGACCCCTACTCAGACAGACCATGCGGCTATTAAAAAGTACAAAATAACAAAAGAAAAAATTTATAAATCCAAATATTGTCAAATACTGTTCAAGACATTTTAAGGTGGCTCACTAGAGTTTTTCTGATACTCAATAGCGCATGCTGCCATTGCCTGCCAGACGTCAGTATTAATCGCGCATGCAAAAATGACGCAAGTAGCCCTAAGAGGAAACGAAAGCAACTTCAGCATTTGAAAGGCGTTAATTTACTTCGGTATACGTAGCAATAGTTTGAAACTCTATTCAAACGTGTTTAAGCCTAAGGCCAAAAAACTATGACAAAACTGCTCGATAAAAAACAGGTAAAAGAGCTCTAATTTACTCTTGCTTTCTGGCACACAATACATGGCATCAAACGAGCGTGTGCTAAATAAATAATCATGCATGTCCCATACGTGTTTTTCTGATTTTTGTGACGTCAGCATAAATAAATAAATGCTGGTTTTCTCGCAAATTTCCTTCAGTGAATTTTTTTTTAATTTGGCTCAGTTGTAACCATATACAAATCCTATAAAATATCCTATTTTGTTAAAATCTGTCAGAACAAATCTAATATATTTAGAATAATGACAAATTACAGAATATTGGAAATGCCGTCTGAACAACGCTGACTTTTTAACATTTCAAAATGTCAGGCAATAACATTTCCATGATGTGGAAAAATATGAAAAAAATTCACCGAAGGAAAGTTAAAATATTGTGAGGAGTCTAGGCAAAAATGAGGAAAATTTGTGCCTGTCATTAGATGAGATGTTGCCATCGTAAGAGCCCTAATCCAAAAATTGACAACCAAACCATAAGCCTTATTTCAACCGTAACCATGCTGGTAAATCTCTACGGGGGAAAACTTTAAGGGAAATTAACTAAGTTTCGTTTTCTGACTCACGTTCTATAAGGACAATGTTCGTCATAACCCTAGGGAGCCACCTTAATATTAATAGAAGATTTCCTTTTGTAGTTGTTTCCATGTCTTGTGTGTTTCATAGTTTTAGAGTTTGGAGTTATCTAAAAGTTACCGGTGCTTTATAATGGCAATAATTATGGAACACCTAACTTGATCACTTTAAAGACCACAATATCTTATTCATAGTTTTCTTTTTTCTGACATTCTCTTTTTTGTTTGCAGGCCTGGTTGCTGGGTTGGGTCTTGGTGCTCTGGCAGAGGTCACAAAGAGACAGCTTGGTCTTGGCAAGGAAGGTAAGCACGAGAACTTCATTCACTTGTTTATGTAGTTAGCTTTATGTAATTCATTCAAGATTAGGTTAAGGACTCCCATTTTCAAATCATGTCCATGCAGCCACCCTCTGAAACAAAGCAGCAACACTTCAAAATTAACGCCACAAAACTTGATTGTATCTGTCCAGGTTTGCTTTAAGTCAGCCTAACCAGCATTTAAATGCAGTATATTACAGCTAACTGCACTTTGCCCTGGTACATTTTCATAAGTTCTTTTGCTTTATAATATTGAAAAAAGCACCCCCCAACAACAACTGATTTATTGAACAATTTTTATTGAACAAACAGAGGGCCCTGGCACAAATGGTACACATTTTAGACAGCTGAAAAAAAACAAAATTTGTGACACTTAAAAGTAGTCGAACCTGCAGGTGCAACCACCATTCCGGAGTGACCAGTTGACTTTTTACAAATTGACTTTTCACATTAAATAAATGAATTAAGTCTGCTGTAATTGCAATTACCATATGCTAATGACACATAATTTTGACATAAATTATATAGTCAAGTAAATTTTCGTAAACAACCAACTGGGCCGGGTTGTTCAAAGCTCAATTAAGCTAACCCAGGGTTAGCGAGAATTTTGATTTCAGTTTTGTAACTTTTTGGTGAGGTGTTCTGTGTATATTGTTTGCCCTTCAGTTTTGAGCTATAGCAATCTCAAACTACACCAAACATTAGAGGTGAAAAAAACTTTTTAACAAGGAAAATATTGCTTCAGTTAATGTTTATTCCTGGCTTAATGTTAAGTGGCTTTCGAACAGCCCAGCCCTGGGCTTAACATTTTGGGTGCACCCATGAGAGGTTTAACTGTAAACTCATTTGATATTGTCCACATACTTTGTTACAGGACCTAGTGTGGCAGAACTTGCTGGAAGTCCATTTCTGTCAGAAGCAAATGCTGAAAGAATTGTGAGCACTCTGTGTAAAATGAGAGGAGCAGCATTAAAACTAGGTCAAATGCTGAGCATTCAAGGTATTTATTATGTTAATACCATTATTTTTTGCCAAAATTAGTAATGCTTTATCAATGATGATGATAAAATTACTGTTAGTAACTTAAAGTTCTTCTTCTTATTTCAGACAACCAGTTTATTTCACCAGAGTTACAGGCAATATTTGAGCGAGTTCGTGACAGTGCAGACTTCATGCCACGCTGGCAGTTGGAGGTGGGTCAATGAGGGCATGCCATAATTCAGACTAATGAAATATATATTTTTTAAATATTTTTCATTGATTGCTTTGTTAAAATAGTGCGGTCAATCATATTAACATAATATATACAACTAAGAGAAGTCATTAGAATAGGGTTGAGTAATGCTATCAATATTTAATTGTCAATGTTTTGACAAATTGGTGTTATATAAATACCGGTATGTGAAATCTCACAACGTGTTGTCTAAGAGCTTTGAATGGTAGTCAGAACTAAATATGAAATATGTTGTACAAAGAAAATGCCATTTAAATACACGAGATTATTCATAAATTGAAATCTTTTGGGTAATTAAAGGCTTTCTTTGCAGAAAGGGTGTTGCAGGATCGAGCTAATAATTATTTTTGGCAGACTGACTTGTTTGGGTGTGAAAAGCATCATTCTGTAATTGTTTTCGTTGATCTGCACTTTGTTTTGAGAAAGAGCGTAAACTATGCCAAAAATTTCTAGTGGAATCTTTAGGAGCAAATCCTACGAAGGTGGATGTTGACGCAAATGTGAACAGTTACTTCTACTATAGCATGTTTGTTTTTTTAATACATGATTTGGTTTTTGAAAGAAGTAGAGAAATTAAAAACAGACCAAGAAAAAAAATTGACCAACCTCGTATCGAACTGGTGTCACAACAACACAAACTCAAACCTGGCCCGTTCGGTGCCTTATTCGCTTGTGCTAACAAAGCAACAGTAAGAGGTTAGCATGATTACCGGTATGTGGATTGAATGATTTTTAGAATGGAACAAATTAAGTGTGGATATTAAACAGAGTACCAGTGTAAAAAGTTTTA
>CM042750.1:8731191-8751990 GCA_022496165.2 Catalaphyllia jardinei | reverse complement strand
TAGTGAAGATCTTGTGTATATTAAACGTTGAACTTTTAACCAGATACAGCACTGTTCGTTAAACGTCATAACTCAAAGTGCATACACTTTCTACAATCTATTTATACAAGTGTGCCATGAACTATTTAATAATAAGTATCTGATTAAAAACCCTCTGGCCAACGGTCTTGTCTCTGGTCTATCTTCGTCAGGGCTTTATGCACAGAATGCCATTGATGTTGCCCAACGAGAGATGGCTTGGGAAGTTGATTATCTCAGAGAGGCAAGGAATGGACAGCATTTTAGGTGCGTGGAAAATCCATTCTGAGCTCGAGATATTTAAGGGATGGTTTCATGGCTCAGCACCTGTGCAAGCAGCAAATGTGTTAGCATATTATTTCCACTGTTTAAGGAAACAATCAAAGCAAGTTGATGTCAGAAAATTTCATGGCCAGTTATGAAAGTGCTGGTTTATGTTTCTTATTAGAATTTCTTTTATTTATGAATCAATTAGATGTGTCTAGGTAACTTGTGTGGGTGTTCAAAGAAAACCTTTGCTTCAAACAATAAATTCAACATTCAATATTAAAATTGACATTTTTGTGTAAATCCATCAGTGGCTGTGTTTAGCAATATTTGGATATCAGTTATTCTGTTTACGAGACGGGTCTTTAGAGAAACGAGATGCATCTCGCGAGACAGTGGTAACTTACTTTTGAGCGGTACTGTACCTAGTTAATATACTCTACTACATGTACATTGCTGACCTGAGCTCTTGGACATGCCCCAAGACCTGAAATGTACAGTCTTTTGTTTCACTGCCAGTGGGAACACTAAGTTAGGTCTTGAAATGCTCTATTGAAATTTCAGGGAGCTGTTACAAGATATGCCAGACTTTTATGTTCCCGAGGTCATTGAAGATCTCACATCTAAACAAGTGCTAACTACAGAACTTATAGAGGGCACATCACTTGACAAGATTGAAAATCCAGACCAGGACACTATCAACAAGGTACTGTGAAGTAAGCTAACGAACCATCCATGTTGCTTCAGAAGAGCTTTGAACGTACTTGTAGCTTACGTTGTTAATGTGGCCAGACCTTGAAAAATGTAGTACGTGTATTTCTCTTTGTTCTGTTGTATGGTAATATGCATAATTTAATGGTTCATATAAAATAGGGAAAATACCAAATTGTATCTGTGGCAGGATATACAGCATAGCTTATCAGGCACACTTTGGGCTTTTTTTTCTAGGAGCCCCTTTAATTGTCCCACAACATAGGAAGTCAAATTATTCTGTTTAAATAGCTTAGGTGAATTGCACCCAATCAACCCATTATGCTGACTGTCTCGTTTTTGTTTCAGTTGTGCTTTAACATCCTCAGACTTTGCTTGAAGGAAGTGTTTGAGTTCAGATTTATGCAGACAGATCCCAATTGGTCCAATTTTTTCTTTGATCCTGTTTCTAAAAAGGTTTGTCTTACATTAACAACTCTTGCTACAAAAGAAGGTAAAACGTTTACCCCAACAATTAACTTGATGGAACCCAATTGTTTGTGTATTCCCAGTGGAGTTTCACAGTGTTAAAGTAAAGTGTCTTGGCCAAGAACCAAAAACAGAAAGGAACCCAAACCTGAGTAAATACATAAAAATGCTTACCCAGTGACTGTTTATACAACCAAGTTGAATGCTTTTTTTTGTTTTGGCCCATCTGATGCTAAATCGATTTGACACAGACATAGATTTAACATTGTTTTGTATAACTTTTACTACTTTCTTCTCGCAGATTTGTCTTCTTGATTTTGGAGCTTCTCGTTCTTATGACAAGAAATTTGTAGACAAATATATAAAGGTAAGATTGTTTTTCTTTCTCGTGGTATCCATGGTTACCAGTTGCTTAGCCTCCAAGTACATGTAATAAAGCCCTTAGCCGGAACAGAACTCATTTCCCAAGTTGAAACAAAGAAAATATCATTGCTTGGGAACACCAATATGGCCACCCTGAAGTAACGCAATTTTAGGTTAAAGAGCTTTTCAAGCTAAACCACACATGTGCCAAACAATGCTTGCATAATGAACTTACATCACCACAAAATCTGAAGGCTCAGATGGGACCAAGGAAACTATGTTTTCATCTTGACCGCTACATAGTTTTGTTGAACCTTAGCAGGGTTGGCCATTTCCAAGTTCCCTTGTGCCTCTGTGTCCAAACGAGTCTTCATGCAAACCTTTCTTATGGAAATATTTTTGATTTGCATGAAAACGAACCTGTAGGCAGAACTTATTTTCATATAAATGTTTTCACACTTAGACTCGTTTTGATACAAAGGCAACAGGAAACTGGGAAATAACCTATGTGGTTTCGTACTCGCGTTAAGAAACGACTGGGAACTGGTTGGAATGTTCTTCGAGCGCTCTGCACGCTACACGTGTCTTTGTTTTGACATTATTTTTGTGACGTAGATAATCCGCGGTGCGGCCATTGGAGATCGAGGCATGGTGATTGACAACTCCATCGGCCTGGGGTTCCTTACGGGTTATGAGTCCAAGGTAAGTGTACTTGAAAGGTAAAACATACGCATTAAGAAATATAACTTGTACGTACTTTTTTCGCGCTAAATTTCTGTCCCAAAATTCAACCAGTCTTACGCTGACTGGATTCGAATAGGATCTCATTTGTGTTTTCAGATTGTCGGAACATTTAAGTTAGGCATGTCTCTTCCCCTCGTGACTTTGATGTACACAAGAAATGATAAATAGGAACAATCGTTTTTTTTTGGGAAGAATTGTGTGAGCCTCTTCTTCTTCGCTAATTATTTTCGTGTAAACCCTTTGTTTCTGCTCTTTCGCCTGTAATTGTTCTACCTAAATAAATCAATGCCTTAATTTTCTTTCTCTCCTATTTCCTATCTGGAATGGATCGAGGGGTGGTCAAACCCCGAAACTATAACAAATGAGACATAACCTGCTGACTTGGCCGAAATCCCATTCTGTGAACCTCCAAGGCCCCCCTACCCCCTTACAGTGGACCGAGGTGGTCCCTATATCGGGCCCCTTTCTCTAAAAACCTGTATCCGCCCCAGTCCTCTATACGTATCAAGATCCTGTCAATTTGTTTGATCCTTTTCTTGCTGTCCTTATGGTAGGTGATGATCAACGCACACGCAGACGCAGTAATGATCCTCGGAGAACCCTTCGCAAGCAACGAGCCGTTCAATTTTCAGGCCCAGGACACCACCAGACGCATCAAGGAACTTCTGCCGATTATGTTACGTCATCGCTTGTCCCCACCACCAGAGGAAACGTACTCGCTCCATCGGAAAATGTCTGGATCGTTTTTGCTGTGTGCAAAGCTGGGAGCGTCTATTGGCTGCAAGCCCTTGTTCGACGAAGTGTGGAAAAAGTACAAATTTGATTGAATGGGACTATGCAAGAATAACAGAACACTGTCAAGGTGCGAAACTTGGAAAAGATGCTCTGTTATTAGCAGCGAGCCGCGCTGTTGGAATATAGCAGTGCAAAAGAACATTAATTTGAATACCGTAGCATTCCCCTAACTCCTCCCCCCCCCCCCCCCCCCCCCCCTTGCTCCAGCATTTCTTCCTCCCTGGTTTAGAGCTCAAGGTACAAGAGACAAGGCATGACATGGTACGTGTGGAATATCCGAGAGAAGACTGGGAAATATGGTTGCCTTCCTTTCAAAATATGCGGTCCTCCTCTTCCCGAAGAAGAGAAAGAAAGCAAGGAACGAACACATAACCAAACAAGAGATAAGATAAGATAAGATAACTTTATTTATACACGGTATTTCCATCAGTTAATTAAGTTAATTATCTATAGTAATGTAACTAACTACCTAACTACAATAAAATTTATTAATAACAATTGAATAAAAGTAAATAAACAATCTGCTTTTCATGGAGGCCGTGTCTAAAATATACTTAAAATTAAGGTGTTACTTGCAGCTAAGATATTACTTGAAACTGTGGCGACTTAATTTAGATTTGAAATCGGTAAGTGAAGACGCTTGTCGTAGGTCAACAGGTAAATTGTTCCACAACTGAGCTCCGCTATACAAAAAGCTTCTTTTGAGATAATCAGTTCGAGGTTGTGGAAGAACTAATTTGTTTTCGGTATTCCTTAAACGAGGAGCACTTACATTGCCACAATAAACAAATCTTGATCTAAGATAATCAGGTGTCATACCATGTAATGTTTTATACATTAGAATAGACTACTGTTCCAATCTTTGATAATAGAGTCTTCTCCACCCTAGTGCGTGGAACAGATCATCCAAATTACTATCATAGCTCGCAGACATTAGGATGCGAGCTGCGCGATTTTGAAGCCTTTGCAGTTTTTCAGAAAGGCCCTTGTTACAGTTTCCCCACACTACATTGCAATAATCAAAGTGTGGTTGAATAAGACTATTATAAACTTTAACTAGAACATTAAAAGGAGTAAGATGCCGAATTCGTTTAATTGCACCAATAGCACAAGCTATCTTCTTAGAGACGTTTTCAATGACACCCCCAGTTTATATTATGATCGACATAAACTCCAAGGGATTTAGCAGAGGTTACTTGTTCTATTGCGTTTTCGTTTATAGTAAGAGAGAGACTTTCCGTAAATTGCGATAACTTCTGCCTTGACGCAATAAGCATAAACTCAGTTTTTGTCATATTTAGGGTGAGCTTGTTAGCAGACAGCCATTCGTACACATTACTCAGGTCGTGATTAAGGCAATAATTTATATGGTCAATGTCAGTACTGGCAAGCGTCAGGCTGGTATCATCTGCGTACAATGTCAGACACTGTGGTAAGTCATTAATATAAATCAAAAACAGAAGAGGTCCCAAAATTGTTCCCTGGGGAACACCACATCTTAGACCTTTGGGAGCTGACTTATGAGAATTTAGATGACAAATCTGAGTTCGATTAGATAAATAAGAAGCAAACCATTGATGGCTGGTCCAACAAATCCCATAGTATTGTAATTTTCTTAACAAAATATCGTGATCTACTGTATCAAATGCCTTTTTGAGGTCTAAAAAGACTACGGCATTAACAAGGCCATGGTCTATATCCATTGCCCAGCTATCTGTAGCTTCGATAAGTGCTGCGAGCGTGCAATGCAAAGACCGAAAACCAGATTGATGGCACGAGAGAAAGTTGTTTTTAGTTAAGTAATGATAAAGCTGATCGTAAATTATCCGTTCAAAGATTTTGGCCACAACTGGGATTACTGATATTGGTCGGTAATTCGTCGGATAAGAGCGCTTCCCAGAATTTTTATACAATGGAGTGACTCTGGCAGATTTCCACTCGTCGGGAAAGATGCCAGTCATTAGGGATTGATTAAATATATGAGTAAGAGATTCCGCTAGTACATCGGGACATTCCCTTATAAGTTTCGCTGAAATATTATCTAATCCAGTTGCCTTTGACTTGCAAAGCTTTGATAGTAGTGCAAAAACATGTGTTGGCGTTGTTTTTTCAAAAACAAAATTTTTATCAGTTTCAGTAAGAAATTCTTCGAAGGATTTATCAACTTCTGTCACGTCTCTACTAAGACTTGGCCCAATTTCTGTGAAAAAGGAGTTTGGCATTTCTGCTATAGCTGTTTGATCGCCAGAATTTACGCCATTATATTCCATCTCATTAATAACAGTTTTATTGGACTTTCGTGAGGTCAGTTCATTAATTTTTTCCATGTTTTCCTTTGATCTCCAAAACAATTGTTGAATGCATTTTTATAATAAGCTTTTTTCGCGCTTTTAATTTCCCAGTTCACTTGATTTTTAACCATTCGAAATTGGTTCCAAATAAATGGATCTTTTTTTCTTAATAGCCTTTCTTTTGAGACGGTCTCTGAAATTCATCCGCTTTTTCAGAATAGAGGTTATCCATGGAGATTTACAATTTCGCGTCCGTTTGGTCTTCATCGGTGCGTGCTTTTCACGCACATTCAAGAACAATTCTTTCCACCTTTTCCACCTTTTCCACATATCATTAGGATCATACAATTGCTTTATGTCATCCCAAGGTTGTAGTAAAATATCCGCATAAAAATTTGCGCTATTAAAATGTTTGAACTGTCTGTTATCAAGTTAACTCCTTTGGAGAAAGGGCCGGGTCGCATTAGGACCAATTTTGTGAAAAGTTGTTTACTCTGGCCATTAAAATCTGTCAACACGCCTTTTTTCAAATGCGACCCCTCATTTGTACTTTTTCAAAAATTTCAAAATCGGAAAAAAACATCAAAGACACCGGTGAGCTTGGGTGGGGCTGACTGATTTTTTTCAAATTTCGAAAAAACAAAGGAGCGCGCCGTCAAAGTTGTTAACGGTTGTCAATATTCACTCCCAATAGAGACGGCGAGGTCGCGAAACGCAAAAGAGCGGGAAATTTCCTCATTCATTTCGTATGTCCCATCGAAACATGGACAGAGGAGATTTTTTCTACCAGTACTGCGGTCAAATACCTTCAGAATCTGAGCCAAGAACCTCCACATGCATATGGTGCTCGTTGTAGTCGTCGCCGTTGACGGTTTTGTTCGCACAAGAGAGCAGCGGCAAATAATAACCTGTTGTGCTCGTTTAACCATCTCTCGGTCATTAAAACAAACCAACACAACTGGGTTCGCTTACGCTGAATAGCGAGTAACAACAACAATACAATCGTAATTCAAATTGCCCCGTTCGGCCGCATGGCAAGTTTCGTGACTATACACAATTTTTGTCGCTAAAATTTCCACATTGTGATTGAAGTGTACATTTTACCAAAACTGAAATGCGACCGTAAATTTATTTATCAATTTCACTTCCGGTCTTGCAATTTGATTTTTCCAGACGTTTTGAAACCAGCCAAATTTAAAATTGGTCTGTAATGCGACCCAGGCCAAAGTGGGAACTAAACTGTGGTCACTTATGGCGACATGAGACACCCCCGAACAATACACATTCTCTGGCCGATTTGTGAAAATCAGATCAATTAAAGTACTTGTAGTAGGTGTAATTCGGGTAGGTTCGTTAATGAGTTGATCCAATTCATAAATGTCTGTTATGTTTAGAAGAGCTTTGACATTAACATTTTCTTTGGATTGCATGTCTCAATTTAGGTCCCCCATGAGAAAATGCTCTATGTTTTCAGAATCTAATTTGCCTAATAATGTGTTAACATGCACGAAAAGTTCATGGGGTGAATTTGGGGGTCTGTACCATGAAGTAATAACAAAGGGTTTTGAGTTGTGTTTACGAATTTCAATTGATATTATTTCGAGGAGTTGACTGTCCAAATCTGTGTGGACAGTATAGCTTATGTTTGAACGAATGATAAAACATACGTCATCACCAAACCTGCCATTTGTTGACCTGTCACGACGTATTATATCATAACCCTGGACTTTAACCTCCTGATCGAAAATATTTTTATTCAGTGTAGTCTCATTTATGACTAGGACGTCGATGTTTTGAACATTTAGAAAAACGCGAAGTTCATCAATATGTTTCAAAAGACTTGTAATTTTCAAACTAGCCATTTTAAATCCACGACACTTTGGCATTAGGGTTGACCTGACCCGGGCACTAGAAGAGGTAGTGAGGTTAAGTGTCGCCACAGTTGTTAAGTAAAGATCATATCAATGGATTATATTATTTACAAAATTACTCGCTAAAATAGCAATACCTTTCTTGTTAAGATGGAGTTTGTAATTGTTCAGACATGTTTCGTCGATGTTCAAGTGTTCGACAAAGCCCCAGCCATTCTGATTACAAATTGTTTTTAAAACTCTGTTGCAGTCCTTTACTTTCCTCTTGAGCGATTCTTCATCTGCAAGCAAGAACATGTTTCTCACATACATGTCTCAGATCAGACAATTCTGCTGCACCAACCCTGTTAAACTGTAATGCATGACCCTACAGTGCTCAAACTATGCTTCATTTGGTCTTTATTTAGTCCTGCACCAATCATGGTCCAACAGTGCCGCGCCAACGAGCATTGGAGCACAGAGGTAATTTTCTGAATACGCAAACTCTTACGTGATTTTTGGCGCGGTGGCCTCATGGTTAGTGTGCTCGACTCCGGAGCGAGCGGTCCGGGTTCGATCCCTGGCCGGAATATTGTGTTGTGTTCTTGTGCAAGACACTTCCATCCCACAGTCTCCAACAAGGAATATAAATCGGAATCGGTGAATTCAATGTTGCGGGGAGTAGAAATATTCCTGGCCCCTTAATGCCACAAAAACCGGGATATGCTCCGGCCTAATGGGCTTGTTGGCTGGTATGATTTACGAGGATCATTCTTCAACAGGGGAAAGTGATAAGGAATTACAAAGAGCAGGTTATATACTAGAAATATAATGCAAAATTAAAGGCTTGTGTAATTTGATATGAGTTTCAAAAACGGGGGATTTTCTCAGTGAACAATGTTCTCTGTGTAGCTTTCTGATTGCGTCCTTGCGTTGCGCATCGCGACTGCGCACGATTTTCGCGTCATTAGCGTGCGCAAATGAGCGCGTGCACGCACACAACGTAAAATTTCCCTTAAACCAAGCTCAACAGCGAAATAAATGCTTGTTTTCTCTGAAGGAAGCACTGTAAGGTTATTGCATCCAATTAGTGTATAATTCATTGCCTTTCCACTGATTTAAAGTCGGGTAACAACTTTACTGCCAAAAATGTTTACTTAATAATAATAAACTTTATTCAAGTGTCATGAAACTTTAGCATGGTGTTGCTAATTGGGGACACCATATTAAGCAATTGGAAAGAAGAAGCCTGAAAAAATCATTCTTCACTTTGATCTACAACCGCAGTTCAAATATATGAATTATTTCATCTATACTTCACATCATTTCACTCCTCACGGGAGAATGAACTCAATAAATTGACCTCGCTCCCAATGTGTGGCTTCATAGCTCAGTTGGTAGAGCATCGCACCGGTATCGCGGAGGTCACGGGTTCGAATCCCGTTGAAGCCTTGATTTTTTCAGGCTTCTTCTTTCCAATTGCTTGAATTGGAAAATTTACTGCGATGATCATTCTTCACTTTAAAAATTTGTTTCCTTTGTAAATCCGCCTCTATGGGGTTTGTATTGTATTCAATTGAGGCTCTGTCAAATCTGTAGCGAGTGCGAAGCTTTTGATTGCTGTAAACTAGTATGCTACCGTTATATCGATAAATTCGTGTTCGTCTTTGTCTCATGCAAGGAAGGCCAAACAACAAGTCGGCCATTTTATTTCAATATTAATCGGCCGATTAGCGATTTAATCTTCCTTTGGAGGTGTATTAAATTTAACCCGCCGATTAGAGTCAGATAAGCGTTAATCGGGCTTTGAGCAACGCAATCTAATCGCAGATTAAATTTTAATCGCGGATTAGCATATTTAATCGAGGATTAGTGCTAATCGGGGTTTTGAACAACCGGGCCCTGCATTCATAGACAAATCACAGTTCTTGATACTGTAACTTAGGTCATTTTGGAATATTTTCCACAATAATGGTCCGAAACATGAGCCTTAAGGGCAGCCTTTCCTTATATCATGCCAAGAGCTGTTAACTGTGGTAAGTTTAACCCTTCCTTGTCGGTCTTGGAAATACGATCGTAAGAGACGTAGTGACTCGTCAGAGAAATTATAAGCTTGTAATTTCCTTACCATGAGCGAGGGAAGGAGAGAATCAAACGCTTTACTAGTATCAGTAGAGATAACACCCACAAATTTCCCTTCGTCAATGGCCAATCTCCAATCTTCTACGAGTTTTATTAAGGCCGTCTGACAGCTGTGACCCTTCCTGTAAGCTGACATGTTTTGGGAAAGTTGTGAGTCTATCTTAGTTACTACTTGCCTACTTAGCAGCTGTTCAAAGACCTTTTTTATAGCATTTAACACTGTTACGGGCCTGTAATTTTTCTTCTCCATTTTGTCGTCTTTCTTAATCCCCTCTCTTCCATCTTTTGGGATAATATCCAGATGTGATAGATAGATTAAAAATTTTTGTTAGTGAGGGTGGAAGTTCCTTTGCAGCTAGCTTCAAAATTCTTGGAGGTATTAAGTCAGAACCAGTAGACTTTGAAGGATTAAGACCATCTAACGCTTTAGCAGTTTCACCACAAGAAAGACTTGTGTCAACTCTGATCCAAGGTGTACATTTTTGCTAAGAAACAAGTCAAATTGGTCCTTTTAGGCGGTGCAATGTATCTATTGAGTCTTTCTATTACTGACTCCATGTGTTTGGCCACTGATGTCCCGAAACGTAGCGGTATTCAGAAAAAGAAAAACGCACTTAATGGGTGACATTGCAGGATTTTTGACTAGTTATTACACCTTTGACTAGTTATGGCTCTTAAACGAGCACCGTATCATATGTTTTTTATCGCACATTCCTAATGACTGCATCATTAGAAACAACCACAAAATTTTTTTAAAAAATCCAGCATCAAGTGTAATTCATCGGGAATCGCCTTAAGGCTGATATTTTAGCTAAAACATCAGTTCGCTACAATCCATTTGTAAACTTTTTTTAACAATAGCGCGGTAACTTTTTATTTTGAATCCACCTGGATAGCCTGTTCTAGGCTCTTGGCGGTTAGGGGCGAGCGAGAGAAAAAACCATCGAGGACTAAGGCGAGGAAGTCCTTTGTTTCTATCGCTCTCTCTCTCTCTCTTTTTTTCCACTCGTCCTTAGCCAGGGTATGTAAGATTGAAATTTGCCACGAGGGTGTCTTCCAGATTGTGGTAAAGGGCGAACACTTAGCTCTTTAACTCAGTATCAAGAGAGCAATTCTCGTACTAGTTTCCATACAGTACGTACTGTAAAAGTTGGGAGAATATGTCAGATAACCGTACACATTCGCTGTTTGTGGATTTTTTCGTATTTGTCCCGACGTGTAGGATTGAAAATTTTACGATAACCTGAAATCAGGCATCTTGTTTTGGGGATAGCGGAAGAAGTTTCTTCTTTTTCTGGTGAATTTTACAAGGGAAATTTGGCAACTTAAGGAGGCTCGGAAGGGTTTTTCGTTGCTGCAGTGTTTGTGAAACGATGGAAGATTACAAAGAAGGATATTTAATGGTGTGGGCAAACTATATGTCTCCTTGCAACTATTGCTGGGTTATTCTTTGAGGGTACTTGTGACGTCATATCAGTTACCATGGCAACGCACAAGGTGCACAAAAACGTTCACTAGATTTCAGTTTTTGTAAATTATCTGAAAAACTAATTCGGTGACCTAGCATTTTTATTTCTTTGTTGGAAAGTTCCCTAAATTCTTTAACTTTTCGACAGTATGGAAAAAAGTTATCTAGTAGAATTAAATATATTTAAAGAAAATGCGATTTATGGCTTACAGAAAATTCTACTAGATAATTTCTCCCAAACTTTTATATTTGAAGTGCCATCGTGAATGGTGCGTGCATGCAAAAAATCAAGATAGGTCACCGAACACAATTTCGAGCTAGAAACATATTTTCTGCAGATTTTATTCCCGGTTCGCGCGATTTTACGCAAGATTTAACTTCCGGTGTGCTAATTTTGATTCATTCAGCTGACGCGTGTGTTTGCGCGCGCTCGTGCAGCTAAAAACCCTTTCGAGCCTCCTTAACTCTCTAGTGCACTCAGTAGGTTTCAGTCATCTTCGGTTGGAACACTCTGTCCTTCCATGCTCCTCCATCCCCACCCCGTGAAGGTTGAGTGTAAGTTTGTGTACATCAACTACATGTTGCTAATATTACCATGAACACAGTCACAACCAAATAAAATCACACCAAATTTAATTTTATTGCAAAACTCTGCTGCCAACAATATGATGAATGTCCGCTACTGTCTTCTGCAATCACAGTTCATTTAACTCTAACACCAGTGTCTAGAGGCTGACGAGTTTTAAAATGCAGCTTTATTTCTACGGTTAAGCTTACCGTTCACACTAATCCGTCGCGAAAACGGAACTTTTCGAAAGCACTCTTCAGATTGCGGGAATGTGAAAACGCCTGCATTTCATTTCCGTGTAGAAGAGAACATTTTCACAACGAAGCTTCCTCAACACGATGACCCCACGACGATCATGACCGTGGTTTCCATGGCGAGTGTTTTTTTTTTTTTCTCAAACACAAATCCTAAATGATGGGTGATTGCTGAGTTTTCAAGTTTCTCCAGCGTAGCATGAACGGAAAACATTTAAAGCGTTTTTAGAGTAAAGCGTCCGTTTTTTCCATAATTTTCTAACTTCTAACAGACACGAGTAGCATCCCCACGTGTAACATACTCGGGTACTTGCAACAAATAGGGAGTTTAAGCGACCGCGACGTTGACGCCGAAGTCAACATCAACTATTTTACCTTGAAGTCGAAGTTGAAACTCGCTGAAACTAGATTGTACTAGATTCATTCAGCTTGTCAAATCTATTTTAACGAGACAAGTTAAATGTAAGCGTTCAATTAAAAAACCGAGCTTACAAAATCGTCATTCTGTCCGGTTCACGTTCTTCAGGCTTCAATGTCTTTATTTTGGTAATTTCATGTTGTTTTGCAGAGGCCGGCTGGCTAAGAAATGTACTGAGATTTATAATACTTTGTACATACGTGCTTTTTGAAACTTTTGTTAGTGGCTTCCCCGTTCGCGTTGTCGTTGTGGGTTGCTTGAACTCCCTGTTGGTGAAACAATTTAGGACAAAAGGATGACCAGAAATTATATTGAAGATGATTAAGAGATCTGTGGATAATTTCTGGTCTGGAGTTAATTAAGGGTCTACGCAAAGAGTGATTGTGTTACACATGTTTTCAGCTATTTTTCAGAATTGCCTGGCTCGCTTAGACACCAACTTTCAAAACAAGAGATAAAATTTTTCTAATTTTTATAGGGAAACATGGCACCACTTGCCCATAACATATAGGCAAAAAAGAAATGCGATAAAAATACTCTGTGATCTTCGGACATCTTCGGGAGATTGTCGGAACGTCTTCCTGTCATCTTCGGTAAAGGTCTTAAAATTTATTCGTAAATCTTTGGGTCAACGTTCGAATTTACGTACATTGTCAATTCTCGCCTGATCTTCGGGAATCTTTGCTGTTTGACTCATCGGAACGCGTCCACCATCCAAGCCAATTAGAATTCCGTGCATTTTTTGCCTTGTATGTTATGAGATGCTAATACGTAAATATAAAACCAAAGCTAAGCATGCTAAATTAAATGTAAAATGATTACGTGCGATAGCAAGAGAAAATCAAGTTAAGTGCCTTGATATTCTCTTGGCAATAACTGTTTGCATTTGCATGAACACTGACCGGGCTTGCCGGAGAAAATGCAGTGGGTCTTCACTATGTGCTGACCTCTCCTAACAAAGGAAAGACTGCATGCTGAGTTAGTCTCATATATATACTGTACTAAAGACGACTTCCATTAATTTTGACGTTCAGTTCAGTTCTAATGTCTTAAGATCACAGTTCTTGGTTTTTCCTGTTTTGTTCAAGTGACGGTTTGCACTCATGACACATTCTTAAGAGTTCCAACATGAAGGCAGGTCTTGACTCTCGGCGAGTACTGGAAGTGACTTCAGCTAAACAGTGCTTGGTCAACTGTATGGAATTGCCAATGAAGCTCAGTGAAGATTGCATTGAATGACTTCTACCTTCTTTTCGTGCCACTGCTGGAAGATCAAGTTGATCATAAAACCGGTTTACTTTGGTCTGTCGCCAGTTGATAGTTGAAAACGGTTGACATCATCATCATTTATGAACTGACACACGATATGACTATAAACAGCTAATGCCTGTTCTAACAGGCATTTCAAAAATTAACTACCACTCAATACCTGAGGTATGACCAACTTTCAAATAGACCTGGTAAGTATTTCACTCATAGGGAACCTTTAAAAGTGTGCACTTGTTGCCTACAAGGTCCTACAAATGGTAAGCGACCTTTTTAACAGCTAATCTGCATGCACCGAATACCTAAAAAAAATCACAAATAAATAGCAAGCGCTAGTAGGGCCGAGCAAACAACTGAACAAATATTTCAAATTTGGTCAGAATCCCAACTGGCCGGAGGCAAACCAGTTGGCTATTTACAAGCGTGGCCGAGGATTTGAACTCGGAGCTACTGAGGAACAAAATCCAGGTAGTGGTCAGAGCGGAACTCGAACCCAAGACCGCTGGATCAATGCTGGATAATGAGTCGGACACACTGATCACTCGACCAGCGCGTCCTCCCTCTGGACAACACTACTAACATTTTGCGTCATACAGTTTTAGTTTCAATTGCGTGTGGGCACGGACAATCTAATCAACCAATCAAAGTTCAAAGAAGATACATGGAACCGACGCAAAGCGCGAGAAAACGTATGTCAGCGAGTCACGATTGGTTCAGGTTTTACTTCTGATTGGATGAAGATGTGGCGCGAGTTTTTAAGCCAATCGTGTCGCGCAGCAATGCAAGACCAATCCACCATATAAGGAAAAACATGGCGACTGGTACATTTACCTGTGATGCGTTGCGCACGAAAACTCTAAAGGAGCGTATAAAAACAGAGTAAAATTGTAAGCCATTCAAACTCCACGAGAGCAATGCTATTAGTGTAGGAACGACTGCAGTTAAACCTTATCTTTCTATATGACTAGTGGGCTTAGTTTGGTTTGCAAGGTATTGTGGTAAAAAGTACAGCCGCCATCTTTTTTCGTAAGGTGAATTACTTTTCGACACTCGAGTGTAAAACGCTCTGATTTTAGGTTATTGTATAAAACTTCTATCACACACAAAAAAACTTGAACTTGTTAAATACAGCACTAAAAACACACCGCTAAGAAATAATACTGATAATATTAAAGATTGCCCTTTTCACTCTTGCCGTGGATTCTTTCTTTTCTTCCTCTTGTCGCTGAACGGAACCAAATCACAAACAGAACCACATTCTGCAATTTAAAATTCATATTTCATAACATATACCTGTGAATATTAATTCAATCTAACCTATCAGTACCCGTCTTCTCTAGTGGTTACTGTTGGGTTTTTAACTTAAAAATCAAGTTTAAACCGGAGATTCTGAATTCAGTGTAGTATATGAGAGAAGGGCAAAAATTTCAGAGAAACCTGAAACGCTAGATCAACAGGTAACATAGTCGGAAAGGACATACCAAAGGAACTGGGTTTCTCTTTCTACCTAAGCATTTTTTTAATTGCTTGGCACTCAAAACAAGTCGTCGACCTGTTCCACGGCACAAAAACATTAACTTTCAAGCAAATGAAAAAAACAGTTTTAAATCTCCATCCAGGTCTTCATTGTTTGTCAACGAAAAATATAACTGAGCTTTTAATGCAAGTGAAAATATGAAAAGATCTGAAATTTGAACTGCGGAGAAAGATTTAAATACATGAATGATCATCCTGAAACGCAGGCCTGTGCAGTGTTCTAAAGCAGTGCATGGTATCTCATATATTCGTTTGTATTCTTCACCATCTACGAGTATATTACGAACTCACGTGTCAAGTTCCCAGTTAGCTTGATAACTCATGTGGTAAAGCACTGCACCGATTGCGAAGGTCATGGGTTAGAGTCCCGTTCGAGCCTGCGTTTAATTGTTTTTTTTGGGCTTTGGTTTCACAGCTGCTTAAGTTGTGTATATAACGATCTGCTATGGTCAGTCACGTCTTCTTGTCTAACTTCGCAGTTCAGATATATGATCTTTCACATATTCATTTGTACAACTTTTACTCACTTCGTTTTTACTTGCTTTCGCCAAACGTAAGGGTGACATCATCACCAATCAGAACGAATGGAGCCCAATACTTTTCGCCATGGGCCTCCTTTTCTGGATCCTTTTTCAATAAATCTCTCAGATCTTTCATAGTGAGCTGTAGAGCCTCACTGGCGCTTTTCCCATGAACGAGGCAGCGGTAAAAATGTGTCATGAACGTCATTGTGTAATTGTCATCAAGTTGCCACAGCGAAGCGAGAACAGAACGAGCACCAGCACACAAAAAAGCCCTTGCAATGCCAATCACACCTTCAGCTGAAACAGGTCCTCGACCAGTATCGCAGCAACTTAGCACAACAAGCCTGGCTGTTAGCGTAGCGTTTTGCACATCTTGCATCGTCAAAACGTTGTCATGGTCGCTATGGTTGGGAGCCAACTCAATCTCACCGTTTATTTTTCCGTGTGCTGCAATATGAACTAAAGCAACGGACTTGATTTTGTCCTTGACGGCCATTTTGGTTGCTTCCTTGTTTACTAAAAGGTGGTTTGGGGTGCCGATAATTCTTGCAATCTCTCTTACTTCTTCTTCAGCGTATGGCAGCGAATTTGTTGGGTTTCCGACAAGAAGCGCCCCAGTCTTGCTGTGGTGGTCCTCGTCATCTACGATGATCTTTAGACTCCTCAGCGAGGGAAAAATACGAACTCTGATACATTCACCAAGGTACTTTGCAGCTGGCTCCTCGTGATTTAGCAAGGCAGCATAAGGAACGAAGTACAGAGGACCATCTGGGATGATGATCAATTCTTTACCTTCAAAATCAAGCAGGTCTTCAATGGGTCCTATGATAGCATCATACAAGATGCTTAAGGCTTTAACTTTGCTCTTTACAGCAGAATCACGAGCTTCAATTGCGGTGTAGGCATTTTTATTGAGATGTTGAAAGGCGTCGGCAATATCTCTTTCTTTTTGCCTGAAACGAATTCCGTCTCCTTTGCGGAATACCCAGAAATTGATCTTGTTACTTCCCAGGGCTAAAAATACTGTTTGTGTAGGTATATTTCTTACTATGTGAGGAATTTCTTCAGGTTCTCCAGGAACTTTAGGTCTTTTAAAGCCAAAGCGCAAGTTGAGGAGATCATTTAAATCTTGTGCTCGTCCTTTCTCGGCTTCATATAGAGCCTGATCAGTCATTTGAAGCTTTATCAGAGTCTCCCACAGAGCAATGTACGCATCGTTGTGTTGATTACGAAAGAATATTTTACACTGATCTTCACACTGGCTTTCTCTCATATCATTGTAGAGTTTTACACAATCTTGGTGATACTCAAGAGCCTCGTGCAAAGAACCTACAGATTCAGAATCACGACCTAACGAGTAAAGGGCTCGTCCTTTTCCAACTTTGTCCTCAACATCTTCGGAAACTGCGAGACCTTGCCAGTGGAACACTTGTGCTAGTTGTAAATCATGTAGACCACGATACACGTCGCCGAGACTAACATAAGCACATCCTTCTTCTTTTGTGTTCCCGAGTTCTTGGGCAATCTTTAAATGTTCGTTGTGGCGTTTTTTGGCTTCTTCAAAATCGCCGAGGCAAAGATAAGCAGTCCCAAGATTCTTATTGGCAAGCAATTCTCCATCCCTGTCTTTCGCTTCCCTGGCAATCTTCAGACCTTTTTTGTCACACTCAATACCTTTCGCAAAACAACCTGGAATGTTGTGATAGTCCTTTCCAAGGTGACAGTAAGCTCGAGCTTGTATATATTTGTTCTCAATCCCGTGATCAGTGGCAAAGCGAAGCTGTTCTTGATGGTACCTTTTTGCCTTTTCAAAAGCGCCAAGATTTGCAAAAGCATTGCCTAGATTGCCGTTTGCCAGTGCTTTCCCGGCGTTGTCATTTTCTTCTTTGGCAATTTTAAGCGCTTTTTTGCAGCATTTTATGGCATTTTGATAATCACCACGGCTATCATAGACACTTCCTAGATGGCAAAGTACACTTCCTTTGTCAACCTTGATCTCTACTTCTTCGGCAATTTTGAGGCTTTCCTTGTAGTGTGTTATAGCGTCGTCATACTCTCCGGCCTTATGATAAGCACTTCCAAGATTCCCACGGGCACTCCCTTCTGCAACCTTGTCGCGAACTTCTATGGCAATGTTAAGTTCCTTCTTGTGGTTATATATGGCTTCACCAAGATTTCCAAAATAACGGAAAACACAGCCGAGATTACCATACGCTCGCCCTTCTGCAACCTTGTCTTTAACATCTCTGGCAATGTCAAGCTCCCACCTGTGAAACGTTATGGCTTTCTCGTAATTTCCGAGACTACGATGAGCAACACCAAGATTTCCAACGGCACGTCCTTCTCCAGCCGTATCCTCAACGTCTTGGGCAATTTTACGCTCCCGCTCGTGGTACTTAATGGCTTCCTCGAAATATCCCCGATCGAGATAGCTAATGCCTAGATGTCCAATTGCACGTCCCTCTCCAGCCCTGTCGTTAACGTCTTTAGCAATTTCGAGCATCTGTTCATGCCAGTGTATAGCTTTATTGAGATCCCTGCGATTACGATAAGTAATGCCAAGATTTTCAGTGGCACGCAATTTTCCAGCTGGATCTCTACCTTCTTCAGCGAGACTGAGCTCACGTTCGTGGTACTTGATGCTTTTATCAAGATCCCCGAGACAACGATAAGCAATGCCAAGACATGCACAAGCATGTTTTTCTCCTTCCCGGTTGCTAACTTCTTCGGCAATGCTAAGTTCCTCCAGGTGGTATTTAATGGCTTCATTGAACTCTGGCCGATCGAGATAGGATGCGCCAAGTGCTCCATTTGCACGCCCTTCACCTGCCCGGTCACCAAGTTCTATGGCAATGCTGAGCTCCTGCTCATGGTATTCTATTGCTTCATCGATATTTCCGAGATTACGACAAGCAATACCAAGCCTTCTATAGGCACGTCCTTGACCAGCCATATCTCCAACTTCCTTGACAACGATGAGTACCTGTTTGTCGCACTGAATGGCGTTATTGAAATTTCCCAGGTCAATATGAGCCATTGCGAGATTTTCATTGGCACGTGCTTCTTCAGTGCTGTCCCCAACGATTTGTGCAATGTTAAGCTCCCGCGAATGGTACGCTAAGGCTGAAAAGAAGTCCCCGCGTTTACGGTAAGCAGTGCCGAGAGTTCCACACGCACGTATTTCCCCAGCGCTGTTCCCTTTTAAAGTGGCAATTGTAAGCTCCTGCTTGAGTTTTTCTATGGCATCGTCTTCGTTAGCCCTGCCTTGATCAATGCTTCCTGCTTTAACCTCTTCGTGCTTATTATTAGCATTGTCCGGGTGTCGGTTTTTTTCTTCTGCAAAGGCTCTCACTTCACTGGCGGCGTTGTCAAGTTGTTGCTGTATGATGGTATAAACAAAATTGCTGGCAAAACCGAAAAAAGGGAGAGGGATTTCAAGATTGCGGAATAGTTGTCCGTGTTCAGTCCTGAGACCAGGTCTTTGCTTGTTCTGGTAGTCTGATTCGTTTCGAGACATGGTCAAGCGTACATTGACCTTGTTCTTCTTGTCCGTTCTGTACCTAGTATAAAGTAGATCTTTTGTCACTTTTCCACAGCCATTGTCTAAAAATGAGTTAATCGTTTGACTCAATCACTACTTACAGATAACTTGAACGCTAAAAAGATATGAGTTCTTAATTCACTACGTATGTTTACATTTGCTCAGGGCGTTAATGTCAATTAAAGTTAACACTTATACAGGGAAATTTCTTTCGTATTTACCACCAAGTCGAACACATATCTGAGTATAAACAAATATAGCCACCCCAGCTTAACTCCAGGATGGAAACTCAAGTTAAGCCATGAACAAAGGTAAATTACGGCAGATAGAGTGACAAGTCAAGTCGGTGAAAAAGCTGGATCAGTAAAAGTTGACATTTCAGGCCTAATTACATTCAAATCCCAGGGGTGCAAAGACACCTGATAAAGAAGCCATCACCTATCGCTGAAGGAAAGGCACACTTGTCATCAGTTTTTGGTTCTAATGGATACACTTCCTCGTTTGTACACAGGCTTATGAAAATAACAAGAGCAACAGCTAACCAAAAACCCACGCAGGAATTTACATCAACTTCGGTCTTACCCTATATATGATAATGAGAATTGAAATGCATCAAAAGCAACTGAAGAGCTCGGATGTAAGTCCCTCTCGGTTTCCAGTTGAACCGCGAAGCCGAAGCTGTGTCTCGGCACACCTTACCATGTGCGTCGTTAGATTCCAATGGCGAGGCGACATGTGCTGGGTATCGGTAAAACTCTAACAGTTTGGCAGCCTCCAAGATACGAGTGGTACCATCGCGAGCTTAAGCTCTAAGCCTACCTTTGTATTACTGGAAGAGGTATGAGATTTTAAAATTGACCTTCTTTATGTTCACTGCATGGTTGCGATTAAAATAATTGCTAAACGCTGGTCGCGCTAATGCCACAAATGCACAAGTGCCCTTTTAATTACAGTCGAGCAATTAGCCAAATCAAATTTATATTCTGGAGAGAGGGAGTCAGTGTCTGTTTCACAGCATTGGAGTGGACACTAGATGGTCGAAGGGTAATCTAGATGGTTTGACAAATATGCTATTACATCTTGACCTGAAATTTTCCTTCATAGGAATCTCTGAAACTTGGTTAAAAGATATATCACACACCTGTGATATACCAGGCTACAAATTTATTCATAACCGGTACCGCACTGACGCTGATGGTGGAGGTGTTGGTCTTTATTTAGCGGAAAATTTTGAATTCAAAAATCGCCCCGATCTGGTTTTTCAAAACAATCAATGCGCGGAGTCTTTATTCGTAGAAGTTATTAGACCTAAACAAAAGAACTCGATTGTCGGTGTTTTGTATCGGCCGCCTAAACAAAATCTACAAGACTTCATTGATGGCCTAGATTCCTTTCTTGTGCGCATTTCGAAAGATAACAAAGCCTGTTATCTTATGGCTGACTGGAATCTCGATCTAATGAATCATTACAAACGCGATAAGACAAGTGAATTTTTAGACATCATGTTTTCGCGTGCTTTTTTTCCTTTGATCTCGCGACCGACTAGAATTACTTCAAATACTGCTTCGTTAATAG
>CM042750.1:8723691-8726191 GCA_022496165.2 Catalaphyllia jardinei | reverse complement strand
GGATCATCTCATGTCCACAGTAAGGAAGGAAGGAAGGAAGGAAGGAAGGAAGGTAAGTAAGTAAGTAAGTAACCTTTATTTCAACACGATAAGAATTAAAGCTCAGTAGCTTGTGGGGTCAAAGGTTAATTAAAAATACTAACAATATATAAAATACAATAAACGAATACCTGGTGCCCAGTGGTTGCTTTTCAAAGTCATAGTTGCTACATGGTCAATATGATGTTTCCAAGAAAGATTATTATCAATTATTAAACCTAGATATCTTCCACATTCTTTACATTCTAGAGCCACATTCTTATTTTGATTATCATCGAATATCATAATTTTGCGATGGTAATAAAGTTTTCTCTGAGCTGGTCTAAAGATAACAATTTTTTTTTTAATACTTAAGGTTAATTTATTAGCCGTTAGCCAATCAAACAACTTGCAGAGTTCTTGATTTACAGTCGACTCAAGTGACTTAAGATTTTTGTGAGCATATACAGCATTCGTGTCGTCAGCAAATAAAAAATGTTATGTTTAATTTTGTCAGAGGATTCTTGGTTATCGTTGATAAAGATTAGGAAAAGTAATGGGCCTAAAACTGAGCCTTATGGCACACCACAAGTGGTATTTTGCGTTTTAGATATATAAGAGCCAATTTGCGTAGTTTGAGTCCGACCATCCAAGTAAGATGACAACTACTTATTTATAACACCACGAAAGCCATAGTGATATAACTTGTGCAAAAGAATTTTATGATCAACTGTATCAAAAGCTTTTTTCAGGTCAATGAATACACCACATGCATGCTGAATTGAATGCGCTTTACGGAAGCCGTATTGAGATGAAGATAGTATATATATCATTTTGCTCAATGAAAGATTCTATTCTGGAGTAGACCAATTTTTCGAAGATCCTATTAAAGTTAGACAGCCACTATTTTATGCCACTATTTTATGCCGTTGAAGTATCTTTTAGAATGCAATCGAAGAAATAATAAGAAAAACGCTGTAATCCATTTTAAGCAGTATCTTTCAAGAGTGAAACAAAGCTTGAGCCACTCCCAGATTGGTCGACTTCGGTTACGGGTTCATTCAAATTCTCCACGAGCATCCCCCGACGTCTTAATATGGGGGTCCATCCCGGGAAAGGACATTTATCCACTTCAAAACAGTCATGTTACGATCGTCGTATGATGAAAAAGCGCTAGTCACGCGAAAGAAGATTTCCAGTTTTATACCTCGCTTCGTTATTGCCGTGCTTACATTTCTAAGAACACAATTACACACCTTGTTATATGTCTGTGAAAATTACTTCTTTGGGGTTGGCTGAAAGCAGTGAAATTCACCCTTAACTTTTGCACTCAGTTCAAATTAATGCGCACCCTTTCGTTATTTTTTCAGTCATATAACAGATGAGCAGAAGTCTAACAGCTGAAACAAGTAAGACCCCAATTGAGGATTTACACTACGCTTGATATCTGAAAATTATTTCATGCTGCATTCGTCTAAAAGCTCCTGTAACTATAAGGGAATTTTTAAATATCATTCATTCAGTCTTAATTGCATTCCGCGCATTCGTACAATTACTTATACTTTAATGATCATGGAGAAAAGTACCTACTGTTTGTTGTCTTTGTTGTGGAGACTGAGTTTTGCTTGCTTTTCTTGCCTGTATTTCAGTATCTGTCGTAACTCGACCTAAAAGCAATGCATAAAAGCATTTAGCCTAACTTAACAATATTTCAGCGAAAACAACTAGAATAAAAGAAATGAAATTAAAAAAAAGATACTTGAAAGGTGAACTGATCAACACGACACGCAGAGTGTGGGAAAAATTCGAACCCATGACCTGCTTAGCTACGAGAACTCTTCGAGAAAGATAAATTCAACAGTTTTTTTCACCTTTCAGGAAAGACCTTTATTTACCCTAGCCTAATGTTTATAGACCAAAAGCTAGTAGGGACGGGCATTTAACACATTTAAATTCCATTATTATACATCACACTCACTATGAAAAATCTGATTGGTCGAGAGCATTCAATCAATTCACAATAGCTTGTGAACTTGACATGATAAATGCAATATCTGCTAAGGTATTGCATTTATCATGTCAAGTTCAACGTCTGCCTGGTTACCAAGCCCTTTGGAGTGTTTTCAGAAACAAAATGGCTCAACGCCTAATGAATGCCTATAGTTTCAAAAATGTATAATAAATTAAAACAATTATTGAATTCGGTTTTCGCATGATATCATGAATTATCAAAATCTCGTATCTGTATTATCTGCCTCAGCCTTCGGCTTCGGCAGATAACACAGACCTTGGTTTTGATAATTTATGATATCATGCTCAACCTCATCCAACAATTGTTTAGAGAAAAACCAACTTAATCAAAACAACTGTCAGGAGGCAAACCAGTTGGCTGTTAAAAAGCGTAGCAGATGAGTTGAATTCGGGTCTACCATGAAATAATGCTACCTAGTGGTCAGAGCGAGACTTTAAAAATAGCGACTAC
>CM042750.1:8695952-8720799 GCA_022496165.2 Catalaphyllia jardinei | reverse complement strand
CAGGCGAGGCAGGCGAGGCAGGCGAGGCAGGCGAGGCAGGCGAGGCAAGTGTGTGGTTATTTTTACGTTAGGCTCAATTTGGTGGCCATTTTCTTATGTCCAAATTTGGCTAAGATCCCTGACACAGGTCCTTTCTCTTGATATCTTCAAACTTAATTGTCGGCAGCCGATATAAAACTACCTCCAAATTTACGAAACACTGACTGCACATGTAATCAGACATTATAACATACCATTATATTTAGGGATTTTCCCAGATCGCTAGTAATACAGTAACAATTATTTGCCGGATTGGAGGTTAATAATACTTACTATTTACCTCTGAGCTAGCCAGTCAGAATTCACGGAAAGCACTATTCACTTGCGTGGTAAGTACATACCAATAAGTATTTTAGCATATCAGTGCTGTATATTGCCTTTGAAACTGTGAGTCAATAAATTGGGCGTAAGTCTATTTTTGCTCTCGTGTATATATTTTATAAGAATATCCTGGATGAAACTTGCGAAATTTTAAGAATATTTTAAGAATGAATCGAGGCTGAGATTTTGAAAAGAATGTTACTTGTTGAAATTGAGATGTGATCATGGTAGTTGTGATCGCAATTTAAGCAACTGCAAATTTTACCCCGAAAAAAATTTCAAGGCTTCAAAACATGCAAATACAATTCAGTTACATGTTTCTAACTAACCCGGATAAGATTCTTCCTTTCTCTAAACCCGCAAAACTCGCCAAAAGCAACCAAAAAACAGCACAAGCCGTGTGATCAATGCTAGAAACATTTCTGCGAGAAGTTATGTGTGTCATATCAGGCTGACTCCAACTACATAAGATATTTCACACGCTGTAATCTAAGAATATTCACAAGAATATTTTCAGCCTAATGATCGGCAGAAAAATAACAAAATTCAGCCTCGGATGGAAAAAAATAGTGTAGTAGTGTAAAAGCTTTACATGTAAAAAATCATTATAAGAGTATTATCACAGGTTATGATAACTTACCTAGTCACCGTGACAAAAAGATGGATGTACTTTTTCAGATCTGTTGCTCAGTTGTGAGATTAACTAATGCTTTAATCTGAAAATACACAAACGTATGAAAACATTAAAGAATGGACATATTCTATCAAGCTCTCTTTTATATCACACAGACTAGCGGTTCATTTGTATTCGCAACTGAAAATGGATATTGTTCATCCGAAACATGTATTGTAAACTTAAAATTTTGTGCTTCTACCTCAAAGTTATTTCATGTCTGCTATTGATTCGCAAATTAAAGAGTGAATAAAAATGAAAAATAATTTCTAGCTCTCTTCGGTTTTCTGGAAAATAAATGAAGTAACAGAGAATTTACTCTGAAGTGTAAATTTTAGTGCTAATTTAACCCATGAATAACCCACTGGGCGTTAGCCCTAGTAAAGGGAATCAGGGAACCACACGAGGTAAAGAAAAAATTCATAAAAAATTCATTCACAACATTCATATGTACCCTTACTTTCTCTTCGCCGCGATTCACCATCTAAATCGACCCCGACTTTCTCTGTCCGACCTCGTAGCTCAGTCGGCAGAGTGACGGTAGATCTAATCCGGAGGTCGTGGGTTCGATTCCCACCGAGGTCAAAAAGATTTTTTCTTTACCTCGTGTGGCTCCCTGATTCCCTTTTCTGGAAAATATATTGTGGAGAAAACATGTACCGTAACATCTGACCACTAAAGTAAACAGGACCACGGTGCTGATCGATTCTTCTGGCTTGGGTTGAAGCAAGTCACCAAATGATTTTCTCTCCCTCAAACAATGAGCTTATTTATAATGGCAAGAAACGTACAACAGGATGTTAATTCCATTCACTGTACCATAAAACGGAAACCAGAAATCAGAAAACAGAAAATCGGAAACCGCAAACCAGCCAGTCTCTTTATGACGTTATTAGGACCGCTGAGGAGGAATAAAAACAACTTAAATAAGCCAATGTTACTGTTCGACTAGTGCGTTGCGCTTCAAGAATAATACGTGCGGCCCTTTTCTGCATGCGGAGAACTCTCTCGAGTGCCTCTTTGTTGCACATTGTCCATACTTAGCTTGCATACAGCATAAGTGGTTTTATTATTGCGTTAAAATAGATTATTCTTTGGTTTTTCTTTAAGTAGGGGCTAATATGACGTAGGAAGCCAAGTCGCTTCGAAAGTTTACTACAAAGTTTATCAACATGCACCTCGTAAGTAAACAGGCAAATGATTTCATGCGCCTCGATACTAAACAGGCAAATGATTTCTAGCTCTTACGGCTTTCGCGAAAGGTTGACTATCGAAATTTATACTTCGTAGAGAAAATGATCTCCATGTAAACATGACAACACTACTGGGTTCCAACGATTCACCATGCATTCCTTTTTGCTTTAAATTCACCAAAACGAGCTTCTTGTTTACAGGAAAAAAAAAACACGCAACCGGATGATCATACCATTCACTGTGCCGTATACGGAATCCGGAAACCGCAGGCGGAGCAATCTCTTCATAACATTATTGAGACGAATAAAACACCTGAGAGGCAGCAAATTAATTAAACCAGGTTATGAGATGATTTCACTATTACTGATCCAATATTTTCTGAGTTATGGACCGGGTACATATATTCGCTTAAACTCTTTCAGTTATCAAGTGGTGTACAACATCTTATTGACCAAGTTTATTTGCTTACGGTCTTTCCTGCACATACCTCCAATGGGTCTCCGTATCAAGAGAAAAGCATGGGGGGGGGGGGGGCGGAGGGGGACTCCCTTATAAAAAGGACGAGGGTGACTGCACCTTTCAGGGGGTTAAAAAAGCAGTTTTGGCATCTCTTAGGGTGCTCCCAGGCTACTTTTTTAGCCTGCGAACAGGAACCCGGTGAAGACAGTAGAAATGCGGTTAGTATCTTTCAGGGTATTTTGCTGAAAAAGATATGACCGGAGATATGTGTTATGTAAACATTGGTACCTCATTGGGGTTGGCGGGGAGGGGGGGAGGGGGGGAGGGGAGAGTAGGAATTTCAACGTACGCCCACAAAACAGGATCTTGGTCCCTCTTAGGGTTTCGTTTTAAGAAATTCTAACGAGAACCCCCCCCCCCCCCCCACCGTCCTTTATAAATGGAAGATTCCCGGGGCTTGAAAGGCCCTTGCTCTCCTAGCATTACCCTTACTCTCGCGCTTAGCTAACAAGATATATTTAACTCATGTATGGGAAGTAAAAAAAACGGATGTTTTGGTAAGACTTCTTAAAGCTTTCACAAAGAGACAAAATAACCGCAAAGAAATAATTTATGAATATTTTAGTTGGAGGACACCAGTTGGAATTGAAACAATTTTTTCCTGTTTCATGAATCGATCTATGCACATTTAACCGTTTCAGAAACCTGTCAATCATTCTATTTTAACAATGGCTTGTATTTTTATAAAAATCCAGTTGTGGGGATTAGAAGATCAGTTCCTTCTTATGGATTAACTGCACCAGAGGTAAGACTTAGATCGTTATTAGGTCTGGTACAACATGTAATTGTTTATAAGCCAACTTGCAGCAATTTAAAGACCTCGAAAAGATTTCTATCTTTATGTTTTCAGATTTTTGGAATTAAGCACAATTCATTTGCAAAGCTATGTCACAGGACATGTCACAGAGACAGGGTACAGACCGGCCTGATCCGTATGACAGTCAGCGAAATTCCGAGCCCACTAACTGCTCTCTGGTTAACACTGTTCAAGCTGATGATAACGATCAGGCATATCAGAAAGCTAGAGAATATATCAGCCAAGCGCCTGCAAGTCACTGCTGTACATTTGAAGGAAGAAACGTGAAACAGTGGCAGTTACCTCCTAATGCTAGGGTGCAGCTTAGGGAAAAGGATGGTTCAACATTCTATTACAATTGCACCGAACTTCCCTTGGACTGAAATGTTCCAGCGATGAACTGGCGAAGGAAGCCTGCAAGGGAGTGTTTTCATTTCGTACAAAAGAAAAGAACATTATTAGCTAAGTCATATTGTTATACGTTTATAACCAATTTGAGAATTACTTCCTAGCTTACTGTGCTGATGTGAAAAACTGAAACTGGTTAAAGACTTTAAACAGTATAATATTTTAGTGTACTGTTGAATCAAGAGTGTTGCTCAAACTTTACCGTAAGATGGTGTGCTGGTTTTTTTACTTTGGTTTCTCTTTGAAAAGGTAAATGGCGACCATTTATAATGCAGTTTGTTGTTTCTTTGAAGTAGGTTTACTAATAACCAGTTCATGTGGTTAAATAACAGTGTAATACTGAGTTTGTTATACCATAGAGTTAGTCTCAACATAATAACTCGTATGTGATTGCTTATAACTGATTGCACTTCTTCATTGTCTACTTATTTCGTCTGCGTGTTATTGACTTGAAAGACCGCTTCTAATAAAGAAACGTAAAACGTCGAGTACATACGTTTGTGTCCACCGAAGTCATACTTCACAGAAACTAAATTTCGGAAGCAGCGAGAAACCAAATCAGGTCCACTGAAGCTAGTGAATCGTCAACCAAACCGTTTCGGTGTGGTACCTCAAATCAAGAACCCTAGTTCATAAAGGTTTTCATAAACTGAGGCCCCGTTTATATGGAGATAAGTTGTCCCGGGTAGAAGGGTCACCCGCCTTGCCGAGCCAACTTCTTACTACTTTTTACATGAGTAAAGTTGTCCTGGTTGAGCGAGTCAAAGTTAACCCTACTAAGTTATTCAATGGCCCTGCTTAACAATTCATAACTTCGATATCCCTCTTTCCGCTGGATTTCTATTTTTCAAATCACCCACACCGGTCACTGCTAACTTAGATTTGACTTCTTTGATAGCAATTTAAACCACAATGTTCGTTTTTAAGATAAAACACGGACTTCAATTTCCGTGGAGTTGTCCCGGCTGACCGAGCCAAAGTGTTTATATGGAGAAAAGTTGGCCCGGCTAGGAGGGTGACCCTACGTTCCGGCTAGCTGGGTCACCCTTCTAGCCGAGCAAACCTTTTGTTTCTCATGTAAACGGTTCGCCAAGTTTTGTAAGGAAATGTATGAAAAGTTGGCTCGCCCAGGGTAGCTCGGGTAAGCGGGTGACCCTTCTACCCGGGACAACTTTTCTCCATATAAACGGGGCCTGAGAGTTCATTTGATGTTATTTCGTTCGCGTCACAATGTAGTCCTTGTGAGCAATTAGGACTATTTTTAGCCAATGTATGTGAGCTTGAAGTGTTTAAGATCATATCACGCCTTATATTGGCTGTGATTTGCTTCAGCGCTTCCTGGCGTTTTGACGGCTGAAAAGTATAGACTGCACATTGCTTGAATGTATGATCACCCTAGAACGAATCCATTCGACGCATATAGTTTGTTTGCATGCAGTACAGATCGCTGACATAATTGCTCTGCCTACAGGCGATGTTTAGAACGAACGATGCGATACATTGAACTAATCACACTGTTGACGGGCTCTTTGTTTGTAATTATGTCATGATGGGTAAAGAACTGTTCCTCTGTTACTGAGAGCTTGGTAACAGTTGTGGAGGATAAATATTTACATGCCGTTTTGTCCGCTCTGTGGACTGTTAACAGCACGCGAAGTTTCGGCGCCAATTGAAAGAAATTTTCATGGGGCTTGAGAAAAAAAAATTGCTCAAGAGAAACCAACTACGATATTTATTGACAAAACTATTATTTTTATTCTTGCAAAAAATTGGGGAGGGGCTAAAGCCCCCCCCCCCTCCCTCCAGCCCCTCCCTCTGCGCGGTCCCTGTTATTACATCAAACGAAAAGCTCCTTGATTACAGTTGTTAATTACGCCGACATAACTTACCTTAGCGCCTGCGTGCCCGTGTAGCAGTCCTGTTCTAAACAGAGATGAAAACAGGCGAACCACTCAATTAGGAACAACAAAGCGAACGAAGTTGTTTGTAGCTTCCAACGAGAACTGACACGGTTGTTTGACAACGCGGAATTTATTTCAGGTCAAAACAAAAGACGACACGGTTTTGGTCATTCTGGATAAAACTGAGACAGCGCCAAAAACACATCTTTCGCATCACACCCGCAGTGATACCTTTCAGTAAATTGGTTTAGTCAACAAAAATGTTACGATCACTATATTCCAGGCACATCAAATTTGAGAACCCAGAGAAATCATATCATGCAGTGCCAGTTTGTGGAATGACGGTTTAGCGTCTTTGTAGTGCCTAAAGACGGCTCTTTGGTGCTTTTACAATGAGTTTGAAGGGTTAATACGTACAGACCGTACAAACTGAAAAAAGAACAATTGTACCTTCTTCCTTAAGAAACAAACAACGAAGAAATTTTTTACTCAACTTTGTTTAAGATTTTGTGCCCTTCCTTACCCCCATGCACTCAACAACAACATTATGCTAATATTAACTTTCATTCAAAACAACCTCTGAAGCAGTAAAACTTTGGTGCTGAAACAGCGTACAGTTTTAGATAACTAGTGCATAGTCAAAGCAAAAAATCAATACAAATCGCTGTAGTTCAATGATACGAGCAAATGTAGTTAAGCGACCCGTCTCCATTGTTTGTGTATTCGTGTTGCATTTACGTTGAAGTTCGCTTAGTTTGAAGCGGCATTCTGTTCTTAGTCAAAGGTAGCTGACTTATTAACCACAATATCATAAGCTTAGCTGTTCTAAACTAGCAAAAATACATTCTATGAATAAATATATTAAAGAAAAAGTTAATTAAACGGAACAACAAACTGGATTATCAATGAAACAACCGCAAATTTTTCGCTAGGATCAAAAACCCTGAAACCAACAGGTATTTCGCTGTGAGTCCATAATATGTTGTAAGCCAGAAAGTTAACTGTCAAAATCAGTTTGATTTTACAGAACTCCGTCAGAAATATTTACCTGTAATAGTTTAAACTAATGAAAATTCCAAAGAGTGGAAAATTCTTTATCGTTTAATGTTTTTCTTTTCTGATCCCCTTCTCTTTAATTTTAAGAAATTCTGTGAAGGTCGCGTATACATAACATCTACCAAGGATACAAAATAAACCCCTTCTACTTCGCTTGTGTTACGATCGTTAAAAGATTCCGGTTTCTGGATACGCTAGAGTGAATGGTATGATCATCCGGTTGCATGTTTCTACCCGTTATAAATTATTTGCATACTGCAAAACTGGTCAAAACTAATGTGATTAGCGTCCTTTTCGAAGTTTGTGGATCTATATCAGTATCTTGGCAACTGCGCACCTACCCCTCCCCTAACCCAACATGCAGCATGAATACAAAAACAATGGAGACGGGTCGCTTAACTACCTTTGCTCGTATCATTGTACTAGAGCGATTTATATATTTTTCTCTTTGACTAGGCAGGTACCAGTTATCTAAAACTCTACTCGACACCAACACCAAAGTTTCACATCTGCTTAAGAGGTTGTTTTGAATGAAAGTTTTGCGCTTAACATTAGCATAATTTGTTGTTGAGCGCAGTGGGGTGGAAGGGCACAAAATCTTAAACAAAGTTGAGTTAAAAATTTCTTCGTTGTTTACTTCCTTCATAAGGAAAAAGCTACAATTGTTCTTATTCAGTTTGTACGGTCTGTACGTATTAACCCTTCAAACTCAGGAGCTGTCTTTAGCTACTACCTAGACGTTAAACCGTCATTCCACAAACTGGCACTGCATGATATGATTTCTCTGGGTTCTCAAATTTGATGTGCCTGGAATATAGTGATCGTAACATTTTTGTTGACTAAAACAATTTACGGAAAGGTATCACTGCGGGTGTGATGCGAAAGATATGTTTTTGGCTCTGTCTCAGTTTTATGCAGAATGGCCAAAACCGTGTCGTCTTTTGTTTTTACCTGAAATAAATTCCGCGTTGTCAAACAACCGTGTCAGTTCTCGTTGGAAAATACAAACAACTTCGTTCGCTTTGTTATTCCTAATTGTGTGGTTCGTCTGTTTTCATCTCTGTTCAGAACAACACTGCTACACAGGCAACGCAGGCGCTAAGGTAAGTTATGTCGGCGTAATTAACAACTGTAATCAAAGAGCACTTTTCGTTTAATGCAATGACCGTTCGGAAGGAACGTTTTCTCTGCAGGATTGTACCAAGAACAAGAAAATGAGTCGGAAACTAGAAAGAGCTATGACTTTTTTAGATTGTTTTCGTGATAGTGTATTTTGAGCAGGGTCCACGACCGTCTGTTAACACACAAATGATACTAACGTTGGTAATAATGGCTAGGATTGAATTAAAGCACGAAAATGAAGAATACAGAAAGTGAGCTTCCTCGCAACTTATTCTGAAGTTAAGGATTTATTTGTGTTCTCGGAATCGAAGTGTAACTATCTTTAGCCTTCTTTCTGCTCACGATCGTTCGTTTTATACTTCTCCTAAATGGTTAGAACATCGCTGCAGTATTGCCGTTCCTAACAGGGGTACCCAAAACATCCTACCACTTGCCACGGATGAACTACAGAAAGCTATTGGCTTCCGTTTCCGGTTTCTGTACACGGCGGTGTTGTAAAAAACCTTCAAAGCTAGAAGTTAAACAACGTCATATAAGCGTTATGAATGTCCCTTTTAATACATATTAGCTAATATTTGCAACACAATCAACACCATCAAGGAGACTCCTAATTTAATAAACAGATCATTTTTTTTAGGGTACTTTGAGTTTTTGCTTGAAAGTAAAGCCTGATAAATTTCAATGAGTAATAAATAGATCGAGGTAGTTTCCAAAAAGAGCGGTTACACGAGAAACATTTACCCTTACCATGTTAGTCAAAGGGAGAGAGTAAATTATCTCGCAGCGTTATCCCTGTTGCACCCCAGATGTACAAATCCTCCATGCCATGATTCAGTTAGTAAGGGTACATATGAATGTTGTGCCGCGTAGCACTATGAACACAAATGATGTAACAGAGAATTAACTCTGAAGTGGAAATTTTAGTGCTAATTTAACCCATGAATAACCCACTGGGCGTTAGCCCTAGTAAAGGGAATCAGGGAGCCACACGAGGTAAAGAATAAATAATATGTACCCTTACTTTCTCTTCGCCGCGATTCACCATCTAAATCGACCCCGACTTTCTCTGTCCGACCTCGTAGCTCAGTCGGCAGAGTGACGGTAGATCTAACTCTGAAGTGTAAATTTTTAGTGCCAATTTAACCCATGAATAACCCACTGGGCGTTAGCCCTAGTAAAGGGAATCAGGGAACCACACGAGGTAAAGAAAAGATCTTTTGACCTCGGCGGGAATCGAACCCACGACCTCCGGATTAGATCTACCGTCACTCTGCCGACTGAGCTACGACGTCGGACAGAGAAGGTCGGGTCGATTAATCGACCCCGACTTTCTCTGTCGGTTGTCCGTTGATCTAATCCGGAGGTCGTGGGTTCGATTACATCATTCATGATTAAGTTAGTCTACTGAGCCACTTGGAGATTATCAGTTATTATATGTATAGGGGGATTCATGCTTACGTCATTGTTTACATTTTTGCTCCTTTGCATACGACTTTGCGCAAAGAAGAAAACTTGTTAGGTATATATTGACTTCAGCCAGTTAAGGAGCTAGTGAAACTTGATACATGGTTAAAGTTTTACCTGTTTGGGTGTAATATTCAGCGAGACATCGTCTTTCAAAAATTGCAAAATTTCTAGGTGGCAAAAGGGCTAATGGGCTGATACATTCTTTGTAAAACTTTGAGCTTTTAAACCCGCGTTGCACAATAAGTATTCAATACATCAGACTCATATTTATTGACAGAGTAAGTCGTACTATGAACTTTCAATATTCAGAACTGATTTATTTGTGACTCCATCAGAAACTGAATTGCTTATGCTAATGACGCAAATATTGTAAACAAGGATTCCCCTATTGATTAATACATGTATGTCCCAAAACTTATTTAATCTGAATCTAAAGAGTTGAAGAAAGAGAGACTTTTAATGTTAATTAGCAACCGGCTCATGCTTTTCCCGAGCTTGTCTAATTGAAATGGATTATTTTATTTTGTTATATATTTCTGTAAGTCAATGAACCGAGTGCTTGGAAATCCTCAAATCTGAGTAAAAGTAAGCGCTTCGTTTACGAAAAGCCTTTACTGTAAATTTGTGCAGAGAAGATGAAATTACTGAAGATATTTAACCCTAAATAAACTTCGATGAAATAAAAGTTACAACAAAGCGAACATAACAACACTTTTTTCTATATTGCAATCGTAGGATGGGCTGTAACAATAGCACTGAGGAGTCGTCAGAGCGAGGTAAGCTCATTTTTTCTTTTAAAAACACATTACTAGGTTACTATTAGCGAGACTTTAAATAGCCGTTATTTGTATTCGGCTATGTTGCTTGAACTATTCCCAAGGGTTTCCATATACAGTTCTTTTAGAGAAAATTGACACAGCCATACTCAGTTAGGGTTCCCTGAACAGAATTGCTCCAATAATAACTATTTTGTCCTTGCTTCAACTTAGAGTTTATGTGATAATTATTTTCATCGTAAAAGGTTTTAATTTAGGGGTATCATGTGATCATGAGTTTATCGAGAGTTTTTTTTACTCTGGATGAGCAAAACATGACCTGATAAATAAGAGACAAATCTTAAAGCCTACTCGTAAAGTCATAAAGCTTACCTTTGCAAAGCTTACTTTTGTGTCTTCACCTATGCTGAGTAAACATTCAGCTTTTCCACTCCACGAAGGTTTAGCATCTGAAGTGCCTTCAACTGCAACTGAATTTGCATCCTTCACAAGGTCAGCAAAAGGAATTCTTTCCAAGGGATTAGCCACTTCACTATCTTCACTGCTATCACTTTCGGGGTTTGAAACTTGTTTGGCCCAAAGCAATATGGTTCAAGGGTTGCCATAACCCAGAGTGGTTGTTAAAAGGCTTGTCGAAAGCCTTTTGGACAAAATCTCTTGGACGAAACGGCGTCACGAAAACGCGGCCTGGCTGCTAAATTCTGTTTAATATGGCGCCAACAAAATCGAATTTAGGCTTTCCGTGGAGATGAATTTCATAAGGAAAAACTGAAACTTCGGGGAGAAGTTTTTACGGTCTTGGAGTGACCTCCTTAAAAAAATATTCACTTTAATTTCAGGTTTGCGAAGTCTCTTTTGGTTTCGAATGTTTACTTTTCACGGCCATTCACGGCAACCGAAACTTCCTGAAGCTGATTCGAGAACGAAATTTCGGTAGTTCAAAACCTGCTATTTCATCTCCATGACAGAAATAGAGGAAAATAAGCCAATTTTTGAGAATGCTTAGGAATATCTAAAGGTTACACAACCAATACACCCTTCTCCAAAATGGCTGCCGAAAATTCAAATGAGTTAAAATAGGCTAAAATTAAAAACGTATACCAGCACTAGAAAGAATACCTTTACTTTAGTAAAAGTGCAAAGTTTCAGCATTTCAGGTGTCATATCAGCTGAGAAAAGGTAAGTTGAAAATTGGAAAATTTACAGACGTTCTGCATTATACCCCCAGTCATACAATCGTCTCTAAATTTTTCAATTTTCAACTTACATTTTCTCAGCTGATATTACACCTGAAATGCTGAAACTTTGCAGGGTTACTAAACTAAATGTGTTCTTTCTAGTGCTGGTATACGTTTTGAACTTTGACTTATTTGAACTTTCGGCCGCCATTTTGGAGAAGGGTCTATTAAGCGCACTGCGCAGAATAAGTTTTGTTCAGATACTTAGCTATATGAGACATGTTATGCAGTTCTAAGAAAAAGTATAAAAACTAGGAATGCAATGCCTACTTGAGGGCTTTTTAAAAGGCTAGTGTTATTCCATTGGGTTAAAGTATTGCCGTCTTTCCTTTAGTCAGAAAATAAAAAGATAAAAATACAATAGCGAAAGAGTTTGGAAGTACTTTCGCACGTACTTTCGTACTTGAGCCTGCTGTCTTAACTACCCAGCGCTTCTCTACAAACCGATTTAATCAATCAATAAATAAAAAAGTTGTCAATGTCAGCAATTGAGAAGTTATCTGCTTGGTAAGCGGGAAGCTCAAAGCGGGAAGCGGGAAGTTCAAATCCTAGCGTGATGGTATTTTTTTTCTTTTTTTTTTACAGTCTTTCATTTTGTCTTTTAATTAACTCTTTATTTTGGTTAATTTTTATTGAAAGACAGCGTTTGCCTTTCCTTTGCGCGCTTGTGTGAAATAAAAGGAAAAGAAGAACAAATAATGACTGAGAGAACAACTGAGAAATGGGAAATAACTCTCCTTGAGAACTGAAATAAAATCCCAACTGTAAGTTGTACAAGAATTATTGAAAACATAATATAGGTGCAGACAATACGACATGAAACGATACGCCCAACAAATGTTGCATAGTGCTGGCAGTGTTCGCCATTGAAGGCCTAGGATCGGGCGGAGGATCACTCGAAATTACTGGTACTCAGTCTACCCATAGGGCAAAATATGTTCCCTGAGGTCTGTCACGTATTATCTTGTATATATACATATCCACAACATTTGCCCTGACTTAGCGGACTTAATGTATTTGTAATCCCAAAAATGTAGCATGCTAAGAACCAATCATTTTCGAGAATTTTGTGACTTTATAAAATGTAAAATAGTTTCAAAACTGAGAGTATTCATCGGTAATATAGATAATCGGCAGGCTTCCCTTGAAATTTTAGATTAATGTTCTAAATATTGATTTGTGATTGTAGAATTTTGCATAGTCAACGTTCATTTTTTTCGCAGACAGCGTTCCAGAGCCGATTGCCTTCTATCCCTTGAACGGCAAGTATGAAACACGGGAAATAATAGGTCGGCAACCCAACGGCATCCATGATGGTGTTGATCTAGCAGATGGTCGTAATGCCCAGGCCAAAGGCTCATACCGATTCACAAAACAAGCCGGCGACAGTTATATTGAGTTCCCAATCAATGGAGGGCTAGACGTAAAGGATTCCATCACAATATTATTTTGGATGTATCCTCAGTTCACAGACGGACCAATCTTCAAATATGAGAAAAGTCTCTGGGGTATTTATATGAGGATGGCATCGGGAAAGCTGCTCGTCCAATTTTCTCACAGAAATTACGAACACACGCCGCCACAGTTGGGGATTACTGATCAGCCTCTACCACTAAACCAGTGGCATCATGTCTGTTCGTCCTATGACCACGAAACTGGTGAAGCAAGTCTGTGGTTGAATGAGAAACAAATTAAAATGCAGAAAAATATTGAGGTTGGCACGCGTCTTGCTACTCAAAATAATGTCATACTAGGTACCAAAGGTGGTGAAGGACCGTCTTTTCGGGGAAGAATCACGGCCATGGAAATCTATAAGGTCGCCTTGACTGGGAAACAAATAAATGCAATAGGTAAGGCTACACAAGGTAACTTAAACTTTCAAACTGAATTTATTTTACCGCTCATTTTAAAAGTCAAGAGTTGGTAGTTTTATCGTTTCCTTGTCCCGTCATCCTAATCCTATCTTTCAAATGGTTATTCCTGCATAATTTGCGAACATCGATTCCAATTTTCAAATCCTAAGGGTAATCATCAAGTGTAGCCCTTACAGTCGTCTGTTCAGTGACCTGGCCTTTGAATGGCAGTGAGGCTGAAGATGACCTTGTTATGATACAGACCTCGGTGCTTCTGTTGGGAAAATCAAGTTGTTCTTACGTTAACTAGCTGGAATTGAAATGGGAAAACCACAGAGGTCTGTATCAAGGCAAGGTCATCTCCAGCCTCGCCTGAATTCATGGCCAGGTAACTAAGTACACATGCTGTAAAATGCCCTATTGCGTTTTTGGCTGCCGTCAATCATACATGGGATGTTACTAAAACGAGGAATGGGGAATGGGGAATGGGATGGGAAATGGGGAATGGTAAATAGGAGATTCTTGTTAAAGTGGAATGAAATTTTTTCAGCAGCTATTATCACATTTTTTTGGAAATGTTTTGCACGAAAATAAAAGGGGATTTACCGATAATAAGCAGCAAACGGAAGGGTGACCTTCCTTTTTCGTTATTTCAGTACCTGAGCAATTAGCTAAAGGATATTTTCAATCGCGTTCTCGGCGGTCGAGCTTCCTTTGATCAGCACCAATAATCTAGTACGAGATTGAAATATTGTGAGTATAAGCGCCAGCAGAGATGACGATGAGAAGAAAAGCTTAAATATGGAAAACCCATGGAAATTCATGACAGGGTAGTTTTGGCATCACGCGCAGAGAATAATTATGCAAGTTACCGAGGAAAACCTGTCAAATTCATAACCTTCGTGGCGCGTCTGCCGGAGGAAACAAGCGCCGGTAATAATTGGCTTTTTTCAGTTGCGCCTCAGAACAATGAAAAACCCATTTCAGCATTTATTAGACATGCTCTTATCTTCCTGGAGTAGTAAAACCTCAATTAAACTATTCTAACTCAACTTCGCTACAGGTGATTACAACTCTAGTAGCCTCTAATTCGGAAAAGACAATTAGACTTGCCTCGGTAATTTAGGGATCAAGAAAATTTTCCGTCTTTAACGTTCAGAACAAAGAGGTCACATGGTTTAGAGATGTCATCACCATTTACTATTGTTATATTACGACCCTAACTTTGAACAAATGGCAATTTTACAATTTTTTAGGTCTAAAGGTACATCCCGAATCTTTCAAATAAAACTGCCTTCACAGCTGCTGGTGTGTTAACTGGAACAATTATTGAACTGAGTAGCTGAAAATTGTGGGTTGTTTCTCTGCACACACTGCAAGGACATATGATAATATCGTCCTAAACGCCATGACTTAGTCTGCTTGTCGAAATACCGGTCAGTTTTGGGTCTCACAAGAACAAACTGATTATCAGGCGCAGAGGCAGGCAGAAATTCATGTTTACACCCAAAGCACTTTCTCACATTACCCCATATGGTACCCACAACATAATTGCAATCTGACTTTGGGAAAGAGGGTTTGGGCGTCCTAGCTCAATTATAACGAGCTTAGGGAGTTTGAACTTCCATAGCATGGCCTTGCCGTGAGTCCATTTCTTCTATTACAACTTCGATTTGTGGCATTGGGCCTTTGCAACGCTTGCGTGGTTGATTTGGTTTCCTTCCTACATAGTGGCGGTCTCAGTGTTTACCCTCTAGATTGATTTTTGTCAAATTTAACCTTCGTTTCTTAGCACTGCAATACTGCAAAAACTGTGAACGCAAACCCACTTTTTCACTTACAGCTAGAGCATGCGAGCAGATTACGGATGATTCCATCCCTACACATGAACATTTGACAACTGCTGAGAGTGTGTCACTGCACTCTACTGAATGAAACTCGCGAGTTACTACCGCTCAAAACTAAATAGACTGGCGTTGCCGGGGATTGTTTCTTCACAATAGGGTGCACACTGAATCGCACCAGGAGAAGTACAAAGTTTGGCAGCCTTTGCCCACATGTTCTCAAGAACTACCTCGTCAAGGGGGCTTTGTACCTCTTTCCAAGAGACGGATAAACCAGTTGATTGCAACTGGGTTGCAGTTCTCACTCCTAAGCTCTGAAGAGGGCTGTTGTCCCCTTTGCAGCACCTTAAGCATGGCCAGGCCTCTGCTTGCTAAACCACTGATCAGTGCTAAGCTCAAGATGCGAGTACTTCAAGCTGTACTCACCACATCCAGTGATAGCTTTGACGAAATCGTTTTCATAATCTTTTCTAAGTTCTTTCATGTCCTGGACAAACTGAGGCCAGGATACTTCTCGATAACGTTCTTTGTGCGTAACATAATTGTTACTCTCAGAGCTATGGGTGTAAAACTTTGCTGGTGGGGAACCCAAGCCTACCGGGTGTCGGACCAAGAAACCTGGGGACGAGGTTTTGTTATTTTTGGTGAGCAAAAAAACAAAGAGCTCATTTTCTCCTCCTCCTCTTCTCCTGCACAAGAGACAAGTTCGTCACACATTTGAAGTAGGAAAACTTTATTTCAAATGAGCTAGTCATTTACACAATTTTTTTACGATCGGTGATTTTCCCATACAATTCTCTATATACACAAGCTGTCGCATACACCACGTATTTTGAGCTTGAGGAGCCTGTGGGAAGCCCATTAAATTTCCTCATTTTTGATATTTAACTGGCGTTAGTCAACTCAATCCACGCCTTCAGCCAAAAGTGTTTAGCTTAATTCTCGGCTCGTACTACAGTACACTTTGTTTATTATAAAAGTAAAAGTCTCAACGAAAGAACATTTTGAGCTTATTCAGTGTATGCTGTTTTCATAAGGTAGCAAATGGTAGAACGATAAATAAGTGGTCAACTTTTGATTCATAAGCATGCTGATGCCTACTCGAGTGACAAACTGTTTTGGACGTCCATCAAATTTGTTCATTTTTGACCTTCAGCCCTTTCTAAAGCGTTTAGCTTAAGGGCCGACCATTTAACTCTTGAGGGGGGGGGGGGGGCGGGTTCTTGGTCAGAAAGTTACCTGGTGTGCAGGATATTTTTTTTCCTCCTAAATGCTCTGCGGGATAGTTTTTTTCTCTTCTCATTTCTCTGCAGGATTTTTTTTTTCTCAAAAAAGTGTGGTGTTTACATTTACAGAATGTATTTACATTTACATTATGGTTATTGCACTTATAGTTCTAATATGGAGCTGCAAAGCCTTAAAATGTTGTAAGCTATACAAAATCATTCTTGTATAACTACATGTTTTCGGAATTATATTCTTTAGAATCATTTAATATTACCTATTAAATAACAATATTCTCATGTTATAAAATGATGCTCCAAAGGAAGGCTTGAAAATGTTTAGCTTCTTAATTAATAAACAAAAATAGCTAAAAATAACAAAAGCAGTTCAGAAATGCTCATAGCATGGTAATTACTGCTAGAATCAATAGTTACAATTTAAAAGTGGACTGAAATCTCCAAAACAAATGTGAAAGCAGAATTAGAGTTAGTTGATCGTGGTCTAATTTGAAAAATAGCTCTACTAATTTTTGTTCGCTCCGACGAAGGGCTAGCGCTCGAAACGTCAGCTTCTGAATCTCTTTACGGTGGCTAATTCACATTATCAACTCAGTTGATAAAACCAAATTATCTTGTAATACTCCCACCGACGCAGCACCACAGTTTCTTTAGAAACTTATCCCTTTACTAATTTTTGTTCAGCCTCTTTATAGTCCACTTCTAAATTGAGTACCTCAAAGTTGAACATAACATTGTTATGTTATTATATTGTTATATGTTATATATTGTTTTATGTTGTCTCATATAAGAAATTACAAAAACCTTATTTTTCAATACAAAATATTACACAAAAATGCTTTAGTTGAAAAGATTAAAAATGAACAAATTATTTTTCTTTGTCTGACATGACAAAACTTGATTCTTCAAATAGAAAAGTTTACCTCCAATACTGCTTGTGATAAGCTGACGAGTTTGGATACAGTGCGAGCCAGCAAGCCAGAAATCCTTCCTAAGTACATTATGTATCCCTTCCAGATATTATAGTATATCTAATACACTATAATAGGGATAAATATACTATGCTACGTTCTAAATACACTATAATAAGGGATACACCAAGTACTTACCAAATCCTTGATCCCAATAACCGTAAGCTACCTAAGGAACTGTAGGCTAACTGCAGTGCTAACTAGGCTAGCCAATGTGTAATTTAGACTAACCGTAATGGCTTGCATGACTCTTATGACTTGGAGCCATGTGAACCGAGCAAGTAAGAAATCCCTTATCCCATTATAAGGGCAAACCGCAAGCTACCTAAGCTAACTGTAGACCAACCGGTGTGTTGTTTACGCTGACCAGAGTGTTAATTAGGCCAGTCAATGTGTTACTTTAATAGCCTAACCAGAGTGGCTCGCTGGCTTGCAGAGTATCCGGTAAGGCTTCCCACATAGGTTCTGGATCACTAGAACTGACGTTGTCTTCGCCATCGGTAGCTGTTATAACGTCAGAGTCGCTAAAACATCCAAACAGAGATCGTGTAAATTTGTTAGAAGTGCACTATTTTTGAACCGGTTCCGTCGGTGTAAATTAATCTGTGCTGAAGTCTTAAGCTTGAGTTTCGCACTCAACTATAAGCTTACTCAAAAGTGAGCCGAGTGTCTCAAGCTTACTCACCTGTCGGTGACGACAACATTCACAAGGGCACTTTCTTTGCCTAAAGAGTAATATTCTTTGATTAATTTTGGTTACTTTTAGAAACTAATATTTGTAAAGACTGACCAAAATACTGTTACCTTCCATGCTGGTGAGACTGTTGATGATATCACCGAGCTGCGACCCACGTGCACGTCAAAGAGAATCCGGAGTATTGCGCCATTCTTGTATTTGCGGAGTATTTTCAACGATGCACGCACTCCAACTTTTCTGTGATTATAACGCTGACCACTATTTCCCATTTCACATTTCCCATTTCCAATTCCCTATTCCCTATTCCCCACCTGCATTCCCCATTCCCCATTCCCCATTCCCCATTTCGTTTTTAGTAACATCCATCATACATGTAATCATGACGACAAGCAGCGAACGTTGACAAAATAAACAAACAAAATAGATTGAAATCTACGTTATAGATGGTTTCATTGGTTTAAACTGATCATCAGACAAGTGCCAATCCGAGGGAACTACCGGCTGGATAGTATTCCGGAAGCTGTCACCACATAGAAATCGAGGGCAAATAATCTAATTGTTTTAGCAGAATTCTTAATGAAATTTGCTTGAAATAACCATTCCAATTATTTCTGGCCATTGTATTAAACTTCAAGCTTTAGCTCGAACTGATTTGTCAACTTTACATTCCCAATTGTGGGTGCGCTTATCATTTTTCTTCCGCGTGTCAGTTCAAAAATCATATTGAATTATTTTATTTATTTTAGATGAAAGCCGTTTAAGTCAAATGTAAACTTTGAATAAGAAAACAGACAAAAACCCACTTAATACAATTTTGATTGTTTATTTTATATAAGCCCGCTTGTTTCCAGGGAAATTTTCACGGACTACTATCCATGCGGGAATTTTGCTCGGACGGGTAATATGGGCTGATAGTATCTCTCTGCGGATGAGCACTATCGCATCACGTGATCAATTTAAAGCAATAAGAATCGGAGAAAATACAGTGGTGAGGAATAATACTTGAAAGAAACCCCTTCAATAAAGAGCTGTCAAGCAAAGTAAGTTCTCCGAAACTTAACAATTAAAAATTGAAAGTAATGGAAACAGATCTTTTGTACTAAATTCAAGCCATGAAAGCTATGAGAGAGAGAGAGAGAGAGAGAGAGAGAGAGAGAGAGAGAGAGAGCAAAGAGATCGAGAGCGCTCGCCTTCCACCAATGTGGGCCGGGCATTGAAACAAGTTTACTTTATATTTTGTTACTGGTGCGTTGTGTAACCAGCTCTTACCGACCTAATAAAGATGATGACGATCAAGGTGGTGATGTGGCCTGGGTTCAGTATTCCTTTATAGTACCGTATATGGGTTGCCGAAGGAATTGGTTGTTCACCCATCTCGCCCTGCTCGAAGGTTTTTCCCTTGGTCCCCCGGTTTTCGTAAAATCTCAGCTACACACCAGGTTACCGCGTCTGCATTAATTCCAGCTAAAACAGATGTGGCTCATCTCCAACTAATTTATTTCTTTTATTCATTATTCATTTCTTGAACGATTTATAATTCCTTATACTTTATTTATGTATACATTGAAATTATTTAAAACTTGAATGGAAATTTATTTACATCTCTAACAGAAAACAGGAAGAAGGAAAAAGAATTGATGGATACCATTGAGGAAGGTAAATTTAAGGATATCGAGAAAGAAGTTACGCCACGGGCATTCCAAAATTGTGAATCCAGTTCGCTACGAATGGGGATGAAGGTATGTGCAATCGTTATGATCTCCAAGTGTAAATAGATGATGAAAAGGTAACAGTTGGAATACTGTGACAAGGGTTACCTTATAGAATGAAATAAATTCATTGGTTTATTGTGATAGTTCTTGCTATCCCACCAAAAAAGAGTGAACAAATAACAGAACAAAGTAAACCTTTTCGGTAGGAAGATATGATATTTTCAAGAAAGCAGAAGTGCTCCAAGTTTGCTACGTTATCTAACGTTTACAATATTATTGCCATTGGAAACAAAATAATATAATACTGACTAGGTAAGTTGGCTAACTCATTTTGATAGCCACGTCTTTGAACTTTGTAGATAAATGTAACAAAAGTCCTCGCATAAAATATATTGTTTCAAGAAACCATTTCCAGCTTAGTTCTCCTGTCGCCTCGCTTCATATTTAGCCGTAAAGGTATCTTTTATGGTTACACTCAAAGAAACAATTAAAAAAGCCCTGTAATTTCCGTTTTAAATGGTGTCTTGAAGGGTCAAATGAAGCTATAGTCACGCCCTGATTGGCCTCCTTTAGGGGTTCATAAAATTCAAATCTGCCGACAAGTATTCCATCCTTTTCACATGTGAGTACTCCAGCGGAGGCTTGAGGTTGCCTTCCAAGTAATCTTTGTTTTACTATCAGGTGAACTTCGAGCTACGTAACTTGGCAGAAACAAAGGGCGCCGATATAGAAAGATTTAATCAGTTGGCAAACTCCGTGGAAGAGTTCACAACCAGTTTTCTTGATCCAATGAGAGGTGATGACCGACTGCGTAAAAACTTTGGAGATCATCTTCTTGATGAAATCCTTGACGACGCCATCGAGTTCAAACAGAAAAAGGTATCGCTAAAGCAGAAGATCATTTATTTTTTGAATCCTTCTGTTTCTTGCAATAACTGTGCCATATCAGTTCATTTTAGAATTGCAACACTGTGCACCGTTCCATAACTACGTAACAATATAGAAATTCTTTGAAAACTTTTAACGCGGTCTTTTTAATGTCTTTTTGACAACTTTCTGGCTTCTGGCACAGTTTGCCAATGGAGAAGTAACAAGTGTTGGAAACGGGATTAACAATTACAAGGCAGCGAACATTGATCTTTTTAATTTTGTCAAGCAAAGTTCAGCAAACGCGATCACATTTTAATCACTGATCGACAAGTTGACGTTTGAAAAAGAAAAAAAGAAACAACAATACAAAAACAAAAAAAAGAACAGATAAATAACTTGTAACAACCTCTTTTTTCTCTCCCGCAGTTTTTTACTCATCCAGTCACACACGAAGAAATTCATCGAAAATGGCATGGTCGCGAAATAATAATTGAAGAGAAGAAATGGAAACGGTTAAAACCAGTCCTCACCATTTGTTGTGTCTTCGATCTAGCGTTTTCACTTGTCCTGTTTGTTGTGTTTTCATTGCTAAAAACACTAGCAAAGCAAGGTATTTGCATATTTTCCTTGTTGAAGACACCAACAGGTTTGTGTATGAAAGTATCTTGGCTTCGCCTCGAGTCTGACTCTTACGCTTTTTATGGGCTCTCGCAGCTTCAGTATAAAAGTTAAACTACATTGGCTGCGAGGAGAACCCATTCCTGACTACTTAAAGGATTAACTGCCCACCTCCATAACTTGGATTCACCAAACACCTTAACCTAGAAAGCTCTTCAGCTGCAGAATCACAACAAAAACAAATGCTCGCAAAGCAATCCGGTCGACAGAGAGTCTTAGTCTATCGGGGCAATGACTTATATAATTTATATAAAATAGAAATTTACTGTATTTACATCATCATCATCATCATTATCGCCACCATTGTTATCGTCATCATCATCATCGGTATCACCACCACAACCACCACCATTAACATCGTTATGATGATGATGATCATCATCATCATCATTATCATCATCATCATTATCGTCGTCATCATAATCGTCGTCATCATAATCGTCGTCATCATCATCATCGTCGTTTTTGCCATGATCATCATCATCATCAAGAAGGTTTCACAATTGGCAGCCAATGAAGCTCATGTGGGGTTACAATTAACAAATAAAGAAGCCTCGACTGGGCTCTGTTCTGTTGTAAAGCACGCAGGAGCGCTAGAGCACGAAAGAAGTGTAGGGGAAAATGTGAGACGCAGTCGAGTGTTTTTCCCTACTTCTTGAGTGCTCTACCGCTGCCTTCAGAACACAGTCATGTCCAATATACACACACTGATACGGTTCGAAACTACAAGTTTGCGATCCGTACCGTTTGGCAGATCGTAAAAGACACTTTTCGGTCCGTATACAATCGGAAGATTGTACCTCATAATATAAATCACGTGTTATTCAAGCGAAGGGGTCACAGCGGTTTGTCGATCCGTACGGTTTGCACGGATCGTAAACGCAGTTTTCGATCCGTATACGATCGGAAAAATGCATCTTATTAGGGAGTCTTCAATATATATCACATGTTATTTGAGCGAAGTGGTCACAACGGTTTGTCGATCCGTACGGTTTGCACGGATCGTAAACCCAGGTCCGTATACGGTCCGTAAAGCGTTTGAAACAAAAGAATATATCAATCCAGGGATTCTGCCACATCAAACAAGCCAGGTATACATTTATACATCGTTCTTTAAGACAATATGACGCATTTAAAGCGAAAGATAGTATCAATTGAGGGGTACTGCCACAACAAACAAGCCCGATCATGATACATGTATACCCCGTTCTTTAAGCGTGGGCGACGATATGACGCGTTTCAAGTGAAAGAAAATATCAATCAAACTAGGAATACTGCCACAACTAAAGGCGAGCCAGATATGCATGTATAGCTCGCTCTTTAAGCGTGACCGACAATATTTGAAAGAAGCTACAGTTATTTACCACTATTACTTGCTTGCAGCAAGATTGCCCGAACTAACGTCAAAATTGGAAAGACTAGACTGCTCGGACTTGTTCAACTTCGAGTACAGTAGCAACCTTTCAACTTAATACTTGTCGGGTGAGCGATGATACGGAATTGTTGAGGTTCAATTAACTAAGAAAACATTTCCCTTTGTTCTGTACAGAATGTGTGGACTGCAGCTCAACTACATGCACAATTAAATGCAGTCGACTAACAAAAGGTTAGTGAACATTGTAATGTAATATTCATATTATAATCCGTCAGCTCCTATTATAGCTGTAGATGATGACAGCTTCTTCCTATAAGAGTAAAATATTCGTGTTTCCAAATCAGGACTATTTCCTTTGCACATGTGTTGCCAAATGTAGTTGGCGTGATAAAACCGAATTTAAGGAAATTAAAAAGGTACAATTTTATGTGGAAATACGTAACTCAATATTTGCAACTGTTGCAATGTTGCAGTGACGGCTGAGCGTCTGTTCAGCTTCGCAAGTCGAATTATTTAGAACTTTCTTGATACCCAAAGCCATTTAGAAGGGGTTTCCCTGACAATCAGCTACCTTTAGAGAACAGTATCAGAGTAGTGCACTACTTTACACCTACCATACTAGATTTTTATTTTCTTCCGTAGATGTACATCTAACAATGAACATCCCTTGTGTTGTACTAGTATCATCCAGCTTATTTCAAACTATCTTTAATGCTATCTTAAAATATTGCAAGCACTGGGCTTACACTCTGACGTTTGTTACGTATTTAAAATGAAACAGTTATTTCACTCGCCCTTGTGAGATATTACCAGAAAACAAGAAAACCAGAGAATAACTTTACTTACGATCTGGGAGATGGAGAACATCCACTATTCCGAGTTATAGTAAAAAATCAGAATGTGTGAAAATCTATAACACTGATGTGGTCTGTACTAAGAATTAGTTATCCATCCAGTTGCAGATGTTTATCTGAAGTCCTTGAAAGTTCCTTACTTAAAGTTTGTTCGTGACACCTGGAGCTACATAGCCCTCGTTGCATTACATTATGTATTATGCCTAGCGCCATCAACCATACCATTCAGTGGACTGGAATGGGCCATATTCATTTTCTTCCTTGGACGCTTTCTGGTAGAGTGGAAACAGTTTAGCGACATTGTAAAGCGTTTGAAATGTCAAAGAATGAAAAATGGAGAGCAATCGAACTGCACTGCTTTGGACTCACTCTGCATATACCTCAGGTAAATCAGTTATGTTAAGTTTTTTCATCAATTATACGATAGTACCATGAGAGCGCTGATCATGGGTTAGGTTAGGAAGGAAAGAATTGTAGAAAAAACAAAGTGATGTAAAACCAATTCTGGTACCCGGGGATCGGGAGCGACGGGTAGCTGAAGGGTGGGACTCCGATGTGTAAAGGTCGGAGATATTCGTCGTCTCGCTTAGTGTGCGGAAATCTTTAAAGGGGTACACTAGAAGAATAAAAGAACGCTCTCATGTCAGTTTTAAAGTGATATATTTTAACGGCAGATAGAGCTCACGGCCTCTGCCTAATTGGTCTCCTTTAAGAAATTTCGAATGGCAGTCCCCAAGATGGCTCTCCGTTTAATAAGTTTGTTCTATTACGCATTTTAGTGTGATCGTGCAGGGCAACAAATGGATGGCGGAAAGCGATCAAGTAGTTGTGTCAGTTAGTTCTGCCCCCAACTCGCGCTCTAATTGGCTGTTGGGATTTAATGAAGTCATGGCGGCCGGTGTAGTCATCCGTATCCACGGTGCGCATATTTAATGAAACCAAGATGGCGGGGCGCCCTAGTTCCCCTATGACTTTATCCCTGGACCCCTAGTTCCCCTATGACATCATCCCATTCGGGACGTTACCGTTCCCAGCCCCCATGACGTCATGGGTTCCCAGTTCCCCTAGAACGTCATCCCCTTGCTCAAAGTTCCCCAATTCACCCTAAATAACATATCCATCGTGGCGCCCTAAGAAGGTGGTAAACCTAGCTACTGAAAGTATGGGGCAAGGGTTGTTTATATTTGGATCATGATATATTTGCTTCCCCATGTGGGACAACTTACTCTGTCCCCCTAGTGT
>CM042750.1:8681554-8687952 GCA_022496165.2 Catalaphyllia jardinei | reverse complement strand
TACCTACCGTCACAAGGAAAAAAGACCTCTGAATATTTATCATAAATTCCTGAGTTAAATTCACATCATCTTTTATAGCTTTAAATCTCTGAAATTGGAATATAGACTGATCGCACTAAAACTTATTACTTACGGTGATATTTTGATCTACTAAAGTTAATAATGCCGGGGGCTGAGTAATGTAATTATGTAGCCTAGTGATAGGTCATAACCCCCATGATGTCGTTACATGCACAATAGCGTGACAGGTTATGGCTGCGTAGGGACAAGTGCTTCAAATCACCGGAGCTTATCTCGCTTTCTGTAGCATTATTAAAACAACAATTCTTGGGTTGCACGTGACCTCATTTTTTTTCTAAAATCTAAAACAAAAGAGCTACCAAACTTTTATCTTTATCACACATGAGAGGGGGTAAGTTTATATCTGTGAACAACATTTTAGCTTCAAAACAGGCACATTTTAAATTTCAGAGTTGCGTGACAAAACTATGAACGTGTTTCTCGAAAAATATCTACTTATCTCCGGATATTTAGCCTTTTTGGAAGTTACAGTATTAGGAAAAGTGCTTATTTAAATGTTTGCTTGATCAGCTCAGATAATCAGTGGCCTAGATAGCCAAAGTAAGTTCCAGATGTTTACACTATTTTCCGGCCGCCGCGCTATTTCCCGGCCGCCCTCGGAGGTACACCAACATGGCGGCTCCAGTACTGGGCTCTGTAAATTAGTGCAAAATATTTCGACAAATATTTAAAGATCGGCAAGACGTACAGAATTAAAACTTGGAGAAGTGTCTTAATTGATGATCTCCTATAACATAATTATAATTTCTTGAGCATATTCACCAATGGTTTTCGAATTATTATTCTTTTTTTAATTGCGTAACGGTGCAACCCAGGAACTGGAGGTATTTCCACTCTCCCTCTCTGGATAGGATGCAAGTCCATCGCAGGGATACCCCAGACTATCGGCAGGTACCCATTCATTTATAAATATGGATTGAGAGAGGCACAGTGATCCCGGCCAAAGCTCCGCTCGATCCAGACTTCAGCGCGCCAACCATTAGGCCTTTGCCCGTTTAATTAACCACCGAATCTAGAGTACAGCAAGTTTAACCACTGGTATTCTAAGCTTATTTCTTGAGCGTCAGAAATAGGATATGTGCGAAACAACGTAAATAGATAATTACCAAAACCTGCTCCCATATTCCCATACATAATTTTACATTTGCGTTGTTTCGCAATACCGTGTAACGACTCTCGCGCAGCGAGCTTAATTGGGAAACCTGTTTTATTTTTACTTTTTCACTTGTTTTACCTGTTGTGAATTACTTCCTGAAATTCATGCCGCTTCTGAAGGCCGACCGAGTCGATAATTTGAACTGGTAGAAATAAATTAATTTCCTGTCATTAGAAGTTCAGCTTTTAAGGACTACAGCGTCAAGATCAAAGGTTCGACTCCCTTTAGATGTTGAAGTTGAAGCTTTTCAATTCTTTAACGCTTCTGACGAATGAACATGCATCCTTTACTGATTGTCTGGTTATATGTTTTTATTAAGTTTATCAAATTTTGGCTTCAGTAATAAAAGTCTTTTAACACACTGCTTGCACAGCACCAACAAGCAACAGGTGATAAAGTTGCTTGAAACTATACAAGTCTTGATTGTTCTATTATTAGGAACTTGCACTAGAATAAGAAAAGTTTGGAATCAGAGAATTAACTCGAATGCGGGGTTAAAAGCAACATTGACTAATCCGGAGATCACACCTGGGTTGGAATATGATCTAAGAAATATGACATGTTTTTCTTTGTCTCACGTGACAGAAAGTAAACAGTGGGTCATTTAGCGCTCAAATTTAGCCATAGACTGCGAGCAGTCTCTCTTTTGCTCAAAAATCCGTAGGGAAACACGAAAACAACATCTGCGTGCCTTCTCCACTCGCCGCTCGTATGTCACGCATGCCATCACGCTCATTTTCCCTACGGATTTTCGAGCAAAAGAGAGACTGCTCGCAGTCTAATTTAGCCAGTAACACTGAATACTGATAGTAACCCATTGTTTTGCTAGGTCAGAGTTAATTTTCTGTTTTCTACTTTCTTTCTTGAACATTTTACTCCACAAGCAATCACACTTAATTCATTTCACTGTTGCTTGATCTATTGTTACACCTACAGTTAAAGTTCAATTGAAAACTCTCGCTGAAATATTTTTCAAAATTATTAAAGTAAACAGAAGGAACAACTAAAAGTTGTGGACTAGGCTTCTATGTTGACCTATCAACAAGACGAGCTGATAATAATCCATTACAATGAACAAGAATGGTTTACTAAGGATGGAGAAGATTAACAAGGATTACAAACGACGAAATTGAAACAGTTAGGCTAAGCGTTTCAGGAAACGCAAACTTTGACGTATTGTAGCTCCTTTAGGTACGACAAACAGCATATTAATGAACAGCGAGTGTCTGAAATCACACAGATTGCTCGTGGAGTTTGGTAAAAGTGAATTAATTAAGGTTATAAAAAAAAGGATAGATTTGTTTGTCCAGTATAACTAACTCTGAACAACTCCACCGTGTAACACACATAAGCTACTGTTTACAAGGAGAGAGGGTTACCCTAGCAAGCGAGTTAACCCTAGCTGGAGGGCAAAAGATAGCCCGCGTTTACAAGCAAAATTTCACAGGTAGGCTAACCCTACAGCCCAGGACAACTTAAGGTGCGGTTACACTCAAAGGGTCTAGAAACAATTAGAAAGTTAACCCGGGTAGTCGGGTTCACCCTATCCACGACGAAATGTGTGAGTGCTAGAGTAACTCGCTTACTACGGTAACCCTCTCTCCTTGTAAACAGGCGCTTAGTAAAAACACTCTTAATATTGTTAAAGTACATCAAGAAACTCCTTATTAGCCTGCAAAAAACACCAAGTGACAAAGTTACAAGTCACATCATTCCCGACCTTAATTCGCTGGACAAACTACCTATTAGGCTGTTGTAAAACGTGTTTGCCGAGAAATAAATCAAAACAGTAAAAGCAAAAGAAGTTTGCCTTTACTGTGTCTAAACGAAGACCCAAGTCGTTGGAAAACTATTTGTTTCAATACCAAAAAGAACATTGCATTATGATAAAATTCGACGTAGATGTGAGGGAATATCCAGGAGAAACTATAGCTTGCCCGAAATGTTTACATTTATGTTACAACTGGGGAATAAATAACCGTAAAAGGGCTTGGTTGCAAGAAAATATACGACAGATCATGTATTTGAACTGCGGGGAGAGCATTAAAGACATGAACGATCATCGCAGTCACATAAAACAAATTCAAGCTTGAGCTGGATTCAAAATCATAACCACTGCGGTATCGGTGTAGTACTCTGACTACCAAATGAGCTTTCAAGCCACCTGAGAGCTGACCACGTTGTAACTTGGTAATATAATGGTAGATAGTACTGTTTTTACAACACGGTTTATTTTTACAACTACTTATGTCCAAACGTAACTGCAATGACCACTCATTTCTTTCGAAAACTCTTCATACATATGTTTTGGTCCTGCATGACTTCAACAAGATGTCAAGTTTTCTGGTTGTATCCTGCAACCATTCATTAATATGCTCTAACTGTTTATTGTTATCCTCCAATTGTTTGTTATTATCCTCCACCTGTTTCTCTATTTTTGCAATCTTTGAAGCTTCGTATTCTTTGTTTTCCTTTGGGCACATCTAAAAGGTACAGTTAAAGATAACAAAATTAAAGTAAATCGGCAGTTTAATATGGAAGCTTTTAATTAACAAGACACTAATAATGCTAATGACAGTTTTCTTCAGTTCAACCTCAGATGACCACTAGCTCCTTTCAAATGATAGTGACGTTTGCACACACGCTATAGATTACACGCACGATATTCCTGTTTAAACAGCAGAGGGTCTCATTCGAGGGGCAATGGGCTGCTAGTATCATCGCGGATAATAAATGTTCTCAAAACTAAGAGTTATCCGAGAAGCGAAGCTTCGAGAGCAAATATGCTAGTTTAAAGAAAATCAAACTTCCAAGAGGCAGCTATCAGACCGATAGTTCAAAGATATAAACACCCTATTGACTTTGTGTGCGAGCCTTGAACCCTTTTGGATCAGTGAGTCGGCTATGGGTTTCGGAAGAAATTTCTTCACGATAGAAGACAGTTTCTTCTCCTTTTTAAGTAGCGGGTGATAATGCTTCGGAGGTCTTCCCTTTGCCTTTGGTCTTTCAGGACTATGTTGGCTTCACGAGTCGACACCTGCATCAACGTGTTGAGGAGCATAAGCGAGCAACAATCGGCTCCCACGTAAAGGACGAGCACGGAGGAGATCCAGATTCCATTGGAAGCAATTTCAAGATTTTAAAAAAGTGTCAGACTAAACTTGACTGCTTAATTTTTGAAATGCTTTTTATTCACAAACTTCAACCAAAACTGAACAAACAGAGTGACTCGATCCACGCGAAGCTTTTTACTTAGTGTTTCTTTATTATTCATTCATGCCGCAATTTTTTATTTGTATTGTTTCTATGTAAATATTTTAGAGTTTTAGCCAGTATCTCATTAGCATTTTTTATAATCGATTGTATATATTTTAAACGCCTACAAAAAATTTTCACTTTTCAACTTTAAAATGACCGTCAAAACGGTCGAAACGTCGTTGCTTTTTAACGTTAACTTTTTTAGTGAAATCCGTTTCAAAAAAACTTGTTTTCAAATTTCTCCGGTTTGAACAGTGTTTTCGAAAAGCTCCCTTTTCGTGACGTAATTAGTGTGGACGCGGCCTTAGATGAATGACTTGAAAGCCAAATCTGAAATTTGAAAAAGAAAACAGACAAAAACCCACTTATTGCATAAAATTGGGTTTTTCAATTTTATTTTCCACAAGCCTGCATGTTTACAGAAAAATACTAACCATCTGGATATTGTCCACGGATGGGCCGATGCACACTGCTGCGTCACACAACTAAGAATCGGAGAAAATTTAGAGTTGACCTAATAGTATATATAACGCCTGAAGGTGCCTGTGTGAGATTTGCACCACGTGATCAGTTCAATAACAACAAAGAAAATAATGGCGGTGATATAATTAGCAAGTATTGAATGAGGCTGAGTAGGATATGAAGAATCCTGCAGATCGAGGAGGGTGTTATCCACAGAGGTCGAAGGCCGAGGTGGATAATTATGGAGAATAATTATGGGGAGGATAATTATGGGGAATTATGAGTGTGTTTTAACAATTTTCTCTTGGTTTTAACCAATCAGAAACGAGGAAATATTTTGAATGAATAATAATGGTTGATATTGTACGATAGCTCAGCCAATCAGATTACAGCATTATTATACAAGTTAAACTGTCTTGTGCCTTGATATTTGCCCCGAGAGATACAGATATTAATTTTGTCTAGTGCGAAAAGAAAATCCTTGTAACGCCTCGAATTTTTGGACTTTGTGGAATCGATGGACGTGTCGATCAGAAATTCCCGGACATTTAGGTATACCTCGCAAAAATGTGCTCTTTTCCGGAAATTCTGGAAAATGCTGTTCCATTCGTCACTGGAAATTTCTGGAAATTAAATTTTTTCGCAGAATGCAAAGTTCCCGCAGGAGTTTAAAAGTGCACTCACAAACCTTAGCTAACACACTACATCCGTCAGTCAGGCCTATGTACGGGAAAAACGAGGATGGACTGTAAACAATGCTTGGATCCTCTTCGTCTTCTAGGATAACTATTCTTTCACCATTCAGAGTGAAACAAACTGGCACTTTCTCCTGACCACTCTGCATACTTTTTTCCTCAAACTTCACTGTACATCGAATGAGGTCGCCTCGACGAGCCATAGTATGGCCTGGGTAAGACAAAAGATAAGTTCTTGTCTTTCTTAGTGGACTCCTAAAGCTTTAACGTAAACGTTTGTAAGTGATGTAACGTAAAACAATGGATCGAAAGGATAGAAAGGCTGTGAGCAGTCTCTCTTTTGCTCGAAATTCAGTGTAAAAGAGTGCAAAGAAGTCAAGCTCGTAGTCACGCTTGCTTTTACGGATTTTTGAGCGGATTCTTGAGCAAAAGAGAACTTCTCGCAGTCAAGAAAGTACTGTTTAGGCAAAAGTCGAACGTAATCAATACTGAGATAAATATTTGCCGGTCATTGATAACAAACGTTAAAATCGGTTACCAAGAATTTACCTTTAATACAATTTAAACTCCAACAACAGTTCGTATTGTGTGATCGTCCGGGTGAGAATAGTCCTGAAAAGAACTGTTGTTGGTGACTGACGTTTCGACAACCTGAGCGGAAGTCATCTTCAGAGTCAAGTGAATAGTGTTTGTCAGTCGATGATGTTATAAGTCTGGTCCGTTGATAGTGATTGGTCAGTTAAGCC
>CM042750.1:8655513-8663013 GCA_022496165.2 Catalaphyllia jardinei | reverse complement strand
TCCGGCATTTACCTTCTTTATTCCAAAAAGCCTTGCAATTTCTGTTATGTTAGCAGACTCGTTAGAATGTTTATCCGTTTTCCATGTGCCTGTGCCTGAGTTACATAATGTAGGGAACAGTGATTTTTCGTGGAATCATTCTTGTTAGAAATGTCTGACCATTGTTTGCTGTTGTCCGGGTTCTTCACCATTTAATCGTACACGAAGCATTGACACGGTACTTCCAGATAGTACGACAAATCTTGTTCAAGCGGTTTTGCTTCGCTTTTGATATGAGCTGGACTAGGTCAGACATAAAAGCCTTAACTACAGGTTTTAAGCCAAATACTTTAAGATAACGAGGTGTTATCGGTATGGATAACTGATATAATGGTGTTTAAATGTCTTAACACTGAAGCACCTGAGTATTTGAAAAAAAAACTACATTACAGACAATATTCAAGATCATTACGTTCTGTCTCAAATAAGCTATTGAAAGAACCCAGGTCACGCACAAAAACATATGGCGATAGAGCTTTTTCTAACATCGCCCCAAGACTGTGGAACAGTATTCCAAATGATATACGAAACATCATGAACATTCAAACTTTAAAAACAAAGTTGAAAACGTATCTTTTCAAGAAATATTTAGATAATTCCCCATTATTCTAGAACTTTATTGTAACTTACGTTATTACTATCATATTTTTAGGTATTTTTAATTACTAGAGTATTTTCTTACTCATTTTATCATTATTATTCTTAGATAGAAAGGTCAATTATTGTAAAGCGCCTTGAACATAGGACATGAGCGCTATATAAATTACCTATTATTATTATTATTATTATTATTAATTACGATGAGGCCTTGGACGATAGATCATATACAAAGGATGGGGAGGAGAGAAAGAAAATGATTTCAAATTGAACGCATTACGACCAAACGTGCCATTGGTATCAACAACCAGAGATAAACGAGCTTAATGATAAAGATTAGCCTATTATTTTCCCCACTAGGTGCGTCGTTGGCCATACAGGCAAATTATTAAGGTGAGCCATCATATACACTAAAATGGTAGAACGAAGTTCCAAAATAATGCAATATTACAAGAAACATCTTAACATCGCCAAAGCAGTGGGAAACAGGACCGAAGAAGGACGTGCCTACTGCAATCTTGGAATTTCTTCCCGTAGGCTTGGTGATCTTAAACAAGCCATCGAATGCCACAAGAAAGAACTTTGCATTGCCAAGGAGTTTGGTGACAGGGCTAGAGAAGGGGCTGCCTATGGCAATCTGGGGAATGCTTACCATAGTGTCGGTGACTTCAAACAAGCCATATGGTATCACAAGCAAGATCTTAGCATTTCCAAAGAGCTGGGGGATAGGGTTGGCGAAGGATCTGCTTTTGGGAATCTTGGCAATGCTTATCATCGCCTGGGAGATTTAAAACACGCTATAGCTTACCACCAGCAACGTCTTAGCATTATGAAGGAAGTGGGAAATAAAGCTGGAGAGGGAGCGGCTTATGGCGACATTGGCAATGCCTATTTTCGTCTAGGTGATTCTAAACAGGCCATTGATTACCACCAGCAGAACCTTTCTATTGCCAAAGAGGTAGGCGACAGGGCTGGAGAAGGAGCTGCGTATGGAAATCTTGGCAATGTACATAATAGCCTCGGTCAATTTCAAGAAGCAGTAGAGTACCACAAACAACATCTTCGTATCGCAAACGATTTGGAAGACAGAGCTGGCAAAGGACGCGCCTTTTGCAATCTTGGCAACGTTCATGATGCTCTCGGTGATTTTGGACAAGCCATAACGTACCACAGGAAATATCTTGCCATTGCTAAAGACATAGGAGACAGTGCGGGCGAAGGAACCGCCTATGGCAATCTGGGGAATTGTTTTCGCGGTCTTGGTGAATACGAACAAGCCATAGTATACTATGAGCAACATTTGAGTATTGCCAATAATGTTGGAGATAGGGCTGGCCAAGCATTGACATGTTATTTTTTAGGTTGCTCGTTTGAATTATTGGGTTCTTTACGCAAGGCTATCGAGTACTATAGGTCCAGTGTAAATCTCTACAACGGCATGCGAGCTCTTCTTTTCTCAGAAGATGAGTGGAAGATAAGCTTTCGCAGTTTACATCAACATGTGTACACCGCTCTGTGGACTACTTTACTCAAGATTCAAGACACTGACGACGCTTTGTGTGCTGTTGAGCAAGGACGAGCACAGGCTTTGACAGATCTCTTGAAGTTCCAATATGGCTTTAGAGTACCTCCATCAGACTTACTTGCACACAGAAAAACCCTCTCTTACTTCTTAAGAGATGTGTCTCAACTAATAGTGTTTCTAGCACTTAAAGGTGACACAGTCAATTCTTGGGTTTTCTGCAAAGGAAATGGAGTTCAATTTCGACAAAAGAGGATACCTGCAGGTGAAGACGCTACTACCATGTTACAAAATTTAATAAAGACAGCTTTCGGAGAAAATGACATTGGTTTTCCTGTTGAATGCGAGAATCGTTCACTGGATGAGCTAAGAGGTGACGAGGGATTGCTGTTTAATACCCATTCTTGTCGAGATACATCACATTCCTCATCATGCTCTAACAATGATAATCAGTCTTTGCGACAACTGTACGATATTGTCATTGGTCCTTTTGCAGACCTGCTTCTTGGGAACGAAATAATCATTGTTCCAGACGGTCCATTGTCCATGGTACCTTTTGCAGCATTTGTAGATTCCAATTCCAGGTACCTAAACGATTCGTTTAGGATCCGCATTATCCCCTCGCTAACTAGCTTAAAAGTAATCAAAGACTCCCCGCAGGACTACCACAGACAAGACGGGGCGCTGATTGTGGGAGACCCATGCGTAGTAGAAGTTACCAACAAGCAAGGTAAACCCATTCTGTCGCAGCTGAAATTCGCCAGAGTTGAAGTAAGGAAGATAGGAGAATTACTCAACACTCTACCTCTCATTGGAAGAGAAGCAACGAAAGACAAGGTGTTGAAACAAATCTGTTCAGTTGAGTTAGTACACATTGCAGCCCATGGGGACGCGCGAACGGGTGAAATCGCCTTGGCTCCGAATCCCGGATGGACGTCTAGAATCCCTGAAAAAGGAGATTATATTTTAAAAGTGGCAGATGTGCAAGCTGTTCAACTGCGAGCAAAGATTGTTGTGCTAAGCTGCTGTCATAGTGGTCGGGGGACGGTTACTGCTGAGGGCGTGGTTGGTATCGCACGGGCTTTCCTGGGTGCTGGTGCTCGTTCTGTTCTGGTTTCACTTTGGGCAATTGATGACAAGGCCACCATGGAGTTTATGATAAGGTTTTACAAAAGTCTGAGTTGTGGGTATAGTGCCAGTTTATCTTTAGATCGGGCTATGAAATCTCTTAGACTGACGGAGAAGTTTGGCGCCGTTAAATACTGGGCTCCATTTGTACTCATTGGTGATGACGTCAAGCTGCGCTTTGAACGAAAGAAATAACTAGCTACAGAAGCCGATGACCTTTGGCCTTGAAGTACTGATATTTGTAAATTAATGAAGCTTGGCACTTTGCATGGACACCAAAAATGTCGCTCAATTATTTTCGGTTTTAAAATTATTTTCGACTGTCTCAGGCAATTGACTATATGCCCAAAATCATTGCAAAGTCAAATTACGAAGTCAATTTAGTCAAATCAGGAAGTAAAGTGACGACCTACGAGTAACGTTTTTGATGCCGCGAGTTTGTTTCAAATCAATCACGTGGTGCTTTGAAATGCACCACGTGAGGACATTTTTTCTGTGTGGCGTCATGACTTTTTGTGCTACGTGATGTTCATTCACAACATGTTTATCTTCGAGAGAAAAGCTTACCGGTCGTTTTGCGTCAAAAAAAAACCACTCCGACTTTGAAGGCGGCAAAAGAATCGTGGGTGTCGCTGTCTACTGGGAAGAGTAATAAACACTTCATTGACAAATGACGTGCAACAGCAGTGAACATTTCGGCGGTAACAGTGGACTGTTTCCCGTTTGACGTCATAGTTTTCCAAAATTGTTCCGAAGGCCAGACGAACGTTCCCGAACATTTTCCGAGAATTTCCGAAAATTTCCGAAGATGTCCCAAGATTTCCGAAGATTGCCGAAGACGTTCGAGGAAGACCAGAAAACGTTTCGATGATACACTAACGAATTTAAGTACAATTTAAGAGACAAACTTGATATCAGTGGAATCATCGATATCTTCACATGCGAGGATGTCATATTTTCACATCTGAGGATATCGTATCGGTTTTATCAATTTGTTACCACTCGGTAAAAATTTTCCCATTCGTTTGTGAATATGAATGAGGCCCAAAGACCCACCATTTTTGACTATGAATTAAATAAGTTAAGACCAGGCCCCAGTTGTTTGAAAGGTGGATAACGCTATCCACCGGATAAATCACTATCCAGCGGATAGCGTGGTTTGTTTTGTCAACACTTATCCGCTGGATAGTGATTTATCCGGTGGATAGAGTTATCCAGCCTTCGAACAACTGGGGCCAGATGTATAGACCTGCGTAAATATACGCTAACGCCATAGTGAGTGAGGCACAAGAAATTAGTAAGGTTAATTGATGATCTGGCTGGGTCGCTTGTACACCACTTACAATAGACGATTTTTGAGTAAATATACTCCAATAGACCGAAACGGCCAAGTAAACATCATATCTACAATAACTGAACACCAAGAGCCAGCCAAGAGACATAAATCAAGCATTACTAAATCAACGATGATAGTAACGCAACGGAATTGGCAAGTCGCTAAAGGTCCAATGTTTATTAAATAAACAAAGAACAATAAACTTCTATGAATTGTTATGATCATTTGCCAGTTAATAACTATAGCAAAACTACAATAATTCAATTGAGTTGACGTAAACTTGAAATTAAAATTTCTCATACAATGATGGAACCCAAAACCCTAAATTAAAATTAGCAAAAACTACTCAAACTAGAATTACTCTAAAATTATCTCCACCATCCTTACTTAGACGCCAATTGATGGATTCATTATAGGAGAGTTAAACTTTCAATAAATGTATAATTATATAATTTTACTTTAACTGTTTCATCTAACTTCCTGCAGCTGTTTAGTGATATACGTCGATCTCGATGTCGACCTCTCAGCGTCTGAAGCATTGCTTTTCAAATCTCTTCATTTCTGCCATAGTTTAACAATGGGTTAAGAAGACCATTAAACGTCAGCAGTAAATAATTAAATGGTCGAAAGGGATTGAACGGAAGTCCTATACCAACTATGATTTTAGGGCTGATCAATGCTGGTAGAAAAGAGAGAAGAAAACATAACAGGATCATTGATATCTGCCAGGTCCCAGAGTGTCGTCTATTTGTCATAACAAAATGCGATGTAGTTGAACAAAATCATCACAATGTAGACCACATAAAAGAAGAATATAATGAATTTTTTAAATCAAATTTTTTTTAATACAATACTTACTAAGAATTTACCTATAGCACGCTATTTACAATAAAATACTTACAATACAATGTTTACCCTACGCTAACCTACAATACCTTCCGGCTTTTTTTCCAACAACAATACGCTACATACAACACTTACGGGTAACTATACAATACTTATACTGATGCTATTTAATTACAACTGATTTCTACAGGATATATTCTAATTAATTTACCTAACTGCTGAGATGGAAATTTTTGTTTGTTTGTTTGTTTGTTGTGATTGCGAGATGTAGAGGACAAATTGAAACTAAACGAAACCTTCTATTTTCAACATAAAATTTAGTTTCCGGACAAAAGCATCCCAATTACAGGCACGTTGGTTGATTTTCTGAAAATGAAAGTAGAATTTGGCATAGAGGAGGCAGAAATTTAGTTGTTTAATTTTGTTATCGTTATCAGTAGCTGCTCTGAAGAGTATTTCTTTTGAGTTTAATGTGATGGAAGAGTTTTCCTTTTCATTAAACCAGCATAGCACTTTCCGGAAAAAGTTGACTGCAATTTGACAATCTAAGAAAGAGTGTAGTAAAGAGTCATCATCCCCGCAGTAATGACAGCTCTTATTGTCTTGAATTCCGTATAAATGTAATTCTTTCTTTGTGGTGACAATTCGATGAGCAAGTTTATAGAAAAATTCCTTTAATTTATTTTGCTTACTAACAGACTTTATCCGCTTAAAAATTGTGCTCCAAGAGAAAGTGAACTGTGGAAGGTCGCGTTGCCACTTGTTAGGGCCAGTTGCGCAAGGTTCCTTCCTGTTCAAAAAAGCCAATAGTAATCTTTACATGTTAATTTGGATAGGTCGATCAACAGCGACGGTGACAGCTGAAAAGTAGAATTCCCTGGAGTAAAAATTGAATTGGTGCCAAGAGAGTCTCTTGGCTTTTCCAGCAGTCGCTTAGGAATAGCCGACAGAATTTGAAAATAGGTGACAAAATTTGACTTAACTGAAAATTTCCGACAAAAATCTGCAAAATTCAAGTACATTCCATTAGAATCGAGAATGTCACAAATTGAGTAGACTCCTTGGTCAAACCAATCCTGATAAAACACAGTTTTACTACCTATTTGTATTTCTTTGTTGTTAAAAATGATTAATTCCTTATCTCCATTTGTGTCATAGATATTCTTCAGTTCCAAAAAGAAACTCAGAATTTGCTTGTAGAAGGGTGGCATTTCAATCGACTTTAAAAATTTTTCATCAAAGTTACAGTGAAGCAAGAAGTATAATGATAAAACTACTTCTGAAACTAGCAGTTTTTTTTGTTGAGAATATACACTATCAGAGTGATGAGCAAGCTTGAAAACCAAGTTATGAGCATCACCTTGACGACACGTGTGGTTGGTCGTCTCACGTGATTACGGTACAACGTTGGTCTACTCATTGCTAGGTAACGGTCCCTGCTTATCATAACCAGGTAAGTGAGCGTTGCCAGATAACACAAAACACCAATGTACATTTTCTTAAGACTTTCTTCCAGGCACATGTGTGGATGGAGGAAAGTTAAACTGATTTTTAGTAGAGTAAAGAGCGCCCATATCAAATGGCTGATTTACAAGCTGCATAGCATCAGAAGTGAAGGATGTCGTAGTGATTTAGTCCGTGTTACAGTGCTAAATTATTCATAACTTTGAGAAGCTCCTTTCACATATCTGTAGCTAACAAACTGACTTCATTCAATAGGTCTTTAGTATTATGATGACCCAACCATTAGGTTTTATGTGGGGACTATGTTACATAAGGTATCATTCATCTCGGCAGAAGAGACCGAAAATTCCATTGCGGAACTAGGAGTGTCTTTTGACTGCTTTTGACGACATTCCAGTTGTTTTATGTATTTTCTCAATGGAGATGGGAACCTTTAACAATAAGTACTTTTATTATATGGCTAGTGTGTGTAGGCGATATAACGCGCGCGCTGATTGGCTAAGTGCAGCTTAACGCCAGGGCATTATTACGGATGCAAATTAGGAGACAACGCGAAAAGTATCCAAAG
>CM042750.1:8643013-8650513 GCA_022496165.2 Catalaphyllia jardinei | reverse complement strand
AATAGAATTTCATGGGGATCAGTAATTATAAAAGATATAACGCATGAGAAACTTCTAAGCTTAGTGGCGAAACTTTCGGACATTTGCGAATGTAAACATGAATAGGTTTTTGTTTACATGCGAGATTAAAGACACTCGTCATTTGCATGCTACGTATTCTGCGTACGTTTTGTCTAAACTAATTCTCAAGCTTTCCGAAGAATTTGAAATTACGCTTTCCACTTAAACTGTTCACTCGTCACAGAACTTTTGCGGCTCAAAATGGCGGATTTGAGCGATTTGGTGGGTTTTGCGTTGACTCTTATTACACGTTATGAGAAGAAGTCATGGGTGGAATACTCCTTTTCAACTTCTCTAGCGCCAAGCAGATTTTCACCCAGAAATTTGAATCGCCCGGCTTCCAAATCGAACACAAGATAAACTAAAAGGTCGATGCTTCTTCTCGTGACATTCAATCGAAGATCCATTTAATATCCAAGTGCTAACCGCCAATTAATTTTCGCGAAATGCAGCTTTCGAAGCGACCAGCATCCGCAGCCGGGATTTCGTGTGCCACGGAGCAACAGTCACCCTATTTGTTTCACCCTGATTTGATGCATTCTTTAGCATCATCCAATCAGCATAGAGTAACAGCGTGACTGCGGGATGAGCTTTCAGAATGTCACAAACAGTATTAAAAAGTCGTTCGAACGGTAAGTTACTTAATACGATTTTCAAGGAGTATTTAAACATCTAACAAGCAGTTTCGTCAGTTTAACGGAGGACCATTTCAGTGAACATCACGTGAAAACAGATACAAAATATCTTATTGTCATAAATTAATCGTGACCTGATGCGGTCGCGGTCATACCCTAATCTTGTAGATCATGTTGACTATCCCTCTACAATCTTCCTATATAAATGACATAAAAAAACATCTTCCACATAAACTTCATTACCTTCGCTGGAAGTTTTTAAATCCGCCTTTTATCAGTGAAAGCCAATCCGGTATCAGTCGCGCTGATTGAAGTCTCATGGACAGTTGTAAAATCACTTTAGAATGGGACAGAAGGTAGCATTGTTTTAAAAATGGTAATGCCTCTCCTAATTTCACACGCATCGAGAGATCGTGGTTAAAATTAATCGGCCTCACAAATAAGTTAAACTGATTTGACAAGAATCAGGCGAAAACAGTTTTCACGGAATTTTCTTTTAACAAAGTTCGAATTCCTATTCCGTGCCGAGATACAATTATGTGTTATTAACTAAACCGTGTAAATTTCTTTCTCTTAAAGGGCAAAACTAATAAAAAAAAAACAAAAACATCATTAGTCGTATGTTCAAGCTAATAGCATTTGGCTTGTTATTAGGTTTTGATGCCTGCAGGCTGACTCCAAACTTAACACTCATGATCCAGACACCAGATACATTGGAAAACAGAAATGTTATATTTACACAATAATCTAAGATCATTCACAAGAATATTTTCAGCCTTAAATCGACAGAAAAGTAAGAATATTCAGCCTCGGCCAGAAAACAATACTATTATAAATAAAGAGTGTATTGAAGAACGAAAGTCAACTTTGCACGGCTGTGCAATAGGAAGGTTCTACAGATTTCTGGTTGAGTTTCCGATCAAAAATCCAGTGTCGTGGACAAAAACTAGGCAGTTGTAATGTATTAGCTTATATTCAGGTGGTGTGCGGCGTACGATTGCGGTGCATTGTGGTTGTTAAATTTTCAAGATGGCGGCGAAGGGTCGAGAAAATGAGTAAGTACTGAGCTTCGTTTCGTGAGGTTTTAGACCTGATATGTACTGTTTTCCTGGCGTCAAGTGAGATACCATGTACGTAGACCTCATTGACGTTATACTAATCGGGAAGTTTGTTATTTTGTCAAATAATTTTTTATTTGAAATTGTCCACCCGAAATGTATGTAATTTGTGTCCGATTTCTTTTAAGAGATAATTTCTAGACTGTGGATAAACGGCTCCCAATAATGCTTCAGAGTGATTCTATAACGCTTGTAGTAAGCCAAGGTATGAACGCACGCCAACGCACCCACGTTATACCTCACTATTTGCGTACTGGAATTGATGTGTTTTGGTCAGAAATGGTTAATTAAAGTTCGACGATGTGTCCCAGGGAAGTCACTCTATCTCGGGTTTCGACAAAACGCTGACCCCCGGTCAACTGACCCCCTATAAAATCAACGGGAAAATTAAAATTAAAAAAGCCCAGAACTATCAATGGGGCCCGATTCAAGTTCATCAATAAATTTAGCTTACCTGAAATTTCCAAGATGGTGGACGCGATGCGGATTTCGGAGTCTTGTTCTCCTTTTCTGTTTAGTGGAGGTTTTGTAGACGGAAAATCGAGCACAGAATAAGATTGAATATCCTCAAATATTGCTTTTGTACGCATTGGGAAATAAAGCAAAGAGAAACGCTGACAAATGAACAAGCTCGCTAAAGGATCTCGATGGACTGCTCGTGCCACAAATACGAGCGTAAACCTCAACCGGAAGACGAATTTCACAAGGTAGTTCCATGGCTCTCGCCTAGTTCTCGCATTTTAAGAACTGTAAGTAGCTGTGGTGTTAACCTTTTTGATAATCCCGGTGGATTACTTTCTCCTTGGTGCATGAAGTCGTCAAAAAGACCACGGATTCTCAAGATAACTCAATCTTACCGTCCATGACTAAAGCCACGTGTCGGGGCCATGTGCAAGGGACTAGAAGCTTGCCGTAATAAACTTCCGGTTGAAGTAACCGTGCGCGTCTCCGTCGCGGTTAGCTGCGTGCGTGTTAATTTGCCAGAATTTCCTTGCTATTTTTATTGCTTAATTTTCTAGCGTGTATAAAAACCATGCTTGCTGATATTCCAATTTATTCTATACTCGACTTTCCGTCACAAATCCTTCAGTCAAATGAGAAGGGAGTCGGAAATCTGCAACGCGACCGCCATCTTGAAAGTTTCAGGTAAGCTAAATTTATTGAAAAACTTGAATCGGGTGCCATTGGTACTTCTGGGCTTTTTTAATTTTCATTTTCTCATTGATTTTATAGGGGTTCAGTAGGGGGTCAGTAAAGGGGTTAGTAGGGGGTCGCAGGACGCCGTGAACGATTGCATTTCTCTAACTTACAAATTCAAATAATTCGTTTCTAATAGGTTCTCTGACAATCGCACGTACTTTGACTTGCTAAATGTTGCTTCATGATGCTGTTTATGAAACTATAATGATGCAGGAACAGCTGGGGGCTCCTAAAAAATTGAACTGCTAGTGAGGGGGGATACTAAAATTTCAAGCTTCGAGTTTCAATATCTTCATCCTCCCCTTGTCACATTAAATGAACTTTTCTTAATTGCATACGCAATAACAGTGACAGTTATTGTTTGAGCTGGAGCTGAAAGACATGAACTAACAGGTCAAGACAAGTTTCCATATTTTCTGTAATTTTTAATTCAGAATGTTATCAACTAATGAAAATCATCCAAATTGTAAGAGAATTAATTGTTTTTATTATGGAGGTTTGGGGATTAATTATGGCATGTGATGTTTATAGCATATTGTTCTGTTCCCTGATTAAATGCCGGAGTAACTTCTTTGTATGACATGGCTGTGTAAATATGACCATGTGTTTGTAAAAGTAAATAAAAAATACAAACCCTTGTTTGCAGTTACATTAGAGTGGATAAAAGAATTTTTTTAATTTTCCAAACTTTGCAGCGACAACCAAGTTGTTGAAAAAGGCAACAAATGCAATCTGACTCTCACCTCAGAAGCTTATTCCAACCTGTCACATAAAGAGTTCAACTGAGAGTATATTGCTTCTCCTACTGAACATGTGGCTAGTTACACCTGACCAGCAATCGTGTGTCGTGTGTTTTTCATTGACTAAGTATGGAGACTGGGCATAATCACTGCTTAATAAAATGCAACCTAGGTTGCCAGTTCACCATTTCCCCCATGTATAATTGCTGGTTGAGAAAAGCTCCAAGAGAATGGTGTGTGCTGGCTGTGAGTGCTGCCAAAAGGAAAGACACAATTGCAATTACTTCCCCTGCTGCTCTAACCTCAACCTTTTGATCCAAAATCAATCATTCTAGCCATTAAGCCAACATCTCCCCACAAACAGGATTTTAAGGTTCTTCATTTAATTTATTCCCAAACTTTCCTACATAATTTGTGAGATCTGTGTGAACATGCTATGAGTTGTTTTATTGAACTCTACAGAAGACAACAACACATTGAAAAAAATATACTACACAGGGGTTTACTCTGTAACAAGTCCAAATTATATTGATAGAAGATGAGCAGACAGAAGCAAAGCTATTAAAAATAAACTTGCCCAACAAGATTCTGTGGGACAAATTTTAGATTCCACTGCAAACTTAACAAGTATTTGATCAGGCTCAGTACATATATCGGTACTCATGAGATTTTCACACCACAACATCAAATTTATTCGCTACACTGAGAAAGGTTAAGGAAATATTGGCAATCGGCTTCTCTCTTTCAAACATTTTGACATATTTACTTCTCTTCTTCCATGAAGATACCTCGATAGCAAGGTAAAACATTTCAAATGCACAGTTGCCGTAATTAATGACAGCAATGACCAAGAAACAAAACCTCGCTAGTGTCGTTCAATAACCAAATAATTCGCCACAGATGGACTCAGACATCGTTTAGAGATTCTGGTCCCGCAAAAAATATATAAATGTACATGTATATTAACAATAAAAAACAGTGGTGAGTATCCCTTACTGATTCAGTTGCTGTTATTTACATCTCACTGCCTTCACGCTGGCGATCGTGAAAACATTTTCCGATCCTTTCCAAAATTCTTGCAGAAATGGTTGGATATTTGCCGATCTGTAGAGTTTATACGATGAATAAAGCATACAATATCGACTTCTAAGGGTTTTCTTGTTGAAATCATCACAGTAATTTGATGTGCACTCGACGACGGTGTTATACACCCTTTTAATAAGATGCGGCGCCATTTTGAATATTAAATTTATGACGTCATTCGCGGAAAGTTTTCATTACGTTGGATCCGTGTCTTCATTTGTGGTGCACTTGCATACCTGCCAACTCTCCCGGTTTTCCCGGGGGTCTCCAAGTTTTTGATGTAATCTCCCGGTCTCCCGGTTAGAGCACCAGGAAATACCTTCCCTGGTTATTTTCAATTTTTTCATTAATTTCATTATTTTCGAGATTTAGAAAACGAAAATAAAACAAGAAGGGAACTTATTTGAGCTGTTCTCGATCGGGAAACGTAAAAGAGTAACGAAATCGAGATATATCACTGACGAGTATCGTAATTGGTCAGAGATCAACCAATCAAATTGCACAATAAATGGTAGAAAATTTGGCGCGATTTTCGCACGCTGTTTACAGATGGTCAGCATGGCTTTCGGTTCACTGCCAAAAGAATTCTTAGGCGCCCTTTCCTCGGGTTTTGAGAGAGTGAAGAGACTTGATGGCAGAAAGTGGAGATTACTTCTCTATTTGACGTCCAGCCATCTGTAAACACATGAGGTAAGCTACTTCTGTGGGTGTTTATTAATACTCAAGCGCTTTGAAATGTAGGCGGGTTAGAGCTGCAAATCACGATGTCAAATAGTTTTCATATAAAACTTAATTTCTGAAAAATTAATGAATTGGAAACTTTAGGCACTAGGCAAAGGATTTTCTAGTGCCTAACGTTTCCAATTCTTGAATTCTTCCAAAACGCAGTCTATGAAAATAGTTTGAAATCAGATTTCCATATAAACATTTTTAGACATGTTTGCATTCCATAATTGGTTAAGATGGCTTCCAAAATTATAATAAGATCTATTCAGGCTGCAAACTCACTCAAACTTCGCATTGTTACTGGTACTCAACTTTGATAGACCACCTAAGCTAGACTCAGTACTGCACGTTTTCTTGTTGTTTATGCGAGAGGAAAGGTGTATTATTATTTGTTTACATGATAATGATATGAAGAACCTACCTCACAGTGGAAATTGTAATGCACAATGTGGACTTTTCAACATAAACCATAATGCAGCATTGGAAATTAGCGTTGGAAATTTAATTTCCAACACTGAAATGCGAGTGCAACACCCCTTTTTATTTTCCATTTTGGCAAGAATGTCTCTGTACGAAAACGTACCATTGTTTTTACCTTTTTTTTTTCTTCTGAGAGCCCAAATTATTTGCCAGTAATACCAACATAGTGTTTCAAAAATAGACAAAATGGATCTCGGCTTCCTCCAGTCATAATTAACACAATACGAAGTGATACAGGACCATACTGCTTGTCTCTAGTTCAACCGACAGTAATTAGTGAAGATGGCATACAAGACCCACGAGAGATACAAGGATGAGCCTCTGTGTGGGTATTTCCGACGAAATCAAAGACGCGACGATCGCTGTTGATGAAACGACGATCTTAGAAATTGAAGCGACGATTTAGGAATTATTGCATTCAGACAAAATAATCCGCCGTGGAGAAGTCGTGAAGAGCTTTGAAGTCTCTTTAATATAAGATCAATGATTTCGTTAAAAAATCAGCGATTCGATGAAAAAAGCGCGACGAAATCGACGTTCGCACGTACCCATAGAAGGGCTCAAGGATGTTTGCGTGCCAAGAGACAAACCTCACCAAGCCGGATTCATAGAAACTGCTTTCAAGTGCAAGTTAAAGTGCCTCCTTTGGGGTTTAAGTCTTTTAGTACAATTTTTCATGGTAGGAAAAAACGACGGTCTTGGCCTGTCTTAATTCTAGGGATATAGCTGTTTCTTTAGCTATTTTTCAGTTAAAACTACGGAAAGTTTCCAAAGAGTGTTAAAACTTGATGATAAAAGCGAGGGTGAAATGGTAAAATTGGTTCGCGATCCTAAGGAATCCGTAAGTGGGCCAGAACTAGAAAGCTCAACATGAAATGGCAAGCTGGGCCCTCGTGAGAACAAGAGGCATTTCTGAACGAGTAAAAATTACAATGGGCGAGTGGATTTTTAGGGTCATTCGCCCGAATGGCGAGTGCTGTAAAAATGTGGTTCCAGCATTGTATTTGATATAGCACTGACATGTTAAAAGAGCATTTAAAACTTTAGAATCACTGAGCAACTTGTCATTAAAGATTATGCGGGGAACAATAGCATTACGGTAGACGGTAGGTAAATGCTGTTCTAACGTACCGAGAGACGTCGGGAACATTCGGAAGGCCTTTCGGGTGATTTTGGGAGAGTATTCCTGGACATTGTCGAAAATGGCATCCTCACTATGCAAAGATTTCTAGACGTCTCCAGATTTTTGTACTCTGGGGGTTGGCAGTTATGCACTTGGTACCTTGTGATAAGTCACATTCCTCTTGCAGCTGTTGCCGAATAAATCCCCATACGAATTACACGAAGGAACGGCACAGTTGCAACCATTATTTATCCCGGGTAATATTTATAAGGTGCTAAGAAAGATACTGACTTTTTATGGCTACTTCTGCTTAGCAGCTGTAGCCAGAATGCTAT
>CM042750.1:8623013-8630513 GCA_022496165.2 Catalaphyllia jardinei | reverse complement strand
CTAGAGTTTACTTACATTTAAAATCGGCAATAAATTCATGCAAATATCAATTCACCATAAGAAAAAAGATGGCGGCGGTACATTTTACCACAATACCTTGCGAACCAAACTAAGCCCACTGGGCATATAGAAGAGATATGGTTTAACGGCAGTCGTTCCTATACTAACAGCATTGCTCTTGTCGAGTTTGACTGACTTACAATTTTTCTTCGTGTTTTTATACGTGTTTTTTTTTAGTTTTCGTGCGCAAAGCATTATAAATAAGTGTACCACCAGTCGCCTAATCTCGAAACAGAGTGAGATCTGGGTTCGAGATTACAAGTCGCCATCTTTTTCGTTACCGTGGATTGCAGCTAGCACTAGAAATGAGTTGGTCTAGATCGCTCCTTCTCTTTTGGAGATATCTCTCTTTTCTAAGAAATTTTTTTGCTTTATTTGTTGCATAAGGGAATGTAAAGCCCCTCAGCTACATTTTAACTGGGGCGTTAGAGACCGCAGCAGTTTCTATCTGCTCGACCCAACTGATTTGATGTTGTGGTATTGTACATGGCACAACGTTATCTCCACCGTCCTTATTTAGACGCCAGTTTGATGGATTCATTATAGCAGAGTTAAACTTTTGATGAATGCATAAATAAAGTATAATTGTATAATTTTATTTTAACTGTTTCATCTAACTGCCGGAAGCTGGTTACTGACACGTCGATCTTGATGTCGACCTCTCAGCATCTGAAGCATTGCTTTTCGAATCTCTCTATTTCTGCCATAGTTTAACAATGGGTTAAGAAGACCATTAAACGTCAGCAGTAAATAATTAAATGGTCGAAAGGGATTTAACGGAAGTCCTATACCAACTATGATTTTAGGGCTGATCAATGTTGGTAGAACAGAGAAAAGAAAACATAACAATATCACTGAAATAATTTGTGTCAGTTTTTTCTCTTTTTCCGCCGAAACGCTCATGTTTCCCGTTCGTATCTGCAAGGTTCTAGAGTGTCGTTTGTTTGCTATAAAAAATCCGATGTAGTGGTACAAAATCATCACAATGCAGACCACATAAAAGAGGGATATAACAATAAACGTAATTCTATAACTAATCCCCGCTTTGTTGAGAATATATGCTATCAGAGAGATAAACAAGCTTGAAAACCAAGTTAAGAGTATCATTTTGACGACACGTGTGGTTGATCGCCTCACGTGATTACGGTACCACGTTGGTCTGTTCATTGCTAGGTAACGGTCTCTGCTTATCATAGCCAGGTTACTGAGCGTTGCCAGGTAACACAAAATACCAAAGCATGTTTTCTCGAGACTCTCCTCCAGGCACATGTATGGATGGACAAAAGTTAAACTGTTTCTTACCACAGTAAACAGCGCCCAGATCAAATCACTGATTGACAAGCTGCATAGCATCAGAAGTGAAGGATGTCGAAGTGATTTAGTTCGTGTTACAGTGACAAAGACGAGCGCGTTACAGATCAATGACATTACCCCCAGGAGCGTGTCAAATGGCACAACAATGTAGTTACTGATGTCTCGCACCTGGTGCTGTAGATCTGCAGCAAGGTTGGGCATCAAACATCTTTGATAAGGAAAGTTACTGGGGTTGGTCGACTGGTTTCCTGAGATCATTTTTCTGAAAAAAAAGAGAATAGAACCAATCTAGGTTGAAAAGTAATTTCCTGGAATATAATGACCAAATTGTGTCCTGAGGGAGGTTGGTAGCCGACACAATTTTCTTACGAAGAGGCTCCAAATATTTTAGCCTCTTGTAGAACATTGTTGACAGACGGGGTAACAGTTTCATAGGGATATCCAAACGTCTAGAAGAGAGTTAGCCGATGAACCATTGTCTCTAGTGTTTGATTTATCAATCAGTCGATCAATCAATCGTTTATTTAAACACGTGACACCTGGGAGCACAAAGGTGTACGTGTACACAGTTTAGATAATTAGTAATTATAAAAAAGAGAAAAACTGCTAGTAGCATGTGCATTACTACTGATTAAAATACCAACAATAAATCTAAAAAAATGGCCAAAAGCAGAGTCTAAAACTAAAGCCTTTTACAAAATACAAGCACGACACCTGACTGTCTTGTGATTCTCTGACAATTGTAGGTAGCGCATTCCAGAGCTTGCTTGTTAAAGAATGTAAAGGATCGATGCATTAACTCCAGATAAAAGGGGGTAGATCCAGCCTTGTGCTAAACCCACGTATCTTCTCAGTCATGTCAATCGAAACCAAAAGTAAAGAGGGTCAAAATGAGTAGAAAAATGGTCAAATCCTCTGCTAACTAGGGCTTCAACGGAACCTTGACCTCCGCGATACCGGTGCGATGCTCTACCAGCTGAGCTATGAAGCCACACATTGGGAGCGAGGTCAATTCAATGAGTTCATGGAAAATTTACCGCGATGATCACTCATCTCTTTCATCTACAACCGCCGTTCAAATACGAATCATTTCATATATACTTCACAAACTGTTTTACTTTTCTAAAGACGTGATCCAATATGTCTTTAGAATAGTCTGACGACTCAGCTATTAGTTTTAGTGTGGGGACAATGTTTCACGAGGCATCATTCATCTCGGAGAAGTGACTTAAAAATTCAATTGCGGGACTGTTTCTTGAATGTGAAGAGTGATCATCGCAGTAAATTTCAAGCAACTGGAAAGAAGAAGCCTGAAAAAAGTCAGGGCTTCAACGGGATTCGAACCCTTGACCTCCGCGAATACCGGTGCGATGCTCTACCAACTGAGCTATGAAGCCACACGTTGGGAGCAAGGTCAATTTATTGAGTTCATATTTTCCCGTGCAGTGAAGTGACGTGAAGTATATATGAAGGTCACGGGTTCGAATCCCGTTGAAGCCCTGACTTTTTTCAGGCTTCGTCTTTCCAGTTGCTTAAATTGGAAAATTTACTGCGATGATCACTCTTCACATTCATCTACAACCGCAGTACAAATATGAATTAATTTCATATATACTTCAAGAGTGTTTCTTGAGGAAATTCCAGTTGTTTAGTGTATTTTCCCAATATAGATAGGAACTTATTAAAAATAAGTACTTGTGATAGAACTGAGTGGAGTCAAATTCGGCCCGTAATCATAAGAGTGATAACAAAATCGGACGACCACGCAGTAGGACTCGGATTTGTTTATCACGAGTATGAGTACAGAACGAATTAGACGAAACGAAATCTTATGACCAATAAATCATAACAATTGTAATTCGTAGGCACGTTATGGAACATAATGAAAGTTTGCTTTAGAAGACTGTTAAACGAGGCGTAAATAGTTTACTGTCGCTCTGATGGTTGTGATTGGTTTATTTAAACCACAACTTTGAATGTGATTGGTTGATTTAAACTAAAACTTTGAATGTGATTAGCTGTCCACTAATAACTTGGCAAGTGACTTAATGAAAAATGAGAGCTTCCTAAGCCAATCACTGACGAGGAAATTATAAATCACCCAAAAAGGGTGAATTGTTACTACATGATAAAAGTCCTGGTCGCTTCTTTAAACTTCTGAACTTTAATCGGAAATGATCGGAAATGGATTTTGTTTGGCTGTCCGCTGACAATGGGGCGAACAATTCATTTTTTGAGGATAAAAAGCGTAATTAAGATTTCGTAATGTCTGGAAAGCGAATTCACGTGGAATTGATTTTCAATCTCATCCGTTTGTGTTTTAAAGGTGGAATGGTACCCTATATATGGACCAAAAAGTTAGTTTCAATTTGGTAAAAAAGATCAACTGTGTGCTTTTGCACTCATAATTTTGAAGGTTTTGCTCAAAATGGTTGCTATGGCAACCAGCCAAAGTCTTTTGACGCAGCATTGACGCCAGCACTTACTGTTTTTTTACAAAACAAGATTTGATTGTCAAACAAGCATATTGTATAAGTTATTGTTTTGTTCTGTAATAAGTTTGGGCAGTTAACTTTTGTTTCCAGTGCTTTTTCCAACCTTTCCTTGGAAATTACCTCATACTTTGCCACACCCATTGGACAAATCATCCCCTGTCACACGACAGACGTTAAAATATTACATTTTTTGGTTTATATCACCATAACGCTATTGGCCTTAATTTGTTCCAGTTTCAGGAATTCTACTTAAATAACGTGCAAAGCAAAAATGTTGGCGTGAAGCCAGTTGGTACAGAAGTAGATATTTGAGAAAAATACACTTAAATTTTCTTACAACAAGTATTAAGAATTTAACAAGCCACAAATAGAGGAAGGAGATTCAGGTTGGATCTCGAGAGAGGGGGTGCAAAAGTTGTTCTATTTGGTAGAAAGTTACCTCGGGTTAAGGAAACAGTCCTTTTCATAAGGGAAATGAATGAGCCTGTGATGGCATATTGAGGCAAAACCTTTCACAACTTATTATACCAATCGAGTTGTGCATGTCTTCAAAGCTTTTCTACAAAGTTTCCTTTAAATATGTTAAAAATAATCCATATTCTAGGTAACGTTCGTATGGTAAACAGCCGTTACCACGGCCGTTGCTACGTAAGAAAACTTATACCACCATGTCCTTAAATTTCACACTCATCTAGAGGAAAATTTGACAAGATCATTTCAAAATGTTTTTGACAAGCGTTCAAGGGTCTTAAATCTTATATTAATTTTGCTTACACGCAATCTATTCGATAAGTCAGCAAGGCCACACCCTATGTCAAATCTCTGAAGGGTTGGTTTCTGGAAAACAGACATTTGGAAGACGCATAACTCGCTTTAGATATTTATGAAAAAAAGCAAGAAAGTGTGGTGTTTTAATAAGGAAATACCACTTAGCTTCAAACCTTTGAGAATAGTAAGATATTTTGACAAAATTAACCTCTAGATTTTCTTTGAGAAATAGCCATATCGTTTCGGTTGCGCAAAAATGGTAGTTAGGATTCCAGGAAATATAACAACTATACTAGCTTGTAGTACAACTGCTAACATCATGACTATCGCTTTAAAAACCTTGACCAATATGGAGGAAACAAATTAAGCCAACAACACCCAAAATGCTACACCCATCAATGTTGCGATAAGTTGACTTGAAATGTTACGATCGTTTGGACGGGGCTTCATCCTAGCTTAACAATTGTCGCTTGTCTTTAACGACACTTTTGCCACACCTTCCTATAAATGTAAATAAAATACTTACCGTCTGAGGAAATAACACTCGCTAGTTCCAGCTCAGTGTTGAGTTGTTTCTCTTAAAATACGAAATGATCGTTACGTAAATGACACAAGTAAAATTACCTGTTTTGTGAAACCGAGTGAAATTGCAATATTTGGTCCTTCCAGAATTGTTAAGGATGTAGAAGTAGATACAGCCCTTGTTTAATTTTCTATATTCACTCGATGCTCGATCTCGCCTTAGCTCTGAAACAAATGATGGAAGATCGAGTCAAAATCATTCGGTTTCCAACGCTCATTGATTTACACTAACAGCAGGTTTGACTTTGTAAGAAGATAAATAGTCGGAATATATATAAACAGTGACACCTGCGGCTAAGGTATAACAAAGTTATCAAGGAAATCCGGAAAGGAAAATTGTTCTGTTTCTTTTTAATTTACAATATTTGACTGCTTATTTTCCGGGGGGGGACTCGACAAAGTTTCATACAGTGGGGGGAGGGGTTTCAACACAAGGTCTATTCCCTAACGTATATTCCTTCGTACACCGTTTTAAGAAAAAAGGTATCCCTTTCTTGGACCTATTATTGCAAAAAGGTCTCCACAGCGCTTACCTTGTTAATAACGCTTGGAATGAACTTCTTGAACAATATTCCTGAAGAACATCAAGCTGATACAAAAAAAACAAAAAACAAGTATTTTATTTATTCATTCATTTCATGTTCATGTTGGACTAAAATCGCTGATTTCCCTGCCCTTTGATATGCCTCAACTGGTGAAATCCCTTAATTTACCTGAAGCCTGAAAGAAGGGGTTCTCCTTTCGACCGAAGCCTCGTATAGGTCTTCCATTATAGGGAGTACCCCCGGATCTTATTTCAACGTCCCCAATTAGTAGAGCAGTGCTAAGTGCTTCGTTACTTAAATAAAGTGATTAAGTAGTATTTTGATTTTGTTGCAAAACAGTGCCATCGACTTTAAATCCTCCTTTTATCAGTGGTAGCCAATCCGGTATCAGTCGCGCTGATCGAAGTCTGATGGAGGAAGTTGTAAAATCACTTAAGAATGGGACGGAAAGGTAGCATTGTTTTAAAAATGGTAAGGCCTCTCTTAATTTCACACGCAACAAGAGATCGTGGTTAAAATTAACCGGCTTCCCGAATAATTAAGTTGAACTGATTAGATAGGAATCATGCGAAAATAGTTTTCACTGAATTTTTTTAACAAAGTTCGAATTCCTATTCCGTGTCGAGATACAATTATGTGTTATTAACTAAACCGTGTAAATTCCTTCCTTTCTCTAAAGGGCAAAACTAATCAAAAAGCAACAAAAACATCATTAGTCGCATGTTCAAAGCTAATTGCAGTTTGCTTGATATTAGGCTTTGATGCCTGCAGGCTGGCTTCAGACACCAGATACACCGGAAAACAGAAATGTTATATACTGTAGACAACAATTTAACAATATTCCCAAGAATATTTTCAGCCTAAACTCGACAGAAAAAAAAGAATATTCTGCCTTGGCCAGAAAACAATATTATTATAAATAAAGGGTGCATTGAAGAACGAAAGTCAACTGTGCACAGCTGTGCAATAGGTAGTTCTCCAGATTTCTAGTTGAATTGCCAATCAAAAATCAGTGTCGTGGACAAAATATAGGCATTTGAAATATAATAGCTTATATTCTAGAGAATTTTGACAAAATTTAACACCGAAAAAGCGTTCAGTCCATGTGGAGTAGTTCGTGTTTCCAAAATGCAGTTTTCTTTCATCTGTAAAGTATAATTTTTAACTTAAAATGCTAATAACAGTCACCACTTACTTACCCTCCATCAGAGCGGCAACAGTGACTGTCGCAAAAAACCCAACTCAAAGCGCTCACATCTGGCCATTCTCAATCAGAACGCGGAGTAAACTGACCAGGCAACAGAAGCAGCATTGATTTTTTGTTTAAATTTTAGTTGTGCCACTGTAGTTAACTCGTTATTTTCCCCCGCCTTTGTATCGAATGCAACCGACCATTAGCGACGACGGCGGCGAGAAGTGGTGCTCACCAATTTTCTGTCTTAAGTGCAGGACAACTCGGAGTAATATTAATGCGTGGATTATAATAGTAATAGATTGTAATAGGGTCAATATAAACCAGTAATAGATTATTATAATCCAGTAATAGTTTATTATAATCCAGTAAAAGTTTATTATAATTCAGTAATAGATTAAGGCACGGCAAAAAATTGGAAGGAATATACCTCTTACTAACCGAGCTGTAGGTCCGTACCGTAAGTTAACGAAGACCCGTAACTTACGTAATAACAAGATAAAAATAATTCTAATTGATTAGGCCCCACCAGGTTGTTGTTGTT
>CM042750.1:8604118-8623003 GCA_022496165.2 Catalaphyllia jardinei | reverse complement strand
AACAACAACACAAGATAACATGAAGAAACACTGTAACATAGTATAATGTGCCTAAATGTAATTTAACGTTAGGTGTAGTGTAAGGTAGTGTATTGTAGTTAAATAAAGCTTAATGTAGTATTACTGTAATGTAGTCCTGTGTTATTAAAATAAAGAGCAGTTCACAAAAAAAAAAAAAAGAAAAGCTTAACGGATAAGATGCAACATTTCGAAATTAAGAAACATCCTGTGGAGGGCGTTTAGGGGCACTTTAACTTTTTCAACGTTATTTGTTCAGCAATGGCTGGGCATTTCAATATCATTATGTGCTACCAATATTGCAGCATCACTTGATAAACATGGAATTATTAATCCGTCATGATCAATCTATAGCTGTTGTTAGAGTGGTGGAAACTGTCGCCAGTCAGCACTTAAGCAGTGAGAGCTATGCTATTCATAAAACCTGTTTATGAACTATTTCTGGACAGGGCAAGCTCTACGAGTCCAGCCCAGAGGGATGCTAAATGCAGTGGATTTGGATAAGTAATAAAGTACAAGAATAGAATAAATATCGCCTCCCTGCAGAATTTTTAGATGATACATCGATCCTCGAATAAGAAAAAGCTTTATGTCACAATACCTTCCAAGCGCTAAAACAACATAGTAACTTAGTGAAGCTGCGAGAGAGAGGTGGCTGCTTCATTAAAATAAGAGAAGAGTTGCGTGAAAAGTCCTTTATCTTTTAAAACACTGTTTTCTCTAGCCCCTTAAATTTTGTTTTCCATTTTGCTTTTCTGTTACTGGGATCGATGCTGGTAGGTGGTGAGTTGAGTAGTTTATTAATCTACCTTGCGATAGAGCAGTTTTCATTTAACTTTCGAAAAGTCCTGAACAAGAACAAGAACAAGCCAAAAGAACCCGTTGCAACGGTCCCCAAAAATGATGTTATTATTTTATTACCTTATATAGGTCTCCATAGCAACCTCATTACTAAGCGTCTTAAATCTTGTGTTAATCGTTTCTACTCTTTTGTTAATGTTAAAGATATTTTTCAAAACACCCGACGCATCAAATCACAATTATCCAAAGTCATTTAGACAGCTACTTGCTGGGACTGCAATGATTTTTTCATTGGGAAAACGAAGCGAAGACTTCACGACCGGAAAAAGGAACATTTCAAGGCCGTTTCGAAACACGATAACTCTCCTGCAATTGCTGATCACGTTAAAACAACTGGTCACAACATCAACTGGGAACATTTTGACATTTTGACATCCGGCAAGACTGACTACCATTGTAAAGTTAAGGAGACCTTGTTTATTCAAGAGTTTTACAGCCAGCTTTAAATGTCAATACCAGCAGTGAAAAGCTTTTACTCTATTAGAAAGCCTTTTCATTGTCCCTTTACAGACAGTTTCCGTTTGAAACGTCTTAAATTTCTATTGCAGATTTTTTCTGTCTAGGTTCCAGACCCCCATTTATACAGTATAAATAGCTTTCCAAAAATTTGTAACGGTTATACTTTTGAAAATGTATGTTGACTAGCATACGAAACGTCAAGGTTATAAAGTGAAAGTGTTTAATATGTTTATCACCGCTGTTTGTTTTATATTTTTAATCGAGCTACGATGGCCGAAGACCAAGAGTTTATAAGATTAATGAAGCTTGTATCCTGATCTTTCCTATAGGACGACTACACCGATTTTAGTCTGAAAAATCAGGAAGCGAGACAGGGGGTCGAGGTGAGACAAGGAGAACCTCTTTTAGTCCGTAACAAGCTTATTGTGTTTACACCCCGCGGGAATGAGCGAACTCTAAGAGAAAATACGTACTTCAAGCTAACCTCAAACTCAGGGCCCGCATCTGCTTGACCAACCGTCGGGAAACGCTAATGAACGATCGGAAAATGCGTTTGGAATTTCCGACCGCTCTTCGGGGCCCCACCATAATGCAATGAGAGGTACTTGCGTTTACGTGTTATGATAGAGCAGCTTTTAATGAAGCTTCAACTTCAACTTCAACTTCACTTTTTTGCACTTTCAATTTGAAATTACAATATTAACATAGAAAAGGAGAAAAAAAGATGCATTTATAGCAATTAAAAGCGATAATGGTATATAGCTTGTGCATGGAGGCTAATAGAACCGCGAGGTCATCGAGTTTAGTCTCCGTCTCGTTTAAGGACGTTCGCGCCTGAAATTTCCCACGTACAGATTATTTTAAAACTTTGACTGCAGGTAGAAAATGATAAGATTAGATCAAACACGAAAAAAAAAATAAAGAAAAAAAATCGGGGATCACCGAACTTGTTTTGAAGATAAGGCATAGCTAGAAAACTTAATGTCAAGAGCTAGCTAAGAAAATTAAATGTTGTAAAATGAAAACAAAAGTGATCATTTTGACTAATCATAAACACAAGGGCTGTGACGCAAACAATCCAGTGAACCAATTATAACTCGAAGCAGATTGGACATCCAGCCGTCACAGAGGGCGGGAAAATGTGCGAGAGCATGTCTCTGGCTTGAGATTGAATGACAAAGTGGCCCGGTGAGATTCTAAGCCAGTCCCTTAGTCAAGTAAAGGCAAACCAAATGAAATACATCACCAAAGCTGCATCGGTGATAATGCAGTGAAACTGCATTATCACCGAGGAAACCATGTATCCTCAACGTCTCTATAATAGTATAGGTAATCCTATGGTTCCGAGTTCAATTTGAAATTAATTTGCACGAGCGAGTTTTACATAGAGCTGAGATTTAAGCTTTTTGAAAAACGCGAAAAAAGGCATGATTACTTATTAATAATATAAACATGAGAAAAGTGAATTTCTCTTTTTTCATTTATTGCTTTCTCTAATTTTCACTTGCGAAGGTAAAATCAATGTTACTGAATTTTACTAACAGTGTCACCCGTCAAATGCTCCAATTTTGAGTTGCCATAAGTCATAATCACGATTAGTCCACTTTTTAACTGATCACTAATTAACTAAAACCTTATCAAATGTTGTGTTTTGTAAACAACCATATTTTACAATGCATTAAGTAACTGACTAATTGAGAATCAACAGGTATAACAGGTTTTGCATTACTACGCTACGTGATTGGCTTAATTAAAAGAAGGATCTCGCGCCAGGTTTTCATCCAATCAGAAGTGAAATACGCGCCACTCACTCGCAAACGTTTCCCCGGGCTTTGCACCTGAGCTATCAACATTTACTTACAGCTTTGATTGGTTCACTGGATTGTCTCTGCTCTTTCTGACTGGCTTATTAAAAAAACCTCTCAATCACGGTGATTTTGCTGTGTCTTTGGTCAAAACGGCGCTTAAATTATGACCAGGCACCTTTGCTCGTGCACCAAACTTTCAGAAACGTCCTTCGTCTTCATTGTTTATTCAGGACCGCGTGACGGAGGACGAGCTCTCGGGACTTCACCACTAGTTCGGCCGTTTCGTGGTCTAAAACCTCCGGCTGCTTCACTGGCCAAGCTCAGTTCTACTCTGAAAATCATGAGGTCGACTAGTAGCAGGTACTTGTTCACAAAATTCCATAAGAATACAAGTTATCCTGCCAGACGGAGATTCTCTCACCAAGCAAAGAAGTAAGAGAACCTCCCTCTCGCTAGGTGAGCGTCATAGAGCGTTATTAAAACAAGATCAATATTTTTTTGGCCGGGGTTTTGAAATTTCCCAGTAAAGATAGTGACCCTTTGTAGTAACAATAAACAGTGCTAATTTATGTATTCTTCTGTTTACTTTCTAACTTGTGTGCAGACAATTAAAATTGAACGTGGTAATTGACTTTAAATAAGTTCTATCTGTTGATCTGTTGTGGGCGTTTTCTACCCACTGAGGGGGTATTTAAAGGGGATATGGCAAGATTTCAAAACATTCATGCAATGCATGTATCATGAAGGAAATTCAAAAAAAATCTCACGCCAAGGTACTGATCAAAAATAACACACGTAGAGTGAATTAACTATTAAAATTAACTATTAAAATTTTATAGAAAATGAAACAATGAAAACTCAGTAGAGTGGAACGACTGGAGCTTCTTTAACATGGACAGCAAGTGGATTTTGCGGAGTATATGTCCGTAATATAAAGTTCTCCTTAACAAAAGATTCCACTGGTATATACTTTGATAAAAAAAAACCATTTCGCGAGGCTTCCAATATAACTGTTGTGTATTTAACTTGTAACTTCAGTCCTGTTTGTATTGCTCTTTTTACTATCAATTAATTGTCTGACCCTATTACGCAACAACACTAGTCCTTATGCAACTGTTTCTTCTTGCACCAAATTTACTTTTTTCTTAATTGAAGTTATGTCATCGGAAACCATGCACGGGTGAACGCCTTCGAGCCTTTCCAAACAACCAGCACCGTTTCGCTCTCGGTGCCAAACATTTCAGCACACATGTTCACCAAATGCATGACATGGAAGTTCCTCGTTAAAAGCAATAATACAAAGGACCAACAACGCTACACTCCTCGACGAAATGTATCTTATTTCAGTCCACGATGTCTCCCTAAGGCCTCGCCGGTTAAAAGTGGATTTCATTTTTTAAACAACTTTAAGTGCGCGCATTCTTAGTTATCCGTAATAGTTGCGTGTGCTGATGTTTATTTCACCCGTATCCTTGTGGAAGTATAGTACTAAAGAAGGGCCAAGTCTAAATTTGCCTTTTGGCCCAATTAATTAACTACGTATTAAGTTTGACTCCTGTGTACTCAACTCATTAACTTAATTTATTTTGTATTGTATTACCCTCAATTCTTCAATTAATTTGTTGACACTTTAACTGTTCAGTCTATCTGTTTTCTCGTCCACTTTATTTTAAACTTAGCTACGTTGCCGTTCCTAATGGATTGTTAAACTTCACGCAGCTGTATACATAAATTGAAATGCATATATAAGGCATCAACAGAGACCCCACATCACACAGGTGAGGTGAAGATGAAGGTTGTACCCTTTGTAGTTGTGCTACTGTTTGGCTGTTCTTTTGCCAAACGAAACCAAGCAAAGCGATCTCTAACATGTTCCGGTAAGAAGACAAGCTCAGCCCAACATAGTGGTTGTTTGACAATTTTTTTCTCTAAAATTTGACGTTTCCTTTGTTTCGTTAGGTTTTCCGAAGCAGCTCTCGGGTAGGCTGTATACGGTAAGTTCAATGTTGCAACATTACTGTGAGTCAGTAGCATTTGCAAAACAAGGTTCGATGAACGTATAGCGCCAGGAGCTGTGAAGTTAAACCTGTTGCGTAGCAAGCAAACAGCCATTTTTTTTGTTTTTGTTGTTTCACAGTAAAAGTCATCATAAGCACCCTAAGTTTCTAAAAGAATATTTAGCCATGGGCATTGCCTCATTTTGTAATTTTTTAGGGACATTGCGTCAGCCATAATCTTTTTCTGGCTACGGCCCTGACTTTGTCAATACTTAAAAATGTTGGGATAGGGACTCTAATAAGTGCCATTGCTTTACAGATCGAGGTAGACGAGTCAGGGTTTTCAGAAACATTTGACATGACATTCAACTTAGACTTGAATCTTCAACGTATGCAGGAAGAGGAAGGTGATGGAATTTTCATAATGGACTTTAAAGAGGTAATCATGGCTTATCATGGACAACAGTTGATGACTGGTATTAATTAAAATTCTTTCATTTTTTTTGTAGCGTTTTATAAAGCAGTTTCGATCATTTATGATCCAGTGTGTTTACTAACCTGTGTGGCACGCGTCTCCAGAAAAGCACCCAAGGGGTACGAAACTGCGAGCGAGTGAGAAAAAAAGGGGCGGGCGGAGGGGGTGATCTCAGGCGCGCTCCTTCCCTCACTCGCTTGCTTACTGGCTCATTCTCTCTGTCCGCATGAAAAAAGAAGAGAAACGGTTGCTACGCAGGCTATATGTTTAGTTTCAAAACGAAGGATGGCGTACAAACAGCTTCAAATATAGTTTAATAAACCTAAATCTCGTCCCAAATTAAACCTGAAATGCTCCCTTACTTTAAGCTTTCTACACGTTATATTTCTTGAAAGACTTTAGGCGTAATTGTTTAGTTATTAATACTTCGCGGGAGCACTTTTCTTCTTTGGCAATGGCGACCTTGCGTTTTTGTAAAATCATGCAGCACCTTCCTTATCTTTCCACGGGTACGTGATTTTAGAGAATCAAGAAGTTAGTAATTAATAGTAACAAGACTCGATGTCGCCTAATTCGGTCTGTAATCGTGCGAGTGATAACAAAAACGGACGACCCCGCAATCAATATATAGCTGTTGTTAAAGTGGCGGAAACTGTTGCCAGTCAGTACTTAAGCAGCGCGAGCTATGGGTCACCATAAAGTCTATTTATGAATCATTTCTCGACAGGGCAAGCTCTACGAGTCCAGCCCAGAGGGATGCTACAGTGAGCCACTGGAGGAAAAAATGTTGCCTGAATTTTTGCAAGATTTGCCGTTGACGCATATCGCCAGTGGGTCACTTGGAGACAAGGGAGCCTCAGTTGACTGTTACTCTTTCCAAGATGATGAAGGCAAGGATAATGTTTTGGTCCTCCGTTATAATCTTGTCCATCGATGTGACACTGAGGAGATTTAAATTGATTAGTTGAAACTGAAGCCTGTTAGTCACGGGGTTATAATATTGTTAATCATAAAAACTACAATTTCTTCGATTGGGATTGGTTAAAAAAGTCCAATTTTCTGCCAATACATTTGCGAAGTTTTTATCGGACAGTTTGTTTCGCGGACAAGTCAATAAGCCAATCACATTCAAAGTTGTGAGTTGTATTTTAAATTGACCATTCTCAGTTTCAGAGCGACATTAGACAATTTACGATTGCTTTGTCACTCTTTTAATAAAAGTTTTCCCTTTCTTTCATGACTTGGCTATCCTTCTCTTCTCGGAATTTGTAATTTTTATGATTAATTTCGTGTTCGTCCGGTTTTGTTATCACTGTTAAGATTACAGAGCGAATTGGCCTCCACCCAGTGCCATTACAGTAGAACCCCGTTAATACGACCACCTTCGGGCCATGGAAAACTGGTCGTATTAACGGGATGGTCGTATCAAAGGGTTCTTTAAATAAGAATATGACTGACTGAGCTTTTTTTCGGGCCAGAATAAAGTGGCCGTAATAACGAGGTGGTCATATTAACGGAGTGGTCGTAAGGTGGGGTTCCACTGTACCATTACAAATCCAGATTTTGCTGCTTGTGGTGCTACTATTCCTTCATTTTTTGCTCCGTGTATCATACTTTCTTTTGTCTTTTGATCCATAGACTTGGAAGGTAACGTTCTTGCAAGGGGAAAATTTGACATTGTATGTAAAGGGGGTTGTTCGAAAAGGAGGATTATTTTTAATTTTCATCATTTTTACCGTAATAATATGTTCGGAGAAGAAGCGGACGAGTCAATTCATCATTTGAGCGGCAAGGGTGTAGCTGATCAAAGAAACATGAGATATGTGATTCCTTATTTTAATCTGAAGACATACGCTGCAAGACCCTTTTCCGTAGCAGCCCCCACACTCTGGAACACTTTGCCGTCCGACATTATGAACAGCTCCTCAGTGTCCGTTTTTAAAAACAAACTCAAAACTTTTCTTTTTTAAAAAGCATTTTTATAACTTTACCATTTTGTTGTTCTTGTTAAGCGCCTTTGAACTTCAAGGATACTAGTGTTATATAAATATTTTTAATATTATTACTATTATTATTATTATTATTACTATTTTATTATATAGACAAGAATGTTTTACTAGAAAATATACCACTCGTGAAATTCATAAAAACTACATCCGGGACCCGAGTGGTTTATTTTCCATAATCTCACACGTGAGTTTATCGATGATATCAAGTTTGTCTCTTAAATTGTTCTTAAATTCGTTGGTGTATCATCGAAACATCTTCGGGTCTTCCTCGAAAGTCTTCGGCAATCTTCGGTAATCTTCGGAAAATTTCGGAAATTCTCGGAAAATGTTCGGGAACGTTCGTCTGGCCTTCGGAACAATTTTGGAAAATCTTCGGAAATCTTCGGAAGGTGGTCGGAAATCTTCGGAAAATCAAAAACGCCGTCATCTGTATGTCTATATAATGAAAAGAACATTACACGGCGGCTTGAAGATATGAATTTTATTTTCTCGTGGCAAAAACAATATTTTACTCACTCGCTGCGCTCGTTCGTAAAATATTGTTTTGCCACTCGAAAATAAAATTCATATCTTCGCGCGACCGTGCAATATCCTCTATATAGTTTATCATTGTTATGTTTAATCCATTTGGTAGGTGTTGGCCTCGTAACACTCGAGTCCGGAGACCAATGCATCCCTGTATTCTTCGCTGAGAAGAGTAATGATTCTGCTCTCGCGGGAAGGTATGCTTAGAACTTTATCCAAAACCCACTGAGTATGACAATGTGACGTGTAAACAATTCTGTTATTTAACAATCCATTAGAAGGTATAGACTGATATATAACTATTATGCTTAATATAAGTAAATTGGCTTTCAAGCATTTTGAGTTTTGGTATTGGCTACGTAAAATTGATTTTCATCAGACACTGAGCAATTTCAGAGGGATCGAATTTTCTCGGCCAATAGGAAGGGACGACGACGACGATGATCATCGCAGTAAAGTTTTGTGCACAACTTAAGCAGCTGTGAAATTAACTACATATAAAACCTTATTTTTCTTAAGGCCTTATTTCACAGCTGCTTATGATGTGTACAAAATTGCGAGGATGATTCAAGTATTCAAATCTTCCTCCACAGTTCAAATGTATGATCTTTCATATATTCATTTCAAAAAATAAAAACTTTGTCAAGAATTTGGTAAAAGAGAAAACTTTTAGGATCAAAGAAGGAGAGGGAGGAGGCACCTGCGAACAGGGCCTCCGGTTATCCTATCCGACCTCTTTTGATGTGCACACTTAGGAAGGGTGGAGTCACACTTAGGAAGGGTGGGGTGGCAGGAAGTAGGGAGATATATATCTATCGCCTGGAGTTGGGGGCAAAACCACACCAGGTGGGTTTTAACCAAAGTGTGATTTGTAGCGTTACAAAGTTTGAGACTACAAATCCGTTACGTTTTATGTTGGAAAGACTCCTTATGTTTGCATAGGAAACGCTAACAGTTTTTATTTTGCTCCTAGTTTTCTAGACTTAAAAACTACCGTCCAACCTGAGAAACTCAAGATACCAGACGAATGCAAGCAAGCAGCGATCTCTGAGCGCTCCATTGCAGCCATGATTCAAACAATCAAGATGAAGACTGCAATGAAGAGGATGTTTCCCTTGTCTGGGGCTCCTTATTCCCAACGAAAGCGGCGATTTCCCTGGGTTGTTCCAAGGCTGCTCAAGATTCGAAATAGAAAATAAATATAACTGTAAACATAATGTGTATAAAGGCACAAATAAGTTGTAGCGCATTCCAAGAGCAGCGCAAGTCCATAATAAATGATATGTGACACGAACAATGATGCGGTTTGTTTTGAATCTAAATTTCTAAAGTTGTAGTGTAATCAGGGCTTTGTTACAGTAAAGTGGATTGGTTTCTGGAACGAAGGGTCCAGGTTGGAGCCCTAGCCGGGGTTATGGTGTTGAACTCTTGATGGAGACAATTAACACTATCTAGTAGAAAGTGCAGTCTGTTTGTCAACATTTATCTACTGGAGAGCGATTTCTCAATCACCTTTATTGGCATACAAATTATTTTACATTATTATTTATCTTCCACGTCACCAGTTTTGAACAACTGGACCTGTGTATAAATGACCTAAAAATGGGGGTGCTTTGACCTTTTTTTTTTGGAGGGGCCAGGGGATTTTGGAATGGACTAGCAACCCATCCAGGGGAGTAGAGATACTTTTACCAACATCAGGCCTTATAGGCACCATTCTTGTACTCAGACTCCACCTTACTTTTCTTGCGGGGATCACACCCACATTGACCAGTTTTGATGTCTTGCGGTAACTTTTATTTTCCACGTCACCAGTTTTGCGGCATACCAAAAATTGAAAACCCTTTAAATATTTCCCCCCAGGAAAGCGTGATGCGTTGCGTGACTCAAGCCACTCAAAAGGTCACCTTACGTCATCTTTGCCAGCGTAATCAGACTAAAAGCTGCTGGCGTAGATCATAAGCTAATTCTCGGTTTTCACCAGTCATGAGATCAAAACTAAAAATCAATCGTAACCATTGAATGAATGAAGTCAAGAATCTGGGATACGATAGATGATTGATATAAAAACAACCTCGCCAAGTATCAGGTTTCTCCTGTTGTTTTTCCTTCGCGCGTTATTTGTGTGTCACCCAAATTTATATATAGAACGCGCGGTGTATAGAGAAGCCATGTGGGACACAAACATGGCGGCCGTAAAGTAACAGAAACATCTGTCACTGATTTTTGCTATTGAATTGAAAAATTATTGCTCTACAGATCCGACACATTGAAATAAATGCTTCTTCTAGTGCAACCACTGTTTAGTTAGCAAAAATTCAAGCGATAACTCATCTTTTGACCTACGCGACAACCTCCCGGCGGCCGCCATTTTCATATCACGCAACGCAAAAGCTTGGAAATTCAAACGTGTTCTATTACAATAAGAAGAAATGTAAAGTTCCCATAGGGTCTTTTATCTGATGAATTTAAAACCTCAGAAGGAAGGGTAATATTTAATTTTGGAATATTATTACGTCACATGAAAACCAAGAATACAATCACGTATTCACAACATTCATTTAATGGACGTTCAAACTTCCTCTGGGGTAAGTATTCTTAAATGACGATTTGTTTTTCGGATGCGAGGCTCCAATTCGGACATCTCGATGAAAATGAGGATAATTTGATGGCGCTCATCCTAGAAAATGTTGACATGACAAAAGGCTGTTTATTTTTCCTCGCTTAATGTAACATGTATGATGGATGATCACACAATCAAGAATGTAAAGCGGGAGAGGACTGTCATTTCAAGCTACTCTTTTAGCCACAGCAAATTAATGGAGGTCCGTCTAGAAGTGGGTGGTGGGGGAAGGCTGTACTCAGGCTTCTGGTGTCTGGGGGTTAAAAGAGCTGAAAAAAAAAATATTCCAAGCGAAATCCACGTACTACGAAGGGGCCGTTCAGCAAAGTGTATTTGTGCAAATACTCAATTCTTTGTGTAAAAGGCTACCTTTCGTTCAGGGTCATCGTGTAAAATCTCATTTTTGTAGCAAGGAGCATGACATGACTGATCTGTCTTTGTACAGCTAGAAAAACACACAACAATGACGTCGTCTTTGCTAAACTAATCCAATGCTTTTGGTGACGTTAGCCCGTATGTCAGTCAAGGCATGATTATTGACCATTTAGCTGACTCATCTATAACACGGGGTTAGATCGACCGTCTTGATGAAAGAAGCAGACAGAAGTGCGACAGTAACACACTTGCGCGCCAGTTTTATTCTTTTTTAAAAATGTCTCCTTCTCTCTCTTTATTGTTCCCTGCAGTGCTGATGTTTGCAGGGACCGCAACCTGCGACACATCTTTGTCCCCTGCAACGTGGCCTCCAGGAGAATTTGAACGACTGGAGAAAATGACTCTTAACCCGTTTGAGCGACCAAAGCCATTAGCGGTCAGTGCCGGCAAAGGGCTCGTGGCGGGAACGACTGAGCCGTTGGCTGTGCATTCTGGAATGGACGCGCTGAGGAAAGGCGGAAACGCCATGGACGCATGTTTAGCAACTGCCCTTACAGGTATGAAAACAAGTATAATGGAAGAGCAATCCTGATGCAGAACTAGATGCTCGCACGGCGTCAGGCAGGTAGAGTGTCAAGGAGGCAGAGGGAAAGAGAATTTCTGTATTAGAGCTACAAGGGAGTGATTCTTCTTACGGTCAGTTGATGCGATGGCCATGGCGATTTCCTTTTTACCCGTGAAATTTCGCTGGGACGGGACAAGAGAATTCAGCTTTCAGGGGAAACTTCTTTACAGTGTGACTATTTACATGCATCCATTATGGTCATTATTTCATTAAATTGCAACCTTTTACTAATTTAAATCCAGCATTCAACTTTACAGAATCAACATTTGGCGACATTGCAAAAATACCCACCATCATACCTTAAGAGTCACACTCAGGTACTACCGGGAAGTCTTAAACTGAAGTTTAAAACAGAAAACCTAGAATTTATGTTGTCATATCTCACGTGAGCCTTTAGTTTTAATCGCATGCACCCCTAAACAAAGTTTTTTTTTAAAGTTAAACCAGCGCCTAAAAATAATATAATTGTGAAAGTTGTTTACACAACCTGATTACCGTACCATTCCCACCATCAGCTGTCAAAACAGTAACAGTTTGCATGAAAATTAAAATAAATGAAGCCTAAAGGATAATTTACATCAGCGATATTCGCGAGGACCAGCCATATGGAGGTTGTGGTTGAAGAATATCACCTGACCCCGGCAGAGGTTTGAAGGTGGCGTTACTAATACTATGTTCTTTACTTTTGTTACACACCATTGCTGAAAGACGCTCTCTTTTTTTCGTTTTCTAAAGCATGACCTAGTGTTATGACAGCATAACTCATGACTTCCGGTCATTTTTAATTGCGAACCAAGAATTAAAAGCATGAAAATTAGTTACGCAGCTGTGTTTTCACTTTAGAGGTCACGCTGGCAACTGGGTCCTACGTTTCATACGCTGGTGTCACGCAAATCCTTTACTACGAGAAATCCTCCGATACACTATACAGCATTAATGGCGGATGGAATACTCCTTTAGATGGAGACCCGTCGCAGATCCCTAAAGTCCACACTTCCGGTGATAATGGTGCCTCAGTACTCGTCCCAGGATTCATTGCTGGTGTAGCAGACGCAGCCAACAAGTTTGCGAAGTTTCCTCTAAACACGTTGTTCGAGCCCGCGTTTTACTTCGCAGAAAACGGATTTAAACTGTCCAGCGGCATGGCGGCTTCCATCAGCCTTTACTACAATGACATAACACTTTTGAGGACAACCCAAGGTATTTGCAGCATCTTAAATCATTGTATCTACCAAAAATAATTTGCGCTTTCAAATCCAGCTATCATCATTAAAATCTATTTTTTCTTAATATTTAGACGCCAGCGATATTTGCAGATTGCTCGTGAGTTTTCTTTAGAATTTACCTTAGACTACGAAAAGTCGGTTTTTGTTCCTGAAATCCTCCGCGCGCGGAACGCAGTTAATATTATGCAAATTAGGGAAAGAAACGAGGAGGGAATGGGAAAGCACGGCTCGATAGCTCTAATAATTAGCTCTAACAAACGCAAGGAATACGCTAGGAAAAGAAAGAGACTGTTCGTAGTCTAAATTTACCTAGAAGGATCTTGCTATCTATACCCCGGCCAAAGCTTAGAATACTTGCCAATGATTTTTTACTCATACTAAAGTTCCGTTATAACAGCATTTTTACAACAACAAATATTCACCATGTACGTGCAAACTAGTAAAAGAAAAATAGTGTATCTTTACTGACTAAGACGAAGTAAGGATGCTATTTCATGGTCAGTAGGACTCGAGAAAAGGTGGACAGCCGACTTCAATAAATTGACGAGTGTGCGTTTAACAAGTTCAGCTGCCACAAAACGTGTTAGAATGAAAAATCGCTAATTACGGCTTAGAAAAAGAAGGGAAAAGTTGCTTTTTCCAGATCAAAGCCGATGATAAATTGCTGTCAAGCAGTCTATAAGGTTAACGGTCTCGTATCAGAGGTTCAGGGGTTCCTCGCGTATTGATAAAACGTCAGTTACGTATATGCTTAGCCACAGAGGAAAATAACACCATTATGTTTTATATCTAGGAAAAAATATTTTTACCAACCCTGATACCGGAAAACCATACGCCTACAACGAACTGTTCAAACAACCTGAGTTAGCTGAATTCATAAGGAACGTATCCACCGATGCAAAGGGGTACTTCTACAACGGGACCTGGGCCCAAGTCATGACATCACTGATTCAAGAAGCCAAAGGCTTTATAACTTTGGATGATATGCGCCGCTATCAAACCATGTGGGAGACTCCCGTCAACACGTCATACAATGGTTATGAAGTGTTCGCGTCCGGGAACGACTGGGGTGGAGTCGAGCTGGTGGAAAAGTTACGCCTGATGGAATTGGCAGGAATTGGTCAGACACGCGGATCCAGTTACCTCACAAATGCTACAGAGTTCTTCTGGCTCGCTTCCGTCTCTCGCTTTAGTTTCTTTGTCTCGTTTTTCTTGCACAGTAACCCCAATGGGCTGTCTATCTTGAAAGAGAGCTTGGACCTTGACTTGTCAGATCGTCTCTCCTTTGGTTCCACTGAGGCCATTTGGGAGAAGATCGGCTCTCCTGAAAAGATGAAAGAAGTCAATGCCGTGATAAGGAAACTCCTCGGGGGAAAGGAAACTGTAAAAGACTTTATACATGGGTCAGATGCTATAGTTGCAGCTGATGAGAACGGAAACGTTTGCTCCATGATTCACACTATCAACAGCCAAATGTGGGGAACGGGGCTTTTCGTCCAAGGAATCGCCTTACCGCATTCGGGTGCTATATTTAAATCCTACGTCAAGCAGACAAGTCCTGGAGGCAGGCTGCCGGTAGCTCTACAACCAGCTATTACTTTCAAGAGTGAGGAATCTTCTGAAGGTCGTCGACCTGTCATGGCTCTGTCTGTTGTTGGTTCATCCTATCCCATCGTGATTCCTCAGTATGTGACGAATCTCTTGGACAGTGACATGAATCCCAAAGAAGCTATGGAGTCTCCCACCTTCCTGTTGCCGGAGTTTTCAGACTTCTTCCAAGCCGTTCCTATAGAAGAGTTCTCAGTGGCCGAGAATGTGTTACAAGAGGTGCGTGACATGGGACAAGGCGTGACAGAGTTGGAGTATATGAAGGCATTTGGACCGATCGGCTTGGGCGTTGCGCTTACTATAGATGACAATGGAGTCATGTACGGTTGCACCCACCCCCTCAGAAGGGGACTTGCGGAGGGGGTTTAAACCTGGCGGTTGATTTCCTCTTAATTGATTTTATGTGTTGGACGTCAAGGTGGGATCAAACAAGAATCAAAGTCCACAAGCTAATTTAGACAGCAGGTTTACATTGAACGCCATCGTGGCGTGGACAAACTAGCTCAAGGGTACTTTAGGTGTTTTTCACTGCACTGCTTTTGCTTGGTGCAGATTAAGATTAGAGAATTAACTCTGAAGTGTAAATTTTAGTGCTAATTTAACCCATGAATAACCCACTGGGCGTTAGCCCTAGTAAAGGGAATCAGGGAACCACACGAGTTAAAGAAAAAATATTTGGACCTCGGTGGGAAAAAGACAAAAAGAAAAAGATTTTTTCTTTACCTCGTGTGGTTCCCTGATTCCCTTTACTAGGGCTAACGCCCAGTGGGTTATTCATGAGTTAAATTAGCACTTAAATTTACACTTCAGAGTTAATTCTCTGTTCCATTATTTGTGTTCATAGTGCTACGCGGCACAACATTCATTCTCATGCAGATTAAGATTAGTCAACTTGAAAACTAGAGGTTATTAAAAAGTTAGAAAATTCAACGATTAGTTGTAAAACTAGAAAGACAAGCCACGCTAACGCCGGATTAACTGAGACCCCGTTTACACGGGTCTGGACAAATTTTTGTACGGACAAAAACTTGGACAGTTCCACCTTGTGTTTACACGAGAAGGGCGGAACTGGACGACTTTTTGAACGGCTAAGTATGCAAAACTTGCACGCTCAGAAAATTATTCATTTCCGCCGGCCTCGTGTAACCGCAATGTGGAACTGTGCAAGTTTTTGTTCGTGCAAAAATTTGTCCGGACCCGTGTATACGGGGCCTTAATCGTGCTTGGAACAACTTGGTCTTGCAGAGCTGACATTGTTTAACTAACGACAGTCAGAACATGACCCGCATTCAGGCGTTCTTTCTCTGTTTCGTTCATTTCTTTTTTGTGGTTGTTGTTGTTACAACTTAAAGCCCCATTTACAGTGCCGAAAAATTTTGGCACGGCTCGGATGAAAAAAGTACGCGTACCAAAAAAAAAATTGGTTCGGCAAGGATAAATTTTGTCGTGTAAACTACTTTGCCCCATCCATGCTGGACCAAACTTTCACCCGTGCTCGGACCATGTCGAGAGGTAGTCCGAGCACGGATAAAATTGGTACGCGATCCCGAAAATCTAGCTCAGCTCGGATAAGGTGTGCAGTGTAAACGATTAGCCGTGCCGAACCAACTTTTCTCTGATGAGCCTTCGCGCCTTTGGTCAGCACCGATTTGAATAGCAGGTGCAAATCGACCCGCAATTCAGTCAACATGGCGCTGAGCAGGAAGCCGGAGACGCTGCAAAAGTCCGCGCGAGGAAAATCTTGCGGAATAGCGTGGAAGGACAAAGATGTAGAGGAGTTAACAGAACTGATGAAGGAAGAAAGAATTATGTTCAGTTTAGAAAACGCTAAAACGCCGAAGGAAAAACGGGCTGTTTACAAAAGTGTTCAAGTGCAACTGCAAAACAACCTGTACCTCCGCCTTTTTTTATTCTTCTGTAAAGTAGTCGAGAGAAAGGTCGATTCCGTATTTTCTGCTGGAACACATGCGGTCTTCTTATGAGAAAAGGTTCCAAGAACTTTTCGTCCGCCATGTTCGCAGCATGCGCACTAGGCAAGGATCGAGTTCACTGGCCGAGATGTTGAGCCTTTTACCCGTACCAAAACATAATTTTACATCGCTTAGCACGGTAGAAGAAAGGACGTGAAAATGACTAATCAGTACTATTTTTCTGGGTACGCGTAACACTTTTTTCCGAGCCGTGCCTAAAATTTTCTGCAGTGTAAATGGGGCTTAAATTAGTGAAACCTGTGGAGAATCTTTTCGACTCTGATCTCATGAAAGTTTAAATCTTCGTATAGCTCAACGAAGAGCTCAAACGTACGGAATTAAGGCAATGCAGCTAGGAGCAAGGATTCCAAACTTCTAACAAATAAATTTATTCTCTTTTTTTTCGAAAAGGGTAGAGAAACGATAGGGAAAGAGATCGCCTTCCATGCAGACGTTCTCAGGCTTGTCACGAAGGGGAGGAACACGTGACAAGCCCTAAGACCCTCTGCGTAGGAGGCTGGGAAAGTGATCGACCGAAAAAAAAATGTAATGGTCTCCGAACGTCGACGGTTGATGAATCCGCGCAAAGTTATAGCAGTGACCAATTTTACCCAAAAGATCTGAGCAGTAAAGGCAAAGGAATACACAAAATGTAATGTTCTAGCATCAGCTGTTTATTTCACAATGAACTACAAATCAATCAGTTCACAGAGCCTTTCCTCCTTTACTGCTGACCAGTTAAGCAGAGGGTTCTGGAACAAAATTAACGACTAATACATGGCGAATGAAATAAGGGGAGCAAGGGCGACACGCTGTCTGCAGACTACTGCTCCTCGCATTCACTTGGAGGAACAAACCTTTCAGGATCCACGCCAAGCTCAACGTCGTAAAAGCTGAAACAAATTGCAGAAAACTTCAGCGTCTGCTATTAAGCCGGTTTAACGCAATATATTCGTTTTATCAAATTTTACCACTAACCTACTTATGCAATCCACTTGGCTGAATTATTTAAGTGCTAACCCTTACCGTTCGTGACATTTTACGCGACAACTGGTGTAGCTGGCGAATGAAAGTTTTACAGGGAAACAAACTTTCCTTCAATCAACTCTTCCATTGTTTATATATGAGAATAATTTCATATTTTCGTATACATGAATTGGAAAGAAAAAGCTTTTACGCTATTTTGGCAAATTTCGATATTATATGACTGGAAAACGATTAACTTCAAATTTTTCCATTTAATTTTACTACCTTTTCTCGAAGATAATTTTAAATAGTTTAAGACAGGAAAAGACTTTCCCACAAGACAACTGCAAAAGATAGGCGTGAACACCCTTAATTATCTTTGTTTGGAGGTTTCTAAAATGTTTCGTTTCCAGCAAAGACCGGCATATTTTGTTTTCGCGTGTTGACAAGGCCAGCTTCATCATTTTGCCAACAGGATTATACGTCAAATACTTAGAGGGGGTCACGTTTGCAGAAAGAGACGCGAACAACGTGCAAACCAACCTGGTATGAATCAAACCATATTTCTTGGACACCACATTTTCATGAACTGGAACACAGCCTGGCTGGGTGACCGTCAGATAATAACGATCTGAAATTAAATATTTCCAACGAGATTCGTTATCAACATCGCTCATATGACACTGAGAAACAAAATTGATAGTGACGCGCGCTGCTCCTCCGTCTTACCGTCTCCCATATTTCCCCCAAAGAGAGCGACGTTTACTCCCAGGCCAGGAAAAGCATTTGAACCGATGGTTGCTTCTCCATAAAATGTGGCGTTTCTCGGAATCTCAAACCTGTGGAAGGGTTCGTCTAGGTCTTTCTTCACACACTTTCCTGTCTTGTTGATGCTCAGTTCGATCTGGTACATGGTGTGCTGAGAAAATAAATTAAAAAATAATTTCGAAAAAATAAATAATTGATAAATTAATAGATAAAAGTGAACTAAATTTTAAACCTTTGAAATATTAAGCTTCAGCCGTTGACGAACGAAAATGAGGGCTTTCATTCCAAGGCTTTTATTTAAACGTCACATACTGGACACGAAATTTACAAGCACAAAATTATTACTAGGTACTCCAGGGTCATCAGAAAAATCAGTGTCAATTGCGCGGTGTTCATTTGAGTGTTAGAAAATCAAATGGGTTTGTATTTCTACGCTAAACGCAACATCGTTCCCAGGGTCTCATCTTACGGGGGGGGGGGGGGGGGGGAGATGAGCCCCCACAATTGTGTTAAAAAAAATTTTTTTAAAAAAAAAAAAAAAAAAAAAATAGAAAATGACGAATATTTTTACC
>CM042750.1:8564590-8584590 GCA_022496165.2 Catalaphyllia jardinei | reverse complement strand
CGAACCAAACTAAGCCCACTGCACATATAGGACGATATGGTTTCACAGCAGTTGTTCCTACACTAACAGCATTGCCCTTGTCGAGTTTGAAGGAGTTACAATTTTTCTTTGTGTTTTTATAAGCAATTTAATAGTTTTTATGCGCAATGCATTATAGGTAAATGTACCAGTCGCCATCTTTTTCCTTATGGTGGATTGTTTCAGGTTTATTGACGGTACCGTTAGGCCAATATCAAGACCTGGAGAACATCAGCGACTTCTTTATAATGGCCATGAAAGGGTTCATGCCCTGAAATTTTAAAGCGTTGCTTTACCAAATGGCTTGATAGGAAATCTGTATGACCCAGTTGGTAAGTTACAAAACAGTACAGGCTACCAGCTGTAAAGCTCGCTTTCGACCGGTGGCAGGCCTGAGAAATGCATGACAGCAATTGTAAATTTCTGTAGGTCTAGTACTTATTTCAAAAACAGGAAAAAGATTCCAGAACAACTGAAACATTTTGAAGGCCTATAGAGCAGACTAAATTTATCGATTTTCGTATTCACTAATGATGAAATTAGAAAAACATTTCTGAAGTACTCATATAATCAACAACTTATGTAACCCAATTATCAGCAACCTTTACTCTTACACTTATACCTACCATCGCCTAACTATTTTTAGAGGGAGGAAAACATGACGCAGGAATGCTTGCTGATTCACAGTTACTACACATGAGTGCTGCTAGAAGTTCCGCTGAATGGCTGTTCGGAGATGTAATTAATTCATTTAAGTTTAATAACTTTAAAAAAGATCTGAAGCTTTTTCTCAGCAGTGTGGGGAAGATCTATGTTGTTTCTGTCTTACTGCGTAATGCAATAACATGCTTGTATGGTAATATGACCTCAGAATTTTTTGACCTTAGGCCACCCACTCTTGACACATAATTTGGCCAGGAAACCACACTTACTATTACTCAGTTTCCATGGCTTCTGATAAAATATGTATCAAAACGGTATGACTGCAGTTAACCATGGTAGATGTTTGTATGTTGATAGGTTAAAGACTATTTCTCACATCATTGTACTTTTTGAAAGAGAAAATGAGTGATAATAAATTTAAGCACAACATTGCAGGCCAATTTGTTTGGAATTTTTTTTTTTAAAACAAGTTATATATATATAGGAGCCAGAGCCGGGCCTGCTTGCCGAATGTTGAGCTGGCACTAACCCGGGGATAATTACCATGGTGATTTAATGAATTATTCAGAGTTATAACCCCTCATTAATTTTCGCGTGATTTTATTGGGTACTTTACGTCACGTGATGTAAATCACCGGACAGTTATCACGCAACAACCCCCGCCCACGTCGATATTTGTCCTCCGATTGTTTCCGTCAAGAAGAAACATAGTCAGCATAAGAATTTCAGCTTTTCTTTTCTCTTAATTAACATGGAAGGAAACCAAACTAGTATTAGTGAGTCTAGCGATAGTGACATTAATTAAAAAGCTGATGGCAAGTGCTGTTCGGGAAAGTACAAAAAAGTCACCAAAATACGCTGTCAATGTCTTTGAAGGTGAAGAAAGTCACGAGCAGACTTTCAATATTTGGTCCTACGTAAATTTAAACCGATTCATTTTATAAAATAGAGATTTAATACAATGTGATGACAAACTATAACATAATCCAACCGTTCACGTCCAACTTTAGCGTGGAGGAAGGAGAGAAAAATTCCAGTCGTACTTGAAATCATGGAGCCGGCAGAATTGTCAACCATGTTGAAACCTTTTTTACTCAGAAGCCGGTGTAAAAGCCATACAGTCGCCACTGAACACTGTGAAAGCCAATTCGTTCCGGGCTGGACTGACTTTTTCTAGTTCCTTTCAAAGAAAGCTGTTTTCCATCATTCGGCTGTATTCAAGCCGGCAAACGAAGCTCTAGATCCATCACTAGAAGATCTTGCGCGACAGGGATTTATTTCTTTCACAAAGCGGAAGCGTCCAATTTACAGCAAAGAGGCTGGAGTCCTCTATGCAGCAAATCAGTTTGGTCTGAATGCTCCAGAAAGTTTTGCAAATTCGGCATGGTTTAACACCATTCTCTACTTCGGAAAGAGAGGCCGTGAAAACTAACGCGAGATGAAACCTGGTGGCCTTCAGCTCAAAAGGTCAAGCCGGCTGAAGTACTTCATCTCAAGCGAGAGAGCGACGAAAGATCAGTCCACCTTCAAGTGCTCCAGATTTTACACATTCTCTGTTTCACGGATGTAAATACTCTGAGACTGGAACACATTTCTTTCTAGTCAAGTTTTTGAAATTATGAACCAAAAGCGCCACGTTTTCGAGTTTTTGATCCAAAGGGCGTTACGAAAATTAATTTCTCACGACAGCTTGTCAAATTTGGCCCAATCACAGTGGAAATAAGGTTAGTTAAACCAACCAAATTTACTTTGCTTCGTCACGTCAATCTCGCGCATTCGCCATCAGATCACCACTGGCTTTTTTACTAGGGACCTTTCGAGAGATCAGGAGTGCATATCGATCTCTCACCGTCCTCGCTGTAACCCTGAATTCCGGCGTCTTGAGAGAATTAAATGGGTTGCGATGCTTTCCCATACCTTGCCTCTTTCGCTGCTTTTCGGTTTAAAATCGTAAGGTTCACTTGTTACTTACTGTCAAAAGAACACGAAAACATATATTTAATTTTGTACCAAAACTGAAGATTTATACCTTGAACTACAGCTTCAAATTAGCACAGTGATATGTAGGTCTCAAATAAGAACATGATTTCAAATATCCTAAAATTCTCCTTTAAGAGGCACAGACTTACATTACATTTCATTGTGGCAAACAGAACTGCGCATTTCAATCCAAACAGAATCGCGCATTTCAATCCAAGAGGTTTTCGAAATTTCCCTGGCCACACTATAATGAGCAAAGCGATTCTGTGTTGTGTTTCATTTGCATGCAACAAAATGCAAAATCAAATCTTCGAGCTGCCAGAAGTAAGGAAATCTGCTTTATTTCTAAAGGGTTTTCAAACTGGAAAAAGGCGTTGGGGCGATTCAAGGATTGGATTTCTGGCTTATTTATAGTAATTAAGTAATGGTAATAGGACTCAGGGGAGTCCAATTCGGTCTGTAATCATACGAGTGATAACAAAATCGGACGACCGCGAAGCGGGAGTCTGATTTGTTCATCACGAGTATAATTAGAGACCGAATTGGACGACACGAAGTCTTATTATCAATTAATCATAAAAACTTCAACTTTCGAGAAAAGAATAGCCAAGTTATGAAAGAAGGGGAAAATTTGCATTAAAATACCTAAAAAGGAGATGAAAAACCTCCTACAGGTAATTAGGCGCTAAACTGAACACAAAAGCAAGCAAGCGCACGCACGCACGTCATTACAACTTTGAATGTGATTGATTGATTTAAACTACAACTTGGAAAATGATTGGCCTATTGAAGTGTCCGATAACAACTTGGCAAGTAAATTAGTGGAAAAATAGGAGTTTATTTTAAACCAATCACAATCGAGGAAATTGTAATTTTTATGATTAAGGTTGATATCAGTAGTATAAAATGACAATCTATGATATTTCAATTTAGTGATGGTAAAGTTTTAGACCCGATAGCATTATCACTGAAGATGTGGAAAAAAATAATAGTTTTATCGTTATAATAGCATTCTCCGTCACCTTAGAGAAATTGAATAGAAATCCACAAGCATGCTCCCCCCCCCAAGCCTCCCAAAAAGTTTCCTTCACGCATTCTTCTTTAGCACCCCCACTCGAAAACTTGCTGCGCGGTCCGTGAATTTTAACCCGCAACTTTCAATATTTTTGTCTTTATTTTCAACACTACTGTACTTACTGAAATATTTGTTGTTTACCAATTAAATAAAGGCGTTGTGTTCTGCAAGAAAATAACTGATCTATTCTTCATGTCTATCAAATTAAAAAACCCCGCTGATTTATTTATTTATTTATTTATTTATTTATTTAGTTAAATCGTTGATAGGTTATTTCCTCGATTTTACAGTCAGCGCTTACCGAAACAACAACATGAATACGCAGCGCTCACTAAAACAACAACAAGAAATGAAAAAAATTAAGTTAAATCCACCTGATACTCAACATCAACTTTTGTGTATAAACTGAACCTGCATTCAATATCGGTTAACTGTACAGTGTTGAAGAAATGAACAAACACACTTGCGTGTTTACATTTTCAAGATCACGTACAGTGTACGTTTAAAAATTTTTATATTCAATGAAAAGCTGAAATTTTACCAGTCTTTACACTTTATCAAAGTATCCAACTTGATTATCAGGGGTGAAGTTTTCTCCTGCTGGCCTCATCATCTTTTTCCAAGTCATTTTCCCCTCTAGTAAGCGGTCTCGGACAGCACGGGCTATGGTACTGAAGAAATCGAAGCTGTTACCGTGGAGTGCGCCTCGATATTTTCTTTAATGTCCTTCCTTGTAAGTTCTCGTAAGACTACATTTAATCAGCAGCTGGACCAAATCTAGTTCTGGTTCTGCCAGCCTTTTCAGTTGACCCCTAGCTGGGGCATGGAGAGGGAGATTTTCTCCCGTTTGACAAAAGGTCTTCCGTACGTTTGAAACTGTAACACCGCTTACTTTGTACTTTGATCCTATTGCTCTAAAACTTCCTGGGTAGTACTCTGTTGAAACATTCCCACATCCGCTCAAAATATCATCAATAATCAGTGACCTCATATACTTTTCAATTGATTTCCCACGGAGGAAAGTTCTTCCGTACGCAATCATTTCGAAGCAAAGTCGTCCTGCCCGCGAAAAGAAACAAAATGTCAGGTGACCAATCTGAGCGCTCCAAATGGTCACGTGAGCAAGCCCAAAACTTAATTTTACACTTTTTTCTCATAATTATCATAATTATTCGATGTTTCGGGATGTTCCGGGATGTTCCGGGATGTTCCATGTCCCTGGTTTTATCGACGGCCCTTCTAGTCAGTGTTTATAATCTAGTCAAGTGCGGAGTCATGTTAACAGTAATCGGATATCCATGTTGTGTAATGTAGGATTTCAATTCATTCTTCTTCGTAATTATTAAAACATGTAGATCTACATTATTCGCTTCACCCTGGTTTATTACACTCAGCAAAGGTATCTGGACTCTTAAAGACAACAACATTGACCACTGTATTTTATGGCGTATCATTTCATCTCGCTCATCCTACAACAGCGAAATTTTTGATCGTCTGTGGACCCGATCTTTCATCACTTAACGAAACGTAACGTATCTTCCTGCCGCCACAGAAACAAAGCTTTGCTGCGTAACAATTAACAACTAAACATTTGATCATTTAAATTCTCCTCAACGACAGTTATGCAACTTTTATGGCATATAAACAATGGTCACGAATATCCTTGTCATTAAGATACTCTGAAGAGTGAGCGATCACGAAACAGGCTTGTCGGGATGAAAGCATGTTTTTTTTTCAATACAGTGTTTATATCTATGTACATGACACAAATAAAGTTATTGGATCAACAAAGAACAAACTTAATTTGAATTGTTATGATCAATGCCATTTAATAACTATGCCAAAAACTACGATAATTTAATTTTTTTGAACATTCAAAGGTTCACGTAAAATATGAGAAAGTTTCAAACTGAAAGGTACTTTCGCATATAATAATGGTACCCAAGCTTAACACCTAATCTTGAAATTAGAAAAACTACTTAAACTAAAATTACTACAGAATTATCTCCACCATCATTGTTTATACGCTAGTTTGATGGATTAAATATTTCAGAGTTAAACTTTTGATAAATTTATTATTGTATACGTTTATTATAACTGTTTCATCTAACTGCCGGAAGCTGGTTACTGACACGTCGGTTTCGATGTCGACCTCTCAGCATCTGAAGCATTGCTTTTCGAATCTCTCTATTTCTGCCATAGTTTAACAATGGGTTAAGAAGACCATTAACAGTCAGCAGTAAAGAACTCAATAGCCAAAAGGGTTTGAAGGGTAGTCCTTTGACACCTGAGGGCTGATCAATGCTGGTAGAAAAGAGAAACGAAAACATAACAGGATCACTGAAATAATTTGTGTCAGTTTTTTTTCTCTTTTTCCGCCGCTTGTGCTTGTATCCGCAAGTTTTTAGAGTGTCGTCTGTTTGCTATAAAAAATCCGATGTAGTTGAACAAAATCATCACAATGCAGATCACATAAAAGAAGAATATAATGATAAGACTAATTCTGAAACTAGCAGTTGTTTTGTTGACTACGTACACTATCAGAGTGATAAACAAGCTTGAAAGCCAAGTTATGAGCATCACCTTGACGACACGTGTGCTTGATCGTCTCACGTGATTACGGTACCACGTTGGTTTGCTCATTGCTAGGTAACGGTCTCTGCTTATCATGGCCAGGTTACTGAGCGTTGCCAGATAACACAAAATACCAAAGCATGTTTTCTCGAGACTTCCTTCCAGGCACATGTAAGAATGGAGGAAAGTTAAACTGTTTCTTACCACAGTAAACAGCGCCCAGATCAAATCACTGATTGACAAACTGCATAGCATCAGAAGTGAAGGATGACGTAGTGATTTAGTCCGTGTTATAGTGACGAAGACGAGCGCGTTACAGATCAATGACATTACCCCCAGGAGCGTGTCAAATGGTACAACAATTTAGTTAATGATGTCTCGCACCTGGTGCTGTAGATCTGCAGCAAGGTTGGGCATCAAGCATCTTTGATAGGGAAAGTTACTGGAGTAAGTCGACTGGTTTCCTGAGATCATTTTTCTGTAAAAAAATAAAACAAATCCAGGTTGACAAGCAATTTCATGGAAGATATGTAACAAAATAGTGTCGGAAGGGGGAGTGGTAGCCGAGACAGTTTTCTTACGAGGAGATTCCAAATATATTAGCCTTCAGTAGAACATTGTTGACAAACGGGGGATCAGCTTCATAAAGCTTTCACTAAAAATGATGCATATCGAACACACGGGACAGTGTTTCATAGGGACATCGAAACGCCTCATCATGGCTTGGCTTCACGAAAGAAGATTTATGAAGCTTGTCCACGCTGTCGTCGACTGCAGGCACGCTCATTGCTGACCAGACTGATGCCGGAGAGACATGGCCGCGAGCAGTGTCTGCAGGAAATTTAATGTCTGGTGTGGTAGAGGAGGCGGCTCGGGCCTTCCCCCCTGTCTCTTGTCTTTGAGTGAGTTTTTTTATGTCCGCTTCGAACTGCGCAGCAGCCTGGTTGATTGTGTGGCGAAAGACCACATAGTCAGCAGCAAGGTCAGACCACTGCCTGTGGTCGATGTTGCAGGTGGTGAGCGACTTCTTTAGGCTGTCCTTGAATCGCTTCTTTGGAGCCCCTCTCTTACGATGGCCAGTGGAGAGTTCGCCGTACATGGCGATCTTTGGAAGGCGATGGTCTTCCATTCTGAAAACATGACCAGCCCATCGGAGTTGGTATTTCAAGATCATGGTTTCAATGCTCTAGAACTTCGACGTATGTGATGAAGTCGCTCCAGTGGATGTTGAGGATGGTGGGCAGGCAGCAATAGTGAAAGCGCTCCAGGAGGCGGATGTGGCTTCGTTAGGCGACCCAGGTCTCAGAGGCGTAGAGAAGAGTGGTGAGAACAACAGCCCTATAGACACGGATCTTTGTTTTGCTTTTCAGACGTTTGTTGTTCCACACTCGTTTGTATAGTCTGCAGAAAGAGCTGTTGGCCTTTGCAAGTCTATTGTCTATTTCCTTGTCGATCTTGGCATCAGATGAGATGGTGCAACCAAGATAGGTGAACTGCTGAGTGGTTTTCAGTTCAGTGTTGCCAGTGTTGATATGGGGTGGTCGATATTCTTCAACGGGAGCTGGCTGGTGAAGAACTTCCGTCTTCTTCAGGCTGACTTCTAGGCCAAACAGCCGCGAGGCATCTGCAAAGCAGGATGTGACGCGTTAAAGGGCTCGCTCTGTTTGGGCGACAAGGACAGCGTCATCCGCGAAAAGAATGTCTTGGATCAGCCTCTCCTGCGTCTTGGTGTGGGCTTGGAGTCGTAAACTGAAGAGACTGCCATGAAGACGGTACCAAACGAACACCCCCTCGTCATCATCTAAGTTCACATTTGTTTGCTTTAGAATCCTCAGGTGAAGTAAGGCCTGGGTCTCTGTACATTTTAAGGGGGGAGGGTGGGGTGGTCTAAAATAAGAGAAATGAAACCTTCTCCAAGTTGACAATTTAAGGTCAATTGTAGGCAAAAGATCTACAAAATTCAGTTAGAATATATTATATGTCTGTCACGTGAACAACCACGCCCAATTTTGCACAAAATTCATTAACTTGAAATTCCCACCAACTAACAATCAGTTACTCCACCAGTTTTACATCTGAATAATGAATGTTAACATTTACTTTGAAACACCGCCTGGAGTGAGGCAAAACTATTTTATGTTGTTAGTGTTACAAGCTTGGAGAAGGACTGGCACTAGCAGAAAACAGGAAATAGCAATGGATCAGTTTAACGTTCAATGCCATTCCAATCGGATTCGTAGACACCTACACAGAGAGATTTGATGTGTAAAAACTTAACTTTACTACTTGTCTTGTGGTGGAACTCCAAGTGATGTTTTTTTTTCGCATTTTAGGGCGTGGACAATCACGTGACCCTGTTCGTTTGACACAACTGAGTACGTCAAGCTCTGTAACTACGATGCAAAGCATGATCACTTATAATTATCGTATAATTATCGCAACAAGTTTTGACCCAGGCCTTAATTCACCCGAGTCTTGCTGAAGAATAAAAACGATGAGAAGTCAAAGACTCCTGCAAGGCTGACACAACGTGATATATTAAAAACAATATAGTATGTAAGACCGTTAGTAATGTAAGGACAAGTAGCGCAATCTTGTCCACAGCGGAATGATCCTGGTGGCAAACTAGTGTTGTTAGGAGTTGTGATAGTGGGCAGCTTAGCTTTAACTAAAATGTCGCGAAGGTTAGAAGTGCGTCTGTAAGCGACGATGGGTGGGTGCTTAAAAACTTCCCTGCAGCGTTTAGAGGAAAGTAATATATGGAAATGTTTGCGTAGGATACTAGAAATGTGAGGAAGTGATGGGTTATATGTAACAACATAAGGCAAGCGCTCAATGGAATCGTGACGGTTAGTATGTAAAGCTTCAGTGCGAGAAATATTAGCAGCACGTTTGAATTGTGAGTCAAGGAAAGTGTTACCATAACCTCGTGCGAGGAGATATGTTCTTAGTTCATTAAGGCGAAGTGTAAATGATGATGAAGAAGATGCTTGCCGTCGTTTCCTTGATACTCGTACTGACAAACACATTCCTACTGAGACACTTTGTGACCTTTTACGCATTATACTTACCATGAATAACTTCACATTTAACCAGCACCACTATCTTCAGATCCATGGCACTGCTATGGGTAAAAGATGATTTTCGAAACCAACGCCCTCTCTAATGCTCCTTTTCATCCTCACACTTGGTGGAGATATCTCGACGATATCTTCATGATCTGGACTGAAGGACTAGATCATTTGAAGATATTTGTCGATTATCTCAATAATATTCATCCCACTATCAAGTTCACTAGTAATCACTCATTAACCAATGTCCCCTTTCTCGACTTCATGGTATCTCTACATAACGGCACTATAGAAACTGACCTATAAACTAAACCTACAGACAAACACCAACACCTACTTAGTTCATCGTGCCATCCTTAAGATACAAAAAATGCTATTCCATTTAGCTTAGCTCTTCGCGTCCGCCGTATTTGCTCTACTGACGCTAAATTTACACTTCGCCTTAATGAACTAAGAACATATCTCCTCGCACGAGGTTATGGTAACACTTTCCTTGACTCACAATTTAAACGTGCTGCTAATATTTCTCGCACTGAAGCTTTACATACTAACCGTCACGATTCCATTGAGCGCTTGCCTTTTGTTGTTACATATAACCCATCACTTCCTCACATTTCTAGTATCCTACGCAAACATTTCCATATATTACTTTCCTCTAAACGCTGCAGGGAAGTTTTTAAGCACCCACCCATCGTCGCTTACAGACGCACTTCTAACCTTCGCGACATTTTAGTTAAAGCTAAGCTGCCCACTATCACAACTCCTAACAACACTAGTTTGCCACCAGGATCATTCCGCTGTGGACAAGATTGCGCTACTTGTCCTTACATTACTAACGGTCTTACATACTACACTTTCTTCTCTACTGGTGCAACCCGTCAAATCAAGTCACACATACCCTGTAACACCAAAAATTTAATTTACATGATACAGTGTAACCGCTGCCATTTACAATACATAGGCGAAACTAAGCGACGTCTCAAAGACATATTCAACGAACATAGACGCTCTTTTAACAAAACTAACATTAAATCCAAACCCACCACTGTTGCCGAACATTTTCTGTCTCATCCTAATCATTGCCATACTGACATGCAACTAATTCCACTCGAACTTATCCACTCGTCACGTGATTCAATAAGAAAAGCCAGAGAGTCCTTTTTAATAGATTTAGCGAGAACACTGGAACCTCACGGTATGAATAGACGCGATGAATCGTAAAACTTGTAACCTTAGAAGGCCTTTTTTATCTTTACTTTATTTTATTTGTTTTGTTCGTCATTTCCGTCACTCCTCTTGATTTCGAAATATGTATTACGACATTCAGACTTTTCACCCTGATGACGGCGTCGCGAAGATCTTGTGGCAGCTTGCCCTGCTCCCAGCAACAGACAAGAAGAAAGGGAAGCTTGTCATGGGAGCGGCGGACCCCCGTGCTTCCAGATTTCTGGTGGGATACCGTCAACTCCTGCTGCTTTGCCACTCTTTAGTTGTTCTATGGCTTCAGTCAGCTCTTCAGGGGTGGGTGGTTCATCGAGCTCTTATTTCAATGGGAGTTGATGAGCACGATCGATGGCAGTGTCCTGTACAGTGCGATTAGCACTGAAGAGGGTTTATAAGTGCTGGGACCAACGAGCAAGGATGGAGGTGTTGTCAGCGAGAAGGGCCTGTCCGTCTGAACTGCGCATGGGACTCTGGACCTTATGGATGGGGCCCTACACTGCTTGCAGAGCCTCATAGAAGCCTCTATAGTTCAGCGCACAGCTGGGTATTCGTAGCTAGGTAGTCCCACCAATCGTTCTGTATCTCTCTGAGTTTGCGCTGTAGGATGTTGTATGCGCGTCGAAAGGTAGACTTCTTGACATGACAGGTTGGTTGTGCGAGGTGGGCCTGATGAGCTGCCCTCTTCTTTGATAGTAGGTCCGGGATCTCTTTGTCATTCTCATCGAACCAGTCTTTGTTTTGCTTCTTTGTGTGGCCACAGGATTTTAGGGGTGATGCCGCCTACAAGAGAGTTAAAACTACGACGCGTGGCGGAGTATTTTTGACAAAATTCGAGGTGTTTGGATAGCCCGTGAAACACTGTCTCGATTGTTTGATATATTTTTCAATCGAAACCAAAACTAAAGAGAAAAATGAACAGTAAAATGGTCAAAATCTATGCTAAATAAGACCGGGTTTCCAAACCTTCTTCACGGTTGTGATTTTCTTTCTTTTAATTTGATGAATTATTGATCAGTTTGAGAAGCTCCTTTGACATATCTGTAGCTAACAAACTGTTAGCCAAACTTCCCTGAAGACTTGATCCAATATGTCAAAAATATTTTAATGGCTCAGCTATCAGCTTTTATGTGGTCAGACAATGTTTCAGGAGGCATCATTCATCTCGGAGAGGAGACTTGAAAATTCAATTGCAGAGGAGTGTTTGAGGAAATTCCAGTTGTTTAATGTATTTCCCAATATGGAGAGGAACTTATTAAGAATAAGTACTTGTAATAGGACTGAGTGGAGTCCAAATCGGCCTGTAATTACAAAATCCGACGACCGTGCTGCAGGACTCCTCACGAGTATGATTACAGACCGAATTGGACGACACGAAGTCTTGTCACCAATTAATCATAAGAATTGTAATTTCATAGCCAAGTTATGAAAGATAGGGAAAGTTTGCTTTAAAGGGCTGACAAAGGAGGCGCAAACTGTTTATTATAGCTCTGATGGTTCTGATTGGTAGATTTAAACTATAACTTTGAATGTGATTTGTTGATTTAAACTACAACTTTGAATGTGACTAGCTTATTGAACTGTCCGATAACAAACTAGCCGATAAAAATCTGTCCAATAACAACTTGGATAGTGACTTAGTGAAAAATAGGAACCAATCACAATCGAGGAAATTGTTAATTACCCAAAAGGAGTGACTTGTTTCTACATGATGGCAGTCCTGCTCTCTGCTTTGAACTTCTGAACTTTGATAATCGCAAAATGGAGTTTTTTTTGCTGTTCACTGCCAAATGGACGAATATTTGATTGTTTTAAGGGATTCACGGACAATAAAAAAAATGAAGATTACGTGATGTCTGGAAAGCGAATTTACGTGGAATTAATTGATTTTCAATCTCATCCATTTGTTTTTTAAGACTAAATAGAAAATGAGCAAATAACAGCGTGCGGTTTCCCATCCTTAGGGGGGGGGGGGGGGGGGGAATATGGGGTATGCAAATCCACCTACCCGTGCCTTTTTTTCTCCGAATCCGTCGATCCGCCAAAATTTTTGTTCAAATCCGAAACCAAAACTACATCCGAAAACAGAAGTGTAAAGGTTCAAAGGTGAACTCGTCTGTTAACTTCGCCCAAATAGTAAAGAAGGCAACATGTTTGATGACAACAAAAGTGTACAATTCCAATAACAGTCTCATACCTGAGTTTAAATGAACTTCTTTCGGAAAAAGAAATTTGGATGAACTCATTAACCTACCGATCAAGGCTGAAGAAAGATCTGTGATCCAAATTTCGTTTAGGACCACGGTACGAACATAAGACAGGCACATGTACGGAATCCCCGTCAAAAATTACGGCTGATCCACGATCCACTGTGTTTTCAAAATCCGCGAATCCGCTCGATTTACCGCACAAAAACCACAATTCGTGCGTTTTTTTAACCCCCCCCCCCCCCCCGCCCTTCCCCCTCATTGCGCTTACACTCAATCTATTCGGTAATCTAGCCACGCCACACCTTCTGTGAAATCCCTGAAGGGTTCGTTTCGGAAAAATATACATTCGGAAGACCTATAAATTGCTTCAGGCATGTATGAAGTGACAAGAAAATATGCCGTTCTAATATAAAAATGTCACTTAGCTTGAAACCTTTTAGAATAGTAGGATATTTTGGTAACATTAGCGCCTGGTTTTTTCCGAGAAATAAGGATATCGTTTCGGGTGCGAAAAAAAAATGGTAGTTAGGATTCCAGGAAATACAACAGCCACACTGGCTTCTAGTACAACTGCTAATATCATAATTACCACTTTAAAAACCTTAAACGATATGGAGGAAAAAAAAAACATTGAGCCAACAACACCCAAAATGCTGCGTCAAACAATGTTGCGATGTGTTGGGTTGAAATGTTACGATCGTTTGGCCGAAGTTTATTGCTAGCTTCTAAGCTAAAACAATTTTCACTTTTCTTTAACGAAACTTTTGGCATACCTTCCCATAAATTTAAATGAAATACTTGCCGTCTGAGGAAATAACACGCGTTAGTTCCGCCTTGTTCAGTTGCTTCCCTTAAAATACGAAATGATCGTTACGTAAATGACACTGTTAAAGTTACCTGCCTTGTGAAAACGAGTTCAATTGCAATTTTTGGTCCTTTGAAGGGTGTAGCAGTAGATACAACCCTTAACTTACTTAGCTTTCTACATTCACTCGACTCCGCCGTTGCTCTGATTGCTCTGAAACTGCATGATGGTGTAAAATCCAGTCCAAATCATTCGGTTTCCAGCGCTCATTGATCTACACTAACAGCAGAAGTGACGCCTGCGGCTAAATTGTAACTATATGTAAGTTATCAAGAAAATCCGGAAAGAAAAATTGTTCTTTTTCGGTTCAATTTGCAATATTGTCTGCTTATTTTCCGAGGGGGGGGGGGTTACTCTTCAAAGCTTTACACGGGGAGACTCTAACACAAGGTCTATTCCTTTACTCTTTCGTACACCATTTTTTAAAGAAAAGTTTTTCTATTATTGCAAAAAGGTCCTCACAGCACATACCTTGTTAATAACACTGGATCCCTTTTCTAAACGCTAGGAATGACCTTATTGAACAATATTTCTGAAGTACTTCAAGGATAACCAGAGGCAGAGCCAGAAAAACAAGTATTTTATTCATTTCGCGCTGATCGAAGTCTAGTGGGGAAAGTTGTAGAATCCGGCATCCGAACGAGGCAGATGGTGGCATTGTTCTGAAGAATGCTCACGTCTCCCTTCATTTCACACGCATGGACAGATCATGGTTAAAATTAGCCGGCTTCAGAGATAATTAAGTTGAACGGATTTGATAAGAAAAATGCGAAAATAACTTTCACTGAGTATTTTTTTGACAAAGTTCGATTTCCTCTTCCGTGTTTTTAACTAAACCGTCTTCCTTTGTCTAAAGAGCAAAACTAGTCAAAAAGCAAGAAAAGCAGCGTTAGTCGTATGTTCAAAGCTAATAGCATTTTGCTCTTTGATGCCTGTAGGCTGGCTCCAGACACCAGATACACTGGAAAACAGAAATTTCATATATACACAATAATCAAAGAATGTTCACAAGAATATTTTCAGCCTAAAATCGACAGAAAAATAAGAATATTCAGCCTCGGCCAGAAAAATACAAATAAAGAGTGTTTTGAACAACGAAGGTCAACTGTGTAAAGCTGTGCAATAGGAAGTCCTCTAGATTTCTGGTTGAGTTTCCGATCAAAAATCAATGTCGTGGACAAAATATCGGCAGTTCTAATATATTAGCTTATATTCTAGTGTATTTTAATAATTTTCATCCAGAAAGGTGGAGTAGTTCATGTTTCCAAAATGCGGTTTTCTTTTATCTGTAAAATATTTCAACTTAAAATGCTAATAATAGTCAGGAATTGAACAAAGATAACTACTTACCTTACACTCCATTAGAGCGGCAAAAGTAACTGTCGCGAAAAACCGAATTCAAAGCACTTACACCTGGCCATTTTCAATCAGAACGTGGAGTAAAACCAGGCAACTGAGGCAGCATTGAGAGCTTTTTTTAAATTTTAGCTATGTCACTGTAGCCAACCGCACAAATGCAACCAACCATTAGCGACGGCGGCGGCGAGAAAGCGATGTTGACGAATCTGCTGTCTTAAGAGTAATGTGCTGTTTTTCATCAAGAAATCCAAATTATTTTATTCACTTTACAGACAGATAAGCGCGCAAACAACTAAGATATATCAAGAGGCTGAAGCTGCCGGAGAGACCTGGAACGAGGCTGCTTCCAGATCGCTTATTACGAGTTACAATATGCGACATCATGATGTGTGTACTGACGTTACTCTGTTACCGGTTTTTCGCCCAATGGTGTGATAGAAAACTACAGATACTGCAAAGTATATCAGCTGAAATACACTCTTGAATTAAACACATTCTCAAAGCTATTCAATACGAGCTAACACGGTTTTGACACCGTTTCAAACCTTTCCATACCAAGGCCAAATCCAAGTCTGGGGCAACATAATTCATAATCTTAACATAATTCTGTACATCTAGTCTGCCACGTTTGCTTCTAAAAAAACAGGATGACGCTAGTGTTGTTCCCAAACAAAACTCCACAAAATAAAACACCCCTTCTCACTGTTTTTTGTTATCTATCTGAAGTACCATACCCATTCTACTAAATAAACTAAGTTGAAAAATAACTTCTGAGCTACTGTATCTACAAAAATACACGCACTCGCGCATGCGCGAATTCATTCCACACCAACGCGCCCTCAGAGCCAGGAAAACATACATGTCAGACAAATTTTTACATTAAGTCTTCCCATTCGTTTGTGAATATAAATGAGGCCCACAGATCCCCTCATTAACTATGAATTAAATAAGTTAAAACCAGATGAAAAGATAAGTGTAAATATACGTGAACGCGCGTATTAACGCATCCATCCATGCACTCTTACATCGACTGAAGGTACCCATATTAGCTGAAATCTACTGTTAATAGTTTGCAAATTGCTCATGAAAACACAACTTTTCGCGTTCCGGACGTAGGTAACGGATGAGAGTTGCAGTACGACAGAGTTCGCCAGTTTAACCAAAGTGAGGCACAACAGTCGACAATTAGTAAGGTTTATTGAAGATCTGACTGGGCCGCTTCTACACCACTTAGAATGGACGATTGTTAAGTAAATATTTTTCAATAGTCGGAAACGGCCTAGAAAACATGATATCTACAATGACCTACCACCTAGAGCTGCCAGCCAAGAAACATAAATCAAGGATTATTAAATCAACGATTGTTGTAACGCAACGGAAGTGAGAAGTCTCTAAAGGTTTAGTATTTATATCTATGTACATGGCGCAAAGTCATTAAATAAACTGAAAATTAAAATAAGTCAAAATTAAAAAACGTGTACCGGCACTAGAGAGAACGCCTTTACTTTAGTAACCCTGCAAAGGTGTAATATCAGCTGAGAAAATGTTACTTGAAAATTGAGAAATTTACAGACGTTTGTATACAAAGGGGACCAACGTTTGTATGAAAAGGGAACCAATGGACTATCCTTCTTTGCGTTGGAGGGAAAAATCGAGCAGCGGAGTCGAATTTAGGCGACAAAACGGCCTCGCGGTTCAGGTCTTTCGAAACAGCAGTGTCCAGCCTTGACTTCGTCTATAGAAAGCTGCGACAAACACCTGAAAACCCCCCAAAATCGACGAAACAGGCAAAATGGACAGCAGAAATCAGGCAAAGTGAGTTTATTTACTTAATTTCATTCACAAAAGTAACATTCTATTTCATTGCGCGATTTTATCCTTCGTTATTATAAATTCCATACAATGCCTTGTAGGGCGCTCAAAGTCAAATTCTAAACTGCCCAATGTGTAACACAACACTGCGCACTTAAGTCAGTCACGTCTCACTCGATACGTGTACATAAATCATTAATATTTGATCGATTCCTCGAATCGTGAGTTTGTAGATCTGTAGCAAGGTTGGACATCAAACATGATTGACAAGGAAAGCTACTGGAGTTGGTCGACTGGTTTCCTGATGTCATTTTTTCTGTAAAAAAATAGAAAACAAATCAAAGTTGACAAGATAATTGTTGGAATACATTTTTAAGAAAATAGTGTCCTGAGAGAGGGGGGTATCGAAGTCCAAAAGTTTAGCCTTTAGTATAACACTGTTGACAGAAGGAATAGCAGTTTCATAAAACTTTCAGCAAAAACAGGAGCCTATCACCCGGAGCCTCCATCTCCCATACAAACACTGTAAGACAACCTTTGCGTGTATCTTTCTATTTTTAGTAACTGCGGGGCTCTTAGATTCGCACACACTATATGCCATACAGTGCAATATAATACAATACAATGCACTATACAATATGCTTTCTTGGGAATTTTTAAGCTCGGTTGGGGTGAAGACTTTTCTAAAAATAGAAAGATACGCGCAAAGGTTGACTCAAGGATATATGGGAGCAAGGTCAATTTAATGAGTTAAATTGACCTTGCTCCCAATGTGTAGCTTCATAGCTCAGTTGGTAGAGCATCGCACCGGTATTGCGGAGGTCATGGGTTCGAATCCCGTTGAAGCCCTGATTTTTTTCAGGCTTCTTCTTTCCAATTGCTTAGATTGGAAAATTTACTGCGAGGATCATACTTCACTTGCATCTATAACCGCAGTTCAAATATGAATTATTTCCTATACACTTTACATCAAAGGCTATTTTCGTTTTTGTGGGAAGAATAATGCGAAAATGGTTTCAATGCAAGTTTTTCTTTTAAAATCCGAACTTCGATTCCGAGTCGAGATTTTCTTGATTTGCAGCCTTTTTTACAAGAATGTCGAGACTGAAATGTGTGAAATTTTTAGGATACTTTAAGAATAAACCCTGGGATGAGATTTTGAAAACATATTCAGGATAATATATTATGTTGAAAATTGGCTGAAGTACAGAGGATACAATTAAATATTATTAACTAAAGCATATAAAATTCTTCCTTTCCCAAAACGGCAAAAATTGGAAATATCGGCATGTTTTTTGAAGCTTTTTATCACACCATAAAACAATGGAAAATGTAGGCATTCAACACTTTTAAAACTTTGAAAGCTCTTTTTAAAATCACTTTAGTGCCCAAAATAGCTTACGCCAGATATGAACTGTTGGGCTTCAATTAGACACTCAATTCAAAGGTTTCTTTCAAAGCAATACCGTAGAAAACAAAAATTGAAACGTCATTTGCCGGCCTTGGTCGGTCCGTATTGCGAAAAACTGTCTCGGTCTTGAGTACGGTATTCAAGACCGGTACCTCGGTCATAGTTCTGAACAATACGGACCTCCCATCCGACAAATCAAGAAAGTGTTCAGTCGATGTCGATAAGTTCATGAGTTCAAAATGCGGGTTTCTTTTTTCTCTTTATAAATATTTTTAACTTAAAATTCTGATAATAATCAGGAATGGAACAAAACACTGGAACTACATACTTACAAGTAGTATACCTCAGTAAATAGACCACTTGGTTCTACATTGTTTTATTGTTTTAAAAGTTTTATTACTGAATATTACATGAGTTTTTAGGAGAGATGTGTGTGTTGTAGTACTGAATATTACATGAGTTTTTAGGAGAGATGTGTGTGTTGTAGTGGAGTGAACGTACCGCCCAACCAGCCGGGTGATATCGCGTTTATATATAGAGAGAACAAAGGCTTGTCTGAGAACCAATCAGGAAGCACTGTCAAACCGGTCAGACTGGCTTTAAGACCGGCTGGATTTGATTATTCAAAATGGCGGACATATCTTGTAGGGATCAGGTCAAACCGGTTTTAAAGTATATCAAACTAGTTTTGAGACGATTATTCAAAATGGCGGACAAACCATTGTTAAGAGAGTGGAATAGCTTTCAATAGAGAATAACACACAATATTTTTGATGTGATTAAATTGTAAAATTTATTGCAAATACGAAATCATCCTAATTAATTTTACATAAATACATGAATGTTAAGTAATACAGCAAACATTTTTGAGTGTTCAAGAATGTCAGTTTTCTGAAACGGCGAATTGTCCTTGCAGCTTTGGTCTTGGAATGTAATTATTGAGCATGTCCTCTTGTGGTGATAAATTTTCTTTAAGGCAGTTCATCTGAGACGATCCTTCATCCACAGGCAGCTCGTCAGCCCACTTGAAAAATTTACACATTTCTTTTCTTCTACAGGTGAAGTAGGGCCAGAATGGATTCTTCTGAGATCTTGACACTTTTAATGTCGCAACGTCCATATGTCTACAATACGGCAACTGTCCACCTTCATGTACTTTGTATTCAGGTATAACACGATTACAAAGACACTGTTGATATGAATGTATACTATCTTGGCGGCAGAAGAAGGGGCATAACTTCCAATCCACACATCGAATGTAAGGTATACCTGAAGCGGGTCTGATGACTTCAAGGTCTTTCAGGCAAAGTCCGCACTTTGAGTAACTCATCTTGAAACTAACGTGAGAGCGCAATAGCAGAAACTTTATACAGTTTTTACTTGTCAATCTTGTTAATGATCATGTCAAACCGGAACTTTATTGGTCAACTTCATCAATTTTGCCACACTCAAGTCATTAATAAGTTCGTTAAATCGATTGAACGCTTCCTGCTCGTAAACATTCCAAAAGGCATCAATAATATCTTGACGCCTTAAAAGCCTACATCTCTTCCTTTTGATATGGTGTTCGTGCAACGTCCTCTTTCCTGCCAGGTTTGCGAGTTGAAATTCAGAACAGCGTGAAGCTATTTCGTCTTCGTCAACCAACGATGTAGCTGGAACATGTTCAAGACATCGATTCGTCATCCTTTGCTTACAGAAAACAGCGCGCTGGACTTCAGGGTTAAACTTGACTTGTCCT
>CM042750.1:8546157-8564490 GCA_022496165.2 Catalaphyllia jardinei | reverse complement strand
AGCACCGTTTTCATAAATCCAGACATATATAGTAAATATACAATTAAAAAAATACTATACGTTAAAAATTCAAGCTAGAATGTATGTCAGATATATAATCATTCAAATCATGACTGATTGTAGAGTTCATCAAGAAATCCAAATTATTTTACTTTACACTGGATAACTAAACAGGCAACTAAGAGATGTCGAGAGGCTAAAGATTCCAGAGAGACCTGGGACGAGGCCGTTTGCAGAGCGCATCACGAGTTATTGAAGATCGCGTGCGACATCTGTGTAATGCCGTGTTGTGTTAGTTTTTCACGGCATGGTTTGATAGGAATCTAAAGATACTGTAATGGTTCTCCGTTGAAATACACTCTTGAATGGGTATATGTATTTTCCGCTGGTGTTAAAGCAATTCTCGTTTGTAGGAGTATCTGTGGGTCCTGTGATACCTTTTGATTGACTATTGGATACAATATATCCATTTTATAGCACGAGGTACTTCTTTCTCTCTCTCTCGGGTTCCCATTTCCGACTTGATTACCTTCGTTTCAGTCGCTGAAATCTCCGACTCGGAATCTAATGCCGAGGGAATGAAAGAGAAAGAAACACCAGAGAATCCTAAACCTCAGAGTTCAGCCGGCTGGTGGACGAAGTTTTTCTTGAATGGGTAATGTTACATTCTCAAATCGATTCAATACGGTTTTGATATTTTCAGACATTTCCATACCAAGGCCAAATCCATGTCTGGTGCAACAGAATTTGCAATCTTAATTGCCAAAAAATCCTGTTGAAGTCCTCCCCCCCCCCCCCCTCCGAAAAAAAACTCCACAAAATAAAAGACGTTTTAAGGCTATTTTTGTGTCATTTATTTGAAGTAACATTCACAAACTAAAAAATAAGTTGAAAACATAATTTGACCCGATGTATCGGCAACATATACACGCACGCACACACCCACGCGCCCTCCTAGATATCATCTTTAGACGTCAGAACTGTGCCTGGATCTGCCCGCCATTTAACTATTCATTGCCATTTGTTTATAATTGTAAATGAGACCCACAGACCGACCGATTCATTCAAATTAATTAAATAAGTCAACACCGATTGTATCGGCAAGTGAAAATATACGCGAACAAGGATCCGCCAAAGTGCGTACCCACCCATTCATCCACGCAAACTTTTAATACGTGATTCATAGAGATTAAAGTACGAACTGAAGGTGCCCAAATTTTACCTGACATCTTCTGTTAACAGTTTGCAATTTGTATATGAATACACAAATAAAGTTACTTGATCGACGCAGAACAACAAACAGGTTAATATACCATAGCAGTTTATAAGTATGCTTAAAATTGTAATAATATAAATTGCTCGAATATACGATCGTTTTGACCTAAAATATAAGAAAATTCCAAAGGTAATTTCGCAAACAAAAATGCTACCAAAAACCCAATTTGAACAGAGGAGTTATCCATTGATAAATACATAGTTATGTAAGAGTAATAATTTACGAATGTTTCCCTTATAAATACTTTCAATAAAACTGTCCCTTCCAGTTCTAAGAATGATCAAAATATGATTTCTCTTTCTATTGCAACTATAAATGAAGAATGACGAGATAATGGGAATCTAGAACCTGGTCACCGAGAAAAACTAAGGGTTAAATATTGTACAAGTCAGTGGAATCCCTTCTTGTCCAAAACCTAACTTCCCCAACACCAAAACACAAACCCAACATTGCCACCATCCACACCACGCCAGGAAATTGGAAAACGCAGCGGCTTTACTTAGACCTACCGTCCACACTAATCCGTCACGAAAACGGGGCTTTTCGGCGAAAACGCTCTTCAAATCGGAGGAATTTAAGAACGTCAGCATTGCGTTTTAGAATGGATGGAAAACATTTTGAAAACGAAAATTGCCGAAAACTACGTTATGATAATCATGTGATTTCACTGCCCAAGTGTTCCTCAAACACAAAATGATCGATGATCCGGCATAGTGTGGACGGAAAACAGAGCGTTCAGAGTGGAAAAGCCGTTTTTAAATTTCTCGAAGCTGCCTTTATATTAGCCTCATTGGCAAGCCTCAATTGGCCTCGTCAAGATATCTTAGGGAGGAGTGGGTGACGAGCAATAAGAACATTAGGCTAAGTTCATCCTTTATGCGCTGCCTGCCAAAGTACATGTACTATTGACACATACACCGAGTCTTGCTTGAATCGTGTTAGGTTCCAAAAGCTGATATCGTCTCTTCGAAAGGGGCATCTAAATTTCAGGGCTGCTGGCAAATCACGATATCAGTGACACTGGGAAGGTAACGGCACCCCGGAAGAAACGTGCACTGCAGTAGAAATGTTATCAGCATGTAAAAAGCAGATAAGGCTAAATTTTGTTGAAAATTAACTCGACACAACAACACAGTGCTAAAATACCTTTGGAATAAGGATCATTGTAAGCACATCTCAGATTACTTTGGCACAATTATTATGTGTCTGATTTTTATTCCAGTGAACTGATAGCAAGTCATACGGTGCACGTCCTAGAAACATAACAGTAACGAGGCTCCAAAAGTTGCCACTCCTCCCCCCCCCCCCCCCGAAAGAAAAGCGAAAGAAAAGACCGCTTAATCCGAACGTAACGGCGGAGGGTCACAATCAAACTTGTTCCCAGGATCTCTCTTCTTCCTGCTTCCTGCTCCTAGGAATGGGAAGAAAGAGCCTGAGAACGGGGTTGGGTCCCTACAGTATTCAAGTGCATCCGGGACAAGGTAACATTATTGCACCATCTGGAGCACACATCGGACAATCGAAGTTTTTTCCGAAAACAACTTACACGACTTTTAATCATTGGGGATAAAATGTAACCCGCGATCACGCGTACTTTTATTAACAGTAGGGGGAAGGAGCAAAAAAAAACCTGATATGATTACTTCACGAGGCGTCTACCCGTAGACCAGAATCTGATTGGTCGTGAAGTAAATGCAATCTGCCTTTTTTTTCACTCTTCCTCCGTTCGCCAAAAAAACAAAACGTCTGACCGCATGTTAGATAATAGATTATCTCTAATCTTTCAATTCTTGAATAAACAATGTAATATATTATTAAGCTATTCCGTTTCAAAGATTTCAATTCCACTTTGAATCCAAGACTCAGATTTACACTTAATAATACCTTAAACCTATACAATGGGGCGCCCGCCAGGTCAATAAATAAGTTATCTTACATTGGGCCTATGAACTCTCCAGAACAAATACAATGACAATACAATGGACCACGTCTTGGCGGGACTCAACAGAAACGCCATTAAACCATACGTGTAACGTAAATTATAACAAGATGAAGCTTGCCATAGTAACATCGTCACAAACACACAATGTCCCAGGCGTTTCTTCGGGAAGCTCAGCAAACGACCGAGGAGGGGCTGAGTGTGAGTCTCGGGAGCAGCTTTACTGAAAGCTGGACGACTGTTCAGTTCCACAAAATAAGCGAGATACAGCGTCAAGGGCAAGTTGAACAGAACTAGCTGCAGATTCAAAAGCATGAAACAACACCAGTAAAATTTGCCTTGCGTCACTTTACGCTAGTCACGAAAGTCACGCTCGTCACACAATTACTTAGTGAATATACAGGGAAATGGTTTGTCAACGGATTCCATACAAACACATCGCACGATCCTATTCTTACAAGGCAACAAAACCGAAAAATAATCTAACCAGACTCCTCTCTCTTACCTGCATGATCCCGTAGTAATATGTCAGGGAGCCTGGAATCCAGTGTCGCTTTAAGTACATTCCATGTACAAACAAAGCACCAAGATGGCCGCGCATCATTTCACCCACAACCCAGGGGCCTGGGAAGAAACGAATTCAGATCAACTAATGTCGCAATATAAAGAAACGAAACACCGTAATAATAAACAATGAGACGATGAGCTCGAGACTTCCATCGCGTGATAGTTGACGAGGCACAGCCCGAGCCAACTATCGCGCATAGAAATCGAGAGCGAATAATATAATTGTTTTAGTCTAAATCTACTAGTCGATCGTTCAAAACTTTATCTAAATCCTCAAGGAAGCAGCAGCCCAAGGACACACTGCTATGCTACTCACTATCTATCACATATTAGTGGAATTCTACTAGTATACCAATGCAAATGCTGCAATCTGATTGGCTGAGCTACCCGTATACTATCAGCCATTAGAGTACAGTGGCTGCCGGTCGTCCACGAAATGCGATGTTTTTATAGTTTTTCCGAAGTTTTAGAATTTTTTATGTAAATGGCAAATTAAACTCCTGAGAAGACTAAAAGAAGCACATTTACGGTTTCAAAAACTTGAAAATATTGAAAAGGCGGGTACGCGAGTAAACAAAGGAAATTTGCCAAGGACATGCAGTTCGATACGTGCCATAATGCGTGAGAAAATCATTGGAAACCGTCATTTGCGTTAATTTAAGTTAGAATTCTACTAAAACAATTAGATTATTCGCTCTCGATTTCTATGAGGCGATAGTTGATTCGGCCTTCGGCCTCATCAACTATAACCTCATAGAAATCTCCAGCTCATAATCTAATTGTTAAATAGATAGTGAGTAGTGTATCCAATCAGAGAACGGCATTCGTGATAGAACGCTAGTAGATTTATACTAAAACGCAACCATAAATTAACATCTGAGATGAATTATCTCAAATGGTTGATAAAATAGGGTTGCCCAAGTGTATTTTTTTTAGATGAGGCACAGTTTTGTCGGAAAGACCGGCATTTTCCTTCCCGAATAAACGAGGGCAGTTGTAACTGAGCCATGCTGCCATTAGATTAACATTTTGCTAGAACTTTCGGTGAACAAACCGATAGTGCTGTCCCTCTAACGAACCTTTTAGAACTTTTCACAGTGAACAATGTTTACCATTTATATGCATTGAGATTTACTAAGAGAAAATGAGGGGACAGAGAGATAGGCTTCCGGTCCAGCCCTTGGGATATGTCACGTCTTCTAAAGTTATTTTTAGACGACCGGAAGTCTTTATTCTAGCGGAAGTCTGTCTTCCGAGACGTCCGCATGTAGGTCAACTTCGGTCTGATGTTTGAAAGAAAAGCAAAGATTTCATGTAATGGCGGACGAAGTGTCACCAAGAACCTGAGAGCGAGGCAGAACTACATGCGGACGTCTCGGAAAACACACTTCCACCAGAAAAACAAGACTTCCGCTGGGTTAAAAATAACCTCCGTGAACATGACATATCCCGGCCAACGCCCTGAGCCTCCCTCTCTGTCCCGTCATTTTCTCTTGGATTTACTCACTTGTGGCATAAGAACCTGTTCCCAAACGTTTTTCATGACTTTTTCCAGTACGCTAGTAGCTTACATACTTACAATACTAGATACGCCGCTAGTCAAAATCTCTACAAATCACAAGTCAGAACAAACACCGGGAAACAAACTATATCTTATATGACTTCCATCTTTCAGCATAATAGCCCTTTCTATTTGAAATATCTTTAGGTGGCTCAATAGGACCAAAAAGTTTGTTTAAATATGGTGAAGAAAGATCAATTGTGTGCGATTGCACTCATGAAGAGAAGATAATTTTTTTAGGTTTTAGTCAAAATGGTTGCTATGGCAAAAACCCACACCTTTTGAGGTTTAAATTTAAAGCACTGATAGCATTGATGCCTTAAGAATTCCTGCTCTTTCATAAAAAGAGATTGGACTTTCAATCAGGCTTATCTCCGTCTTAAGTTTCTGTTTTGTTCTGTGCAATGAGCCAAAGTTAACTCTTGTTTTCAGTGCTTTTTACACGCTTTTTTGTAAATAACCTTATTTTATACCACACCCATTAGACAAATCATCCTTTGTCACGTGACAGAAGTTAAAATGTTACAATTTGTTCGAGTCATTGCATCACAACATTATATTGGCCTTTGATTATCGCGAGTTTCAGGAATTTCTCTTTAATACTCCTTAAAGCAGAAAGTTCCTCATGAAGTCAGTTGTTACAAAATTAGAGTTTTGAGAAAAATGCATTTAAAGTTTCTTACACGATGTATTAAGCATTTAACAAGCCAGGAAGTGGGGGGGGGGGGGGGATGAGGCGTTTGCAAGTTGCATATTAGAGGAGTGTAATTGGATGCTGTTGTATTTTGTAAAAAGTTGCCGCAGTTGTAGGAAATAATACTATTTATAAGAGAAATGACTGAGCCTGTGATGGTGATTCAGACAGCACTTTTCACACGTGATTACAATTATCGAGTTGTGTATGTCTTAACAGCCTTCCTACAAAGTATCATTCATATTTAATGAAAATGATCTCTATTTATGGACACTTTCTGACTGTAAACAACCGTCGCTATGGCCGTTGCTACGTAAAATAAAATATACCACTGTGTACTTTGCTTGAATTTTACACTCATCCGGAAGGAAATTGAAAATGCTTTTTGCAAGTGTTCAGGGGCATTAAGGTTACTTCCCACCTTCGCGGGAGTCTTTCGGGGTCTTCGGAAAAAAAATTTCGTACGCGCGCTAGTTTCAGTAAAACCCTGACAAACTATACATCAGAAGAAAGCTTAATAGATGAAGTTTACGACAAAAATATATTTTTATCGATTTTACTTTTTAGTAAGTGTCAGGAGCCGGTAAGACGTGAAAGACTTTGAAACGACTGAGGTTCCTTCTATTGAATTTATCAGGTATCAGATACCGCAGCACAAGCAAAATATCTACACAGTGTTATTCACGAGGCATCAATCAACAAAAGTGTGTCGGGAAATTCTGGTATTTAAAATATTTTCCTGTGGCGTCCATTTACGCAACATGTCTCGCTTATTTTTAGCTACTCCAACTTTAGATGCGGATATCTTGACAACCAATCAGAATATCGAAAAAGCCTGACACACTTTTGTTGATTGATGCTTTGTGAATAGCTGTGTGCATTCAATTTGCTCGTGCTGCGTCATCCGATACCCGATAAATTCACTAGAACGAACCTCGGTCGTTTCAACTCTTACCGGCTCCTCGCACTTACTAAAAGGAAAAATCGCTTAAACTATATTTTTATCGTAAACTCCGTTTATTAAGCTTTCTTCTGATATATAGTTTGCTAGCCTGATTACACTTGCCTCGACCTTGATTATTCCCGATATCACAAAAAACCTCATCCAATTATTGTTTATAAAAATGCTTTATTTTGAAATACAAAATAATGACTTTTAAACTCATACATGAAAAAATGCTGAAAACTAATTAACAAAGCAGAACTTTAAAATAAATTAAAGTTGACTGCTTTTTTTCCTTCAGTTTTTTTTGTTTTTGACGTTGGCAAAATTTGCTATGTGACTTATAGTGTACAATTTGGACTTAACTGGAAAAAAATGGTTGGCTACGCCCCTGAAAGGTATACCACCTACCTATACCGGTATAAACACCAAATAAAAACAAAGGATAGAAGAGATCATCAGCGTGAGCCAGCAGTACCAGGCGCTTCCACCATCTCCCTAAAACACCGCACAGAAATCCTGACGAGACAAAAAAAACACCACTTACCTCCTAACAAAATCAACAGGTAAAAATTTGAACTCAGAGATACTTGAACTTGAACTTGAACTTCAGCAGTTGATCTAATCTGATTGTTCGGGTGTCGACAGTTAAATAGTTCCACAGTTCATTGTTGTTTTTGTTGTTGTTGTTTAACGTTTTGACCGGCATAGGGTAAAATATGGACTGGACCAATGGACCCTTGGACCATTTGACTCTTGAACTTTTTTTTGGACAATTTTTTGGACCAAAATTTGTTTTTTGACCATTTTTTGAAATAGAAAATAAACACTTAGGTGGGTAAATATTTTCTTCTCGTATGGGGGAGGGGAGGGCCAGGGAGGGTGAAAATAGTAACACGAAATAGTATTTTGCTGCAAATTTAATCATCAGTCAGCAAATGCAAGGACGAATATACAGATATTAGTACTTTAAAAATTATAATGGACAGTCTCAAATCTATATTACTGTTACCGTTTCTGTTATCGCGCGCTAGCCGCCAATACACATAACTGAATTTCAACCCCTAATTCTGATTAGCGACACAGCATTCACTTTTAACGTTTTATCAGGGAATTATGCTACACTCATAAGGCATCCTATAAAATACAATACAATTCTCTCTTTCTCCTTTCAATACACACGGCGATTAATAAAATAAAGGCTGATTACATTTTTCCCTTTCAGACGGAACAACAACAAAACGACTTAAGCATCTCTTTCGCAATCACGTGCACATGCGACGAAACAAAATTTCCTTAGGGCTGGTTCACACTTTGACATAAGCATAAGCATAAACCGACATAGGCAGAAGCAGTAAGATGCTGATAACAGAAGGTGCTAATTATTAGCATCGTACTGCGTCTGTGTATGTCGACTTACCCTTATGCTTATGTCAAAGTGTGAACCAGCCCTCACAGTTCCCGGTACAGTCTGCGCACGAGCTTTGTTTGATTCACTTAGCCAATCGTTCTCTCTCCCTCCCTTTCTCTTTTTCTGTTTTTTCTTTTTTTCGGTTTCAGCTTAAATACAATGCGAGAAAACATTTTGTACGCTTGTTTAAGCATTTTGTAAACGCTAATCTCACTGACACACACCCCAATTAAAAAGCGCAATCAGATGCCTTTTAATGTTCCTTTCGGACAGAACAATAGCAAAATTGCTACTATCTTTCGCCATCACATGAGACACAATGTCATCCTTTCCCAGTTACCAGTTATCGAAACAAAGTGTTCCGCAAGTGAGTACAACGTTCAGAGTTTATATCCAGTATTCGATCTTCTCCATTATATCGTCTTGAGTTTATCGAAACAAAGCACGGGCTATCTGTACTTCCGATAATCAGGATGAAGTCTACTTTTCGCCATCGTGGCTTGATCGATTTCAAAGGGTTTCCGAAGAAGAAGCACTCCGCATGGAATTAGAAGAGTCACATTCCACACTTGTTTTATAATGAGACCCTCATGTTTAGTTTCGATTTAACAAAAAAGATCAAAAAATTTTGGTCCAAAAAATGGTCCAAAGAATAGTCCAAAAAGTAGTCCAACAGTCCAATGGTCCAGTCCATATTTTACCCTATATCATTTTGACCACCACAGAGAACTTAATTTACAGTTGACTCAGAGGATGACAGCCACCCAGGTTGTCCATAGGTCATTCAACAGCAACAATCCTTGTCAAGGACTACCCTCACTCGCTCAGAGGATTGCACTGATCGCAATTGCACTCGATGCAAAATTTAAGATATCTCGATAATATCATGAGGACAGAAGACCGTCAGATCACATTACAGGACAGCGCGTGCGTAGTTTCATGGCAGCCGTTTTGAATTTCAAATTCATAACCATTTGATGCGAGGTCTCGAGACTAAAAAATTACGGGGAGTGCCGAGAAAACTCGAAAACTGTCGATGTATCCAATAGTCTACCGACAGTATAGTTTCCGAACATTTCGCGGTCCCAGACCAGGTACCAGATAAACGCATAAAATAATTCAAAATGGCTACCATAAAACAGGTAGCCTGCCCTATGAGCAGGCAGAGACGGAGACAAGTACATCATCAAGAACGGGAATCACCAATAGCTTAAGGTAATTCCTCTGACTGAAATATAACTGACAATAGATTTTCGTTCAAACTTTGTCCACTGAATATTTATCATATGAGAAATTCAATTTTGAAATAAAAATGGGGGTGCCCATGCTCATTAAGGAGCACTGAGACATTGAAAATGTCCCATTTTGGCTTTATTTAATGCTTATTAGAGGTCATTAGAAGTGCGCATTCCCAGTAATAATTGTAAAATCTTTGTGTTCTCAAGACTCTTGAGAACACGCATTAAACTACAGTCAATACAGGACACAAATAAACATTTTCAGTTTGATTTAGACAAAAATCTGAAGTCTTCATTAAAATTTAAACCAAGTTTCTTGACATGGTTACTAAACGGCAAACTAGAAAAGACCACACTGTATCTGCTGTTTTATTCAATTTTCAGCACTTGAGGTCAAATAAGTCTTTTCTCACGCAAAGCTTGGGATAAGTTCATTACAATGACTGGAAAAAATGGTGGGTAGCCTATGCTCGTTGGTGAGCTATGGCCATTTTTCAACTGACAGAGCTCAATATCAAGGCAAATTCAGCCATGTTTTCAGTATGCACGTGCACGAGGGCGTGCTAAATGACGCCATAAATTATGCGCAGAAAGGACGGGCAATGCAAATGTGAGGAATGACCTTAAAACTACTTTACCACTAACAAACAACAATCATGTTTTCGAGAGAGCCTGAGAGAGAATGTTTGTCATTCTTTGAGAAAAGCAACAACTCGAAAAGCTGGTGGGTACGAAAAAAGCCAACCATACAACTTTAAAAGACCGCGCCCAGTTGTGGGCGTCAAACCCAAGGTATAGCCATTCAAAACCAGTATATCACACCAACTTAATATATGCTAAACTCTTCCAACAGCAAACTGGAAATGCAAGGAAATCCGCCAAGAGAATTGAATTTGACACTGACACTGAAACAATAAGAATTACAACTGGACAGAGCGGAGTTTAAATCAGTACAGCGCCCATGACTGAAGCGCGGTTAGCATACGTGTTCCATTACAGGTGTCAAATTACAAAAAGTTGTCATAAGATGCCTGTGATTGAACATTCGCGTGATCGCACGACAATTACGTGACAAATAGGAAGGGACAGAACCAGTCAAAATCGATAATTTTGTTATGGATATAGCTGTATTCTCTGGCACTCATACCTTTGCATGAAGATGGATCACAGCGCCTTAAGAATCCTAATCCAAGCACGATTATCCCGAAAAATACACTGAACAGAACACGGCCCTGCAAGGAAGAATATAGAAAATGAGCGTTCGCCTCAAACAGTTTGAAAGTGGTTGGGGGTACGTTTGCAGGACCAACTGTACTTGTGTTGCGCTTCCTATGCCGATGTCTAAAGGAGGCTAGTATCCCATCTGGAGGGGCCACTTCTAGCTACAAAGAGACTGAAGATACATGTATCAACACCCGCTGTAGTGATCCACTAGTCTCTCGACTGGTTTATTGTCACCATTAATTAACCGCTACACTGGAACCCGCGGCACTTCCGCGTTCGTGCTTTGCGTCTGCACGCCAACATGTTTATAGCTTTACGGTTTGACGAGTCATCCGTTTTCGTACGCCAATACCTCGTCCTACATATATTCCATCCAGCCCTATCAGTCAGTCAATAAGGTTATAGTACTCACTAGAGTGAAGAAGTCGGTTAACAAAAGAACGGCTGGTATTAGATCCAGTGTCGGACGGGAACCGTCCAAGGAGAACAGCTGAGTCCGCTGCGAAGTTCGACCAGCGGAATCCTGTGCAATGAAGAATTGTGCCAAAGTAAATTATTTCCTTATTAGAAAGATCACAGCTAGCAATGCTAAAACATATCAAGCTGTTCCCGAACCTGCCAGACACACGCATAGAGATATAATAAATATCTTACTGGAACCGGCTTCTCGGTGCGCACTCGTAAGTTATGGACTGACTTTCGGGGCCATCAATAGAAAGGAGAAAGCTTGGTCCGTACTGTACGTTACGGACCGAGAAGACGAGCGGGTTAGTAATGGGTACTTGTTTTATAGCTTTATTTTTCTTTGCTTATCATAAAATGATGAAAATTACATCAGATATTCATAGTCACACACTACGCCCGGGAAGTTTGAAAACGCAGCTTTAATTCGACGGTTGACTGCCGTCGACTACGGCTGCCCACCGTTCACACTAATCCGTCACGAAAACGGAGCTTTTCGAAAACGTTCTCCAAAGCGGAGGAATTTGAAAACGTCGGATTTCCGTTTTATTGCGGACAGAAAACATTTTGAAAACCATAGCCTCACGATAATCACGTGACTTCCCTTCTTGAGTTTACCTCGAACACATAATTGTTGCGTTTTCAAAATTCCCCGCCCGGCGTGGCGTGGAGCCTAGCGTGGACGGATTTTCAGGGTGAGCCGTTTTCACATTTCTCCGTCGTACTGAGGACGGGTCGTATATAACAGTCCCAGTTTTAGTGCCAGTTGGCCGTCACGCGACTAATTTCTATTTCCTTACCTGAACCTTAACAGTGATTGAATGAATTCCTGAAGAAAACTCGACAGGATTCCACCGACATACAAAGAGTGCACCTTGAATGTGAATAGCCTGTGAGTTGAGAGGTTTACCATCGATTTCCACAACGACAGACTCAATAGGGACTGGAGAGAAAGCCAGAAATCTGAAACATAAGATTTGATCTCGCTATGTATATCGTTTTCTTTTTTTCGTTTTGCTATCTACCCTGAAAGTTGGTTGTATATTCAAGCTCTATTTCTCTTTCGTCTCTGTAGGCTCTCAATCTCGCCTTTCAATGCAGCCTCTGCGACGGCTTCACCGTGCGGACAAAACACAGAGGCTTCCAAGTCAGTTCAGAGTGCAGGGAACATGTAGCATGGGACCTGGAGTTTAGTCGATCGTGTGAGAGTATAAGAAGCGTATGTGCTTACATACACAATGTAGGTGTTATTTACTTAAGAAACAGAAACTTTATATTATTAGCGCGCCAATGGCTTGGCTTGTAGCCTGGGAAAGTCTCATACCGATTTGGGGACACGAAATGGAGGAAAAAAGAAACTATTTGAAAAAAAATTTCACAGTAAAACTATTTTAAATATCTAATTAATGATCCTCTTTCGAGGCCTAGTCTGAGATGCCACTTACGGTAATACAATTGGAAATAATACACTGGCTGTGGGTAAAATATGGGTGGCAGGGAAGGATGACTGGAAGTAGGGGCCCAGGAAGGGGGCCCTCCTGGGGGGAGTACAGATCAGGTGGTACCGAGGGTAGCCACCCTGGAATAAAAGTTCCAGACCTGCCTCCAGGGGTGAGGCCCATATCCCACAGTCCCGGGGGACTGAGGGAACCAGGAGGGGGAGCCCCTCCTGGGGGGAGTACAGATCAGGTGGTACCGGGGGTAGCCACCTTGGAATAGGTAATTTCTCCGGACCTGTCTCCAGTGGGCTAGAGCCTTACTGTGGGGTAAAGTGCAGCTAATGGGTGCACTTCCCTGCCACGAATTGTGGAACTTGCTTAAGCGAGGGACGCAATACCCCCACAGTAAGATAAAGTGGGGGCATGGCCCTTTGGCAAAAAACAGGTGCCCTATTCGGAAACTAAGATTACTTACGAGGTGAAGATCAAGAATGAGAGCTTCGGTGGCTTACTAACATTTTAGGTACGGCTAAAATAGTAGATTGAGGAGTTTTAATATAAAGTTCGTAGCAGTCTGAACTCCACCGTCCTAGAACTTTGGTTAGCCATGAAGGGATACCTGCTGAGGCTGCAGATGTGGCGGCTCCAATGCGGAAGCTGTGAGAGTAGAAGTTGGTGGACGAGAAGCCACATTGCTCTAGAATAGACCGGAGCTCCTTGGTGAGGCTTGAGCGGGTCAGCCACGAGCCAGATCGAGAGAATGTAAACAAAGGACGGTTTGCTGGAGGCTGGGTTTGGAGAAGGTAGTCTTTCATCGCCATCACAGAACAGATGGGTGAGGTGGACTTTGCTATGGTGAGGGTGCATCCCTGGCGGAAAGGGTCAGTTTTGGACTGTTTTATCTTAACCCGAATAAGGGAAGGTGATTGCATATCTGGGTGGAAGGTTATATCTTGGGAGGTCAGATGGACTTCGGGGTTGAAGGCACCGTTACAAGTGAACTCACTAGCACGTAAGAAGCCGAAGAAGGCTAGGGTGAAAGCAGCCCAAAGCATAATGTGATCTAAATTTGTACTCAGTGCGGGGTGGAGATAGTTGTGGATTTTGGTGAGGATTTGGGTTGTTATAGGGAAGCGATCAGGCTTTGTGGAGGGGGCTAGACGCTTTATACCGGTTAGGACTTTTTGAAGACGATGCATATTTTGAATATGGAGGGGAAAGTTGAGCTCACGATGGAGGTCTTGAACGGCCACCAAGTATAGTTTGACTGTGTCATATGAAACTGTTTGGGCTAGGTGAGAGGCAAAATAAATGAGGGTCAGTTCTGAGGCTGGCAGTAGGGGTTTAGAGGGGCCCACCAATCCATGCATAAGGTTGAAGGTTAAAAAATGTTTTTGACCTGCCTTGTAGGTTCGCCTTGTGGAGGGGGCAAGAGAGGCATCGAAGTGTTGCTGTACAGAGGCTGTCAGATGAGCATCGCTGATGAAGGGATGACGCAGGGAGTGGGAGAGGCTGTGGGGGCCAGGGCCCGGAAACGGTCCATCTGAAAACGGGAAAGGGAGTCAGCAATAGCATTATCCAGCCCAGGGATGTGGGTGGCGTTGATTGTGAAGTTGTTGTCGCACCACATCAGGATACGCTTTCCCAACCAGGTAGGGCCCCACAAGACACATGCCAGGTAGATGGGGAATAACTCCTGCCATTCAATGCTGATGCCCTGTTTTTTGTTAAGGGTGTGTTCTGGAAGCCAGTGACCCTGGAACCATAGCCCGTCAAGGAACCCTCCATAGCCTAAGGACCCAGAGGCATCCGTGAAAAGTTGGAGGTCATGGGGGTTGGAGACTTTAGAGTCGAGAAAAATGCTTACCCCATTCCAGTGTTCTAGGAAATCAACCCACATCTTGATGTCTTTACGGAAACCAGCGTTGAGTTTAATGTGCCAGTGGGGAAGCTGGGTACCTCTGGTAAGATGGATGATACGCTGGAGGAAGGGGCGACCTGGGGCAATCACCCGGCATGCGAATTGGAGAGTGCCTATCAGAGATTGAAGTTCTCGGAGGGTGGTTGATTTTTTAAGGGACCATTGATGGAGGGCCTGTTTGGTACGAGCGAGCTTGTCTTGTGGGAGGCGGGCCTCCATCGTAGAGGAATCTAGGAGGATACCCATGAATTCCAGGGAGGTAGAGGGAGGAAAGGTTTTGCCAGGGGCGATGGGGATGTCCAACTCAGTGAACAGGTGGAGGACATTGCAGAGGGCTGTTGCGCAGTGGGTCCGGGGTGGGGCTGCTGCGATGAAAAAGTCATCAAGAATGTGGATAACCTTTGGGATGTGGAGCTTCTTTTGAATGATCCACTCAAGGGCTGAGGAGAACTGGTCGAAGAGAAAGGGGGCACTACGCAGACCGAAGGGAAGAACCATATCGAAGAAATACAGGCCTTGCCACTTCATCCCTAGCAGTTCCCAATCAGAGGGGTGGACTGGGATGTTCCGGAAGGCGGCTTTAATGTCTAGTTTGGACATAAAACAGTTCTGACCGAGATCTTGAAGGATGGCAATCGCATTATCTACTTTGATGTACTGGAGAGAATAGTCTTCAGGAGGGATGTGGGCGTTGACGCTAGTGAGACGGTGTTTGGGGTAGGATAGGTGGAATATTGTCCGCCATTCTGAGGAATGTTTTTTAGGAATCGCCCCAATTGGGTAAACTTGAAAATTGGCGAAGGGAGGGCAAAGGAAGGGCCCAGCAGTGTGACCAAGTGAGACTTCTTTTAGCATGTTCCTGTCGATGACAGAAGGGTTATCCTTAGCAGAGGGCAAGTTGGGGAATTCTTGGGGAGCCCGGGGGCCAGTATAGCCAATTTTAAAACCTTCAGAAAAACCAGCTAGGAGGTGGTGTACAAAGGGTTGATGAGGGTGGTCGTGGAGATAGGATGCCAGCTTGGGGATATTAATGGAGGTTGGGGGTGAGAGACGAGCCAGGTACTCAGGAGTGGCTGCGGGAGGAATTGCTAGAGCCCATAGATGATTTAAGGCGGTCCTCTCTGCTGCGGGAGAGTTTGGAGTGGTCTTGGCCGGAGTGGGTGGCATTACATCCTGGCTGGTTGCATCGGTGTTTGTAGGGGCATGGGGAGCGGGCACAGGGGCGACCGTTGTTAAAATTGTAGCAGAGGTCCGATCGGTTTGGGGAGTCCCTGGACCTAGGGGGAGAGAGTGGACCGGAGTCAGCATGGTGGTCAGAGCTACTACAGGTGCGGCAGCCCGAGTTTGGGAGGCCTGTAAAGGTGTCTAGGTATAACTGGACATCCCGTTCCCCCCAGTTGAGGGAGAGGTTGTGGGAGGCACGACGTCGAAACTCAACGTCGTAGACATACCATGCCATCCCGGGAAATTTCCTCGCAGCGTCCCTGATTAACTGCTGGTAGGCAATTAACGCGGCGGCGCGGGAGGGGTAAATAGAAACCAGGACGGAGGAGAAAATGGCAAAGGCGTCCAGCCATTTCTCAATTGATGTGATTTTGGGCCGTTTTGAGGTGGCAGGGAGGGGAATAGTCACCCCTTGAGCCCCAACTTGAAGGTGGAGTTGGGAGTTCCGAGCCTCTTCGAGGAGGGAAGAGATGGGGAGGAGAGTAGCAAAGTCCACGTACTCACCGTTCGTGATGGCAGTCGTCGTGGTCTTCGTCAAGTGGCTAGCCAGCGAGGGTTGACGAAAATCCGGATGGAGAGCAGCGACATTGGCTGGATCCGATGGGTTAAAGGCAGGGAAAAAGGGCGGCGGTGTAGCGACGCTCTGTTGCTGTTGTTGACTTCCACTGGAAGGGCTGAAGGCGTGGATGGCTGGCGGCAGCGTAGCGACACTCTGTTGTTGTGGTTGGCCGCCATCTTGGGTAGAACTTGGCGTAGGCGGACTGGGAACCGTGAGATGGGATCCCGTGTGAGGACTGGGTACTGGTTGGCTGTGCTGTTGACCACTGTCTTGCCGTGCAGCGAGTTTTTCTTCGATCAACGAGGAGATAATCTGGGCTAGCTCTTCTTGTGGAAGAGTATGGGTAGAAGAAGGCGTGTCGGTGACGGTAACCCCACCTGACGGAGGGTTTTTGAAGTGGGTTTCAAGGCGGGCGACGAGTTGTTGACGCGTGCCTGTCTGAACCAGGTTATGTTGGGCCAGCAGGAGGCGAAGGGCTTCGGTGGCCATTGATCGATAATTGGTCTGTTCGGTGTTTAAGGCGTTTGCAGCAGGACCTTGGCGAGTCCGAGAGAGATTTCGAGGATTACGTCGTCCACGATTGGGCATGGTCACAGAATTGTGAGAGAACGTTTTGACCGGAGCTTTGAGAAGAAAAACTTAGTGGCGAAGGATCGGCACAAGCGGGGAGACTGAATTCAATGAGGACGATTGCATGATTATAGGTCAGGGGCATGAGGTAGACACGTGAAAGAGATGACTGGAACCATTGATGCACTATCTTTTACAGATGTAGATAGCCGTGGCCTTACTTAGGAAATGAAAGGTTTGTTGTGATATCTAAATGGGGCGATTGATTTTCAACTGGAGATCCCTAGTGGACTTTGAGATTGAAATTAGTGGCAGTATGCCAAGAGGTTCGTAGTGTTACCAGTCTCTGAAATAAAGTGATACAATGTGGAAATATGTGTGCCTGTCTCTGAGATATTCTCTCTCAGGTCTCATTAACATCAGTTTATGGATGCCATAAACTTGAACTATAAAATATAATGATAATTTCACTAATCTTCATGTACAGGTAATAACCAATATTACTGTAGTATAAATCTACTAGTGTTCTATCACGAATGCCGTTCTCTGATTGGTTACACTAGTCACTATCTGTTCTGTGATAGATAGTCAGTAGTGTAGCTGTGTGTGCTAGAGGCCGCTTCTTGGCGTTTTCTAAGTGTCTGTTAAGAGGATTTAGATAAAGTTTTGAACGACTAGTAGATTTATACTAAAACAATTCGATTATTCGCTCTCGATTTCTATGCGTGATAGTTGACTCGGGCTGTGCCCTCGTCAACTATCACGCGATAGAAATCTCGAGCTCATAATCTAATTGTTAAATAGCTGATCTTATAATCTGCATTCTGATGACTATTGTTTTAACAAACTAATCTGATAATCTGATGATTCTAGATAGCCCATTACCTCATTCAGATTCAGATTTGTCTATTGAAGTGCACTGTTTACTGGCACGAGATAAGTACCTTATGTGAGAGGACTTTCTCATTCTTCCTAAAGGTTCATATGGCGGCATGATATAATGCGCATCTTTAGGGTTGGAGATGAGCACAACAGGCCATGTGTTCAGACGGACATCCACAAATGAGAGAATGTCATGATCAATCGCTACTATCCTGTAACTAAACCACACCAAGGAGAATATGCTGTGTTACTAAAATGTTACTAATAAAAGCAAACCAGTATACATGTAATGGAGCAGTTTTCAATTGAGCATTGTCACACCAAAAGCAAATTTATAGTAGCCTGTTCCAGACTCCCAGTCAGTGGGGGACTATCCCCGTTCATCACCTGTACACTGTTTACAGTAGATCACCCCCACTGATC
>CM042750.1:8519609-8527718 GCA_022496165.2 Catalaphyllia jardinei | reverse complement strand
AATTTTCCATGGCCTAAAGGTGCTTGCATAAACGGGGTTCCACTGTACGAGCCAGGCGCCCTCAAAATCTCCTGACTTCGATCAAAATTTAAAATCTCGCAAAGAAAATGCGTGAAGTGTAGGAAGGGCAATAAGGAGAAACTAGAAGTTGATCAGTTTTGGAGACTAAAGGAAATGAGTCACTCTGATGGCGCCTCTTGGGAATTTTCAGTTGGCTTTCTGTTCTCTTTCCTTCAGGGGCGCAAAATCGAAACGAAAGTTATCATTGTAGCCAATCAGAAAGGACACTGACAATACAGAACCAATCAAAATTCGAAGCAAATTCGTGTAGCTGTCTTAAAGCGCGGGAAAACGCGTGCGAACGAGTCATGATTGGTTCAGTTGTTCTTACTTTTGATTGGATAACAAAGTAGCGCGAGTATTTTATACCAATCTCTTAGCCCAGTGTCATAAACCCGAAGTAAATGAGAATTACTTGCGACACCCAAAGAAAAGATACTTCTCTTAAAAAAATGTCTGAGAAAATTACTTCATTGTGAGTAGTTGAGAGCTAGCCAATTTATCGCCGTCACGTTTTAATTTGCACTGCAGTACAATTTAACGCGCATGCGTTCGTAGCTTTTTTAGTCATGTAATAAAATTAGTATGGGTCTTCATACGGTTTCGATTTCAATTTGGAATTGATTTGCACGAGTGAGTTTTTCAAAAAGTTAAATTGCAGGAGCGGCTTCGGCGAGTGCAATTTCAGCTTTATGAAAAACTCTCAAGTACAAATTAATTTCAAATTGAACGAGAAAAAACATTGAAGCCATTTTTTTGCATACGAGAAAACTTTTTTCAGAGTTTCCGTACAAACTTTTTGTCATTGTTTTACATGATCTCACTGGCTTACAAAATTTCTCATCGTATTTCCGCCAATCAAAATCCAGAATTATGATGTGTAATTTGCACTCTGCCGGGTTGTTCAAAGCCCGATTAAGCTAACCCAGGGTTAGCGAAAATTGTGATTTCAGTTTTGCAACTCTTTGGTTAGGTAATCTGTTTATATTGCTTGCCCTTCAGTTTTGAGCTGAAGTAATCTCAAACTACACCAAATACTCAAGGTGAAAAACATTTTTAAACAAGAAAACACAGTGCTTCTGTTAATGCTTAATCCTGGGTTAACGTTAACCGGCTTTCGACCAACCCGGCCCCCTGGTGTTACACTTTTTGCACTGGTGTTAGATTTGAACTGCACTGCTTTCAGCCAATCAGAATCGACTAATTTTTCATGTGCATTATTAAATGAGTTATCCTATGAAAGTTCGGGCAATTAAAGATTTCCTCTACTTGTGATATTTACACATTTTTTGAAATTGCAGTGAACGAAAAAGTAGTGCAATTTTGAGAGAACTGCCAAATATCATTTGTAGTGTAAGTTCCTTAATTGCACCTGCGTCTCTTACGATTACCTGACGATGTTCCACCTTGGCAAATTATGATAGGTTAACAGGGTTTTTTGTTGTACAGCAGAATAGGCACCGCTAGACTCCAGATATAAAGAAGAATACACATTGAGCTTGACGTCATCTTTATACTCATGGCTGCCCAAGCGATTGAAAGCTTAATGTTGGAGCCATCTTTTGGAGAATACCAGTTTGTTAAAACCATTGTCACATGAACTGCAGCGATGAAATACACAAAATGAAAAAAGGAATAGCTATAAGGAACCTTCTCGTCTGGGAATTCAAATTTGTCTGAAGGTGTTTCAGTCTCGTCGTCGTTTCCTCGGTCTTCATCGGAGCACTCTTCGTCGCCGTCTTTGACTTTCCGACGGTGAAGCCCGACGATGAGCCGAAGTGAAGTCGCGATCAGTTTTCGTAAAGTGTCGGTAATCGGCGATATACGAACGCTGAAGTATATAATCGTGACTACCAGCAAAAACAGGTCCAACGAAGCTTGAATGTTAAGACTGGGTCTCATGTCTGCTTCGGATACGTATGTCGCAACAGGATTACAACGCTCGTTAGGATTATAGGCCAACGCTGACCATGTGAGGTAAACTGAAAATGTTGTCACTACGGAAGATTGCAGCAATCCGCCATCTTGAACCTTTGGGTGAATTGAAATAATTCCCGCCACTGCGCACAGGACAAGGTTTATACTCACGAACATCTTGTTTGTTTTGCATCTACGCGAAGCACCAAAAAATACGTAAAAACAAACGATGGCCGTGGCAGAAATCGCGTAAAGAGTTAAAGTGCAAGCGAATACGGAGTAAAACCAGCATTTCCTTCCACTTTCCTCCATTTTGCGCGCCCAGGTTTTATTCCAAAGACGAGTGAAATCCACGAGCAAAAATAACTGAATGATAATGAAAACAAACGTTCCCACAAGACCCAGGTACATCCAAACCTTACTGAATTCCATAGGAATGAAAAATGTGAAGAGAACTAGGCCGAAAAATAGGCCAAACTTGACAAGCCACAATCCATTGTGAATTAGGGCTCTGGGATCACTGTATGATTGAACTGAGTAAAGAATCAACGAGAACAAAAGAAAGAAAGCGGCCATTGAAAAGCAAATCCTGTACACTGCTAAGTAAGCGGGATCCATGCTCAGACAGTTTCCCATTCTTGTAAGCTTATTACAAAAGTACGCGTTGCTCTCAAGCGCGCGCCGTGTGGCGGGAAGATACATCGCGGACGAAACAGCCGTGCCGACCAATAGGAAGAAAGTGTAGATAAACCTCGTCGATTTTGATTGGTTCCACAATGGACACGGTTGAATGAACAGTGTGTAGAGTGTTCTACACGTAAACGCGCCAAGTGACGTCATAATGCCTTGTACGGAGTGCACTTCTCGGTCAGGAAAGATACTTGGAGCGATGAGGCTCCAAATGTACAAAAATATTGTGACTAGGCTGGCAAAGGTTTTCGCCGTGAGGGCAATCCAGTTCACAGCTATCTCCCCGTAATCTGTTTCTCTTGGGTTGGACCAATTAGTGATCACCATCATTGTGTGAAGCGAGAACATCGCAAATATGAAATATAGAAATGAAGAGCTGTAGCTTTCTTTAGCTTGCGAGGAACTCTCCAACACCTCTGTTGTCTTTCTGCTCGAAATCATGTGCTTGCCAAATTTTCGATAATACGTTTGTGGATCTCGCAAACAAGCGAAAGCCAAAAGACAGAAAATAATTAGTACATTAGCAACCGAATATAAATTCAAGTCAGGCGCGTTTCCAGTTTTAATCGCGTAATCTCGCTCCGCGTTGCATTCACTCTGTCCGTATCTGAGCGAAGCATACGTCAGATACGTCGTGTACATCGTCACGAAACTTGTTTGCAGTAACCGCTCTGATCGTGAGTCCAGAAAAACGGAAATAACAATGGCTACTAAGCACAACACAAAAGTACCCGTGAGCAGTAATAAATTTGTTCTGCAACTGTCTTGTTTACTGTAAAATATAAACAGTAGCACAACCACAATTGTTGACGAGAGAAACATGGCACTCGCAGATGATAACCGCAAAAAGTTCCAGAGGTTTGCCGAAGTATTTTCTCCCATCTTGTCCGTGAGAAATTCGTTCCAGCCTTTGGCGAAGTCTACCAAAAATACAAACTGTATTAACGTGTACAGGAATGATCCAACAATTCCAAACCACATCCACACTAATCCAAAACCACTTCTTGGAATATTGAGCGCGCAAAACGCGAACAGTGCGAGGAATGCAAGTTTTGGAATCCAGAATCCTGAATGAACTTTGATGCAGAAATTATTGTTTTCGGGAAATGAACTAAACAGGAAGTAAAGAACAATAAAGAAGATCGATTTAGCAAAATAGATTCTGTAAATTAGTGAATAAGGCAGCATCGTTTGACAATTTTTCGACGAAGTCCTGTTGCTAGAGGTGCAAAAGACTTTCTCGGCTAGCGTAGCGTTCACACCAGGGTAAAACAAGCCATAGGATGATACAATAACAAAAAGACAGACTAGAAGATAAAACACATGAATTGCTGTAAAATCCCCGCTGGTCGTTGGGCCTGGCCCGATCAAAGAAACAAAATAAAATGCTTTGGACGGTGATTTCGTGTTATTTCCAGCTTTTGAGCTCGGCTCTTCTCTTTGGTCCTTATCGTTGCGTGCATTCGTTTCCACTTGGTTTTCCTTGTTTTCCTGGTTCTCTTTGAGAGTTAATTCTTCTCCTTGCAAATTTTCCATCTAAGGTTTTGGTGTACTTGAGCCAAGGTCAGCCCTGTTGTATTATCTTTGGCGGCTTTTAGAGCGAGCTTGCCTTACCGGTGGTTTGTAATCAACGAGCTTGATTGTAGTCCAGCTAAACACATCAATAGCTCTGTTTACTCAACAACGATCAATTCCTGCACGAAACCAGATACTGGATCCAGTTTTAATTCTCCTAGTCGAGCAATTAAGGCACGCATGAGGGAGGAACAAACCAAACACCAGCAAAACTCTTACTGCCAGACTGAAGTCAGATTTCGCTGGCGTCATTTACAAAATAAATCGATAAGTTTCCTCACGTCTTAATCTGTTTTCTTGGTAAAGTGCCGAGATCGTTGGAAATAAAACTGATGTATGTCAACTGGTGGTTATTTTACGCCACCTGTTGCAGCGAGGCCAAACAAACCGTAAAAATTCAGAATTTGTATTGCATACTTCACATGAAGTTTCCTTTTTTCATATCCAATAACTATATTCATTACGTTGCTGCATGTATAGCTAACTATATGTTAAGAACAGGAAACTAATTCATCGCTGGGGTCTACCCTCAGTTACGCTGGAATAGCTGGAACCCAGGCCCCGCCCACCCTACGCCGGTGAAACTGATTTGAAAACGCAGCTAACGCAGGTATATTTCTACAGTTAGGCCTACCATCCACACAAATCCGTCCCGAAAGAGGAACTTTTGGGAAACTCTTCAAACTGCAGAATTTGAAAACGCCGGGTCCTTTTTTGTTTTAGTGCGGATGGAAAACATTTCGAAAACGGAATTTTTCGCAAACGATGACGTCACGATAAACATGTGATTTCCTAGGAAATAATCTAATATGTTTGGGTGCCGGAAATAGGCAACACTGCTGATACACCAACCCCCCTTGGTTTTTACCCCTTAAAAGGAATTTTGGGTCCCCACGGGCCAAAGAAAGTTTGACCTCGGTGGTTAACTCTTCCGATGCTCCACCGACTGAGCTACGAGGCCAATACGGGAGCAGGTCGGGGTAATTAAGGTTGTGAGTCGCGGTAAATGAGTAATGGAACCGCGTAGCACCCGTGAAATAGGAAATGATCATTTTTAATGTGTTTGGGTGCCGGAAGTAGGCAATACTGCTGATACCCCAAATCACCCTTAGTTACTACCCCTAGCCCGAGTTTTCACAACCTCGTTCCCGGGGCCTTTCCCCTGCCCCTAAGCCAGGGAAAAAGCCCTGGGAACGAGGTTGGAATTTTGACAAACACCGAAATGACGACTGCGCACTGATTGCTGCGCTTTTAAATTTAACCGGCTTATTGTTGACGGGCCTCCGTGTTGCTGTTAATTAACTAAGATGCAGGCGCTAAAACTGACCTAGAAAAATTGCTAACTCGATTCTTAATCGGCAATTTTAAAATACAAATTTCAAATTTGTACCCATCCCATCTGAGGATAAAGGACGTGAAGGCGACTATCGGATGTAACAACTTCTCAGCCCCTATGAGTTACAAAAACGGATGAAAACAAAAATTAGTAAACTACTGCTAATACTATACTAATACTACTTTAGCCATACCTCACGCTCATAGAGCTGAATCGTTTTTCTATTTTTACCGTTGAGATTAGGTGTTCCACCCTCACCCTAGGCTTTGTTCCAAGACGACCCGCTCTCTCCAAACATAATCATCTATTATTTTTAAGACTACTATCCTCCGGCACCGATTAAAGTTCAAATTCGTAGTAAATGTTATAACCTTGGTGTCACTGTTTAAAACTTCCCAGTCTCTGGGGCTGACTCAAATACCTGATTTAGTTTATCATCTTTTTGAAGCGTTATTATATGGCGCAATCGAGACTGAGGTAAGATGAAAATCGACAATCAAGTGTATATAGTTATCCTTGCCTAAAAAAAACCCTGGGCCCGGTCGTTCAAAACCCCGATTAGCGCTAATCCCCCATTAAATATGTTAATCCGCGATTAAAATTCAATCTCCGATTAGATTCTCCCGATTAACGCTAATCTGACTCTAATCGGTGGGTTAAATTTAATACACATCCGAAGGAAGATTAAATCGCTAATCGGCCGATTAATATTGAGATAAAATGGCCTGCTTGTTGTTTGGCCTTCCTTGCGTGAGACAAAGATGAGCACGAATTTATCAATATAAAGATAGCTTACTAATATACAGCAATCAAAAGCTTCGCACTCACTAGAGATTTGGCAGAGCCTCAATTGAATAGAATACCTCATAGGTCCTCATAGAGGCGGATTTACAGAGGAAAGCGAATTGTTATTACGCTCTGAAACCAATCGACCAATTAAGTGCTGATAGCACTGCAATTTTGTGCGAGTGGTGGCTTACTGTAAGTTGTCGGCGATACAACTGGAGAGAGAAGTCGTTTCATTGGCAGTACATAACGCGGACGCCATTTTGGAAAACAATCACAGTGCTTACTCACGGGAAATTGCAATATGGGATACTAATTTTCGTTTAGCGAGACAATGTAAGTGGTATTTACACCACGTACTAACCGTTAATCAGCGATTAACTAATCTGCCCTCTAATTGGGCTTTGAACAACGCTCTCAATTCCTTCGATTTGCTAACCCGGAGTACGTGGTTTTAACCGACGATTAAGCTTAATCGGAGGTTAGTTCAATTGGGGTTTTTAACAACCGGGCCCAGGTGAATAGATAGGGACAAGAGAAAATGAGGGGACAGAGAGGGAGGCTCCCGGTCCAGCCCTTGGGATATGTCATGTCCACGAAAGTTATTTTTAGACGAGCGGAAGTCTTTGTTCTAGCAGAAGTCTGTCTTCCGAGACGTCCGCACGCAGGCCAACCTCGGTCTGATGGATCGGTCTGATGCTTGAAAGAAAAGCAAAGATTTCATGTAATGGCGGATAAAGTGTCACAAAGAACCTGAGAGCGAGGCAAGACTACATGCGAACGTCTCGGAAAACAGACTTCCGCCAAAAAAACGAGACTTCCGCTAGGTTAAAAATAACTTTCGTGGATATGACATATTCCGGCCAACGTTGCTAGCCTCCCTCTCTGTCCCGTCATTTTCTCTTGATAGGGATGAAGTCGCCGGTCTTTTTGTAGTGTACCCTTCTTTTAGTTTTATCTTGCATTGCCTCTTTTTCGCTTGCTGCTTAGCCTGTGTAGCTTGGCAAATTGCTTTAAAAGACTTAAATCGCCAATCCATGCAGGCTACTAGCTTCTTCTCTTGTTCCTTCTGGCTAACACCCGCTGTTGACACAAGTTACGTTCTTATTCGGTTTGCCTTTTAATTCTCGAAATACAAGTAAATCAGACCAGGACTATGGAGGGAAGGAGTAAGCGATTGGTTTGTTTTCTCTACCGACAGAGCGCATACTGAATTTGTCAGTTTCATGCGCGGGGGGACTTCTCATATAAAAGTGTCGCGGGGGATTGCCTCCTGAAATCTAAAAAGGAATTCCTGAAAAGCACTGGAATCGATCCCGTTTTGCGAGTTACGGCTCGAGTTTATTGGCTCACCAGAGGTGCTAATTCTGCCTGAAAAATATGATGAACATATTCTCACTGCAGGCCATCAATCTCGTCTTCCCCTTTAAAAATGAACTTTTTTGCCGACCCTCACACCCTCTTCGGTGACATCTACCGCGGGAAGCAGGTCGTTTCGCCCGATGTCCTGTTCGCTCGGAGTCGTGTCGCCCGGACTATGAGTCAATTCGTCCGAAGTATAAAGTCGTTTCGCCCGAGGATTGAAAATAGGTCTTTTTCTACTGGATCTATGAATAAAGAGAATCAAGTCAAGTTCAAGATTTTTTTCTGATCGATTTAATAATGAGTCTAACACACCGTTTTAAAAAAAAGCGCCCACAAACATAAGCATAAGTGTGGACTCTCAGTCCGGAACGACAAACGAA
>CM042750.1:8514609-8517109 GCA_022496165.2 Catalaphyllia jardinei | reverse complement strand
GCTTAATTTAGAGACATTCGATAGTGTTACACGTTACTGCAAAATTAATAAATAAAAAATTGGTTGCAAGTTGGCGTAGTGCATGTACGGTAATATTTATTTATTATTTTGTTCTTCCAACAAGCTTGAATAAAACTTCGTAAATTATTGTCACAGGAGTAGACCCCTGCTGGTTTTTTTCTTGATCAGGCTTTCACAGACAAAGAGTACTTTTCTCCTGTTCAAATTGTTGACTGAATTAGCAAGCTACAACTTAGACTCACAGTAATGTGCGCTCATTCGTGCGTGAGCCAGAGGTTTTATTAAAGTAGCATAAAAATTAATTATAAGCTTGAGGCTGGAAACTTATTTTTACTCTCTTGGCATATGTGCCTCAATACATGATTCATTTCCTGTGAGATACTTATGCATATTTCAAAACAGATACTATTTTTAAACCTGAGGACAAAAGGAGTTAAATAGTAATAAAATTGTTTATATTAATCTTCTTGTTATCATGAAATTTTGAATGAAAAATTAAATCATACTGATTAAAGTTCCACATTGCCTGTTCCTATTTAGCCAGTATAGATTGAAAGAAGTCATAAATCACATAGTTATGCACAGTCATACCCAGGTTGTTATATTAGGTATAATTATATTGTACACTGGACTCCAGGATTGGTGGCAAATGAGGTTACAAAAAGGTGGACGCATGATACACATTTCTCTAAAGCAATTAGGTAATTCTGCCGACCTTTTATGTAACACTGACACAGAAGTAAATTTTAATGCTTGTGTAAATCAGAGAGTTTTATAACCCTCACTTCAGCAGAGAGAGCTTTGTACGTGACATTGACAGAAACCAGTTCATGCACTCCCATAATATTGATTCTCAGCTTAAGCTCTTCAAGACTAGCTTTTCGAGTAGCCCAAAGATTCCTAAGCATAAAATCCTAGGTCTGTAGCACTTAAGCTTATACAAAAAGAGTGATTTTTTTCAGTTTCTCATTTTAGTCGAAATTTAGTTACCTGTTGCACCTGGGTATTTCTAGAGTACAGCCCTGCTCTTTGGTGTACAGAAATCAACCACAGATATTAACAGTATTTAATACAAGTGAATTTTTTTGGGGGAGGGGGGGAGGAGGGTGCATGGGTATTTATCTGGTAGCAAACACTTATTTGGAAGCAGGAAGCTAAGCATTAGTCATTCCTGTTGAAGGATGATATGCCAGCTAATTTTGCTGGTTGAAAGGAAGGCTAAAATATATAATATATCATTTCTTCAAATTTATTTCTCGAGAGATCAGTCAAGCGAGAAGCTCATCAATTTCTCGACTCGAAACTCGAAAGACTCGCCTCGAAAGTCTCGAAACTCGACTCGATACTCGATCCTCGAAATCGAGAATCGAGTCTCAAGACTCGAGGATCGAGATGCGAAGGACTGTCTACTTACTTTTGAGCGGTACTGTAAGCTGACATTAAGAAAGATTTTTCAGGTGTACACAAAGGCAAGAAAGGCCAGCATGTGCTTGGTCATGAGCCAGCTTATATGTAGTGTCATCTTTTTATCCATGTACTAGAATTTACTTGCAAAAAAAAAATAGGACGCTAAACTCTTTGATGTTTTGTTTTGGACATTAAATTTTCAGTTTGTCGTACTTGAGAGAAATTTCAGAACAAAATTTTAGACATATTTCATTGTTGAATTATAAATAACTTTTTGCCTACAAAATATGAATTAGACTGAAACAACATCTGTAAAAATGAAATGGACCCTACAGGTTTTAATTACAGACAGCAGGAAGATAATGAAATTCTATCTTCAGATGCCGGTATGTCTCTCAACTGTAGTTCGTCCCTTAAAGGAAACAATAATTATTAAAATCTTTGAAGCTACTTAAGAGCTTGATGCACTGTACTATAAGTATTTGGAACATTTGAAATTTTGAAAGGTTCTTGTCCAAAATTTATAAGCAATTAATGTACCTGTTGTTTGGTTTGTTTCATACTGGCAATGATATATTTTGATGTTTGTTTGTTATATTGATTAGTTATCAGGAAAACCTGAAGAATGTTGTTGTGATGTGGAGACAGTTGATCAGATAAACAAGGAAATTCATCCTGTGATATCTGAATTGGTTAAAAAGGACTTCTTCAAATTCTTCAGGGTATGCAAATATATAACTGTACACCTACAACCTTAACAATGCAACTGAAGTTTCACTTAATGCCATATAATTTTTGTTTACAATTTGGTAATAAATACTGCTGTGCTTGAATGTATTTCAATTCCAACTGAACAGCTGTTTATTTATGGTAATGTTACAGCTGATTTAGATGAAGTCGCAGTCAAACACCGCCGAATAGTGATTGTTATGAAAACAAATGGGCAGTTTAATCAAGGAGAAAAGCTTCTGTAAAAACAGTAAATAGAAAAGTCACTAACCAGCGAAAGAGAAGGAAAGTTATGGCAACCACCAGAGAACTAAACATCCAGTCAACCGAGTGCAATCCAAAA
>CM042750.1:8501677-8514599 GCA_022496165.2 Catalaphyllia jardinei | reverse complement strand
CTGTTTATTTATGGTAATGTTACAGCTGATTTAGATGGTGAAACCTCGTCACATAAACCAAGGCCATGACAAGGACTGCTTTCCATTCAATCAAATTTTTTTTGTTTACATTTTTACACATTGTGGCAAGTGGAATAGCATTTTTCACAGTTTTCGGTAAAGAGGTCAACAACCTCGGGGAGCTATAACCAAATTTTCGTTAATTTTTTACCAAACTAGAATTTCTGCTCTGGACATGTTGACTTATCCTGCAATTTGCAGAATTTTGTGGCTAAATGGTTGGAAACAATCATTGGACAATTAATTTATAGATTTCTTCACTGTCAGGTGAATTTAAACAGACCATGCCCATTTTGGCCAGATGATGGTTCTTGTGCACTCAGAGACTGTTCCGTGGCTCCTTGTAAAGAGGTTTGTGATCATGTTACATTAGTCATCATCACGTGATTTGCAGCCACTCGGCTGAGTAACCAACTTAAGGTTGCTGTAGACCTCCTGGGGTGTCTTGCGAAGAATCATTTGTATGCGTGTCACTTGAGCTATAACCATAGAAAAGTATATATCATCGTAAAGCTAATAAAATGTAAAAATCAGAAGAAATAAACATTTTTAAGATTTGATTTAATGGTAAGCGCACGCAAGCCTTCAAAGGCAAAACTGACACCATTTGCTAAACTGAATTACCTGCCGTCCTGCTGGCACGCACGACCAAACAAACTGCACAGTAGTTCGTATTGTGTGATCGTCCGGGTGAGAATAGTTCTGAAAAGAACTGTTGTTGGTGACTGACGTTTCGACAACCTGAGCGGAAGTCATCTTCAGAGTCAAGTGAATAGTGTTTGTCAGTCGATGATGCACACTGCACAGTGTCAATCAGTAGGTGATAGACTACAAAAGTGTGTGAGGCTTTTTCGATATTCCAATTGGTTGCCAAGAAAATGTATTTTGAAGTTGGCCAATTGAATATTTGCTGGTCTTCATCACACGAGAGTGCATAAAAGAAGAAGTATATGGAAAATCAAAAAAGCCTCAGACACTTTTGCATACCCTATTAATTCGCTTGAAGCAAGGAAATCCACGCAAAAGTAAAGCCTGAGTGAGTTTCAGCCTCCTAAAGTGTTGAAAGATAATCACACCTCATCAAAGCAGCGGTCAACTGAGTCATGCCGCCGACCAATGAAACACAAGCTTCGGACCCCCGAGCGACCGCAACAAAAATAGCCCATTGAATTCGCAGGAAGTTTTGAAGTCGCAGTCAAACACCGCCGAATAGTGATTGTGATGAAAACAAATGGGCAGTTTAATCAAGGAGAAAAGCTTCTGTAAAAACAGTAAATAGAAAAGTCACTAACCAGCGAAAGAGAAGGAAAGTTATGGCAACCACCAGAGAACTAAACATCCAGTCAACCGAGTGCAATCCAAAACAAAACGTGATCGCCGCTGGTGAATTCGCTTTATTTTCAAGTTCTGTGCTTGAATGTATTTCAATTCCAGCTGAACAGAAATGTCTTTCATAGATATGATGACGAATTCTTTGTTAGAAATTTGGAATCAAGTGTGGACAAAGCAAAGCGTCAAACAAAGCAAGCCACCACAACGGATTTGTACCTGGGCACAACAATCGCCTTTTACTTTTTCTTCGGTCCGGGTTTCTTATGAGATTTTGTCCAAGGCATCTTCTCTCTTTTTGATGAATTCATAATTTAAGTTTTTACAGACTACACATTAAAAAATCCACTGGTACCAACGGCCTAAACAACGCAAAACAGCTCATTGTAAACTAAATATGCAAATGTTTGTAATTTAAGGTAAGATTTGCCGCGAAACATTCACGGGCGCTGAATGTGTTTAATGGAATTATAATGTATTTATAGTTATTTATTACCTCTTCTCCAAAGTAGTTTTACCCTGATATCTCACGACCATTGAATGATTTTAAATTGTTTTTTTCACCAAACATTAAATCGATATTTTAGCTATATCAGGAAGAAAGAAAAAAATTTCGCAAAATTTGGCCTTTGAAGGTCTACAGTAACCTTGATAAGCTTGCTCAGTAATACATGTGACATATACTTTCCATTATTTTCTAAAAGCTTTCCCTTTTTGTAGTTTTCATATTAATTTTCTAGCAGTTGTATGTGTATTTCAAATCAGTATAATGATGTAAATTTGCATTTGGAAAGTTTATCTGATGAGTGCTGCACACGAGTTGTGTAGTTATTATGTACATATTCAAACTAAATAGTAATGAAATACCAAGTCAAACCTTCAGTTGATCAGTTTGTCATCTGTTATAATGATGCTCTAGTTTACTATCGAGTGCTCTGAAAACAGATCACCAAATCAACTTGTTCATATATATATATATATTATTGCGTTCCAGTAGAAGTTTATCGGAAGAAAATAATAATTGAAGGGAAAATCAATATTACAAGTTAAATTGCAAAGTTAATGGAAAAATAGCCACAGAATTATTTTAATTACAAAACTATGACATGTTTACTGGCAAGGGTTTCAGACAAACTAAGGACAAGTACATGTACTTTTTTTAGGGGAAGGGGAAGATGTACATGGGCTTTATATTTATCAGATATTTCATTCAGTCACTAGATGACTTGTATAGGATCATGTATTGGTTAACATTGAGTGGACAGGCTAAACCCTTGCCACTGATCACGAGATTGACATGCTCAAAGTTGTGACGTAGATTCAGGAATGGGTGACTTTACGCCTGACTTATCTTGCTTGTTTTGCCTCATCTGTACATTTAGCTTCATACATATTTAGCTTCATCCAGCATTTTGTATGAACTACTTACATGTACAGGTGTAGCTCAATTTACAGAGATAAAACAAGCAAGTCAAGTCAAGTCAAGCCTGAAGTCACATGTTCCTGAATCTATGTCACAAATCATTCCAAACCCAGGGAAGACTGGTGCGAATGGTGGACCAAAATGGCGGCAAATTTGAACGTTTTCAAAACTTTTTAAAAGATTGCATTTTATCCAAATCTATTTTTTTTTTTCGCAGAAGTTGGGTGATAGTCATATATCTAACAGTTGTATGGGTATTGATAGTCCTTGCGACCTCTTTTGCAAGTGATAAAATCTTGTAACCATGTGGCTCGAAAGATGTTTATGTATAATTCTCACTGTTTTTGCTTATGCCATTTTTTAGGATGAACTTCCAGAAGGCATAAAAGCTGAGGTACATGTATGCTTCCAATAAATCAGATGTTTTCTTTACCAGTAATTTCTATTAACTTAAAGACAATGACAGAGTTGAGCAGTGGTTTAAAATTATGGTGAACCAAATGAATGAACACAATATTCAAGAACATATAAGAATATTTACTATTAGTTGTGACAGCAACAGTAGTCAATAGCAAACCATTTTGTTTCATTGATAACTGTTTCATTGGTTCATTACTGTGTACAAATTTATGTACTCATGTGCATCTGATCATCTATCACGTTTGCTGTAACGTACATAAATACACTGTAGCAGTTTTAAATTGAGTGTCACAAAACCTAAACTAAACTTATTACTTAGCAATTAACTACTTGTACAGTGTAGACTTTTTGGCAAATCTCATATCGTAGTTATTTAAACCAAATCAAAACCAAAGTAATTTCCTGATTACTTTTTACACTCAATTGAAAACTGCACTATTTCTAAGATAGTGTACACAACTACATGTATAATTAGTTAAAAGAAGTTTTTAAATTAGTGTCACTTTGTCATCCTATGACAGCACGGGTTAAACGACTGGTATACCTTTTCCTACTTTTTTCATTGGCTATATATATGCCATTGCATTGAATTTTATTTTAGTTAATTTGTTCACTGTATGGCCTGTGTCCTTTGTGATTGATCAGGGTGATGGGTGTGGTTTTGGTTTTGGTTTTTACAACACTCAACTGAAAACTGTTCTAAAAGCAAACTGTGAAGTATTGGTAATTCAGGTCATGTGTAAATTATTTTGCATTTTATCTTACCCTGCTGTAGTCACAAGCTGGTCTTTTAGCTGGTCTGTTAGTTTTAATCTTTTAGCTTTAAATCAACTGTAATCTAACTTGTAACAGGGGCGATGGCAAGCTAATAGGAGTGGTAACCGTAAGGGTGACATGCATAAAACGCAATCAGATAGTGAGGTAATTGAAATTGTCTTGATTATAAAAGAATTATTTCTCCTAAAACATTAGTATTATTAGTACACTAAAGTTCTAGATCAGACAATGAAAAAAATGTTTTTCTATGAAATATACGTGTATGGCTACAGTACTTAACCAATACTGGCAGATTTAGATGTGGAAAGTAACTTTCTTGTGCACTAGGTCTTAAGTTTTCTGTTAAACTTCAATGTTTTTTAATACTGGAAGTCTTTTGAATTGAACTTGTTCAAACATTCCTGGCAGAAAAGTCAAGAAGATTAAAAGAATAACTTGGCATTTTGCCAATGCAATTGATAAAATATTACTTTTAGTATGAAGTAATAAATTATTAAATAAATAGCAATTTTAATTATATCTTTGAATAAAGAAGTTTAAGTTTTTATTTGAAGCTGCTTTTATTAGACATGCAGGTATAATGTGTGAAATGGGAAGAATTACAGATTTGTACCCAAAAGGTGATACGTGTAATTTGCTTAATCAGTCCATCATAATTTGGGATTACTGTACTTTATGATGATAATTGTAAAAAAGCAATACATCACATGTTCCCTTTGTTTATCATCACTGTCAATCATGGAGGATGTTAGATAGGCACAAGAAGAGGACACCCTTGTGTGGGTTACGTGCTGTTGAACTACGTTGTATAGAAATGAGTAGTTTATTGTTTTTTAATAATTCTATATTCATGCATTAACCTTCATGTATTGTACTTGCTGTGGTTCCAATCTCTACAGGAGAGAAAGGGTGAAACTTGTCAGTCACCAAACAGTGAGGCTGTTCTGAGTGAAATTGATAGCACCATAAGGTAATATACCTGTTATCTTGCAATTCAGTCCCATGTTAAAAGTATTAATTCTTCTTACTGACAGTCATACAGCTTTCTTATTGTCAGTTCTGAGCATTTGGTGGTAGATCAAGACAATATAAATTAGTTGACAATTTTCTTTATTAAATTCTTTGCACTTAATTACCCAGTAATTGCAATTGGTGCATGTGCATGAGCTTGGTCTTCATAGAATGTTAAGGTATAATTATCCAATAATTTTTCATTTGCCACATTTTTATACATATAATGCAAACCTCACATTCACTCTGAGACTGAGGGTTGGGGGTCAGCTTAGCAGAGGTAGTGCAGACTAAAGGCTGGTTTTCACTAGTGATTGAGTCACAGTTGGAATACTGTTGTAATCAGAAGAGTAGAGCGATATGGTGTAGTGAAAATCAAACCTACGGAGTCAGAAGCAAAACAAAGGTTCTGCTTATGACTCTGTCGCTTATGATCAAGTGAAAACTGCATTGTTAGAGTCCCAAGCAGAAGCGGAAGAATAAACCAATCACAATGTTTGATTCCAGGCCTTGCGATTGGTTGATTCTTCCGCTTCTTCTTCCGACTCTGACAACCTAGTTTTCACTGGATCATAAGCAACAGAGTCGTAAACAGAATCGGAAGAAATGAAAACTTTCTGATTCTTCCGACTCAGATTCCGTCGAGCTTATGTCTTTCATGACTCCGCTTATGACTTTGATTTACGATTTTCACTAGGTCATAGCTCTCTTATGACTCCGACTACGACTCGAACTCTGTCGCTAGTGAAAACCAGCCTTCAACAGACTAATCTGGTAATTTCAATGTTTTTGTTCCCAGTGTGTGCGTATGATCTGTGTCAAAATTTATTGGTAACTATGTTAAAATGGTTTTTTTGGCAGTGATGAAGATAAGCAAGCATTTGAAGCCTGGCATGCTCATGACGATGCTGAAGATAACTTCTGCGAATTAGATGGTGAGTGTCTCGCAGTGTCACCTGCAGGGTGACAGAATTGAAGGGAGACCACATAAAAGGCAGAGGTGGGATACAGAATGAACTATCCAGTCAAAGAGCTACTCCTGGATGCAAATAAAGTTCCTTGCCACAGACAAAGTGTGTTAGAGGTGTTTTGTCAGTGGCCTACCCTGTACATGTATGCCCTAAAATGGAGTAGACAGGCTTTAAATCAGATGAGAGATAAGATCAATGTTAAGATGGGACATGCATTTCTCAAGAAAGTCATGATTGAATTCACTTGGAATTTGTATCATATAATAATTATATGATACAAATTCCAAGTGAATTCAATCACCATGTACCTTCTGTACACATTCTGTTATCAAACCTGTATATCATCAGTGTTATTATTCATTCATTTGTAATGTTTCAATTTGCAGATGAGTCATCTTCTGGAATGGAGTATGTGGACCTGCTGCGGAACCCTGAGAAATTCACTGGATATGCAGGCTTCTCCGCTAACAGAATATGGAATAATATTTACAAGGAAAATTGCTTCAAGTAGGTCATCCCAAATCTCTCTTCAGTTCACTAAGGAGAAATTTGATTGATTAGTTTTTGTTGTTGCATATACAGCTGTCATTTTTGTTAGCACTGCTGTATTTCTAATAAGGGTTTTCTGTTCTTTTAGACCTGTCTCTCCCTATGGCAAGACCTATGCAGTGGTAACATCAAAAAATGTTAACAGTAAGTCCAAGACTTGAATTAGGTTTCTGTCCAGGTGTGAGTCCATCAGAGAGCAATGAGAGAGATACATAAAGGTTTTCCTCTAGTCAGGGAAAATTTGTGAAAACTGCTAATGAAATTAAATATTATCACTAGCGATTCACAAAAGACCTACCAGACTGCTCTGGCAGCTGCCAGGTCATATTTACTGCACCGTTGTTTTAATAGAAGGGGATGATTTCTTTCCTAGAAATGTGTCTTGAGAAGCGAGTTTTCTATCGTATGATGTCTGGACTCCATGCTAGCATTAACATTCATTTGTCAGCACTGTATCTCTTTAAAGGTAAGAACTAAGACCTGACGAGTGCTTAAATCCCCCAAGACTAAGCTCTTTGTGACATTCTTTAAATTTCCTGAGAGAAGATCAGCATATTATGAAATGCTCTCTCGCTTAAGCATTTTCGGAGTAGAAATTTAATATTAAATTTCTGTCCCTCAGAACTTCTAGTAAGGCCAGAGTCATGCTAATTAGTTTTATTCAATGAAGAAAATTGTTTTATTTTTTAGGTAATGGTTTGACGAAACCAAGATGGGGTTTAAACTTTGAAGAGTTCAGAAAAAGGTTTGATCCTGAAACTACAAATGACGAAGGTATTTTTAAATAAGAATTTTCATATGCATGCATGTCAAGGGTTACATACCAGGCAAATTGACCAGCTGTAAGGTTAGGACACTAATTTTTTCCCAGCTGGTTTGACCATCAAGCAGAAACTTTTTCTTACAAAGAAGTTCAGTTCTAAATAATAATAGTTTTGGCCCCAAGTGAAACCATTTGTCCTCGTGCTGAAAATGTCTGAAATTGTCCCTGAATGTATTTGTACAGTATCTACTTTGAGTGATGCTGTTACAGTCTTCAGCACAATCATCACAATCCAGAGAAAGGCTGGACTCTTACTGAAAAAGTCATTCAAGAGTTTTTAATATGTTGTCACAAGTCTCTGATCAAATGGGCTCCATTGTAACACATGTATCTACATGCAGTCTTAGACTCTTTGCTTGATATGTTAATTACATTTTTTTTCTTGTTTTGTTTTCTTTTACCTTTCTGATTATTGTGTGGACCATAGGATTTAGAAATTTTATTGGCTTAGTTTGTCAAATTCTGTGTAAGTGCCTGGCTTGTATTCAGTTACCTGTACATGTCATTTCAGTTGTAAGACCTGCCGGCACTATCAGTTCGAGTTACTGTAGAGCTCGTCTTGCTCATTTCTTTTGGTCCTTAAAATGATAATAATAAAATAATAATAATGTGTCTTTATTGTTTAAAAGATAAAATGACATATCTTATGTTACATACTAATAATAGTGGGCTATTTACATAAGTATGCCTCTAAGTAAGATTAATATATAAATAAAAATAAATGCAAAAATCAAATACAGGTCCAACATGGTTGAAGAATCTTTACTTTGCCTACACTGTGGTGCTGAGAGCCATTACCAAGGCCGCGCCATTCTGGGAGCAAGAGCAGTTCTACACTGGAGATTTTGAAGATGACCAACAAGTAAAGGAACTTGTTCAAGTTCTGCTGGCCAAGTCAAAGTAAGAATGTTCTCTTTAAAAAAAGGCAAAGTCGGTCCTGTTGTAGTCCAAGGTTTAAGAAAAGTCAGGGCTTAACTGTGCCATCAATTCAGTACCCTTCCTGCTTTTGTACCATGGGGTGATTACCAGCAGCTTGTTTACATTATACCACTATTTGTTAACATGTTCTTTCTCCTTGGATATTCACAAGACAGCTTATGGGAACAGAGAAAAAGTCAGCTTGGACCGATTTATTGTGTCATAATGCACACCCATATTCTCACAAGTAGCATTCAGAGTATTGTTATCAGGAGCTATCTGTAAGGAAAAATTAAGTTAATCTTGCTACATGTCCATGATTGTACACTTTTTTGTCCTGTACAGAACCTGCCCAAGCACTTTTGACGAAAAGCTAATGTTTACAGACCCAGCAAGTGCCAAGATTCTGAAGGTACTACGATTATCAGTTGAGTAAGGTGCGACGGAGTTTTGCTGACGAAGTTTTTGGACTTAAAATTACGATGTTGCCCCTGGCAACCTCCCTCGTTTCACTGGTACCGATATCGTCGCCTGCAATCTCGCGAGCTTTGCTGCCAACGACGTTAACAGCCAATAAGTTGCCACTTGTAACGGTGCCAGTTGCCTGTAACAACAACACTGACAAGCTGAACGTTAAGACTTGGTCACCAAAGCCCGTCGCGCTTTACCTAACTGACAAACGCAGGTAGCTCACGCGCATCTGTTACATGTACGTGAGAATTACATTATTTACATATCTTTTCATAAAGTTAAAACAAACTGCAGCAGGCAGAGCCTCTCATTCAAAATTTCCTCCGACTTTTTACGGCATCTACAGACTCCCCGAAGATTGTTAAAAACACCAGTCTCATTCCAAAGAAAGCCTGTGTTGCTTTCATTTCATGGACGTATGATTTGTTTTTAAGCGTCAATGAGCTCTACGTTACCTTTCTAATTGCAAATTCAGTTACGTCTAAATTAAATGAACTGGGCATGGTGAAATACTTAATCAACGTTCGAGTTGTAACATTAATAAGACGCAGGAAATGGAGCTGGATTGGCCAGAAGGGAAAAGCAGCAACTTAGCAAGGCAAGCCCTAAACCATCTGGACTACGAGTCACAGGACAGGAGAACAATAGGACGACCAACGAACAACTGGACGCATTCCGTTCTAAAGGAACTGAATGCCGTGGGCGACGTCTTGGAGAAGGTCGAAGCATTTGCAGAGAACCAGCTGCGTTGAAGGGCACTGGTGGACGTCCAATGCTCCTTTCGGAGGTGTAAAGGAATGATTACCTTCCAGAATTGTCCAGTAAAAGTTGCACCTTTGCGTAGGTCGGATTTAGCACATGGGTGAAAGTGCTTTTAGATGTTCGAAATCGAACTGTCTTGTGCTTTTTCGACTTTTCCCAGCTAAAGAAAGAACTAAAATCGAACGTCATGGGAGTTGTTTTTTTGAATTCCCTTTTACGAACGGGGTAAATAATAGGATCGCAAACCGTCCTTAGAGAATACAACCAATAGGTAGGTAAGATCGCCTGTACATCAACAGTGACTCCTGCACTGAGCACGATACATCGCCATTATCCACAAAGGCAGGTAACAAAGAGCCAATGCACTGATTGTGATCACGAGATCTTTGGAAGTCTCCGTTTTTGTGCATGGCTTGCATTTATCTGTAAACTGGCACCTGGCTTAAGGCTCTCATCGATTTGATATTTATAAACTGAGATGTTCTGAGATGTTCCATGAAGGCATTTTTAGATGCTTCTCTTTGCTGGAATTCATCCGTTTTGTTCGTTGGCTGTAAACGGATTAATTTTTAGTTTTTCCTGTTTTTTAGTTTTTTTTCTCCTCTCGTGATGAGCTCTCCCCCTTGGTACCACTGGCATATTCCATTTTATTATAATGGCTGTCCTCTGCGGTGATTTCGTCTGAAGATCGTTTCTGTATGGAGCCCCTTTGTTTCTTCCTGCCTTTGGGCCTCGCGAACTCTCTTTTGTAAACCACTGCCATCTTAAAGGGTTACGTACCGTCTGATAATTTGGCTTCAGTTGGATGGATCTGGATGTCCATTTGACCTATCATCTCTCCCTGATCATATTCCATCACTTGCGATCAAGTGCATGTAATCAAGAAACCCCTTCCCTTTGTTAATCTGGCTCGCCAGAGGAAGTCGTTTCTAAATAAGTCGCGCGTGTTTTAAGATTTTAATTTCATTGTTTGGGAAATATCAGATTTTATAGCGACCTTTTGTTTGAAAAGAAAAATTAGACTACAGTAGCACTTGCAAGGTATTATGTTTAAAAGATATGTAACACAGGTTTTTGTGTCCTGGTACGTCTTCTGCGTTAGCCATTATGACAATTTGCTTAACAAGTAGTATTGAAAATAATACATAATCAAAGCTTATTTTTGTGTAGGAAGAGTTCAAGCTTCACTTCAGGAATATTTCTCGTATCATGGACTGTGTTGGCTGTGACAAGTGTCGATTGTGGGGCAAGGTTCAGGTAGGCGGCACTCTACTGTCAGTTACTTCCTATCACAGCGTCAAATACTTGAATTGTTCACTCTCCTTGTAGCCTAGGTTTATGTCTATGAAAGTTGTTCTTTTAAACAGGTTCAGGGCCTTGGTACCGCCTTAAAAATCCTATTCTCGGGTCACGAACTCGACGACGGCAAATTCGACAAGAGCAGTCACCTTCACCTGAAAAGAACAGAAATCGTTAGTCTGTTCAACGCCTTTGGAAGGTAACTGAAATCTATTTGTTAATTTACTTCAGTCTTATTTAAATCTATAAGTGAAGAAAGTTGGTGAATTTTGATCTCGGTAATGAAATGTGAAAAGTAAACTGATCAACATGCCACGAGCGTGGGACAAAGAAAAAAAATCTGAGTCTGCGAAATCAGCATTGTGTAAGTGATGGTGATCGGCAGTGAAATCCTATGTAAATCTACAGCTCTTACTTTTTTGGAACTGGCTCTCATTTATTCATTTCTTGATAATGGCAAGGGACATTATATCGTTAGTTTTTACTTGCTTATGAATTTTATTTTTTTTCTAATTTTATTTCACAGGCTGTCCAGCAGTGTAAATTATCTGCAGACGTTCAAATCAATGGAGCACGGGTAAGAGTTTTCATAGCATTTTGGCATTTCACGCTTCGCATTTGTCAGTACACATTTGGCATCTTCTATTCCGCGTTTCACATATTCACCTCTCTTATTTTACATTATTTATTCTACATACCATATTTACTTTTCCCGAGTTGCTTCACAATTTTGTGTTGCTGTTGTTTTTTTTGGCTCCAATTTCGTCGGCCACAAGTGGAACACGACATTGCACTAGTGAAAGAAATTATCGCCCACGAAAGCGGACGACTGGGAGGACATTGTAGAGATTGTTTCCAGCTTATTTGCTTATATAGACATGTTATCATTTTCTTTGCAGACAGATAACACAGAGTTGACGGTGGCGTGGTACCATCGAATGGTTTTGGCGCAGTCTCCTCTTGGAAAGAAAGAGAAGAGCAAAAGTGAGAAAAAAAAACACTTTTTGATGCACGTTCGATTGTAAAGTGGGTTGCACTTGCAACTATTATTACGATAGCATATAGTTTTAGTCCGAAAGTCTTGAAGTTTGTTAGACTTTGCCAGAATTTAAATTATTACACAAATTACGGTAAGCGTTTTAACGAGATGCCTGTGAAAATTGAATTTTTAAGAGTAATATAACTGAAGTTGATCGCTAGGCAGTTGATTTTATAGTAAAAGATAAAAAGGCAAACTATAAGTGGTGTTTGTTGAGCCAGTTATCTTTGGTAATAATAATCACCCTTTTGTCCGATTCATCTTTTTGGATTTGTAGTATAGACCGGTTCACGCTCTAAGGGGCATTATGGGTAATCAGGACAAATTTACAAAGGAGCAAAGCCGTAAAACAAATGTTTTTCTATATATTTCCGTTCTGATTTCACATCTGGTGACGAAACATATACAGCAGGCGGAGAAACTCCTATTCTAGGTTTACCAACGTTCTTGAGTCGATCGAGTGAACATTGTGGGCGCACAAATTTATTTTACAGTTAAAACCGAATGATTCGATCAAGTCTTAGCCGCTTGGGCCACAAAAATAACGTCTCCGTTACTCTGAGAAGTAGGCTAATGCCTAGCTCAATCGACTCAAAAACGCTAGTAAATACAGAAAAGGGGTTTCTCTACTTACAGTAGTAGTTTCCTCTCGAAAATGAATCTCAGAATGGAAATATAAAGGTAAACGTACATTTTGCCGCTTTGTTTCTTTGCAATCTTGCCCTGATTACCCATAATGCCCCTTAGAGCGTGAACCGGTGTATTAAGGTATTAGTATTGTTGTAAATATCTAAATTACGACGTGGAAGATCATTTCCGAACGAAAACTACAACCACGTACAGTAATTTGCGCCGAGCAGTAGTAATAGTATTTTTGTGAAACCAGATCTTGAATAAAGAAAGCACATCACTTGCAAGAATTGTCTTTCATTGACTATTGTAATACCCGAAACAAAGGACTCGTAAATAGCCAAACGCGGCAAACAATCAGTCCCTACCCCCTTCAGTCCATATAATTTAAGCCCAACTAGTTTTTGAAATGCGCAAGGCCTTCTGAAATTGCGTGCTGT
>CM042750.1:8429161-8478723 GCA_022496165.2 Catalaphyllia jardinei | reverse complement strand
CCTTGTTGATTCGCGATTTAAAACCAGCGCTCAATGAAAATGTTGGCAGTGAGAAACTTCTTCTCTACTAGCCATTCATATTTTTTCCAGCAGATTTAACTAGGTCTATGTATTTTCATTTACTTTTTCATTGTCATTACTTTCCTTATTTGGTATTAGCCTTCGTGTTTAAATTTAATTGTAATTTTGTTAGCCGTTGCTTCTGAAGATGTATGTTGGAGCATACGAAACGTTAAGTTCTTAAATGAAAGTTTTTACAACATGCGTTGTCTCGTTATGTTTATAAGCGCAATTTGTGTGTTATTTTTACTTAAGTTGAAATGGCCGAAGAATAAGAGTGAGCGGTCTGGGTTCAAGACTTGGCTGGGGATATCGTGTCGTGCTCTTGGGCAAGATCCAGTTGACACTTTAATCCTCTCTCCACCCAGGTGCATGCATGGGTACTGCTGGGGGTAACCCTGCCATGGACGTAGTATCCCATCCAGGGGGAGTAGAAATATTCCTAGCCTTTTCATGCAACATAGACCGGGATAAGCTCCGGCCTGACAGGCCACCTGGCTTGTATGTACACTTTTACACTTTACGACACTCAATTGCTCTAAGAAATAGCTAGTCTCTCCAATATTTAATTTTGTTGTTGTCGATATCTTAAGTTACAATAGCAAGTACAAGTGGCCCGGTTTATTTAACAATTGTTCCACGAGCGCGCGTTGCATTTGAGGTGATAGATAACCAACGAGGCGCCTGGCGCCGAGTTAGCTGTACATCCAACAAGCACGAGGGGAATTGCTGTCTTATCAAATACGCTCCCAAAATATAGAACTAACATCAAAATTAAAAACGCCCCAAAAGTTACGTGTGCGCTTAGCATATTTGTAGGTTTGGTATAATAGCTAGCTCTACATTAAGCTGATGCTTTGTAAGAATGGTATAATGACTGATTGATTGATTGGTTAACTGATTGACTGAGTGATTGACTGATCGACTGAATTATTGACTGACTGACTGACTGACTGACTAATACTAATAATGACTGACTGATTGATTGTTTCCATCTGCAGGATGCCACGATACATTTTCCAAAAGGTTGAAAGAGCACAAACGTTCTTTAGACTCAGTGTACGCCAGGATTTGCTCAAATATTTACTCCCAGCTGCAATTGGTCGAGAAAGTTCATTCAGTCAAAAGAATCGACGCTGACCTTATGATGGAGCAAAGTGTGGTGTGTAGCCTGCTGGGATACTACGAGTTTTTATCACCCTGGCGCCTGTCGAAAATATTGCAGTGGCAGCGGTCGTCTGGATGTTACGGAAACATCGAAAACGAGAACGACTTTGACCAGCATAAGACCAAGCGAACCATGCGGAAGCTTCTGATGGGAAAAGAATTGGCAGGTAAGAAATTTTAAAGCAGGACTAAGGGCCTTAGTGATATTCTGCGTTAGTCCTTTGCCTTTTCACAGCAGCAAAGTATTATAATGATGCTCCTCTTACATTATTGGTGATCACCCGAGCCCTTCCGAAAACGTCCGAGAATTATCCGAGGGACGCACGCCAATTACCCCTAGATACAACATATACCAAAGATATCAGTGACGTCACCTATTGTTATTAATTTGCCAACCAGAGAACCATTGGCTAGTAAAACAATGAGCCGTTTTGTTTAACGTTTTCAACATTAACATAACAAAAAAAATGTTTGCAAACAAATATCATCGCTATAGGTTTCTAAGATTGAGTAAAATTGCCTAAGGATACATTTCACCTCTTATTAAACGTGATTATACTGAATTGATATAAAAAAGTTCGAATATCAAAGACGAGTACTATTGTTGTCTAAGCCATCTAAGACGAGTGTCATCGTCCAGGATTGTGGTAGATATACAGTAGACTCCCAGTGACCCGAACCTTCGCTAACACGAAACAAAATTGATTTTACCTTGAATTTCCGTCTTACATACTGTACTTTTGCAACTTTCTCTCTAGTGAGGTATTGTATGACCCCTGTTCCGAGGATGTTCTCTTGCAAATCTGCAGTTCACAGTACCTAAAGTTCCCCTGCTGCTTTGTTTTCTTTTGTTTTCCATTCCGTTTAGACGTTCTGATATTTTGGTAAATTTGAAATATATTGTTCGATTTTCAATCAATTAGTAGCAGTATGACTTAGGAAATATATTCTCACGTCACGCAATCGATTTTTTTATCCTTTGGATCTTTCACAGATGGATGCGAATCACATATAACTGGAGTTGGTACTGCCCTGCTATCGATTTATTTCCGCTTCCTGATTCTGAACGACATGTCAGACAGAAATTCAACTATAGCGCCTATGGGAAATAAATGAAGATTCCGTTTCAACTAGTGAGAGCACTCCGTAATAACCTGAATTAGGAAGTAAAAGGCAAAAAGAACGAAGGACAAACATGGACATGCTAAAACTATCTTAGCCTTTTTTCGGAAATGATCGCTCTTTTCGTAGATAAAAACCACCACAGTTGATAGGTTTTTCTTGAATAGATTCACATATTTTACCTACGTACTATATTCAAGAATCTGATGTAATGTCTCAAGTAACAGGGAATAAAACAAGGGAACGTACTCACTATCTACGACGACTCTTAGTTGGGTTGATAGATAGATAGACAACAGCCCACTGAATCCAGATTCTGAGAAGTGGAGACTTTTAAACGCGTTGTTGTTATCGTTTTCTGTAGATTCCCTAAATGCAACTATAAACGCTTATTATCAGAATGACATTCTTTTACGGCTTTGTCAATTACCAGTTAAGCCTGTAATGTTAACCTATATGCGGTCCTTCCAGGTCTTTGTAAACATCTTGTAGAAGAGGTATGCGTTGGTATACTCTTGAAACATTAAAGATTAATTACAGATTAATTAAATTCTAGTGTAAACCATTGAAAGTACTGCAGTACTGTTTCTTCTAAGCTGTAAATAAAACCTTAAATTGGTGTGCTATCACAGTGCTGTCCAATACTTTCATGGAATCCCACAACCACGATCTTACGGATTCATCGTCAATTCTTCACTACCCCTCCATAGTTCAAGCTAATGTTTTTCATTTATCCCAGGTATAAATAATAAATACTAGTTTTCTGTTAAATTGATTGAGGTTCGATAAACGTCTAAGCGTTTTCAGTTATGTACATTCGCCCGGTTAGTGGATAAGTGACGAGGTGGAAAAGCTTAGGGAAGAAGGCGGCCACACCCTGGTGTGCTATCTTTTCAGAGTAAGTTACTCGACAGCACTGTCTAATGCCCCCGTGGCTATTCAACATGAGTATTTTTTTCATGTGCAGATTTGAACTAGGACTTCCCAAAAGAATCACAATCACAATCTGGACGCATTCTATTAAACAATAGCTAATCACTGTCCTCAAATTCCACTGAGTTGTTGCAGCTTGCAATGCCAACTGGAAACTGGTCCGCACCGTCATCCCAGTAATTATCATTGAAACAATTACCACCCAAAAGGTTTAGGAACTCTTTCCAGACATCCCTGTCAACCTGCTTGGCATTAACAAGATGCTCGTCGTCAGCGTAATCTTCATCAGCTGTAGTGGTGCATTCCCCATCTTCGGTGACGTTGTCGACACAGGCAGCACTGCGAATAACATCGTCGTCGGAATCATCATCACCATAGTAATCGTTGTCATCGTCGTTATCAACTGATAACGAAGTCCTTGCTGTCAGTATGTGGCAAATCCTGTTATTAAATTGCCACAGAGTGTCATTGCTAGATGTCGATGTAACATCAGATAAGCGGTATTCATCCCCTGAGTCGCAAGTCATTCCTTCGTTCTCCACTGATTCTAACTCCTCGCTGATGTCCGAATGAAAGCACTCTTCGATTTCAGTGTTGTTTGTCATTTCCTCCGTTTTGAGAGTTTCCCAAAAAGAAAAAAGTCCAGCATCGTCTGCCGCGGTTGTGTTTGTATCTGAGGTGGCGGCGAATAGAACCTTTCGGCTTCGATGTATGGCTGTTGTCGCCTTTGCTGTGAAAGACCAGTTCGATCTCCAAGCATTATTTTGGAAACTATCTTCGTGGACAGTGCTTTCCGACAGTTCATCTCTATTGTCTTGATCGTTTGCTCTCTCAAGAGAGCTAGAATGGTCGTTATCGTCTGGCTTGCAACCGAAAACAGGTTGCAGAATCCTATGCACTATGAATTCTGCAATTTCTAACTCTTCTTTATGGACTTGGTCAAGACATGAGTTAGAGTATGAATCATTAAAAACGGCCACAAACAAATTTGTTATGAAAATAACTGTAGTGAAAACGAAACCAACGAGAAACAGTCTGCCCATTATGATCCCGCCTCCTTCGATTTCCTGTATCAGTTCGTTGTTTCCAATGACCGTGAGAAACTGAGAGATGAAAGCTTTGCCAAAAGACGAGAACAACACATTTTCTGACCCGAATGCAATCATCCCCGATAGTGCGTAACCAGTTGATAGCAGGCAAAAAATCACAAAAAACGATATTAGTGATGGTAAATGACTCCTCATAAAGGACGACAGCTTTATCACTTGATGGTTGAAATGGAAACACTTTAAAAGGCGCACTGTGGCTATTGCAGATGTTGTACATAATGCCACGGTCTCAGCTTCGGACCAAAAAAGCGCTTGATGGAAGCTCACTGGGATAAAAGGATTCTTTTTTAATCTGCCTAACGTTATTGCAACCCGTTGCGATTTTATTGCCTTAAAGATCAATGCAAGAGATGCGGTAAAAATCTGAAAAACTCCCATCCAGTTCCACAAGGATTTGAAATATGAGCATTTTTGTCGGAACATCTTGATGCACTCTACAATGAAGTAGCAAAGAAGAAAGACCCCAAACAGCAGCACAAAAAACAGATACGTGCTGCGGGCCTGTGAATCGGTGGAAGCAAGAGGCAACATTTCATAGCTTTTAAGTGTACCAGAAAATCCAGATGGAAGTATCTCATAGAAATACGACATGACACTGAGGATATTAGTCGATGGGTTGAACAGTGAGAACTCGACTATTACAGCTCTGGTTCGAGAATCGATCCAATTATTTTCAACTAAATCATTGATAACCCTTCTGGCTGTAAGCTTGTTATATCCCAAGTTAGCTAAATATCCACCTCCATGGTAAACAGCGAAACGACCCCAAGAATCAAAGCTGCCAAGACCTTCATACTTGCTATACTCCCAGTTCTCTGGACATGACCATGAAGATCTGTCGAACGATCCTGTTTGGGAATCCTAGATATCTGTATCTTCATCTTTACGAGAGTACGAATCATGACAAAAATTGATCATTTTTCTAAAAATAGCTGGAACTCCACATGAGTCTATAATGGAAAAAGAATAAGAGGCTTTAAACGAGTGCCGTAGTGTCGTAGCTTTTTTAACATTCTATAGCCCATTTTAGAATACGCCGAGGGCTAGGGAGGGTGATAAACAGTTACAGAAATTTGTCATTGCGCCCTAACTTAAAATGTAATTGGGGAAGCTCTGTTATATATTTGAGAGAAAGCGACATTAAATGGAAAGAATGCTCCTTCCAAGAGGCCTTTCAAAGACAGGCTCGACGCCTAAACCAGTTTAGTACTAACCATAAAGATTTCGATTTTGTGAGCAAGTCTAATGATTTTCCTTACTCACAAGACGCGGTTTTACCACAAAACACTGCTTGCGACGAATTAAGTCCACCTTAGTCACACAGAGATACACCGAATCACACTGACTTGGTATAAGTTGAAAAAAAGAATCTAAATGACTTAATCTTACTTTTCATTATTCTGAGTTGTCTCAGGCGAGGCATGCCGACCAATATTGATCGCTTGTTTCCAATGTATTCTGAAACTTTCTCGTCTTGACCATTGTACCAATTGCTTGAAAAGATCGCTCCAATAAATACTTCAATCATCCATTCCCAGAATTGGGTATTGTTTCTTATCTAAAATATAAAGTAAATAGGGTGGAAAGACGTATACTTAAATACGCTTTCATTTATATGCTTCATGTGTGCAGAGATTCTCAAGAAGATTTGCCCTGCATATTTCGTTCTTCAAACTGCTTATACATAGATTTGTATGCATATTCATAAGTTGGTTTTGGAATCTCTCGTTGAAAATGCTCTACGGGTGGGAGAGTAATAAGCAGTTTACGTCGAAATCTTGGTCTGGCAGTACAAATTACCACTTTCTAGCACAGCTTAATTCTGGTGCGTCAGCTGTTTTGTTCAAGTAAATCCAGTTCAAGTAAATCCAATGTGGAATGTATATATGGAAACCTTAAGAAAAAGTTTCATAAATCAAAGTGGAGTACAAAAATGTCTGCCTACAAATACAGTTTTCGATATTTATCACTCACCTTGTCAAAACTCTGGAAGCCATTTTCCGTAGAATCAGTCAGTTTGTATCTATGCTCATTTTTGTCGCTATAACATACAACCATTAACAGGAAGAAGAACAAGAGAAGAAAGAATAATTCTTTGATAAATTTGAACATCTTCCTCTCGTTGATTTTAAACTTCTTTGCTTGTTGTAATTCATCGGAAGACAAATGAAACATGGGCTGAACAGTTCTTTCCTGCGCTGATCCTCGAAGCCGCAACGCGCGACCACATTTGGAAGCTATAAAAAGTGACGCAACAACAATCTTGATTGGCTGAGAAACGAGAACGTCACCAGTCACTGATAACACGACAGATGACAACCATCGAACGGACTTCGCTCCTCCCCACATGAGAGAGTAAAAGACTGTGAACAAGGCTGAAGCGATAGATGTGCTGACACAGAGAAACCAAGCTATAAATGTGCAAAAATGAGGTAGTAAACACTCCCTTTTTTGACTACTCGACTGATTGTATCTTCTTCCTTTCAGATGACTTTTAGGCTCACTTTTACGAAACAAAAACGTAATTAAAACGCTCGGTGGCAGCGTGATGAAAACTGTTTCCATTGCGATGATTATTTGACTCGGAGTAACTTTGAAAGGTCCTATACTGATGGTCTGTTGACTGACATTCTCCGTTTCGTAAAACATTGCTGATGTTACCATGTACAAGAAAAGAAAACAGCTGCAGCACGAGGCTCTCTGAACACGCGTAAAAGAATTTCTGGGCTGTTTCCTGACGACTGACCACCACAAGTGCTCGTCAGCGAATCCATTCTTCTAAAGCATGCTGAATTTTCTTTTAAACTCCATTTCACTACCCTCTACACTCTCAGAGTAGAGTGCCCTTGTAGTATTTCCATCATCCCTCTCCAAGGCCAGCCAACGATAGCAGGTAAATAGCCAGTGTTGGCCTGTTTGACAGTCAGTAACTGAGATCTCGGTAAGGAACCAAGATGGCGCTTTGCCAGAGTTGTCATGGCCGATCTGCACTTTGATTAAGGACCCTAACGGTTGCCGTAGACTTATAAGGAAGTTGTCCGTGTTTCCCTGGACAAAGAGCTCTCTATCCGCCAGGCGTCCATCTGTCAAGCTGATGACGTCACTGGCAGCCCCTATTCCGTAAAGGATCATGGACACATTAGCCGAGGTTCCGGAGTTCCTCCATCCTCCAGTTGTAATGGAGACTTCATAATCGTATCCTCCATCAACAGAACATTTTAATATCAGAGGACCATTCTAAAATCGAACCAGATCAACGGAATCTTAAACTAGTTTAGTAATTTTTATCATTACTGGTCAAATAAAACTGAATCTCTTACACTAAATTCAAGTTGTTCTTTACGCAGCCCGTTTACATAGTTACAAGCAATAGCGGTACAAAACGAGTGCAATCTACGTTTGGGAAAGCAAAAAAATGAAATGCTAGATCGCTGTAAGGGAAACGATGAAAACCGAAATGATCCAGTTCCAGTTATCCCCCGTAGTCTACATCCTAAACACTTCTTACAAAAAACTAAACCTTCTGTATTAAGCATAGATGATCAATTCTAAATTTTTGCAACGTTAAGAAGTTCTGCCTAAGGGATTCAGATTCATTCAATAATATCGTTTATTACAATTGGATAATGGAAAATGGGGGCTCGTTTTTTAAGACATGAGCACCTAAAGTTAAAATTTAGGGTGTTTCTAACAGGTAGTACTGTTGCTATGGTAACCTATAATACCACGAGGTTCTCCATTGTCTGGACATCTATGTGATACCAATATTGTAGCATTACTTGATAAACAATGGTACCAATCATCTGTCAAAGATATTTTTTGTTGAAAAGTGCTAGAAACTGTTGCCATTTCCTTCAAAGCTAATAACAAATTAAACTGATTTCATCTTCAGTTAAATATTCTTGTTTTGAGTTAAATACCTTTACAATATCCTTTTTGTCCGCTCTACGAGCGAACAGCAAGACAAGAAGGTAGACCAGAGATACAGAACAAACTGTGACCAGAATAAGCAGGTCACTTGGATCCGGGTTCTCCATGGTTTGTTTGACTGCAGCAAAATCAATGGTGTTGGGTGCGACAAGAAGTTCTCCTCCAAAAGATGTCAAGTGATTACAGAGGCACTCCAGGTTAGAACGATTAGATTTGTGGCCTGCCTGTGAGTGGAGAAGATAATAATGACTCAACCATTTCAGTTAGTACCTTTGAAAGAGAGATTGAGAGATTGATCATTATGCTATGAGTAACGAGATATGGAAAGTAAATTTTGAATAAACATCATGGCTAAAGACGAGTCGCAAACACACGTGTGTGTTTGTAAGTTTTGCTATTTTTGCGGGAACAGCAAACAAGAAAAGAGAGGAAATTCTAATTTTTTTTTTTGGAACATCAACCACAGCATGTTTGGTGTACTATGTCATTGCCGATAACCTTACCTTACATCCCTCGCTTGACCACCTTTCGGCAGCATCATCCCAGCACGCGCACCAAAAGGTATTCACTTGAACACTGTAGTTTACTGACTTTACAGGGTCGTACTCAGGGTTCACGACAGCAAATTCAGCAGGTGGAGGTGAGGTCGGTGGAGGAGGTTTAAACTTAACGCATTGATCTGGTGAAGAATTCTCAGGAGAAAATGATCTTCTTTTTCTCGATGATTGGACAGTTTCCATCCGTTCTTTCCCTAGACTAAGACCAAAGTAATATCTTCCAGGCTTTTCAGCAGCGATCCAGATGTCTTGCATGTTATCGCTTCCATTTTTGCAATGTGAACCTGAACTGTTTCCTTTACTTGGTAAAACGGCAACGTCGTCGAAAACAAGTTCGCTGGGTTTTCCACCGTATCTGATGTAAGCCGTAACAGAGCTTTGCGAGCAAACCCATGTACAAAACTGTACGGTCGTTTGCGGTTTCTGCACGTGAATAATGTGATACTGCATCATTCCTGGATTTAAGAAATGCTCTGTCAGAGGCGTGGTATTTCCATGATTCTGCGATACCGAAATTCCAATAACAATGTCTTCGGGAAGATCTTTAATTTGCAATGCGTGACCGTCGTTACCCTTTAGGTCGACGTTCACTATGTTCACCTGGTTGGTGTTGTTTAGTGAAGCTTGAGGGTTAAATGTGTACGTAATAATCTGCAAAATCAAAAGCAATTGTGTGGTCATACAAATGAGTGATGCTATTTATTCAATGCATGTTGCTCTGTGTTTATGAAACTGGCTGGCAGTTTGTTTAACAATATAGGCCGGTTTTCACTTTCGCATGAGCATAAGAAAAACGCGCAGATGTGGTTGGGTCTGGCAACAGCTCCCGTAAGGTCTTGCCATTGTGAGGACAATGGCACAAACAACACACACAATGCCTCTAGCCCCAAAACGATACCAGCTGTCGACAAGCAAAAGAATTACAAGCTTATGAGAGCTGCTACACTTCTGACACAGTAAGATGTTAAAGATTAGTGCCTTTCATAACTAAATTACATCGAAGTAAGGCGCTAATTGACAGCACCTTACTGCTGCCTATGTATGCATTTGCTTTTGCACTTTTGAAAATCACCTGTCAATACTAAAGATGTGTCGTTAAAGTTGATAATTCCGCGTTACATCTCTGTAGATATTTTTTTTACATAGGAACGTCAAGTCAGTGTATTTTCAATGGTCATAGCTGCAGGGTTCCGTTTAGTTTGTAATCATTCCGAGTCGAGGATTGTACTGTATCTTATCATAGTACACAAGTTTGTTTTCAGTGATAAAGCTGAATGGAATAAGTGTGCGTTTAGAATTTTTTTTACCTGCAATCCAACTTCGGACGTTCTTCCGAAGATGTTTGCCAGTGTTTCGTTGCTCAGGTGAGGAAATTCAAATCTAACGTCTTCACTGTAGACTTGCAAGTGATCTAAGTCCTGGACTTCCTGTTTGCCGAGAATAGTGGATTCAAGTTTGTTTTTGATCACCGTATATTCTTCTCCAGGTTGCATCACCGAGAGCATGGTATTGGCAATCATTTCTGTGAGGTTACCTGAAAGTCTCTCACTTTTTGACCGCGCCTACAAAGTAAAGTTTGTCAGTCGGAGTATTTTGAGATGTTATCTTGAAATTATGAGGGGAACATCAACAAGCTTCTCATGGGAATTTCAAAAGTCTCAACAAGCGAACGTTTGAAACGCGGCGCAAGTCGTCACAGTTTGATTGGCCATCAAAATCTAAAGCATCAGAAGTTGTCAAAAACTTGTATAAAAAACCTAATAAAAACTTTTTTAGGTGGCAAAAGGGATGGTGCATGGATGGCAGTCATGGGGAGCAGGATGGCGCAGTGGTGAGAGCACTCTTGATTCCGGCCAGGTGCCATATTTAGGTTGAGTTTGTTGTAGGTTCTCGCCCTGCTTAGAGGGTTTTTTTTCCTCCCTCCACAAAAACCAATACTCTAAATTCCAATTCGACCTGAACAGAGATCTTACATGAAATATTTTATTATTTTGTTTTTAATGGAATGCACGAAGCACTGTAACCAGGTTAAAAAGAGCTATGTTATCCATACTTAGTCATCAGTCGTATTTCCCTCCTTCGAGCGGAACACGTTTGTAGTGCTGTTTGCATCAAACTGTGCCTCATCCAGCTTTGCTAACGATACAGACATTTTAATATTGCTGATGCAGTACATGTAGGACCTGGCTACGTCTCTCAGAAGCCTGGTATCAGATTTGTATTTGACCTTCAGTAGAAGCACTGGTACCATGTCAAGAAAGGAAGGAAATTTCAAATCGTCCGAAGATTGCTGGGAATCTGAAATCTTCCCAAGATTGCCGAAGATGAATCTAGGTCTTCCGAAAAATATCAAGCAGAAGGCCCAAAAGGGAGCTGATTTTGCTCGTTGTATCGTCAATAACAAATAGCATGAATAAGTTATAAATGGATTTCCGGGCGTTGCAAATTGCTTAAATAAACGAATTGTATTGATCATTGATTGAGTTGTTCTCATAAAATTCCCTTTAGTTAAAACAAGAAGAAGCTAGTGTTACCGTCATATTGCGTGGCAATTTAGTGACGTCGTCCGTTGCTCTACCCAAGATAACTGCAATCTGGAGTAATCGTTCAAGGGTTCCCACTCTAACATCAACCATCTTAGAAATAATGTGTTCCAATGTCTAAAATCACAAAAAAAATGTAGTTTAAATGCTTCATGAACTAGCTATTATCTTACTAATCCCTTCAGCCTTGTATCCAACAGAGGTACACGCATGATTCGACCTTAAAGGTCGACACACACCATGGGACTAGTCCCTGCGACTGGTCCCTGCGACTAGTCGCATCGTGTGAACTGGCCATTTTTGCTTAAAAATCTAGTCACAGGGACCAACTTTAGTCCCTGCGACTAGTCTCATGAATTCAAACCAGTTTGAATTTTTGGGACAAGTTCCTGCGACTAGTTGTACAAAACGCTTCGTGTGAACTGTTTGTGGGACTAGTCCCTACTGCCAGTCCCTTCGTGTAGACTCGTCAGTTGGAGATGTAAACATATTAGGTCTGCGGTTATAGGTCTCGCGCATGCGTTATACAAGGACACATGGCAGGCTCGGGGTTGTGCAGTTATCGTTCTTGTTTTGAGGAGTTCTGGTTGTACCACTGTTTACAATAAAAGTAAGTTGACAGTAACCGAGGCCCACACGATTACTTTACAGCAGGGACTAGTCGCAGGGACTAGTCCCATCGTGTGTGCCGACCTTAAAAGATATTATTCATTGTTCTTCCTACCAAATTACAAAGTACTTAGCAATTTACGATACCCTATGAAGTTCTAAAACTTAGGAATTCTCTGCCAGTATTTATCACTGATTCAACAAGCCTTCCCAGCTGATAGAACTTAATGATTAAATTTTAAATGAAAATTTAAAGCTGATCTAATCCCTTGCCGCAGGGATTGCTTGGTGTTAGCTGTTTAACTTACTTAATGCGAGCAGTCATTAACTTCTACCTGTTTATGGAAAGTTTCATTGACTCTATCCGCTGACAACTTTAAAAAAAGCAGTAGAACTTCAGATTCTTGAATTGCCAAATCGATTTGTCCCAGCGTTAAAAGACGATCAATCTTAGTTACTTGTTTTAACAATTCGGCATGGATAAGCTCTTCACTTTCGGGCAGAGATGGCGGATCAACCTGAAAAATCAAAAATAAATTTATTAAAGAACTATTTGAAGGCTTCTTTATTCAAATTTAAAGGTTTAAGTTACAATGTGTCTTCGCTGTTTCTTTGGATATATTTCCCAGCAAATGTTGTTACCAGTCAAATAACTAGAACCCTTCCTTAAAGGGTCTGGAAGCCAATCGATGTGAAGTTGGCTTTTTATATCGTTTTACAACTTTCCTGTGCTTGCACACCTTTACACTAGTCTAGCTATATACTCTTTAAGAGTGTAGGAGTATAGGAGTCGTTTGGGAGCTAGATTATTTAACTACTTGGTGGTTTATGTCTAGCCTAATCACGCATACACCCTGCAAACTGTTAAGATAGGTTTGATCGACAAAAAAAGACAAATATGATGATACGATAAAAAGAAAAGAGGTCGATAACTCAATAGACTCACCCCCACTGAGAAACATAGTTCTGTTGACAGAAAACGAGTTCAATTCTTCCATACTCGTAGGGCTGAGATTGTATGCTGATAACTAGCAATACAAGGATTCTTCCCTTTCCGAAAAAAAATGGTAAGATACAAGTGTTCTTACCTGAAGTTGCAGCAATTCTTCAGTTGCACTACCTAGAACATTAATTATAGCGACCTTGACGTGTACAAATGCTTCATGAGCTGCTGGTAGAATATGGACAGTACTGTGGGGTAAGCTTTCGTATGGCAATAGATCGAATCTTCCATCTTCTATCTTGCGGTAAAACTGGTACATAAGATGTTCACTCTTATCATTCCATCCTTGACAAGTGATTTTCAGTGACGTTCTTAACGTGTCATCTCTCCTCAACTTTGTGACATTGCATTTCCCGCCTGAAGGGGCTTCCGTTGTCTCAAAATGGTACGCTGCCCACCCGCGCGCTCCTTCTGCAGACAAAACGTCAACAGTCAAACGATACGAGAAGCCTGGGGCGATACTTTTAAGCACCAGATTTTTGGAGTCCACTTTTGTTGCCAAGAGGTCAGCCAAGTCTGTTTGATGTTTCCATTGGGGGTAGGAGTGCTTCCCTTCCTGCCTGAACAAGTTCCATCTATATTTAAGATCGGCTCGATGGCAATAATTGAGCTTTGGTTTGCACGAAATTCTCATAACAGTTCTTAAGGCGATACGAGATGACGAACTGATCATTGGGCCACAGTTCAATACACACCTATCAAATGAAAATGCAAGAAGTTAGATGATGTTTAACAAATAGATTCCATGTTGCCGTGCGTCTGCTCAGTAATAGATCACAGATGACGTCAAAATGTGGTAAGAACAAAAAAGTGGCACACGGGGCGTAGCCGAGTGTGTCACTGATGTGCTTACCACATTTTGACGTCTTCTGTGATCTATTACTGAATCAGACGCACAGCAACATGGAATCTATTTGTTTTATATAATAACGAAAAGACTTTTTTGTTTCAAAATAATTCAACATAACGCGAAAGCCGGCCTTTTACCCCGCCTTTGCACGAAAAAAAGCCATTTGACGTAATCTATACATTCAAAATGAAGCAGTTTCATTGGTTGCTATGCGTAGCAAAGAATTGTGATTGGTCGAGAAAAATCGCGCCACTGTCAAGCCTGACTCGAGCGTCGCTTCTCGTGGAATGGAAACCTACAGCGAAAGCAGAATTGAAATGTCAAATCTACAAATCTTGAGGAAAATGCTGGAAAAATCGGAGTAGCCCTGTGAGCCGAAAAGCTTGGTCGATGCCTTAAAAATTACAGGAGTTGAAAGAATACCGGTATCCTTGGAAAACTTGTGGCTGCGGTCGACCTAGAGGCCATTTGAATCGAGTTTTGAGTGAAAGGAGCGAAAATGACGGTGAAGATTTTTGTCTTCTGTGGTTGGTGATTGTCAAATCAGCTTGATATAGTGTTGGAGACACATTTTAGCTGCGATACTGTTGACCGTGAGCTGTGGTTAGCTATACTTAGCTCGCTGCTGTGCCCTGAAACGGACAGGAACATTCGCAACGGAAAGCAAGGTTATGTATTTTATTTTACCGATTTTAAGAAGTGATGTTTTGATGTTTTATTCCTGACATTAATCAGTGTGTCAACAGTTGTTTTGACACTGGGAAAAGTTGGCTTTTTTAAATAAATTAATCTCGAGAACATTTTGTTTGTTGGGTTTGTTAATTTCAAATAAAGCAATGGTTCTCGGCTTACCAAGACCAAGTTTATGCGTGGTTTAGTCTCGCTCGACTGCCGACTAAGGCTGCTAGAAAATTATTTCTGTATCATTTTCTGAAAGAAACGGCTTTATCTTTCGTTTTCTGGCTTCTCGAACCTGTTCAATGCCTCGGCAAGACTTTTTTGTACCTTATCTTTTGCAAAGTCACGTAAAATATCATCCTAATTCTCAAAACTTTCCGCCATTTTAAAACGGCAGAGGGAAAAACTTTGTAATGATGACGTCAATCGTGCATCTGTCCTCTTATAGGTCATAGGCGAGAACCAATCAAAATGCGAGAATAACTTGGGTGATTATATAATTGAAATAGAACATTTTCCTTTACACAAATTGCGATCACTTTAGTGACTTATGAAGTTACCTTGACAACAGTATAACTTGTAACATAACCTCTTAATTATGCTTTGTACGATAAGAAGTCCAATAAAGTGCCCGGGGAAACCCATTCTTTTTATAATCAAATTGTAATCAACTTTTTGAAAAGTTTGACTACCTTTCTACGATAGGGATTAAAGACCACCTTAACCTTTTTAAAACTTTAACATGGTGACTTAGATGTTGTGATTATATATTTTTGTGGTACTTTTTAAAAAATGCTGAGATATGCACAGACCTACCTTATTTCGATATCAAGCATGTCTTCATCACGGATATGTAAAGTTTGCATGTAATGTGCAATGCGTTCGTTCTTGCGCACGGTTAGTAACACGTAATACGTGTTATTATTGACCAGTTGTGTCGTATTCAAAATCACCTGACCATGTTCTTGGTAGTCCTTAAACACGGAATCTGGCAACTGAATCAGACTTTTCCCGGTCAAGTTTGTAACCTTGGAGAGAATCTCCGGTTTCTTATTGCTTGAGAGTTTCCTGTTAAGAACATGGTTGAGCAGGCTTTTAAACCTCTGTGATATGTTACCATCTGAAATACTGAAATCAGAAGCGTTCTCGTGCGCTTGAAAACAGGACCAAGTGAAATTTAATACACCCGAGGCTTTATCATCTTCCGGGTCATAAGAGGGAGTACCATCAAGAACGATTGGCTTACGGATTGAACGTTGAACTGCTGTTCCTCCCGCAATCGTAGCCACGAGAGCCGATTCTTCGACCCGCAAGAAAGCAAAGTCTCTGAAAGCCATTGATTTCCCTACAATCCGTAACTCGAATACAACAAGTTTCATTCCCACTTGAAGAAATCTTCTTCCGACATTTAATTCACGCGTGTTTTGAACAAACAGTTCTCCATTCTCGGAAGTATTGGGCGGTTGAAAAGAAAGGTCGCTGACAGTCCAGCTAAAAGAAATCTTTCCAGTTTCGTCCTTTGCCAAGGAAAACGACGCCGGGGGCCCGTTTCTCGAAAGCCACGGTAACTTAACGGGCCCGGAATCATATTTTGAAATCAAAGTTTCGAGAAAAGTAGGGTGTGTTCTGACCTCTTATAAAGTCCATTTTGTTTCTTTAGCTGATAACTTTACAGCACCATTTTCAAAACTTTTGAAACTCCCATCCTTAATGGCAAACAAAAAAAGCTTAACGGGCCCGGTAATTACCGGGAGCTTCGAGAAACGGGCCCCAGGAACGTTCTAGACTCGTCGCGTCTAAATGTCCTTGGCCTGTCGGGTTGGAATCCAGCATTTAGAATATTCACCTCTGGTACGGCATATGGGTCAGAACGTTTCTCTACAAAATGAATATTTTATTGCTTTAAAGCTGATTTAATAGAAGCAAATGCAATTAATCACTATCCTTCCGATTGTGTTTCTGTTTCTATTTTCGGATTTAATGTAATCTTTAAGCGAGGATAACTCTGCGGGGGACTTTCAACTTTGATTCATTCTTGTTTAAATTTGATACATTATTAATAAGTTTGAGAGACGGGTTAATTGATAGGAAATAAGGAACGATCCATAAAAAGTACTGTATCGAGACACCTTAAATTGTGGTGTTGTTTTTGTTATCGTTTAAATTGCTTCAAATAGCGTTTCTTATTCTTAAAATGTACTGTTAACCTAAAATCTGACCGTTACAAGGAATCACGTCTGGGTTTCCAGGATAAAATAATTTACACCAACAGTCACAGGAAGTGGGCGACGTCTGGATACAGACTGAATGCTGCGGGCAAGCTGGAAATGCAAAAGAACAGTAGTATCAGCGCTTGTCTTGAATATCAGCAAAGGCGATATTTTTTATATAATTGTTTTATTTAAGGCATCCACCAAGCTGCTGCCCAGTTCGAAGCGGACAGAAAAAACTCACTCAAAAGCAAGAGACAGAGGAGGAAGGTCCGTGCCGCCTCCACCACCACACCAGACATTACATTTCCCTGCAGACACTGCTCGCGGCCCTGTGTCTCCCGCATCGGTCTTGTCAGCCACGAGCATGCCTGCAGTCGACGACAACGTGGACTTTAGATACACAGACTTTTTGTACATGTGAATGTATGTAGCACTGCTCCGCTAATTGACACTGTGAAATGGACAATGAAGTATTGCAAATGAAAAATGGTATGAAATAGGGTATGATTGTATTCCTAACTTGGGGAAAGACGAACGTCGCAATGCAAACCGGAAGAGGGAAAGTACCAAAAATGACAACAACTTTACCTGCACACCACATCCCGTTGCCCGTATATCCTCTCTGACAGTGACATGTGAAGGATCCAACATTGTTCGTACAGACACCAAGATCGTGACAGTTGTGGACCCCACTGGCACACTCATCAAGGTCTGAAAATTAAAAACAGACTCCAATAACGTACTTTATACCAAGAGGATTTCCACGTTAGTGCCACAGTACTCTTTAATGTGTAGGTTTAGGATGTAATGATTGTTTCAATATTTTTTTCTCAGTTGCACGTCGGAATTTGAAGTACATCAGATTAAACCAGCTTGTACTAAATGCGGTCCCTCCTGGAATTAACTAACTATATTACCTCACACTGAGCTTAAGCAATCCATCATCCGATATCAATTTGCACCTGTTAATCCTAGTCTGAAATGAAGACTATTTAAACGAAAAGCTTATCTCAGAATAACCGCAGAGACTGTGTACATGCCCTTCAGCAAACGTTCATTGTTAAGTGCACATATACATCACCCTGAAAAGACTGGAAACTAAGTAAGAAATACCTGAACAGTATCTCCCATTTCCAGTGTAACCTGGCCTGCATTGACAAGTATACGACCCTGGTGTGTTTGAACAGGTGCCGTTGTCTCGATCACAGTCATGAGCTCCATTTTTACATTCATTTACATCTGAAAAGTATAATACACGTAACATCAAACAACAACATCTTTTATTTAATTACAAGGTGGGCTTTAAAGCTAATAGAGCTTATGGGGCCGTGTAATATTGTAAATAACAAAATTATAAAAATTATTAAAATTAAATGTGGTCAATAAAAGGTGAAATATAAGCAATAAATAATATGAATAGAATTAATAAAAGACGAGATCAGTGTAAACATTTGGGGACGACCCGTTCGCGGTGACTCTTCGTTAAAGCTCAAGGTTCCGAGGGCGTGAGAGTTTTTGCCCTTTTGGCATAATCCCTGGCGCTGACAGCAGATGGTTCTAAAAGGTTCCAAACAATGGATCATCTGTGAGGAATAGAGTTTATCATACAATAAGTTTCGAAACGTTGTACGCTAACACAATGTTGTTTACGGAGGCAATACTTAGACTGTTTGCTTTGGATTATATAATCCAAACATGATGGTGTTATGTGTTTGTACACGAAAGATTTGACCACATTCCAGGAACAGTGAAGAGAGTAGAAAATACCACAAAAAGCTAAGTATTTTGGACAAACTTCGAGGTGTTGCAAATCTGGTCAAACACTGTCTTGATGATGTTTGATATATCTTCTCAATCGGAACTTAAAACTCAGTAGAAAACGGATCAACAAGATTCTTAAAATCTACTCTAATTAAGATCCCACCCAAACACCGTCACGGTTTTGGTGTTTTGTTTAAACTTGATGAATTATTTATTACTTTGAGAAAAGGTAACGGATATTCAAATTGTCAAAAATTCTCACTTGTAAGAGTGGATTATTCAAAAGTTGCGATCGAGGAGTTGAACCGGAGATAACGGAAAACAAATGCAGCTAGTAGTGAAAAGGAAATTGAAGCCCGTTAAGAACACCAAGATCTCAAATCTAGCGCCCTAAACCGCATGTCCAATCGACGCACGCTACAAACTGAAGGTGCATGTCTCCGTCAAACTATCAGCTGGAGTATAGCCGCCATATTGCGCGACTCTGTCGCTGTCGACGTCGTGCCTACGCGTCCACGAGCAATACCGCTAGCCATGATAACCATGGGAGAATCAATTCAAGGGTTTCCTGGCCTTTTGTTTCCTATATGAGTATGGGGCTACGCTGGGCGACCCTTCGGGCCGCCGGAGCTCTGCTATTAAGCTAACCCAGGATTCCCGAGAATTTTAATTTCAATTTTGAAACTTTTTCGGTGATGTTTTCTGCTTATATTGTCTGGGTAAAGTATCCTTTCCAAAAATACAACACAATGTCCTCGGCTTTTTTCATAGAAGTCCGAAATACATAAGGGTTTCGAATGATGGAGTTCTTCCTGAAACCATGATTTGCTGTACAGCAAATTTTCATGCACCTCAAGGAGAAACTATAGTATAGCTGCCGTACCTACACAATTTCCTGGAACTCCAGCGAAACCTTTTCTACACGGACATGAGTGAGAAGAATTCTCTTCAGTAAATTCACAGTAAGACGATTGCAGATCACATTGGTGACTCCCAGAGAGACAGGGGTTATGTTCTGAAAAATGAAATTACTGAGAATTACCACTGCAGTCCCTGTAGTTCGGTGAAAAAAGTTTTACTTGTCAAAAGTGAAAAGAAAAATCAATAACAAAATTTTGAGTTCCGTATGGAGCGTATGCACATGACGTCATAGCAGCCACATTGGTGTTCCAAAACAATAAGACGGGGGTCATGTTGGAAAACCAAACCAATCTTGGAGTTCAACTCTGATAGTAGAGCGTTCTTTGACAAAACCATGCTGCATGGGATAGATTTTATCGGCAATTAAGTTGAAGAAAGGGTCACGAACAACGCGCTCAGCAGTCTTGGAGAAAATGCTTAGCAGTGAAAATGCTTTATAGCTACAAACACCTTCGTTGTCACCATTTTTAAAAAACATGAACAACATTTGCATGCTTCCAATTCTGTGGGTCACAGCCATCACATAAAGAAATATTAATTAAGCGTGTTAGAGGTGCAATTTCAGATGAACGTTCCCGTAATACTCTGCTCGGTATTTGATCAGCGCCACTCGCCTTTGATAGATCAATGTTTTTCAGCGCTTTTAACACTTCCTGGACTGATGCTTGTTCTTATGTCAACACTTCCTTTGTTTCAATAAATTTGCATGGCTACTGGACCCGTGACTACATATCCTCTATTTACCTCAGAGAACAAAGATGGCGTCTCGTTCGCATAATTCATTTAACACTGAAGCACGTCTAGGCAAGTATGAAACGCGTAAAACTAATGCTTCAAAGAAAATATGGGATGAGAGAAACTATTTAACAACTTGACAGCAATTTTCCAGCATGCGGCTGTCTTGTAATTGATCATCACTTTCGTCATAACATTCTCAAAGTAGCTGTGAATATTCAACTACTGACGATCTTATAACCAAATTCGTTGTCGATAACAGGGCAGACCGATGAAAAAAGGCAAAAGGGCCAAAATGATACATTCATTTTTTCTGCTTGTCGACAACGAGAATAAGCTAAGGAGCGCGGGAGAATTGCTGCAGTTACCGTAAAATGTTTGTTTAATATATATGGGGTTGAGTGGATTCATAACCCAGATAAGTGCGTCTTATTTATGCGTCTCATATCAGCGTGAGACGAAATATGCGTTTGAGTGATACAATGCATGCTTCTTTTTATGCGTCTTCAAGACCCATACAATAGACCATATTCGTAACATAGTAAATGAACCCAGGAGTATCAGTAGGTCGTATTGTGTGATCGTCCGGGTGAGTGTAGTTCTGAAAAGAACTGTTGTTGATGACTGACATTTCGACAACCTGAGCGGAAGTCATCTTCTGACTCTGAAGATGACTTCCGCTCAGGTTGTCGAAACGTCAGTCACCAACAACAGTTCTTTTCAGAACTACACTCACCCGGAAGATCACACAATACGATGACCATATCCGTATTCCTGGTATTAGCTAGCAACTGACGCTGTCTGACATTTAATGCGTCATTTTTCGGTATTTATCTAGACGCTCATAACATGTACAAATTATACCCCAACTACTGTACCTGTGCAATTCCCTGGAACACCAATGAAACCGCTTTTACATGGACACGAGTAGGATTGTTCTCCAGTTGTTTGACAGTAAGAAGACTGCAGATCACATTGATGATGGTTGGAAATACAAGGATTAATCTCGTCTGTAGCTGAAAGATACAGGTATTGTCAGTTGATACACGTTCTACATGTCGTACGTGAAAGAAAAACATTGTTGGTGGTAGTAGTTAACTAGGAAGACAAATTGTATGCAGTTCAAAAGAAACTAGATCATCGATTCGGGTAACCGTATCAACCAATCGAATTAGTCCTAAAACCATTATTTGCCGTATGTCACATGCATGTTTATTCTAGCTACTGTACCTGTACAACTTCCTGGAACTCCGGTGTAACCTTTTCTACACGGGCATGAGTACGAATATTCTCCAGTTATTTTACAGTAAGAGAACTGCCAATCACAATTATGGCGCCCAGAAATACAGGGATTAACGTCTGAAAATAAAATATTCCAAGAATTGTGCTACGTGTATTTGCAATTTCGATAACTGGCTAAAACCATTGCTACATGTCTTGACACAAAAAATGTATTAAATAATGTGCGAGTGAGTCTACGTAGTGGAAGCAAGAATGTTCCGTGAGAATCGCTGGCTGAACTTTCTTATTAAGACTGTCAAAACTCTACTTTTGAAAAAACTGGTTTTAAAGTTGTGGTTTGAAAGTAGCATCGCATACTAAATGTGTCGTGTATAAATGAAAAAGGACTATAAATGGTGGAATATATCAATGTGACCTTAGGGTAGAGGAAATTTAGTTCATTTGAATTGAGCTGTATAAAATGTTGTACCGTGTTTATGTTTCTTTTTTGTTTTAATTTGAGCTTGGCTTGTGTGGCACGTGATCAAAACTTTCCACAAGAGAGACAATATTTTGCCAAATTTGCAAAACCGGGAAGAGAGCTGAAAATATGAATCGCAGCAGAGAATTTAACAAAAACTTCGAGATGTTTTAAAATATGGTAATCACTGTCTCGACAGCTTGATATATCTTCTCAATCGAAACACTAGGGAAGGAATGGAGAAAGAAACTGTAAAAATAGCTCCTCAAACTCATTAATAATTCATTAAGTTAAAACAAAGAGGAGGTTGGAAACCCGGTCTTCATTAGAATAGATTTTGACGATTTTAGTTCTCCGTTTACTCATTGGTTTTTGTTTCGATTGAGAAGATATATCAAACACTCGAGACAGTGCTTCATCGGCTATCCAAACACCACGAATTTCGCCAAAAATACTCTGCTGCGCGTCGTATTTTCAACTCTCTTCTCGGTGTTTGGATATCCCGATGAAACACTGTCTCTGGTGTCTGATATATTACATCAGCAATGCCAACATATCGAGCTTTAAGCTCCTGAAATTATGCTTCCCTAGCTAGACCTTGTCGTAACTTACCAACACAGAGACGCAAATGACAAGCATATATCTGCGATAACCGATAGACATAAAAATTTGTACAATTTCGAACTGATATAGAATAGTGCCAATAACAACAACGCGTATGCCAGTGAAAGCAAGCACGCCTCTGAACAGCTCCGTCTTCCACCGCGGGATGACTGCCATACAACCAGCCAGGCGCATACGTATTGCAAGTATGAGTACACGGACAGTATTCAGGCATCCGTGTTTTGGTAGGTGTAGGAAAGCGAATCCAATCGCTGTTAGTCAACCAGGCTTCATATATGTCACAAAGAGGTGTGCCTGTCTTTCGTGTATCCACCTCTACTGATCTTGTGGGGTCAGTTATGTTAACGTAATCTCTGCATTCTGCAGTGTAAACAATGAAAAGACTGTTATTATGGATATTATTTTCAGGGAAATCATAAATTATCTGACTACGTCGTAGTTTGCACATAGTGGAAATTTTAGCAAGTTCGTCGTGTATAAGGGACCGTTTATTTTTATGAGGTAGTGGGGCTGGTGGGATTCTGGGGGGGAGGTGAACTTTAACCGAACACTTATTTTCTAATACAACTTTCACTTGCTCTCATCTTCGTCTTTACCGTTGTCGAGTTCTCGCGAACTTCTTCTCCTCTTGTGCTGCTGTGGGAGTTACTTTCAGAGATACTTTCAGTCAGGGTGTACCCTTCAGGGTAAATGAAGGTGTAAACATCAAGGACGTAGCTAGTAACAGGCCAATCGAGGTACTTGTCTCCGTCATTTCTTTCGTTTTAAGAGAACTCAACCATGGACCGATTACCTCAGTCATAAGTTTTTTTTTCTGGCTAGGGCCCCGAACATAGTCTCCGATGTCCTGCGTAAGGTGGGTGGTGATTCTGCTTCTTTTAGCCTCGGTGAAATAATAGCCCCCCCCCCCCGCCTCCCCTGCCAAGAGCTGTGCGATGTATGGGCCATCTCGTCTAAATAACGACGTGGCAACATCCAATGTCGACGCAATTTATAACTGCGTATACTTCGTTCGGTAAGCCACTATTGCCGCCATCCGTGGCCATCCTGGCCAACTGACAAGCCAAGCGCTTTGGAAAGGTCAAGAGACTCGAAAACCAGAAAGGATCCTGGGATCATGACCTTCGAAAATGTGGGAAATGGACTGAGGCCAACACAAATGATCGCAATAGGACTCAAAGATCTCGTACAATCCTCAGGGGACCGGAGAACTACGTCAGCAGTAAAGACAAATGACTTAAACTGTTACTTACCTGTGTTCCTGTGCCTTTTTGAGTCGTTTAGAAAGAATTTGAATGAAGCGAGGGTGGTTTACATTTCCGAATACTATCTCGACTGCAGCTTTGTTGTTATGACGCTCCGATCACGTCTCAAGTTTTGATTAAGGTCGTTAACTGTTATCCTGAAAATCTCTCCTCCCGATGAGAGTTTGAGAATTTCATTACGCGATTTTATCTTCGTTACTTTAAACTCCATACAAATGCCTTACATCCGGTTGCCCAAAGGGCAACGCAACACTGCGCACTTTAGGTGGTCACGTTCTTCTTGATACGCATGCATACATCAATATATTTAATCGATTTCACCAATCGTGAGTTTGGGATACCTGTGGCTTTCGCGTGCTTCTCGACCCCAGAATTTCCTGCGGCCATTTTTCTTTCGCGTTACGCACGACGGATTGAAGCGAAAAAGCGACTACTCGCAGTCTAGGTCACGTAAGAATTGAAATCCCGCATCCCGCTGTGTTACCCTTGCGAATCCCACATCCCAGACCCATAAAAATGCAATTTTTAGTCATGAAAAATGGATTTATTTGACATCAAACTAAGGCTAGACACTATCAAGAGTCATTCGGTGTGAGATATTGACTGTGTAATAGTTTACCTCTTCCGAATATCACGGGGGGGGGGGGGGGGCGGGGGGTAGTTCCTTATATGGGCTATATAGGTATGTGCGGCCCCAAAGGGTATGGTTTTTCAGCCGTTTTGGTCATAAATTAATGGGGTTTCCCCCCTCCCCCCCACCCCGGGTCGAATATTAACTGAGCGGTAGCGGCCCAATTCAACTAGAAGTCATTATTGAGTGCCGATCGATTACACTAAAACTTTTGAATTATCTGTAAATCGGGAACAAGCAAAGTCCACAATCTTCTTCGTTCATTTGATTGAAGTCAGTAATTAATTATCATTTATTTGCAATTTGTTCCGCTAATAACCAGAAAAATTGCCAGTTTCTCAGTTAAACGGTCTTTCACCCGTTTCCAAAGGCATGTCGAAAGATGTCGCCTATCAAGGTTGGCGTTATTTTGCGTCATGTTTCTTACAAGGGAAAGAAGCTGTCAATTTTACTTCTACAAGACACGACAAAGTTTTGAGAACAAGAGAAAAATCTACAAATTACTGACCGCGGTTGAGTGTCGCTTTTCTACATCTTTTAGCGTGCAGGCATGGGTCCGACTTGTTATATCCTTTGACAGAGATTGTCTGCCGGCGTGCAATACAACACGCTTTTTTATGTTTCATACTCTGATAAATAGGGCAGTTCAGCTAATAAGAGGGGGCGTAGAATCCAAACAGAATTATAAATTGGATTAGGTGTGCAAGGAAATTACAACATACGTGTAACAAAATGAAAGCATGTTTTTAAATATTCATGACTATTCTGATACCTTGCTGAGCTGAGGTCGAGGATAAGAGAACAAGCAGTACAACCTACAGTAGGTGAAGAAAAAAAATCAGTTCACTACATTTATGCTTGGACAGTTGTAACCCGTTTACCGGAATAAGTACATGAAAGAAAAAACAAAAGGAAATCAAGTCAAAGTTTCCAAATGGAAGGACTTGGCACAGTAGGATTCCTCTCTTTTCATGGTCTAACTCAGAGAAAAATTACCTACGAAGAGTCTTGGCTTTCAAAAGATTCAACTTCGATGAGTTTGAAAGAACAACCAACGAATAATGGGTGACCAGCATTCTCTTTGCACGCTCTCCGTAGTACTTTCAACCACTTAGCTTTCTCAGGGATTATTAAATTTTAGACGATCTTTACTATGACTTTTGACAGTTGATGTGAGAACTCTTCAAACCTCTTACTGATGTTTTTGATCATGTTTTCTTGTTGCTCTTTGCCATTTTTTTTTTTGCACTTTCCTCCTTCGTAAATGTGAATGTAATAACATTTATTAGTTAAAACGAAGTCGAATTGGAATTTGGATTGTTGGTGTTTGTGAACGAGAAGCAACAGCAAATTCGAGGAGTCTGGGATTAAAAGAGGTTTACAACAGCTCCCTCTGCTAAAAATAGCGACATTGGACTGTTGAAACGAAGAAACACAGGCCAGCTTTTTATTCAGCACAATATTTAGTGTATAACGATTCCAATCCTCCTCTGGTTTTACCCATTTTCGGTACTCCTCATATATAATCAATTGTACGTAGACCGTTATACTAACTGATTGGGCTCCATACACATTGTTATTACCTTACGTTCTTAAAATGCGTCGCTGAGGGTAAAAACTGAGGCATGAAACATTAACTTTCAAGACGCTTTGCTTTAAGAAAAAACATGGACGTATTCAATTTTAAAACAATGCGATAATTCTTAAGTTGTACCTCGAAAGCTTTTGCTGCAGCAATGGTGAGCTGCTAAAAAGCGTCAGGATGTACAAAACTGCTAATGTCAATTCAAATACTTCGTTAGTTTTCGTCAATATCGATCCAAACGTTGCCAGAGCTGATCCCTGACCTTCCAATAAAGTTATGAGGTAAATCGATAGAATTATGACAACTTCTTGGAATATACAGAATAATCCCTGCTGGACCAGCTTCACCTAGGATTCTTATCACCAGACTTAAAATTTTAGTTCATTATTTTTTTCAAAAGTAAAATATTCGACTGAGTTTATATGGTGCAGGATATATTGCTACAACTGCTCATTATATTTTTTTATGTGTTCTAGTTTAGGATAATGTTAATCTTTAAGCCTAGAAAGGCAGTGTGTTAAAGGACGAAACTATGCATTCACGATACTAACAAGTAAAGAAAATCTTCTTATGGCTTCAAGTGACATCTCTGTTTAATCTAATTTTCTCCAGTCAATTTGCAGCAGGTTTTTCATCTGACTGTGCGGTGTGAAAGAAAGGTGAGATATATTTAATTAAGAATAAGAGAATCCTTAAAGTATTGCTGAAAGACAGTTGTCACGAGAGCCCTAATAGCTGTTATCGCAGTTATCAGCGGTTTGACATGCAAACGAGGCGAAAGGACCCTTTTGCCTCGTTTGTATGCCTTTCTAAACAAAGGAATATTTGATATTAGTATCACCCAACTAGTGGACTAATGCAACTCCTGCATTTTGATTGGCTACGCTACTAGGGGTCTAATAGTAATAGTCATCGAGTAGCGAAATTCGCCGGTTTTTCCTTCGTTTTTTTCCCCAAACAAATATTTCCTAAACCTGCATTTGCTAACTTTGTTATTGCCTTTTCTGTCCGACTAGTTGGGTGATACTAAAACAATTAGACCCTTCGCTCTCAAGGGCCATGGGTCAATAGCCCATTCGGCTTCGCCTCATGGGCTATTGACCCGTAGCCCTTTCGAGCTACGGGTCTAATTGTTAAGTAGGCTCAACTCCAATAACAGCTATTCATTTCTTTTACTGAAAGCCGATTAATTAAAAAGAATACCTTCTCCGAAGTATTTGAACTTTCCTAAAACACCTTCTCCTATGAAAGTAACCAGTGTTACTAAATCGATGACTGAACGTAACTGTGCTTTAGTTTAGAAACTACATCAAATAAAAGAAAAACAACAAATATGACAAATATATTTGACGCGGTACGTCATGCACATTTGGCAAGGACTTCCTCACTGTGTCTTTATATATGGATTTTGGCTTTTTAATTAACAAAGGATAACACGTTTTTGTTCTCAGGAAACGATAGCTACCTGTGGAAAAACATTTTGTTTTGCTAACAGTCCCCACTGTAACACTTGATTTTTCATTAACTTTAGATTATTGGAAGCCGAGGAGGAGAAAGGCCTTGTTCGCCTATTGACGTGAATCTCGGCATGATGAAATATGGCTGAGGATAATTTTTCAATTCTTCCTTTAAAAGAGCCAAGCTGGACATATACGTTAAAAGACGTAGCCTTAATTTTTAATTGAATTCCCCAAGAAGCAATTCAATTTTCATTCCTAAACAGAAATGTAAGGAAGGTTCTAGTAACTCGTTTAGTGTTTGTTCGGGAAAATGAAAGTAATGTACTTTATAGTATTGGCTAACGATTTATCGAAAATAAAACAAAATAAAAGAATGAAACAGCCTTAGTTGGAGGTTTTTTATCGAACTTGTTAAACTGTTTTTACCATTAACAAGCGTGAGAACTATTCTCTTCTAAAAATCTGTTTTTGCTTTTTGTTTACCAAGTACTAATTTTAACACTACTCAGCTAACTTTCTAAATTCGCTGTTGGAGCCAAATTTCACGTGAAACTCGTGTAATTAGAAGGATTTAGAATTAAAATGATTTTTGCCCATTTTTTTAAAGCACTCTGAAGGACCTGTCTTTTCCAAGTGTTACTATAATGTAACAAAGAGGAACGAGAGGCTCTGGAAAAAATTCCGGTGCTTTTTCTTAACGCTTTAGACTTCTGTCTACTAACATGTGCTCAATTCATTACCTTCCAAACGAGCAAAATGCTAAAAAATAAGTTTCCATAACACTGAAAAGAACATCATTTCCTTTCAATACTGTCAGTTAAAGTTAATTCTTCTTGAAAGGTTCTCTAAAAGCTACAAGCAGCATAATTTGTAAGGTACTCGTACATTTACGTGAACACTGTATGAGTAAACCTGTTACAAGGCATCAAAATAGAGGATGTGGGAACGAAAAGTGATTTCAATCGTAAGTATTTTATAGCATTTAAAAAACAACATTTCTCTTTAAAGACATTTGATGGAATAATTTGATTCTTCCAGTATTATCCAAACTTCAAAGTTTTGTTTGTTTTCTTGTTTTTTTTTTTTTTTAGTTATTTGAAAAGACTAAACTCTTAAAGTTAAGTTTGGATCTGGGCTTCGAGCAGCTGATTATTTTCAAGCTTACTAGCCTACTGAAGTACATTTTAACAGCAAACAGAGAACGAGCGAGTTTAGTAAAAACGTTCAATAGCTAAGCCTTTTTTGTGTTTTAATGTGACAATTGCCTCGCTCTTTGCCGGAAGGTGACAATATTATTGTGGTCACTCGTATTTTGTAAGTGGTAAGTTGTTTTCAAAGTTTCAAGTAACAGATCTACCTAGTCACTTAACTTCTGGATGAAAATAAAAAAACACAGTTTTTGTTCCATGTCTACATGTATCTATCTCATGTAATATAATGAACTGAAGCTAGGTGAAGAAAGCTGATGTCAACGCTGTGTTCGCAGGTTTTCCTGTCTTTGCTGGAAACTTGTTTGTTTCATAGTGCATTCGTTCTGTGCATGGACGGTAAGAAAGTGTTCATAACTGTTTTAGGTTTAAGTGGTTTGTTCCTCGAGGCAGGTAGCATTTACCCTCGAAAACTTTTGAAAAAATAGCGTTTTCTCCCTTGTTCCCCATTTTTTTTTTTGCCAAAGCATCTTTTAAAAGTAGAGATATTCCCTGCTATCTCGAATGGATACCAAATAATATTTCTTAGTCCCTATACATGATCATGTTCCCATATGTTCCCCAAAACCACTGGTGGGCCCTGGGTAAATTTGTAGGGTGAAAACTGTCGCCGGATAGTTCGTATTGAATATTGAGCTTGGCAGTAGCTTTCTATAACGTTTATTTAGTGCAACAACTCGTTCTAAGCTTTATCTGATTACGGTCTTGTAACCGAAAGAATCCAATTCAGTCTATAAACTCGCGCAGTTTTTACTACGTCTGTACGATTTACACTTCGTCATCGATGGCATGTTGTCGTAGACTGTCAAAGTTGAGGAAATGGATTTTTTATAATGATTCAAAGTATTTCAGGGTCCTAATTTTTCTCTGAAGAAAATGTACAAAAATACCGAGTGAATGTAAAAAATATTAAAATGTAAACCGAGAGAGATTCCTTAAAATGTAACAGTGTGACACAAACTTGCGCATTTCAATAGATTTTTACAACTTCAAGTCTTTGCAAAGGAACCATAGACGGTAAAATCTTCTTTCCGATGCTAGATAATATTAGTTTTCAGATTTATCATACCCAAATTTAGGCAAGTGACCATGATATGGTAGCCATATCAAGTCAGCGACTTGATATCACCGAATACGAGGACAGTAGACACGCATTGATTGTGTAATTGCGAATTTGGGTTCGGAAAATCTCTTAAACAGAACCTTTAAGACAGTATAGTGAACGGATAGTCGCGCAAGAAAAAAACAAAACAAACAAACTTAGCCAGCCTTACCTTTTAATTTCAGAATGCACCAAGCACCAAGTCATAAACGATCCCAGCCGTTCTGTTTCCAATGATACCAGAGGCGGCTGTGACGATTCTATGAGCGCCATTTTCGGTGTATACATTGGATTCGCTTTAAAGGAAGCGGCGGGACCATTATTCCTGACTGCGCACCACCCATACACCATTGCGGCGCCAATGCACCTGGATGGATCCGTGGTGGCCATCCAGCTGTGAATGATGGGATTGTTGAGCGTGAACTCTGCTACCACTTTAACGGAGATGAATGTGTATTTCAGTATGAAATATTAATTCGCAATTGCGGCACCTTTTATGTTTATAAACCACCTTCTATAACTCGGTGTTCTTTGCGTGTGTGCACTTGTAAGTACGTATTTACATTGGTTCATTCCTGAACGTATTATGTCGCTTTATTTTATGATCTTCAAATAATCCAACTTAGTAAGATCGTTAGTTAGTTCGCACGTTCTAGCCCTTTCCACCTATATCCGGATATTTATTTTCTTTTTTTGGCTTAGCCCTGTGTTCGTCTCGCTATTCGTAAATGTTTGAATACGGGTTGGAATGTTCGAGTTATAGCAAGAATAACAAAAATCTGCAAGGTTTATAGTCTCTTGCTGATGCGAAATTGCGTTCCCAATTAAAATGACACACAACAGTCATTATAATCAAAAGCGAACAGAAGATAGGGCAAATTGTGTCATTCTTACTAACAATTGACTCACTCCCAACTAGACATGGACAAATGTTTCTACAACGCTGTTGGTGTCGCCAATCAGAGTGTTATCCCTGACACTCAGATGATTGCTTCTTCTTTTTACAACATCTTTGGTGTTAATGACGCGCCCCATTATGGCCGTCTCCATGGTAAGAGAGGCGATGGTTGGTGTGCAAGAACAGCAAACGGTAATGACTGGTTGCAAGTTGATCTGGGGAGAATATTTCAATTGTGTGGTGTTGCTACTCAAGGAGACGGAGAATCTGGATTTGGTGATGAATGGTTAATAGACTTCAACCTGTCTCATTCATTGAATGAAAACAACTGGACAATTTATAAAGATGGAAATGGCACTGAAGTGGTAAGGTTGCTGCCTTTACTGTATTTCAAAAGGAAATCGGACAAAAGTTGTCTCTAAAACATTTATTGGGGTAACAACTACCTCCATTTCGAGTTACATAGCACTGGCATGACATTTACAGTTCAAGATACGATGTTATGAAACCCTGCATTATTTCAGACCTAATCAAAACTTTTGTAACGAACCACAGTTGTGTGATATAGCTACCATATTGAGGCCCTCCTGCATTTGGAACTCCTTGCGCGTTGTCAAATGGACAGAGGAGGGTAGTCGAAAAGAGCGAGTGTAGTAAAAAGCAGAAATAATTGTCCTTATAGCTGCTCAGTCTCTGTCCAACTCTTGAACCCACCGCGGAGTTACACTATAGAGGAATTCCTGTAACTGATAACAAAACATTAGCAGATAAGTTAATCGAGACTAGTTTCCAATTCCTGAACTCAGTTTAAACTCTATACCATACACAAATTTCAGGCCAAAATATGTCCTAATTTATACCCTACAAAAGATTGTTTAATAGCGTACTCTCGGAACTCTTTCTGACAGGAATTTCACAGGGAAGGTGACAGTGATACAGTTGACAGACACAAGTTACCATTGGCAGTACGTGCAAGGTACATTAGGTTTTACCCCATTCGGCAATATCGCTGGAACTGTCTTAGAATGGAGGTGTATGGCACAGTAGAAGGTGAGTTTTTGGACCATCATCATTTCCTTATTTATGTAATTGCCGGCTGATACCAATTGTACTCTAAGCACTATTGCGAGTGAACGATAGTTGCTTTAAAGAGTGCTTTGACAAAAAATGACTATTTTAATACTACTTTTTCGTAGAATCGGTTTGGACGAACTTGGGCAAGTTTTTTATTCTATATATGTTATTGAGTCGGTTAGTATTAAGGCAGGCGGATGACGCAGTCATCAAGACGAACCATCTACAATGTATTGAACTACGTCTTGCACTACGAGCTAAAAGACAAACTGACTTGGCTGAGAGAGATAACCCGTCTGTGTTCGTAAAGACAGGCGTCAGACGACTTATGTTTCTCAGTGTTTATAGTGCCAGTATAAAGACAACCTGGGGACCGAGAATACTTCCAATCATCTGGTTTGGTAAATCTTAAACTCAGATTTCCAACGGAAGGCTTAGTTATTTCCGGGTATTCTCACTAGAGGTATAAAATAGTTAACGTAACGCCGATAGTGGAAGAACTTGAAAATATATGACATTTTCCCAGCACAATATTCATATCTCCAAGGCCCCTTATGTGGTTTTGTTTTCGACAAACGGAGAGCTTATAGCGCGTCTGGCCGTTTGCCCAGGCTAGAGATATACTAGCAGTTTCCGGCCCATTGGAAAGTGAAGCGCTGCGAGTGAAGTTTATGTGGAACATGTTTTATGACATTTAGGAAGTATTGTAGAGGGACGAGTCAACATGAGCTACTTGATTAGAGTATTTTGCCAGAGGCTAATAAGGTTAAACCTTTTCTGTTTTAAAACACGTACTGGGGTCGACACAATAAACTGTTCACTCATGTTCACGGCCGTTGATGGCGACCGCATCACATCACGATTAATTTTTGATATTTTGGTCCACGCTTTTTTGACTTGTTAGATCTTTAAATGCTCCTTGAAAATCGTTTTACGTTACAGCGATTATCAATCACACGCGACCTTCTGCGCAAAAAAAGTCTAGACAACTAAGTTTTGGTGGACGTCAGTTATCTCCGCCTCCTTACCGACTGTATACAAAATTTACCTACACTTTCGGCATGTAAGGCTAGCTCACTAACTTACTAACTACATCCTTGAAATCTATAAATGAACACGTTTGTTGGGTTCTTAGCTGCCTTTTTACTGACCTACATTGCAAAAACAAATAAAAATTCGCATGCATGAATGAGCCCGAGAGCAAGCAAATTAATCAACACGCACGTATTTTTCTTGGGGCTACCAACTGAACAAAACTTAATTATATAAAACTAATAACTCATAACCATATTATATGGTTTTTAAGACGTTTTAGTCTTGTTCAGTCTGTAGCTCCAAGACGAACACGTTCAGAAACCGAATTTGTTTGCGTGCAGATTTGCTTGCTCTCGGGGTCATCCATGCGAATGAGTGAATCTCTGGTTATGTCTAGATTGTTTTTGCGCTGAAGCTCGCGTGAAGGGTTTCAAAGCGTTTCAAAGTTCCAGGATATGCTTCAAATCATGTCAAATGTTCTGAGAAACAAATCGGCTTTAGTCATAGGGATTTATACAACCTTCACTTACTTTCAAACTCTTCGCCCGCGAAAACGTGGCTTTCTACACGAAAACAGGATTTTCTCTTCCACATCGATACCACTTCGATGGCAGAAGTTCTTCAGAATCGGAAGAGCCTCGATTTCGATTACTTGAAATGGAGGCAAATGCGGTGATATACATACTTCCAAAAATTTTTCAAATGAGCCTGGCATCTGGCGCAGGGAACCCAGGTTGGTCACGTACGCGACCATTCGTTTGCTATTTTTGCTACAAAGCCTGGTGGCTTCGCAGCAAAAATAGCAAACGAATAGTTTATCTGGAAAAGCTTGGAAATAATTAATATTTTCCTTGGATGATAATTCTGCAGTAAAGCCAAGGAGTAAAAATCAGAGTTTCGTTTGACTGAGAGATGTTCACAGTACAGTTGATCCCAACAATTACGTAACTAGACCAGCCGAAGGTAATAGATTAAATGGAATTTAAGAAAGTAAACGTGATATAGTCTTTCTGGGCGTTCCTTGCTTAACCCTCCATAAGTGGCCCTTGGTTAAATTGTTAATCCTCGCTTGATTTTATACTCTGCCTGTGACCTAATTGAAGTTAATCTACAACGACCAATTAAATAATTGCACCACTTAAAAATGTATTATTTTAAAAAATGTTTACAGATATCGATGAATGCACGACCAACATTCATGATTGTCATTCATCAGCGACTTGCATTAATACAGAATGCACATGCAACGAGGGATATACGGGCGATGGCAGATCGTGCATCGGTGAGTTACAAGCTCATAAATCATGTCTAATTTTGTCCTTGAGCCATTTGTCCTTCCAGGATGTTGACCTCAAGAAATAGGGTCCTACCATGTGGGGTAAGTTAAGAATTCCACTTTTCCTCCATTCATTGTATGTTTAGCACAAATGATCCGATGGGTACGACAGAGCAATACGGTTTTGTTAACGAGCTACCATAAAAAGAGGATAGGAAGTAGTGGGGTTAGGTCACTGCGTATTTCCATTTGTTTGTTGTGGCTATATCCCCTCAGAGCTGCATTTCATGAGTTGAAAGGTCCTTGCTGGTGTATACAATTTAGCCTTTTGTTTGGTTAAAAAATTGGTGCTAACGTCGCCTGCTTTTTGCCAGCCAATCACCTGAAAACTGATGTTTTTTAAAATAGAACTGAGTTATATCAAGTACAAAATAATTCCCATCACAAGTTTTAGCACTCCGAAGAATTTTAAACCACAGTTCTTGTTGTAAATCATTTATGGTTTTCCTCTGTGCAACGATGGAAGCGGAGGCCTGACAACGTGTACTTGGTTAACTATTACAGATATCGACGAATGTGCAAGTGGGCAACACAACTGTCATGAACATGCTCTCTGTTCTAACAACATCGGTTCATTCACGTGTCACTGCCTGAGCGGCTATACTGGTGATGGATTGTCCTGTGAAGGTATTTCATGTACCTGGCGTATTCCATAAATAGCTGCTTATTCTATTTAGCATTCAAATATGTCTATTACCGTGGAATTTGCGAATGGATAAACATAGACCATGTTTTGTGTTATCTGAGAAAGGGAACATGGAGACATGTTAAGTGCTGTTTAGTGCGGTCTTAATAAACGCGGATACGGTACAACTTGTAAATAACAGAGTGAAAGACAAACAGACCTCAAATTTTCCACAGATATTTTCATTGTTAGCTCTAAGATGTTTTGTTTTTAACATCTGCCTTGCCACAAGTTACCACCGTAATTACCCATGCACCTGCTGCCGTCTGGCCTCATAGCTCATTCGTGGTTTAGAATCTTACTATGGTCAAAAGAGTTTTTTTCTGTCGTGTTTCCCGATTTCGTCTCTATGGCTAATACTGAGAAAGAAATAGTTGGGCTGATTTTCAGTCCTGTGGCTTTTACTGTCTTGAACATCATCTCCATTCTCATTACCGATCTTCCAGTCGATGCATTACGTATTTAAAAAGAACAACTTTTGAGGTATAAAAAATAAAGCGTTAACTAAATTAACATTATGTTCTTTTACATCATCAGCTTGTCCTAGATATTCAAGATGCATCCAAACATCGCCCAATTCCTGTCAATGCTGGTGCAAATACGTCTATCCTGAACGTCCGAAGGTTGATGCATGCCAGAATCCTGGTAGGTAAACCTTGGATTTGCATTGATAACGGTTCAAATGAAGGGACTAACTCAAATTAGAAGGGTCAAGCAACGGCTAAGCTAACGTTGCGAATTGATTGCACTTTACCAGTCAAGTGTTCTAGATGGTTTATATTTTCGCCCCAACCAGCTTATGCACAGAACTGGTAAAGCTTCCTAGCCCAAAGTTTGACAGAACTAAGCTAGCTACAAGGAAAAATGGATATCCATTTCAATTCCAATACTGCCGTACTGATGAACCTTCACAACGGAAAATTTAATGCTCTTTTTTTTTGCTTGTTGGGGGCGGATTTGGCCGCGGTATTGGTGGTGGTAGTTGTTGTAGTAATAGTGGTGGTTCTCACTCTATTGTGACTTGATTTGTTTTTTTTCAGGTAATCTAATTGGTCGTATAACTGAAGTGTCAATCCTTGATCCAGAAACCCAACCTGACAGTCCAATCAAGTTAAGACGAGATCAGACAAGGAGGCTCGAGGCATTTTTTTTAACTCGGACAGCATCGTTGATTCAGGACAAGCTTCGTTTCACTGGAGAGTGCAGCAGCTTAGACTGTCGCCTTTTAACATTTCGGAAACTCCAGAGCTCCTTGTAAACACCACTCGTGAGCTCAATATAGTGCCAAAGTTGCTGCCAACAGGACTAAAACTTGTAGTGTTTGAATTGCAAGTAAGCGGAATTGAAATGGCTGCTCGTGATTTCGCTTTCCTACTGGTAGAAACATCCTCTCTCGTAGCTTCCATTGCAGGAGGATCTGAGGTTTTCAGATCGATCAAAAAGCCGATCTTGATGGATGCTAGCTTTTCTTATGACCCAGACAATTCGAATGAAGACGGAACTTTCTCTGGAATGACCTTTAATTGGTCTTGCTTCAGCGCTGTGAACAAGAGCTTCTGGGGCTTTAACAAAACATCCACAAGTGTGCCTTTCAACAACTCGGGAAACGTATTAGATACTCTGCTTGGCTCAGTTGCTGAAGGATCTCTGTTCCAGTTGTCAAACGATCTATTTCTACCTTTATTAGAAACTGGAAAAGCGATTTTGGATACTGGGAAACTGATCAGCAACCAGATATACCATGTATTACTGACAGTTAGCAAAGACCATCGAAAAGAGAGTACGATTCAAACCATTCACATTCATGATGAAGAACTCGTAGACATTCGTATAATGTAAGTGTAAGATGTGTACCTATGTTTTAAGCCTCTTATGCAGATAAATTGAAATTGACTTTGTTCTGTGTATGCCTTGTGCATGCAGCTGCTTAAATCAAATGAGGAAGAGGCTACTTGGGTCCAGCAAAACGAACTTCCATCAAACTGAAGAAAACACTCAAAGCAAGCTGAGGGTAGGCTAAAAGGAACCAAAGGCACGGCCTCCAACAAAAAATCTTGAGCCTGTACCAGTGTGGTGTAGTAGATTTTAATAACTACTAACGTTGTAGTACACAATGCACACAACGTAATAAGGAGATTTTTTGATTTATTTTTTTCAGTTGCGTCATAAACTGTCTATCACCAGCCAGGACATCATCTGGTATCTCCGTCCGAACTGACTGTAACACTGCTAGTTGTCCCAAGTCCTTTAAATATCGATGGAAAATGTTCAGAAAAACTGGTAGTCTCCCATATTCCAAATGGATACCCCAAACAAATTTTTCAGATTTCTTGGGTACTGAAGAGGATTTCAAGAACTTGGTAGTTAAGAAGCAAATGCTTGAACCTGGTTGGTTATATCGAATCACGGTTGATGCTCTGTCACCAAATGGCTTATACGGATGGGCAGCCTACCTGTTTGACACATTGGATGCCCCATTTGGTGGAACATGTCATGCCGCACAACTCAAGGTGGAAGCCACTGTTGGCGTTTGGCTCAACATCGCCTGCCATGGATGGAGTGATGATAGATTTTCTCTCACATATGAATTCTACCATGCATCAGACCATGGGATATACGATATGTTATCGTATGGGGTACAGTCCTCCACCATCATTCATATTTCACCTTCAGATGGAGAAGATGTTGTTCGCCTGAAAGTTGACATTGTTGATGTCGTAGGAATCGCGAGTGAAATAAGCCTGTCGATCAAGGTATTCATACTTTGGATTTCAAAACAAAAGTTGGTGTGATTGGTTATCTACACGTGCAGTATTTTTTTTTTTACAAAAAGACATAAGCATATAATCACTGATGCTTCTTTAAGTGTTAGCCAAGTTACCTGTAAATGCTGCCTTAGACATTTTTTGCCCAAAACTTTGTACTTGTAGAATCATCACAAGAAACCGAAATAAAAAACGACTTTAGCGGGTTTCCAGAATCACTAGCATAGAAAGTGGATATCTGGTCTTATGGTTGGCGCTCTAGTATATGGGCCCACCCGTCCGGCTAAGAGTATTTTAGACAGGACACTACTCCCAGTGACGTGGCTCCCTGTGAACTTTAAGGGTAGCCTGGCAGACATTTTACCCTGGCACAATTTACCCAAAGAACATTTGACTGATTTTTTATAGACTAGGAGCGGCCAAAAATTAAAAAGGGAGCCAAACAAAACTTTTAAAAGTAATACACTAGCCCCTTTGCATCAGGTCCTCTTTAGCTTAATCGACTGTTCGTTCATTCACAGGTTAATCAATCTGATTTGACACTAAGCGAAGACCTACTTTACAACCAAATTAAGAGAATTCTTGATGCGATGGAACATTATTATTCTCTGGCTGAGATCAATTTGGCGATACAAGAAACAGGTTCCCTCCTTGCGCTTCTCAAGGTGGCTGACTATCGGATCAACGAAACGTTCCTGCTTCATGTAAGTTTGGAGCAAATAGTTACAAACTTAGTTTTCAATAGAGCGGTCCTTCAAACAATTGGTAAATAAAGAGAAAAAACAGCCCTGATCATCCATTCACGTCTTAAAGACGTTTTACAAGGAACAGTTGTAGGTCTCCCAAAACCTTGAATGAGCTACTGCTAATACGGTGAGGTACCGAGGTCAACACGTCATATCAACCAGTACAGGTTGAATTAAATTTTGCACATACTTCTCAAACTCGTTAATAGTTCATTGAGTTTAAACAAAGAAAATCACAACCGTGAAGGAGGTTTGAATTCAATTTTACTCCTTAGTTTTTGTTTTGATTGAAAAGCCATTTAAACACTCGAGACAGTGTTTCATCGGCTATCCAAACATTATGAATTTCGTAAAAAGCACTCCGTTGCTCGTCGTATTTTCGGCTCTATTCTCGATGTTTGGAAATCCCGATGACACACTGTCTCTCCTGTTTGATATATTACACCACAGTAGTTTACATCTGTAAATCATTGTAATCATTTTTAAAGTTAAAAGCCTCTTTCAAACTTCTAACTTCATTGCTCATTCAATGCAAAAGGACGTTTTTTTATTACAGATTAAGGAATACATAATAACTAGTATTTGCAAAGCAAGAGTCGACAGCCTCGAACGGTTAGTCCAGATTGCTGTTATTTTAGGCAAAGTCACAGAGGATGCAGCCAATATGTTCCGCAATACAACGGTATGTAGAACATCCAATTTGGATCATAAAGTGTTTACTGCGCGACGAATTAACGTAAAATAGGGACATAACCAAAAACTTGTGTCTAAATGTTCAGTGCGTAAAGATCCTCTATGGAGACATTGTTAATATAGGGGAATGGTTATGAAACCCGACAAAGTTCTTTGTTGCATGTTTTTGTTCGCTTTTTTTGGCCTTGACCCTGCACAAAACACAATAGTTGTTTACTCCCTACTGAGGAACTAACCAATAGAAACGTGTTGGTTACGTAATTCATGTATAGCGTATGAGCGCAAAACAAAAAATTGTGCAGGGTTGTGGACCTTTCAACGTAAATCTTGGAATATTTGTTTGCTCCTTTGATGTTTGACGGGCTTCATAACCAGTCACCTCCATTAACTATGATGGAGAGAGTGAAATTTATCCGTGAAAAATGAATGACGGAAATTTCTTAGAACAAATTAACAACCCCAGAATAAAACGTCGTGTGCCATTCTTGGTCAACCTTTTCGCATCATGAGTGAATATACAGTAACTAAGGTTAATCACGACGAATTAGTGAGAGTAAACATAAACATAAAATTTCATTGAGTTTATTAGAAACAGAATGACCGCGGCCATTTTGAATAGCATTGTTTAAAATAGCTATTATGGGATGCTGAGGGAGCAAATGCATACTTATTTTCCACCTGAAAATCCATGATGTCTCTCAGAAATCGAAATGGCTGTCGCATCGATAAAAAGTCCTACTGATAAGTAAGGTTATTTCAGCAAGAAGGCTAAATTTTGCAATGAAAGTGAATGACATAATTATAATGTGTCAAGTTCTGTTCTTGGTGAAGCTTTTAGTATCATCAGTGAACATACTTTAACAGTTTTACTTTTTTGTTGCTTCAGATTACTTTGTTAGACAAACTACTGGAAATATCCTCTCTGCTTTCTTTGCTGACTGACCGCCGCAAAGGGGAGACCCGCTTTGTTAATAATGGAGACAGATCGCTAATGCATTGTACTACAAATATCATGGGATATACCTCACGAAGAATCCTCAAGGCTATCAAATCTACCAGCTACGACCAGAAAAATGAGGTATGTGATCGTTAATTTCGAATTTAATTTCAATATAATCAAACTTCTGCTTGAGAAACCCTAGAAGCACTTCGATCTAAGCGTGCCTCGTAATAAAATGTGACACCCTGTGGAAATATTCTAACAAATCAAGATCTGCAATTATCTCCAGGTAATCATAGGAAAAAGAATTCTTGGTCTTTGCCAGAGTCTGACAGAAAAGATTACCAATACACTACTCTCGCTTAAGCTACCTGGCGAAGAATATATCTTGATGAAAAATGAGCTTTAATCTATTATTTTGGGCAAACAAGAATTGCACGACCTCGACCAGCTAACAATCCATGAAGGAAAATCGAGCTTTAAATTTCCTCCTATGGATGACAAAGATCTCAAAAAGATATCCGGGAAAACATCTGACATTGGAGTAGAGGTATGTAGGCCAACCTCTGAACCATGTAATAGGCAGTAATTAAAGATTCAGTTTCTTGAGTTAAATATTCCATTATGGCTGGTTAGAGATTATTTTTATGGTCGTTTAAACATCTATGCATTGCCACAGTTCAAGCTCTTTAATGTTTTGAAAGTTGAGCTTAGCACCATTTCGACCATTACAACGTAACTGAGTAAGTAAAAAAAAGGAAATATTATTTATAGTGGACATTCTGTTAGCTATACAAGCACTAAGCTTAGCTAGTTTGTAGGCATGCCCCTGAAACAAAGAAAACAAATATTTCAAATAAACGTAACATAGCTAGAAATCCCAACTGGCAAGAGGCAGATTAATTGCCGGCTATTTACGAAGCGTGACTGGGGATTTGAACTCAGGACTACCGAGAAAAAAATCCCGCTATTGGAGGGTTAGAGGCCTTAAACTAGGGACCTCCTAAACCACCGTCGGCCACTTGCCTCAATAAAATGGTAGTTATTCTTTACAACGGTCACAATGGCTGTTCATTTTTCGGTCAGATTACTCGTTGTCACAATATACCATTTAGTCACTCATCGTTTGACCAACAAACCAATAGGTCCAGAGAATGTTTAGGTCCCCTTATCAATGCACTGGTTCAATTAGCATTTAGTCTAACTAATGAGTTAAATAACCTTCATTTATTCAACATATATCTTTGCTTTCTGTTTCGTTTTAGATGATCATCTATAATTTCAACCCTTACACAACACATCATAGTAGCAGTAGAGTCAAATCAAACGTTGTCAGCCTTGTTCTTAAAGATGACAATGGCGAAGCTTTGAAATTGACAGATACACCGTCAGAAATACAAATCAACATTCCTACATCAGAGCACGACCAGGGCAGCGCGGCAAGCCAAACAGATGACTTCCTAAATCCTGGAATTATGCACTATCACGTTATTACCGTTCATGAGGACAATACTACCTTAAAATTGTCCATGACTATAAAAAAAACAGCCGCTATCACTGCCTTTATAAAATTTGAAAAACACCCAACACAAACTTCATATGACATAGTTGTTGACTTGTCCGAAGAAAAATTGGTTTCGGATTGTAAATCGTCAGAAAAATGTTCGTACAATACCTTGATAAATTGCAACGCATCAGGGAAATATTACTTTGGTTTCTTAGAACGACAAGAGAACCGAACAGTCCATTCAAGAGTCAAGCGGTCTGTACTGTCAGCGGGAACATCGCAAGAAAAATGTGTTCCGTTTAAAGATCCTCCTCTTACACTTGCCCCTACAATAGAGTCTATCATCCTTGAACCCCAGTACGATCCCGACAGCTCGGTTAACTACAGTTTACAAATTAATGCGATTTGGTGCATGTACTGGTCAGAAACTGAAGAGCGATGGACAAACGAGGGTTGCAAGGTGACAGAGTTAATTGTCTAACTTTTTGAACTTATCTAGTGGAGCGAATGTTGTCAATACTTGGGATTTTTAACCATACTGTGTTCATTTGTATTATTTGTTTCGTCGTTTCTTTCCACAGCCCCTGAAAAGTCCCACTGGGCGAGTGGTCAATATAGTTATTTATTTCATTTGCCGGAGGGCTTTTAGTCAGAACTCGAATATACAGCTGAATAAATTGGTTCTTGCATTCGGTTTCTCAAAGAAAAAATACCTGCATTAACGAGTAATAGCTTCCCAGACAAATTGTTGATATATTTACAAAATCCTTTTTTACCGCTGTGGAGAATACACTTTTTATGAGGACATGATTGATTATCGCACTTATACACACAACGTTTGTAATATTAACTCAAGCATGTCAAGGCATCGCTCATATCCAGTACAGACCACCGGAAAGATAAAACCTTTTTTGATCTAAAGCATCGTTGTTTTTATCCCAGGGGAGCCAAAAACTTACCACACACAAAATTTGGTATCCTTAAACTCCTTAAGGTGTCTTTATAGTGGTCACGTGACTTGTGACGTCACAGGCCTGCTCAAGATGAATTCTAAAATGGGCCAAGGATAGTAAGCTATCACGACTGAGAAACTAACTATAAGAAATTTTTAACGACTTTCTAAAGCAACTATTTCTGTCCTAAATGTATGAACTCCACAATAATTAAAGGCGACGTATAGAAAGATAGAAGGTCACGTGACCTCCTTTACGTAATAACTTCTAAAATGAATATTTTAGTCGTCCATTCAGGACTGATTCCTGTAGGGGCCATTAGCACAATTGTAGCAATACTAAATTTGACAGCAATTGTATGTGATCTCGGCGGCCCATTTTCAGTTGTTTTTACCAAAAACTAAAACAATTATTTATAGTCACGTGACCCATTTTATCAAATTTTATTGATCTTACAATATTAAAGTCGTCGAGATTGGTTAGGCTGCCAGATCTGAAAAGATTTAACCAAATATGCTACACTTTCAGTGTTTGATTGTAAACCCTTCCTTAATGCAAATAGCTGCTTTCTATCATATTGTGAAAATGAATCAGGAATGTTTTTATAACGCCAGGTGGGCCAAGAATCAAACTCTTCTTCACTGACCTGTCTTTGCAATCATTTGACCGCATTTGGAGGAGACGTCCTTGTTCCACCAAACACCATTGACTTTGTGCTGGTCCAGCAAGCATTTGGTAGTGTGGATCCAGGAGATCTGCTGGTCCTGATCACAGTGTGTTCTGCCTTCCTTATTTACTTTGTCGTGTTGGTGATTGCACGAAGAGCAGACAATAAAGACGTTTTAAAGGTTTGTATTAACAATCACTATAATGGCATAGCATCTTCATCCTTGGATAACTGTGGAATCATTTAACTATTTGGATGACGTGCATGTTAGTACGACACTGCGTAACCGTTATGGAGGGCATGGGGTCAACAATCGACCTTTTATTTCGCCAGGTTCAAGATGATGCCCATAAAATTGAACATATGGTATAATTATTGCACGCACATCATATATGTTACTTCATAAGAAAACTATCTGCTCTCTTGCTGATTACATCGTTTTTCGAGCCCCGGTCGCTGAAGGCTTTGTTTTATGTTCTAAAGTAGACAATTTGTTCTTACTGCGTGTCTCTCTCGATAGCCAGATAACAAACCTTTTTTCGAAATAGAAGTAAAAGCAAAAACATGCCCAAAGTTGATTCGAAGACAGTCCCAGTGGCCAAAACTGGTCTAAACTTCCCCCCCCCCCCCCTGTCTAGGGGATTGGCTCTCCACGCATGTACATGACATGGACCTTTCCAGCAGGGTGCCATGTCAACACAGAACAGTCAAACAAGGTTAAACAACTAGGCAAGCTCAGTCAATAACAAGGTTATTTGCCACTCAAATCCCGAAATCAGTACAAAATACCCTCCCCCCCCTCCCCCCTCCTGCTTTTTACAGCTGGCCGCCAGCAAGCCACCAGTAGCGAGGCCATTGGCTACACCATGTACCCGGTGCAGCCAATTCGGAAGAGTAGCAATATTAATAAAATACGCTGAAAGCACCAATCTGGTGAGCTTTTGTGGGCTTTTGTACGTAACTACATCCTTTAATTATAGGACAGTCAACTGATTCCTCTGGCAGAGCAGCAAAGTGGTGAATACAAGTACGAAGTATCCATAACAACAGGAGGATGGAAGAACTCTGGTACCACTGCTAATGTATCCATGATCCTTCATGGCTCTGACAATACCAGCAGTGTTATGAAACTTACATCTGACCAGCCACATGACGGGAAGTTGTTCGCTCTAGGAAACACTGATAATTTTCTTGTCCAAATGGAAAGGCCACTTGGCACGTTGATTAGCGTGCAAATCGGTCATGATATTTCAGGTGACGACCCATCTTGGTTTCTCAACGAGGTTTTAATCATGGATCATCAAACAGAGAAGCAATGGGTGTTTCGATGCTATTGCTGGCTTGCATTGGAAAGAGACGATGGCAACACGACCAGAGTATTTTATACAGATGATAATAAAAAGGATAAAGAATTTAAAAGAAACTTCAGTTCTTTGCGAAAGAATGGTTTCTCTGATGATCATTTGTGGCTGTCCTTCATTACCAAGCAGCCCCAAAATCATTTCACTCGTGTCCAAAGAGCCTCCTGTTGTTGGTGCCTTCTCATGTTATCAATGGTGACTTCTGCCATGTTTTACGAAACCGAAAACACAAAACAACCAAACATTACGATCGGACCTTTCTCCTTCACTTCGAGTCAACTCATTATTGCATTGGAGAGTGCAATCATCTTTTTGCCTGCAAGTTTTCTAATCGTTTTTTTTTTTTATTTCGAAAGTGTGAACCTAAAAGAGACAGCCAAGGGAAGCTATACCATCTCGCGAAACCTAAAACAAAAGAACCATGTGTACTTCCTCATTTTTGTGTCTACTTCGCTTGGTTTCTTTGTGTCTGCACAGCTGTCACGTCAGCCGTGTTTACAGTGTTTTATTCGCTTATGTGGGGGGAGAGAAGTCGGTCCGTTGGTTAACATCTGTAGTGCTTTCATTAAGTGGAGATGTAATCATCTCTCAGCCCATTAAGAAAATTTTGGTCTCTGTCATCATAGCTTCACGTGCACGGTATGGCCATAGAAAGAAGACAATCAGAGAGCCTGAAGGGGAACAGAATCCGGAACCATTCCACACTGCAATGTTGGTGGACGTCGAACGTGCTAGAAAGTATAAAATCAACGAAAGGAAAATGTACGCATACCTGAAGGAACTAACGTTTTCACTGTTGTTTTTCGTGCTTCTTTTGATTGTCTGTTATGGTGATAAAAACGAACAGAGATACAATCTAAAAGATGCAACAGAAAGCGACTCCCAGTATTTTGATGATAAAGGACAGTACAAAGTGAGTTCGAACATTCCTCAGCTTTTTAGTCCTAACTGTCTTTTTTCCCAGTGGTTGAGAAAATTCATTGTGGACACAGTGATATGCTTTAAGCGAGAACAACGCCAAAACGTGATTGACATTAACGGTTCTTTTGAGGTAAAAAGCAACAGGAGATTTTGTTTGTAACTTTCTAAATTTCGGCTCTCTCCGTTGTTCGGACGTTGAAATGTGCATTGTTTCATGATTCTGTGGACAATATGGCAAAGGAATGACGGCTCTTTAGTAGATCAATTCAGATATAAGCCGGCCAAACGGTCAAAGGGTCTCTGTTACTAATTCCACGCTTGACAATTCTGCGTTGTTTAACACCTTACTTATTTTGTAGGAGTCGTCTTCGGCCACTTAAAATTAGATTTTAGTCTTCTCATAATTTTTGTCATAATTGTGGATATCTTACTAGATTACCAACGTTACTCAATTTTGGGGATGGCTGAAGAACATATTTGTGCCAGCGATCTTTATTGCCGAATCTTACCATGATCAAGAGGAGAAAGGGTCAGAATACATTGGAAACAAGCGTTCAATCCTGATCGGCATGCCTCGTCTGAGACAACTTCGTGTAAAGAAAGGTATGCTTAGATTAATATTTCCTTTCCAATACTTCCAAAGCAAGTTGGAAAAGAGTTTTTACAAGGATCACTAATGTTTGAATTTATCTTTTTTCTGCAGATTCCTGTGAGGTTCATGAATCATTTAAAAGTATGATAACATTTTGTTACTATTTCTACTCCATAAAAGAAGAGGAGAAAAGAGCTTGGGCTGACCAAAATGTGCCGAATACATCAGCACTTTTGTGCCCAGAAGATTGGAAGTACAACGAGGATAGGCAACTCGGCAGCTTTGATTCTTGGGGTCGCTTCGCTGTTTACAGCGGCGGTGGGTATCTGGCTAATTTGGGATACAACAAGTTTACAGCAAATCGAATCATCGATGACTTGATTAAAAATGATTGGATTGATCGTCAAACCAGGGCTGTGTTGGTGGAGTTTTCATTGTACAACCCATCTAGTAACCTTCTAGCAGTAATGACTTACTACTATGAGGTACTCCCAGCAGGATTTGCTGGCGTGTTCAAGTCCTATGGAATTTTACCTTTCAGTGCAACGGATCCTCAAGCTCATAACAATTACTTGCTCTTTGTTTTGCTGTTTGGCCTTCTGCTTGCTTGCTATTTTGTCTTGGAATGCATCAAACTTTGTCGTCAAAAACGTTCTTATTTCACATCAGTGTGGAACGAGTTAGATGTGCTTCAAATATTAACTGCATCGTCAGCATTGATTTTGCAATGGATGCGATCAAAAGGGGCAGGAAAATCATTTGAAAAACTCAAAGAAAACCCTTTCGTACCTGTCAGCTTTCACCAAACTTTATTTTTATTTGATGTTGAAAATGTCATGATTTGTACAGCTTCTGTTATTGCAACCTTACGCCTTCTGAAGGGCTTTTATTTTAATCCGCAAGTTGTCATATTCTTCTATACGATTCGCAGGTCATTTACTTCACTTTTCGTGATATTTTCAGTAGTTGCTGTTAGTTACGCCCTTTTAGGAATGTTGGCATTTGGGAATAGTGTTTACATATTTTCGTCGCTGAAAGTGGCTATTTTCTCTGAGTTTCTCATGATTCTGGGAAGCGATTTACCACTGGATGAACTCAAAGAATCAAACCCAATATTGGGACGTGTCTTTTTTTTCACGTTTGTCTCCAGCACCACAATAATTTTGGGAAATATGTTTATCGCAATCATTAACGATCACTATGTTATTTCATGCACTGATAAAGGAGAAGATGTTGAACTTGCAGAGTTCATTATGAAAACGATTCTGGGAATTGTGTTTGGTCAGAAATCCAGACATTATCGAAAGTGGAAGGAAAAATCAAACCACGAGCTCTTCGAACCTGAACGAGAACAGCCGAATGGTTCCTCACCACCTGATTGGACGCCAGTCATGTATCGTAGCTGCACACGTAAACCAAGCTGTCCTTTGGTTAATAACAGTGACAGTTTTAGTGAGTATGCAGTTTGGGAAACTTACCAACCAGAACATTTAATAATTAAAAATTCTAACGATAAAGCAGGAGTTTCCAGTGTTAATTTGAATCGGCTGTCCACGTGCATCGTCCGCTTCAACCAGCACATAACAACAAATTTTGATGATGACGATGATGATGATGATGATGGTGACGATGATAATGATGAAGAAGATGGCGACTACTATGATGATCACGATAATGACGGTGACGATGACGACACAGACGCAGACGACGACGACGACGATGATGATGATGATGATGATGATGAGAATGATGATGATGAGAGTGATGATGATGAGAGTGATGATGATGATGATGATGATGATGCAAAGATAAAGTGAAAAATAACCAGATTTCGTACGTGACAAAATCAAAATCTACCCCTATTAGAACGTGAACATCAATTTCTTGAATGCTCTTGTCACGTATCTTATTATCCTGTCCTGATTGGACATTTTTTCATCTGGCTCAATGACCAATCCTCTGTTTTTAAATATTATAACATCTTGAGCAAAATTGAGATCGAAATGGACAACACCATATGCAAGATGTATGCAAGGTTAAGGCTGCCAAATAAATTTCTGTTTAGAAGCTGGGTCGCTCTTGCTCTGGGTCGATCTTTAATAGTGTTGTGGTTTTTGTTTTTCGTTGTTGCGTTACTTGTAGTTTTGGCAGCGCTTGAGCCCTTAAAGGAGTGAAATTTAAGGTGCAAAGTTCTCCACGGGAATATTGAATACATCTTATATATCAAATTATTTGTTGAGTCAATAACATTAAAAAGAATATGACATGACATAGCCCAAGTAAATGGTCGCAAACTATGTGTAGGTCAAGTAAATAATGTAAAGCAATGGAAGTTCTAATCAATGTCTGCGTTGATAGCTTAATCTAGAAAGTATTTTCTGAGAGATTTGTTATCCCAGGCTTTATTAGCGACTTTTAGATTGGATTAAAAGAACGAGATTGAGTGACAGTGCGATTTTTTTTCATTTTCAAACCACTGATATTTTCAGAGCCCTGAGTTTTTATTTAGGTAGAGAATGTAGCTCCTAGAATAATGGTTATGCGACATGAAAATGTGGAGTCTACAAACTAGCTAGAATTGATAAGTCATACTCGTATTCAATCTCGTTGTAAAATCATAAGACACATGTTACTTTTTTGTTTGTGTACCAAGGTACTGGCCTGCTGTTTTTGAAATTTTTTCATTGAACAGGAAAAAGATCGGTTTTTTTTCCAGCCCCACCTGGCTATTAATAGCCACATTTTCTTTCATCTTCTACAAGAGGAAGGGTGATAGATTCCTGTCAACCCGGATATCCAAAAATGGATGTAGAGAGAAAGCGTTCCGCGTTCCCGTTGCGGGAAAAAAACGTATCGGCGTGAAAAAATTTTGACAAATGTTATACGTAGTTCGCAAATTGTAAATTATAGGTAATACAAAATACAAAAAGGTAATACAAAAACTATGTGGAGTCTTCCAGAATATCTGTTAACTCGAGCAGTAGACAACACGAGTTGAAAAATAGAAGAGGCGAAAAAATAAAAACATGAGACGAGAACGAGAGAACGCTTACCAACTGTCTTGCCAGATTATGGCTTTTGTGTTGGCTTCCTGTTAAAAATTGCAGGTTTTTTTCTTTCTTGCTTAACTTACCGAACATGCAAAATTGCAGTTACGATCAGCGTCACATGAAAGTTACGAAGTTTTGTTTCGATTCCCTGACGAAACTTGCACATCAAAATACCTTTGCAAACCTCACATACCTAAGCAACCGTGCTACTTTTTCAACGTTCTCTTTATTTTGATAACAATTATTATAGTCGTGTACACAAGGTAACTGATATAAGAACACTACAGGAGACCCGAGCGAAAACGAGAAATGTGATCGACAAAAAGCACTACGATCGCTTAGCTATGAGAGGTCTGCAAAGTACTTATACCCTGCATGCGCAAAAATGCAGACTGCAGGCCCGGCGCATAATGCAAACATAAGTCGAGAATTAGAGAATGCTTCGTTACCGCTCGCCTTTGCTCTTAATTCCCTTAGGATTATGTTACTATTTCAGTGCTATTTGGTCTTGGGCCTTCACTGCTTTGGACCCGGCTCATTTGGCCTTCACTGCCCTGGACCCGGCTCATTT
>CM042750.1:8371500-8425406 GCA_022496165.2 Catalaphyllia jardinei | reverse complement strand
ATGCTTTATTCACGTGAAAAGTCGATTTTGAGAAACAAAATCCCGTACTTCCCACTGAAAATTTTCCGTTTCTTGTACTAATCAGGATTACAATAATGTTGTAACACGTTGTTATTCAATTTTCATTCAATAATCTGTCCACTGGTCGCTAACGCGAGATTAAGAATCAAAAAATTAAAATATTTAGCCCTAAAAGTAGTCGCGGTCGCCTGCGAGAGGTGGTCGCAACCGGAGATTCGACTGTAATAAGTAATCTTTAATGAGGAGGCCTATGCCACAATTTGGTTTACAGAAGGGTCCAACTCTAGGAAAAATGAAGTGTACTGGACCGAGTATTAATCTTGCGAGGAAGAGTATCTGACTAATAAGTAGTCAGTCTTAAACATGCGATTGAATGTGGAATAGCTTTCTCAGAAAAAAATAGGGAATTTCACGAAATCTAGCGCGATAGCACTTTAGGAAATAAGTAATTGGAGAATTGAAACAAATTTGAACTTTAAAAAAGGAAAGTTTGGATATTCCAGTGAACCTTCTGATTCCAGCGATCTCTCTGTTAAATCATTATTTAAATAGTGTTACCTTGGGAGCATCGTTACAAGCTTGTTGCATGCAAATTATAAAGAAAATCTCAAAAAAAAACAAAACCGATTTTAAAGGTCTGTTTATATTTATTCATATTGCCATGGCAACGGCGCAAAAGTCAGCGTAACTATCAAAAAACCAAAGCTGTGTTGTCAGTTAACTTGCTTGCTGCCATTTTTGGCGACCAAAAGATCACGGAATTTAGAGAAAAAAAAAATTGAATGAAATGTGTGCGGGTTTCAAAAACTGTGTTCAGCCACCTCAAGCCAACTCGTGGTATTTGAAACGGTCATGTTTCATGTTATACATATTACTAGGGTATCAAAAAGATAGTAATGCTGCGACAAATTCTCTTGTCATGATAGTGACATATTTTACGCCAAATAGCGGCAAACAGAGATTTCCAAATTTACATAGCAAAGGCCATAGCGACGGTTGTTTACAGTCAGAAAGTGACCACAAATGTAGATCAGTTTCAACAAATGTGAACGATACTTTGTGGAAACGCTGTTAAGGCATAAACAACTCGATGATTGTAATCATGTACATGTTTATGTGAAAAGTGGTGTCCATCATGCTCAAGCTCATTCATTTCCCTTATAAAAGTAATATTTCCTATAACTGCGGTAACTTTATACAAAATGCAATAACCATTACACTCCCCTAATATGCCACCAGCAAACGCCCCCCTCTCCCCAGCTTTCCACCATTTTAAATGCTTAATTAATCCATCGTGTAAGAAACTTTATACTTTAAGTGCATTTTTCTCACAAGTCAACTTTTGTACCAACTGACTTCACGCCAACATTTCTACTTTAGGGAGTATTAAAGAGAACTTCCTGAAACTTGGGGTAATCAAAGACCAATAGTGTCGAGATGCAATCAACCAAAATAATTGCGACATTTAACATCTGTCACGTGACAAAAGAAAATCTGTGCACTGGGTTTGGTGCGAAGTAATAAAAAGACCAGAAAACAATGATGCAAGGTTGATACTACGTAGAAAGCTTAACGTGACAACGACATGATAGAGTCCAAACTGAAAGCCAAGAATTGCAACCATGAACAGCTGTTACGACCTTGTTGGGTCTTGTCAACACGGTGTAGCAAGTAATGAAGTAGTCAGCTGATCGACTGATCATCCATACCCACTAAATGCAGATGGTGATGACATCAGATGAAATTTGCAGATTGGCCAATGTCACATGCAAAACGCGTGACAAAGGACAACAGGAAAAATCCAGAATATCGTGTCGTTGCCGCGATAAGGAAACTGCAGATAGACAAAAACTGTTCCACAGAAAAATCATAAAGCCTGTAAAAAGAACTGAAAACAAGAGTTAACTGTCGAAACTTTGGTTGATTGCACAGAACGAAACAGAAACTTACAAGATTTGCTTGTTTGAAAGTCAAATCTTGTTTTGTAAAAGAGCACGAACTATTGCCGTCAATGTTATCAGTGCTAAAAGTTAAAACCTCAAAAAAGTGTGGTTGGTTGCCATAGCAACCGTTTTGAGTAAAATTTTCTCTTCATGAGTGCAATCGCACACAATTGATCTTTCTTCGCTGTGTTCGGATAGCATTCGGATGGCCATACATTTCTTTGTAAATTTTGACTTTCTCAAATGGCTGTATCTTGCTTACTATTGGGTCTATTTACACCAAACTTGGGGATTTTGTAAATCTTGGTCTGCACTTTATGACTCTCACGATCAATAGTTGCTAATCCCATAATTTACAGACTCGTACCTAGTCCTTCACGGTTTGAAATCAGGGTTGTTCTGGCTACTGCCGAGAGTGACGTTTGTACCGTTGCAGTTATGTCCTATATGGCAGACATGTCCTCTGACGTAATAGGATATACTGAGCCAATGATATCATGGGTTCTATCTAATAATACGCAGCCATAAGACTGGCAACTGATCTCCGTTCTAAGAAGACACTGTCACAACGCAATTTCATTGGAAGAAACAACGACACATACAATTGGTCAAAACGTTTTAAGACATATCTGCCACGCAGGACACAACTGCAACGCTACAGACGTTTAGGGGTACAAAAAGGCGATTTTAATACCTCTTAGGATGTTCAGCCTTATAATGACCACCTCAGAAGAAGCTTTTGCGGTGTTTCGCAAAATCGTTCCCAGGGTCTCTCATCTTACTGCCCCCTGGAGCAAAGATGAGAGAGACTGGGAACGAGGTAAGGTGTTTCATTGATCAAATAGCGTTGCCTCTCATTGACAGATTTAATTTATAACAAGAATCGTAATTGACATAAATTGTACATTGATTTAAAGGGTTAGGTTATTGTGTTTCAAACCTGTTTTTCAGTAGAATCGAAGTAAGAAAGAAATTATCTTAGCCTGTCTGTTAAAGCCGCTTACCTCAGTGGAGAATCTGTCTGTAAGGTGGCCGAACACAGTTTTCAAGTGCTTATGCCTAATTCACCATTACTTTTAAGCTATTTAAGCTTTGACTCCTCTTTTTTGCAAGAGTCAAGGTTAATCACAGAAGTATGTATTCCCGCATTTTGGCTAGTGTGTGTGCTGTTGCCATGGCAACGGGGCTGGTTAAAAGCAAGGCTTAAAAATTGTTTATGTTTATTTAGAAGAAATCCAGTCGTTAGATTGTTTTCATCGTTTGCTCACTGCGAATTGACATTAAATCCCTTCTGCCAACATTGTTCTAATACAATTTTGACATAGGTGATTTTCGTAATTCGCTGTAAATCGTTTTCTGTATTATTACATGTAAAAATTTGGCCTATGTCAAAATTCATATTTTTCGTAATAGATCATTCACGTGTTTTCTGAACTATTTTTTTTCTCTTTTGCCAGATTTCTTGACGACTGGATCATTAGAAATCGGCAAGTTTCTGCAAAAGCAATCAGTCTCAATTTTTCTAGCAACTGCACATGCGCAGCATATAACTGGGTTCTTTCGACGGTTCTTTTGGTAATCAACGTTAAGTAGTGTAAGTAAATAGCATAGCTGTATTGTAATTAAAAAAAAAACTATCCAAGCACGCAAATAAACATCGACAAATAAACATCGACAAAGCTAGAAAAAATCAATTAAAAAAAATAAAAAAAGAAAACTAAAAGGCTCTAAAATTTGAATTTAGATGATATACAATGGCAGTTAATGTATAACTAATAAAAGTAACATGAACAGTGATATATAAGGTTACAAATGTAGATAAATGAAAACAAGGTAAACAGTCAACGTTCATTTTGGCGGTTCATTCCATTCGGTTCTAGCGTTTGGCCTCTGTGTATCAGATAGGCCTCCCTTGCTTTCCTGCCTGAGGTATTGGGGTGTTGGTTGAAGCTCGAGTGGAATGAGTTTCATGTCTTCGGTAGAGTGATCAGGTAGGTTAAAATGTGTTGGTACTGCTGCTGAAGCGTTGACGTGACTAGGATTGTTCGTAGTTTGTCTGTCTTCTGTGAATCATTCTCTAAGTGTACAGCAATGGGGACAAGAATGGCCCCAGCTTTCGCCAATCGTTTTATGGCTTAGATACATAAATGATATTCCCATGGTTTGGACTCACGGAAACGAAAAGCTCGATAGTTTCATTGCCTACTTAAACAGCATCTATCCCACCATCAAATTCACCAGTGAACGTTCAACCACTTCTATTCCCTTCTTAGACGTCAAAATCTTCTCGAAAATGGAAAAATAGAAACTAACCTATCCTGCAAACCCGCCGATAAACACTAATACTTACTACACTCTTCAAGTCATCCGTATCACACGAAAAAATCAGTCCCCAACAGCCTTGCTCTCCGTTTACGACGTCTTTGTTCAAAAGATGACTTCTTCGATACCAGATCAACTAAACTGGAATGTTACTTAACGAAACGAGAATACAAAAACAATTTCGTGAAAAGCCACATCTCCAGAGCGAAATCAATCCCCAGAAACGACACCTTAAAGGAAACACTCCTGAAATCAAGAAACCTTACAACAGAGTACCATTCATCACCACCTTTAATCTAGCCTTACCTAACATCCACAAAGTACTACGCCAGAAACAACCCATTCTCTATTCCACAGAACGTTTGCAAGAAATTTTTGAAGAAACACCTGTTGTAGCTTACCGACGTTCACAAAATCTTCGTGACTTATTGGTTCGCGCGAAACTTCAGAACCTAGCAACCGCCACTCAACCCAACCTTTCTTTTAGCACTTTCTGCTGCAACTCCAAACATGGATGTCTTACTTGCCCACACATTGATAATGAAAGAACAAACTACACATTTAACAACACTGAGGAAGTACGAGAAATCGAACAGCAATTGACGTGTAAATCTACGAACCTGATTTACATGATAGAATGTAAACGATGTAAGAACAATACATAGGAGAAACTAAACGTACACTTAGAGAACTATTCACAGGTGTATTCACTTAACACAGACAAGCTACGAACAATCCTAGTCACGTCAACACTTCAGCAGCAGTACCAACACATTTTAACCTACCTGATCATTCTATCGAAGACATGAAACTCATTCCACTCGAGCTTCAACCAACACCCAATACCTCAGGCAGGAAAGCAAGGGAGGCCTAACTGATACACAGAGGCCAAACGCTAGAACCGAATGGAATGAACCGCAGAAATGAACGTTGACTGTTTACCTTGTTTTCATTGTTCCATACATTTATCAACACTTGTAACCTTATATATCACTGCTCATGTTCAGACTTTTATTAGTTATACAATAACTGCCATTGTATATCATCTAAATTCAAATTTTAGAGTCGTTTTTTTTCTTGTATCAAGTACTGGCCCTGAAGAAGACTAGCTCTGCTAGTTGAAATATTGGCCAATAAAGTTTGCAGGCCAATAAATTTTTTTGCCCTCCTGCCGTAGTACCAGCCTTGCAATCAATTTGGTTTTGAAACATCTATAGCGACGTCTGGTACTAGCATTTCTTGATCAAGAGATCCGGCAATAACAAGCCAAGCAGTTTAATTATTCGTTGCGTGGTCTCCGAACGTTGTATCCAAATGTTGTAGATAACGTTGTACATAAACTAATCACAGGAGCCTATTACCATTACCATGTACCATTATGAGGCCCATTACCATTACCATTATGGGCCCCTGCTAATTACAACTTCAAGTTTAGTTTTCACAACAAAGGGCTGCACGTTATATTGTATCACCTCAGGGCTCCTGACCACCTCCGTTCTAACAGGAAAACGACCTGGGAGGTCCCCCACGGGATGCCTAGGCCAAGAGCGCGTTGAGACTGGGAACGGGCTGAAAAGGAAGCAGCGTTCTGCTTCAGCTGCTTTTGAGTCACCATGGAGAAAAAACTTATTTTAATTCATTAACTTTTGATGACTGCGGCGACGTGCAAATATTGTCAGAAAGTCACTCTTTCTTGCTTTACAAATACAGAGCGGAACTGATAAGAGAAACAGCATCCGCGAGCTTTGAGTCCACATTAGAACGCGGAAAATGGCGGGATTTCGCGTAAAATTGTGTTCCCGTTTAACGTTTTTGCTCTTTTTGTATTTCGGATCAGCGCTTCCTGATAATCAAAGAAGTAATGATGATTTGACACAAGAAGTTGTGTCCTCTATGAATAGAGTTCTTAACTTTTTCAAGCGAGACTATAAGAGTATAAACTTGGATGGAATCTTTGGTCTGCGGGTGGCACAAGGTGAGTGCTGATTTGCTATAATTAAACTTAAGCTGAAATTTGACTTTTGAATCAAACGCTTTAGGTAATTAATTCCTGAAAGTCCGCTAAAAAATACAATGTTGTAACGTGCCTTTTTAACGGCTAAACTCGACAGATTCCCTAACCGAGTGGTTTTTATTAGGTGCTCATTTACTTATCATCCGACATTCGATCGAAATTTATTAGCAGTCCACAAATGATAAACCACTCTATTTAGCTCAAATTTAGACACGGTTGCACGGATTGTTGAGTTCATCTTTACATGTAGTTTCTTTTACGAAGGAAAAAGTGAAGCCACCTATGCGTAAAATTCTGAAATTTCTAATGTATTCCGTTCAAACAGTCGTCGTCGTCGCTGTTCTGTTTGAAATCGCCTCATGAGAAAATAGAATTCTGCTTATTGAAATTTAACCTCGAATAGTCGTAAAATGGGAAATCCCGGGGAAATATAAATGTCCGGAGTATTGAGTACAACCCGGCTTCACGCGGAGACAACAACAACAGATGGTAAATTGTCTTAGCAAGTTTCTTTCCCTAATTCCATAGCTTAATGTTATTGCTTAAGTTTGGTTTAATGGAAATTAAGCTTAGAGATTATTGGAAAACTTCGTAATTCGCTTTATCTGATCCTTTAAACAGACAAAACGATAAGACCTCAAAATGAAAGAGGTTTAAACAGGTTGCAAAGTAAAATAAAACATCACACCGTCTGTTTTGTTGAATACAAATACAAAAATATCAGATTTGACGTTATTCAATACGTGTAATACACCCTGAGCAGAGGTGACTGAAGTCAATGCACGTGTATCAATTCAGCTGGATAGTTTTTGTAAGAAGTGTCATTTTTGATTCATAGCCATCCCTTGCGAATTTTTTTGATAATTATGCTTTTCTGTGGTCATACTACTGATACTGCAAACCCAGCACTTTGGTTTTCACTTTCGTTTTTTCACTGTTACAGAGTCTTTGTTAGTATCGACAACAGCCAACAGGGCAGTTGTTACTGAATGCTCAAAAGTGAATAGAGCTTTCCATGTTTGAATGTACAAAGTATCTATATTATAGAGTTTTTCTATAAAACAACCCTGCAAATGCAAATAACTCCATTATGACATCAGACATGTATGTAAATTCCTCACCCGTTGGATTTTGGGGGCCTGTTACAGACAGCACTTAAAGAAATGTGAACAGGCAAAATCTAGTATGGCATTTCCGTGTGAAGTGATGAAGAAACTGCTTAGCAAGCTTGATGAACCATAAAACCATCAGAATGTACATATATTTATTTTTTTTTCATTTATTTTTCAAATCGGCACTCTTAATCCTCACGGTATCAACGAACGTTTTTCATTTAACTAATTTATTCTGTTTTTCACGTTGCCAGGCACCAACCAATAGCGTAGCTCCATACTTCTGTATATAAACCACATACAACCCACAATTCCTCGATTCGCTCCGATGAAGGGCTAGCGCTGGAAACGTCAGCTTCTGAATCTCTTTACGGTGGCTAATTCACATTATCAACTCAGTTGATAAAACCAAATTATCAAGAAATATATACCGCTCAAAACCATTATTTCTCTTTTTCAGTCTGGTCTTGTTGCGCCTTGTGCCATAATATTTAAGATCTGCTCTTTGAAGGTTTTGATATGAAGTACCAGGCTCTTATAATCAAACGGGCTGGTAATTTACATTTCTAATGTCATAATGGGGTCATTTACGTTTGCAAGGTTGTTTAGCAGAAAAACTCTTAGTAATCATTGCTATTCAGGATAAAATGCACTATTGATATCTACATTATTTTGTGTCACATTTATTTACAATGTGAACTTGTTCAATAAAATTTCCAAAGTACCTCCCTTAAAGAAATATGTATGTGGATTGAACTCCCCACATACCCCTCGCGAGACTCCAGTTTATCTTCATTGTTCTATGGTCTTCTATGGCTGGGTATGGATACCATATTTCCTGCAATACCCTAAAAAATATAACTTACATTTGCCAATCTGTGGCTTCATAGATCAGTTGGTAGAGCATCGCACCGGTATTGCAGAGGTCATGCGTTCGAATCCTGTTGAAGCCCTGATTTTTTTTCAGGCTTCTTTTTTCCAGTTGCTTAAATTGGAAAATTTACTGCGATGATCATTCTTCACTTGCATCTATAACAGCAGTTCAAATATGAAATATTTCATGTATGCTTCACATCATTTGATTCGAACTTACCTTATGTGCTGAAACTAATATCCATGTTAGTCGACATAAATATAGTTAAGTTCAATGTTCAGTTGATTCAGACAGTGAACCTTGGGTTTCAAACTTAATTGCTTACTTCACACAAAACCTTTGAGTTTAAAATATAATTATATCTGCCATTCATGTATCCGCAATTAGATTTGACACGGGTAAAGTTCGACAACCAAAGTGAAGTTAAATTTTGTCATCCTACTCAACTGCTGCAGTCAGATTAACTGGCAAGGTCCATCCAAATGCAACAATTGAACTTTACCTGTACCTGATAGCTACATTAGGTTTGGCACGTTTAAAGTGTAAGTACCAACAGAACTATTCTAGAGGCACAACAGCCTAATGGATTGTGTACTCCGGATGAAGCAGTCTGGGTTTGAGTCCAGGCCAGGGACATCGTGTTGTATAAATGGGTCCTGGCAAATTTAATGCTGGGGGTAACCCTGCAAAGGACTAGCATGCCATCCAGAGAGGAGTAGAAATACTCCTAGTCACTTCATGCTACAGAAACTGGGATAAGCTCCAGCCTGATGGGCGACTTGGTTTGTATGCAGTCTTTTTTTACCATTACATTTTTTGTTTACAAGTGATCTAACTATATTAACTATATCTTCAACTAATTAATAAATCAATGTTACTGAATTGTAACATAATATTATGTATTGCAAGTAGTGTAAGCATAAATAGTGTAAGCGTAAGTAATGTAAGTAAGTAAAATGTAAGTAAATGTAAATGTAAGTAAAATTATTAGTACTGTAAGTAGTGTAAGTTATCTTCCTGTCAATAAAATTGTTAAAATATATATATCACACTGTTGTAATAGATGAGTGGCAAATAAAAGAATTGAAGGAAAAAAAACTATATCTTCAACTTATGTTGATATTTGTTTTAATTTTTTGTTTTCCATATAGGAGCTCTTCTCTCAGTTATTAACGATATAAGAGATGACCAACTTAATGCAGAGGATAATGTTTTAAACCAGGTGAAAGGACTTCATAATAAAGCATCTCTGATAGCTCAGGATGCAATGCCATTTCTTCAACAGTCATCGCCTGAGTATTATCAGAAATTCAAGAAACAAGTGGCTTATCCTTGGTCAAATTTTAAACCTTTTACAAATAAAAAGCTATCAGCTGAACAATACAAGAACGAACCCCAGGAAAGAAGGAACCTTATAAACTTTAACGAGGAAACCAGTGACAGATGCATGACTGAGCTGACTGGTACCGCAAAGGAGTCAGCCCTTGTTGACCAGCCTTGCCACATATCTGATGAATGTTGGGATTTAATGTTGCCAGCTTCTGAGGGAGCACAGGGCTATGCCTTGACACACCAAGCTCTGTTTTTTCAGCTTGGAGAGATTCAAGGTAAGGACAATTCTGCAGAAAATGGACTGATGAGAGTGAAAAATATTTCTAATACAGTCCAGCCCCTATTTAAGGGTCACCCTTATTAAGGGCTGGTGGCTTAATCAGGTAAAAACAATAGAAAAGCCTTCTTCAGGACTTAGATTATTGGTTGCCCAATAGGCATGGCTGTTTAATAGGTCATGCTTAAAAGGGGTTCAACTGTTATTAAATATTAATAAAAAAATAACTTTTCAAGTGTCAAAATGTATTTAGCACAGTTGTGCTAATTGGGGAGGGACACTTGTAAATAAATAAATATTTCAAATAGAGCATAAACTGTTAAGAATCCCAACTGCTAGGAGGCTGACCAGTTGGCTATTTACACTACCTGGCCAAGGGCTTGGACTTGGGACTACCAGAAACAAATCCAGATTGGTAGGGACAGGAGGTTTTGAACCAAGGACCTGCAGACTTCAAATCCAGTGCCCTAAACCACTCAGCCACACCACCTCCATAACATGAGCCTGATCAAATATGAATAATTGATGTCAAAGTTCTCCTCACAGGTTTCCTCTAACACGAGCAAAAATTATTTGTCCTCGCAAAATAGCCAAGACATACATTTTCTCTAGAAAACCCTCTATAATGTGTACCAACTCTAATATGGATATGGGGAAAGAGTACTGACTAAGTTATTTTGGTCCTAGAGACCTCATCTTTGATATGGAAAACCAGTGAATAGATGATTTTGCAGCCAGTACAGTTGACTGTTTGCGAGGAGTAATTTCTTACTCCACCTTGGATGAGATGCTAGTTCACTGGCATAAAATCAGGGTGAAGAGGGGTACTGTTATGAGAGTGTCTTGCCCAGGAACACACTGCACACAGTGTAAAAAAAGGACCACAACTTCACTGAGTGCTGAGTGCTTGCTATACTGTGCCTCCTCTACATTTCATAAATTATACTCTTATATGACTGAAAGAAGTGTGCTTTTAATGGCAGGTTGTACTCCAGTGTTTGTAAAACGTCTAGAACAATCAAACATCAATGGTGGACTAGAAGAAGTGTACAATCGTATCTGTTCCATGATGTATCCTGAAATGACAGCAATCGAGCAGAAGAGATCATTAGATCAGAGTTTCTATCAACGGGATTTGTATATGGAACAAGCCATGGTATGTGGTGCCATGGGTTATGGTGATTTTTTGTCAACTGAGCGGTTAAGAAAGATTCTGAGTTGGCAGAGAAATGATGGCTGCTTTGGCGAGAAAAGGGATGTTGTTCGTCAAGATGATTATGAAGATGAAACTGAGCAGTTTTTAGAAAACGATGCTGATGACTTGGGAGCTCAACAGAGTGAGTTTGTTGACAAGCTTGACACAGATGGTACAGAAAAGAGAAGCATTGATTCTCCATTTGGGAACATCAAGAAGAACCTTCAATTCAAATCTTCACAAATATTAAGGTAAATTGGCTCGGTAAGAAAGAGGAACTGAAAAAATGTTGGTCACTGATTTAATCAGAGTTGACCATTGCTCATAGGGAACAAAGGCGAGTTCATGTATCCTCTAATGTTGTTTATAAAGCCTGCTAATACACTGTAATTTTCTTTCTGAATCAGGAAGCCACTGGGTATGAAGCCAATGCGATCACTGCTGTTGGAGAAGGAACTAGATGGTACTACACAATCTAATGATTGACTTGTTTGAAACATTAAGTAGCTGCCTAGAGTAATTACAGGATTATAGTGAAGAGGGTTTGAGATACGGTCCACTGAAGGCAGGGTTCCAGATAAGTTCTCAGTTTAGGGTGTCAAAAAGGAATGCCAGTGAGTCAATCCCCACTGCCCCCACCAAACCATTATAAATTTTCTATTAATCTAATCTGATCTTGTCAGGTTTTTGATCCAGTTGACACCCCTCACGTATCTGGAAAACTGGCTGTAGGCAGTTTCTTTTAAGGCAGTCCGCAGAAAATTTCTAAACTTGAGATCTTTAGAAATGGAATTACGGCATTATGAGGCTAAGTCAGGGTGTTATAATGTCGCTTTTTTTAATTTCAAAATGCCAATCTTTTATGTCATGATAATACAAGGCTATGCTAAAACTATTATAATTTTAAAAAATTGTTCAGATTCAATTTTCTATTTAAACTAGGTATGTAATAATGTACTCTTGCATTTCCATCAATAATTTTATAAATTCTTCATCAAAGATGGGATCATCAAGAAGCATTCTTTTTTGGGTATTTTTCTGCAAAAACCTGAACCACAGAATCATAGTTAATATTGTACTTTTCATTTCATCAGTGCTAAGCCTGACAGTCTTTCCATTGTCATAGTGGACTGGACAACTATGAAAACTTCAAAATTCAAATTATCATGATCATTTGACTTCATATAGTTTTGTCCTCATTATCATCTTTAAAAAAATGCTTCTCTTTTGCCAATCTGAAAAGCAGTGAGACGAATTTTGTGTGGAGACTGCTGATAGAGAATTTCACTAATTATTTAATATAAGCCATGGAGTTTCATAGAAAAATTGTTTTGTATGGTGATTGCTCAGTCTCTGTCAATTATTTCTTTTAAGATAGTTATCTTTGACATGTTACGAATTTGCATAGTCTGGATTGACGGTACTAAACATTAAAGTCATACATGTATGATTTAAACCATGGAATCTCCGGGAAATTTCATGATCATAACGGCTTAATAATTGCTTAAATGTCTAGACAACAGCAGGCAAGTTTGAGAATAGCGAGGAAAGTTTTTATTTTAGGAGACATGTTTCTTCAGATCTTCTGTCTCGGCCATTGTAATTTAGAACTGGAGATGACAAGATCTGTCGAAACATGTTGTTTTCTTATAACAATTTTAGTTGTTTAACTGACGGTTCAGTCTTGCATTTAGACATGTAAAAACAATTTTCTTTTCAGATGGATGTATGTCACACGTCACTGGTGTGGCCACTGGCTTGTTGGGAGTGTACTTGCGCTGGCTGCTGTACTCTAATGATCAGTCGATTGAAGACAGGAAAGCAAAGAAGTTAATACAGAGCAAGGAAAGAGCAGTGTATATCAATGACGATTTGGTTGATGCGCTTGCAGTGGGAGAGAATCAAATACGGCAGTCTGCTCATCTTGTGCAAATGCGTAGAGCGTCAATGTTGGAAAAAGGTGGAGTGTTCCTTGAGAAGAGCGTGGAGGGGAATGTAGGCGAAAGTTCTGCTGCCTGGAGGGTGATTGTCGTTGTAGGAAGTTTCCTTGTTATAGTGGTATCAGTAGTCAAGGTTTTTAGATTAAATTTGACAAATATGGTCAAAATGTTGACTCAGGCAAAGAAGAGCTCACATGTTATTTAGTATTTCAATAATTTATTAACTCACGTTTAATTACTGTTCAGTAGTTAAGGCAAATGTTGAGCCCCAAAAAGCGAGCCTTCCTTCTCCCCACAAGCATTGTCTGATGATGCAAATAGTTGCTACAGAAAAATAGACCAAATTCATAAGACTTAAAGTTAACTACTGCTACTGTCATCTTAACTCTAAAGCTAAACACCTAAAAGTAATTTGAGATAAATATAGGAAATAATAGTCTTAATTTTAAAGTAATGGTCAAAAGTAAATTTTTGATTTGTTTGATCCAACACAGACCTTCTTTTGCTTGGAGTAGCATCCAAATCTGTCATATCTTCTGGAATTCAGTCTGGACATTATTAGGATTTCTAAAAAAAAAATTAGATATCTATATGGCAAATTTCAGGCTTTAGGTTCTTACCTATCCTGTAACTTAAATATCATCTTACTATTAATTAACCTGGGCCGCGTTGTTTGAAAGCCGGTTAATGTTAACCCAGGATGAAATGTTAACTCAGGTATTATTTTTTCTTGTTTAAAAATGTTTTTCACCTCTAACATTTGGTGTAGTTTGAGATTACTACATCTCAACACTGAAGGCAAACAATGTAAACAGATTACCTAACCAAAAAGTCACAAAACTGAAATCAAAATTCTCGCTAACCCTGGGTTAGCTTAATCAGGCTTTGAACAACCCGGCCCTGGACTATTACTTCTCCCTCACCCTTGTTTCCCTTCCTGGGTTAGATACTTGCTCACTACAGTGTTTCCTGTGAGGGCCTCCCGGGGGTTGGATACATGATCCCTTCATTCTGTTAAGTTTGCCATTTTCTTCCATACTCTCCTGTTATAAGTTCAATAATTGTTCTCTGAATTTTGCCATGCTTTCATCAATAACAGAGATATACCTTGTTCCCTCAAATTAATCCAAACATGCCCCTCGTCCCTTTGAAATAACAGGAGCGGATCCAGTATTTTTCATAGGAGGGGTGCACCACTAAGGAAATTATGGCGTAACTGGCTAGTGAGTTAAACAAATTTGAAAAGTGAACACGAAGAAGAAGGCTTCATCTTGGGTGCTTCATCTTCATCCCTGCAACTTCCCCCTAGACCCACCCTGAATAAACATGATTCTTTGCTCCCCCGAAATTCCTGGGAGCCTCTCACTAGTTTGCTGACCAATCATAAATTAACACCATAAATCAAGGCAGTTGTGAACTCAAACTGGACCTAATAATACATGCTGCTTGTGGTAATTGAATAGCAATATTCTAAAAGACCTAGGGGAATGATAATTTGTGTGAAAAATTGGGCAGTTTGAAAAAAAAACGGGGGGCTGGGAGAGTAAAATTCTTCTGGTAACTTATTTGCCTGGGCAGCAAACATTGCTTCCAATAATAGTTAAGCTGAAATATGAATTATACTGTAATTTAAAAGATTTGGTCAGAATGTAACAGTAATATTGTAAATAATTTTGGCTATCTGACTGCTGGAGTTTACAGTCATTTTAGACATCTCACATCTCACATGTGATTTTTTTGTATCTTGGTGGGGTTTTGTAATATTTTAATAGTTTGCCTGTTTTCTAGCCCTGCAAAGAAAAAAAGAATTCTATAAATCGTGCTTTGCACAATTGAAGAGACAATATAATTGGTTGGGTTATTTACTACTTTGAGACTGTCTATTAAAAATTAAGCAAAACTGAAGTCTGCATTTTACGGTAACTTTCTGTTTTGTAGTGGAAAAACAGCAATTAAAGATTCTCTATTTATTTAAATGCAGTTCTTGTGACCTTTTAAGCATTATTTTTTGTTGAAGATTGTTTCAGTTGAATATTCCACACCCTAATACACATATCCTGCCAGGTAATAGCCAATTTCCTGGTGTGAAAACTCTACCAGTCTTGTAGCTCGTGAACGCAGACGGATTTCCAATCCATTCGGTGTTTTTCGCAGAGTGAAATAAAGCCGGAAATACATCAGTGTTTGCTGGGTACAAGGCAAGGGTTTCGTTCCCGCAACAAATCTTCGGGACCAAGTCCCTTACGTGTACCGACCTCTGAACATGGTATTGGTTAAGTCCGGTCAAGTCTGCATGGTAAATAAAAAAATACTCACGTGCATGTTGTCTGTAGGGGAATGTATAAGCTTTGGTGGGTCTTTCCCGCTTTCGATTACAGGCATTAGAAATGTGAAATAGCCCACGTCAGCAAGGTTACTGACCAAGCTGATAAGTGATGAATTTGCACAATATACGGAGCTTAAGTGCTAAGGAAGGAGTACTTTTAGGGGTGTACTGGTAAATCAGGTTTCTTGCTACCGCCTCTCCATGCCCCTACTATCGAATCCGCACCTGGCTCTTATAAATTCAGCCAGGGCCTGCCTAGAAGGTTTTGCATTATTTGAAGATTGGCCTTCAACATGCGTATCGTCAGTGATGGATTGTGTACTTGCCCATCATCACTCAATAACAGAAAATGGAAAACAAAAGACTTTTCTGGTACGAGACTCCCACGGGGTCAACCATCACTATTGGTCTTCGGCTCTCAGGTCACGAGGTGGTCAGGAACATCACGAGCTTATACATTATTAGGCAGTGTTATATCAGCTTTATTTCTGTGACTTATTTAAAATATTAAATGTGATATCTGTGCCCCCAATTTTCTACTGCAAGCTCTTATAGTTAAAATTGCCACACATATCGGACATGATGCCGTCTGGTTTCTGGATCGTAGATGACAGGCTAGCATGAACAAGTTTATAAAAATAAAAATATCAATAAGAAATTAAAATATTATTTTGACGAACTATTCTAAGCGATTATGATATAAATTATACACTATTAAAATGCTTCTCAGGTAAACTACATTATTTCAATATTTGTCAATTTTAACGATGAAATCATTGTAGCTAATATATCCCAAAAAATAATTTTCGAAAAATGTGTTGAGTGGGGGATTTTCCACCACTTCGTGATCGTTCGAAAAATCTGAACAAGCGTGCCCTAAAATGGCATGGGAGTCGACAGAAAAAAGCCCCTGATCTTTTTCCTGGAGACGATATAGCTACTCGTAAGTTTTCACTTATGACGGAAATGCAATACAAAGTACAAGTACGGTATACGCAGTCATCGTTTAGACAAAGAGGTTCATTTACTCAACCACGCAATTTCTGCCCCGTTCGAGCGTCATCTCGAACAATATCGCGTTTCGAAATGCGAAAGTTTGAGTTGCGTTTCGGGGAATCCCCTAATTAATAATTCATAAGCAGCTGACGTTCATTACATTCCTTCACGACTCGAAAGTTTGCCCCGGGGACCCCGGGAAGGTCCCTTGATTGTTAGAAAAGGAAGCCGCTGATTGGTTAATATTTTTCCAATATTGTTTCTGAGTGGTGAGAGGTGGTCAGCGATTGGTCAGCCCTTTTATCACGTGAAAAGGGAAATTTCCCTTCGACGAGGCAGAGTTGTATATACGCCACCATCCGCCATCTTTTGCCGTTTCCAAGCATTTTAGGCTACCGATTTACGGAGGAAGTTTAAAGAAACGTTTTGCATTATTTGCGCTCGTTAGTCTCGTGAAGTCTGTTTCTTGTAAGTTGTTTTAGATTTAAAAGATATCATCGTTGTAAGAAATGGATGCAACTGTCGGACAGCGAAAGCTGATTCCTCGAGGAGCGATGCCGAAAGCGCTTGCACAACAAAAGCTCTCCTCTTTCGCCCTGACAGGAGGTAAAGCAGTCACCGCCAGCATACAGTGTGATTCTGGGTTTGGAGACGACGAAGAGCTTCGTTCTCAAAGCATAGAATGTCATGACAAGGAAATACGGAGCGTTGAGGAGAGGACGCAAAATCTAACCATCGATGATCCCGACACGAACACAAGACACCCTTCCCTCGAAACAAACGAGCAAGGACTTTCACAAAATGAAGAACTTTTTCTCAATTATGCCCAGAGTAATGATGTGAGATATCTATTTACTCAAGAACATGTTAGAAGGTTGTTGTTTCTTCAAGACGACGATGGAGATACGTAAGTTCCAAGTGAAATAAGATTTGATATATTTTGCCAAACTAAAATTTACGTGCTGACGAGGAGCCACCTCTGATGACCTTTGCCTTGGAGCAAATAGAATTTTCGTTTTCATATTTCTTTCTTTTCCCTGGTAAAAGTAAAATTTCTTTCATGTTTAGTGTTTCCTTGTTTCCTATAATATCGAGAAGATAACTTCTTTTAACATTGTATTCCCGCGATGTTAACAAAGGACAAGTTTCACACCGCAGAGTACTCGAGTTCCAAATACAATTTTTTTGTAATGGAAAATCTTGAAACCTTGTGACTATTTTTGTATAATCAGGGACAGAATGTTCTTACTTCCTATGCAAACTTTCGTAAATCATGATCAATTTATGAAGCTTTTTCCCAAGATGTTTTCTTTCCAAGAAATGGTGGATTCCAAATATCTGTAATGCTTGTTGACCTTGTTAAACATGCCAAGACCGATTTCTCATGTTGTCTTTTCCCTTAAAACAGGGCTCTTCATTTGTCGATTATAAACATGAAACCCATGGAAACAGATGCAATCATTGCTGTCGCACCTTGCAGAGAATGTCTGGACACGTACAACTATCTCAAACAGGTAAACTGAAATTGGAACAACAAATGTTTGGCATATTTTCACATCAGCTTGTCACATCGATCGGATTGAAAGTGATCTCAAAAACGAACGTTAAAGAGGCGATTAAAACATTCTTTTGTCTTTGTCCCAACAAACTGTCGTTATTTTTCAACCGAATAAGGTTTTCTGTGTGTGTTTTTTCTTTAGACACCGCTTCATCTGGCGACCATCACGCGCCAACCCGCCGCGATCCGAAGGTTACTAGAAGCCGGGGCTTCTCCGGACATTCCGGACCGCAATGGCAGAACAGCCTTGCATTTAGCTTGCGAACAAGGGGATTTGGACTGTGTAAAGGAAATTGTAAGGCCGTTAAATGATAAACGATGGAATGAAGATATGAAAGAGAGAGTTTACAACATGCTGCATGAGCGAGACTACAATGGTAAGTCCAAATATGTAGTCAGTTTATTATTAAGAGTTGAAACGGTTTTCCTTTTTGATCATCTAGGAAAAAACGTCGATTCCTCGCCCACGCCGTGCAGGTACATGTTTCGATTGATGACTCCAAACTTACGGGGGTTTCCCTCGCGATTAAGGAACAAAATGTGCTGTTGAAGCAGTATTGTTGTTTCCGTTTGTATAGATCCATTGTTTAAGCGGGGCTTTCCCCCCAGATAGGAAAGGGAAATATGCTTGGAGGCAGTTTCTTTGTGAAAATTTTTCCCCTTCTGCTGATCCTTTCGAATTCCATGAATGATTGATATTAAATGTCAATGCAGTTGTAAGGAGACAAGTGATGAGAGTAAGGAAGATACAAACTTCCTGATGTTTTTCTTGATGTAAGACTAAATTCTTATAATATTATCAAGTTCAGAAAAATTGTAACAAATGCCAAAGGGGATTTAAATATTTTTCCCTGAGATTGTTAGAAGATATGCTTAGTTGAAGCAAAATTATGAATTTGATTATTTGTAGTTACAACATTTATTTCAGTGCACCATTTTCCCTTGATCAGCATAATTTCATATTTTGGACCTAAATTAATCAACTTATTTGTTGCAGGTTTTACTGCACTTCACAACGCAGTGTTCACACATAGTGCTCAGATCGTCAGTTATCTTGTGTCTCTTGGAGCCAATGTTAATATGCAGGTATGCCTTATTTCCTTCATATATTAAATTGGCCCATTAGTCTGTTTTAATATGACAGCCTTTGCAAAGGTGTATCTTGGGCCCGAGTTATATATATACACCAAGCTAACATCAAACTGAGCATTTTATGATCTCTTTTGCAGGATGGAAAGAGTGGACGCTCTGCACTCCACCATGCAGTAGAAGCAGATAACCTCTCCATGGTGAACTGCCTTCTGTATGAATGCCATGCAGATGCAGATGCTATGACATTCGACGAAATAACACCACTGCATATTGCTGCTGGGCGTGGTATGGAATCTATAGTAGCTCTGCTGCTGGCTGCAGGTGCAGACCCAAGAATGACCAACTATGAGGGCTTATCACCACTAGATGTTGCTACTTCACCTCAGGTGATTACTAAAGAAGCCCTTTATTTCAAATCTTTCAGGTGAAGAATAGTAACGTGCAAGATGTTTTTACAAGGTTAATGATCTCTATTATAAACATAAATGGTTCACTGACTGTCTATAATCAGACAAACAACTAAAGAGCCTTCCTGTTTGCAAGCTGCATACTTAAACATAAGAAACACTTGAAGGCAGATCTTGCACTACGACCTTCTGCTAATGAAAACACAGAACTCAAGAACAGGCTTTTTTGTATGGTTGCTAATATATACCTTTTGTGAACAGGATGTTATTTTGCCACTAGTAGTTAATTATTCTTTGCATACTGGAAAACTTACACTTACTGTTGTTATCTTCCTACAGATATGTGAGATGGTGAAGTTCAGTTAAGTAGCACTGAGATAATACGTCAAGGATATCCAACTGAACTCAGAGCTGGTTTTCAACATACTCTGATTTACAACTGTAGAACTTTAACTCAAGGCATCCTACAGATTTCTTTGTCTATAAGATCCATTCACACTATCGTAATAGCAATGACAATAAGAGATTCTTTAAAAATATAGACAAGAAATCACGAAGAGTGTTTCCCTGGAGGTGTTCAGAAGGGAAAAAGGTAATGTGGTTTCCACGGGGCTGGTAATTTAGGACCCCCTACTCTGGGAAAAAGTAACATCAAATTGTTTTTTGCCCATAGGTCACACGACTCGGTTTGAAGCTTAGAGTAGTTGTACTTTACCTTTTTTTAGATAGCGGAATCGTACACGCCAGCTTCTTATCAGTTCTTACCATCCCCGTGTAGTTAGTAATTCTTTTTTTTTTTTCTAGTCTTTGTTTTTGTGTACCACACACTGATACTAATTAGTAGACAAAATTACACACTAACAATTAGTTACTGTTTCATGGGTTCAGTAAAATCACTTTAAAGTGTATAATTGAGGTTTGTGAAACCCACATACTGGAATGTTTCCATCACAGATGATTTTGCAAGTTAGCTTTTCTCAGAGCTGAGAGGATAAGTTTGGTTTTCACTTAGAGAAATAGAACTAAAAATATTTCAGTCGTGGTTCTTTTGTTTAGAGGCTCATAATTAAAATTTAAGTTATGGTAACATTTTGTTTTAATAGTGCAGTACACAAGTGTGTCATATCTGTTTAAATGCTCAAACTGCTGCAAAAAAAACAACAACAACAAAAAAAAAAACAAACTCAAACTTTTAAAAATTGTAATTACCCAACCAAAATGTTATGAACATTCTCAGTTGTGTTTTGAGACCTACAAGTAGCACTGTTTTACATGGTCAGGTTAACCTGTGTAACAGCCGTTTCCATTCCTTCTCCAAGCGGAGAGCTCAAACAATTAAGTGCTCTCATTCTTTGAAACACCTGCTATGTAGGCTAAGTAGTATAGGAAAGAGAAACTATGCTTATTTGTTGACTGCCCTCAAGGGGGGCTCTTACTTTACAATTTACATGAATAAAATAACCTGATTCAGTTTAATTTTGTTTTGTGTGTTGTTTTGTGAAACAATGTACCCTGATGGATAAAAGTTCATTCTGCTGTTGCAGACATCTTTTCAACCCTGTAGTTTTTGTTTGTGCTTGTCCTGGTAAAGACCCTGTATCCCCTAAGTCCTTAGACTCACCTAATTGAGAAGCTGTACATTTGGCAGTTGAGGTGATGTTCCTATTTGTGACAAGTTTTTCAGGAAATTAACGAATTTCGATATATTGCATTCAGCCTAAAACAACAGCCCTCAGCACAAGGCTCTGGGGAATAACTACAGAGTTTGGGGTTTATTCTCCAGAGCCTCCTGCTAAGATCTACAGTTTGAAGCTGAATTTTAATATATCGAAATTTGTCTATTCATCTGTTCAATGTTTCTAAGTATATGAATGTCTGGCAAGGTAAAGAAACAGTGTCTAGGGTTGTCACGCTGCTCTTTTACCCATTACAACTAAACGTTGAATGTTATTGATCACTTGGCCTTGGCCCAGTGAAAGTTCAACCTCCCCCTTGATAAATTATTTCCTACCTTTGATAGCATTTTAGCCATATAGGTGCTGTCACAAGGCATTGTTCTGAATGTTTTGCCATTTTTGGCCAAATAAAAAGGATTGGTTTGATAAACGTTCAAACCTCCCCCCTTGTTACATAATTTCCGGTCTCATCTTACTGCCTCATACTGACCCGGCCCCATGGGGCAGGAAGATGAGAGACCCTGGGAACGAGGTTGTAGCTTTTGAGGAAATTTTCATACCATGCCAAAAGAAGGATAACTTAAGACAAGCATTTGAGTCTGGAAAAAGGGCGTGTATATGAAGACAAACAAGTCAAAGCAGATCTGTCATTAGGGACCTTTAGACGAGGACGACTACGAGTACGAGTTTCCCGTACTGAGCATGCGCATAAAGTTTGGAGGCCGACATTTTTCGAAGTTCGCGTGCTCAGAACAGAAAACTCGTACTCGTAGTCGTCCTCGTCCTACGATCTAAAGGTCCCTAATGACTAAAGCCCAACCGGCAACCTCCAAAACACAAAAGACAATTCAAGTTTACGTACACGACGTATTTTCCGGGCCACAATGATCGTGGGCTCAAACTTTCTGATGCAAGAAGAAACTTTCCTTCGAAATTTATTTACCTGGCTGCCGGTAGTGCATGTTGTTTCCAATTCTCAAAAGGAGAGGAAAAGTTCTTCTATTTCCTAAAGTTTTCAGGAGCGTTAGAACAAACGTTTTGAGCATGGCGGCCTCAAGTGATGAAGGTACTAAGGAGAACGTGGCTAATGGCGAAGCCGAGCAAATCGTGACAATGGAAAAAGTCATCGCAGCGGACAACAAGGGAATCGATTACGACAAGTTGATCAGTAAGTGCTTGCTCCCTTTCCTGTGTATTGTCTTGTCGGTAGAAAAGCAGTTAAATGCCCAAGGTAAAGGTCCAACCCGTAAACAGAATTTTAATAGGTAAGCTTATTAAAGTATACACGAAGTACATGTAGAGAAAATTGTGCAAGAAGGGGAGAGGGGCGGGCAAGGGGTAATTTTGACCTTTTCTGAAAACAGGTCTAACCCCCCCCCCCCCCCTCATCCCCCCTCCTCGTCCCTTCGCTCTTCCACCTATACAATGATAATAAATAGCTTCACCATAATTATTAAGACTTAAGTTTATGATCTTGTTATATGGCAAGGTAAATCCGGGCACTCTGATTGGTTCTTTCTTGGTCAGGATTTTGCCATGTAAGAATGGCCCGAGTTCCATAATTTTAATAAACCACTTACTAACCTAGCTTGCTTGAGGCGTACTTTTTAAAAGCCGGTTTCACCTGTTTCGCCATGTTTGATAAGATGTGTTTTCGTATGGAGGGTCACATATTGTCCATCGGTCGTTTTTGTATTCGCTTGGTCCGTAGTACCACAACCTTGGGCCAATATTCTACAGTACGGTCCTCGCGCTCAGTTAGTAAGAGGTTAATATTTTTCTCATTTGTGCTATTAATAATTAAAGATGACATGGGCTACTAAAGAGAATTTATACCAGATCTGGTAGAATAACCATTTACCAAATCATGTCAGATCAATCAGTTGAACAGATGGATGGTCAGATGGGTAGCTTGATTCTCAGACGGTCCAGGTCGTTCGCAGTTTTTGTCACTCACTCTTTCCCTTCCCCGTCTGATGGACTTGGTTCAAAGCTGTGTTCTTGATGTCATCGCACCTTTTGTATCTGAGTAGCCAATAATAACACCCATAAGAAATGTACAAACGTTGACAAGGAAAATTTTTTGCACGGGTTTTCCTCTGTTAAGTACAATTCGCTCTAGTGTTTTATTAATATGTTAACTTCTACTCCAAAGAAGGCGGTCTCATCTGAAGCTAGTTTGCTTCATTGTTTAATATGTGCTGAATCACTCGAAAACATTCCGAGAATAGTTTAAGAGGGACAATTTTTGTATGATTTTCGGAGGAGAGTTGCAGCCAACATGCAAAGGATCGCAAAAAGAATGTTTTCCACGGCTGATAAAGGTTGAAAAGATGATGTCTAGTCTTGAAACTCTTCAAGACGAGCTTAGAGAAGAAGTTTCACAGGGGAACACAGTCTGCATCGAACAAGGATTTGGCTCCATCGTTTGAAGCTGCCTGTAATGTCAAATCCCCGATGAAATCGATGAACAAAACGTTGAACAGGAACACATTTCCTTCGAATGCAAGAGAAATTCCTCCAGCCGTTCAAATTATTGGATATCAAACAGTCAGGCCTTCTGTTCCAGTTGTGGTACATGCATTTTCCAACTGTGTAAACAACACTTGACACCATAATTTCTTTTCTGCCGGAACAAGCTCGAGACAAGACATTCCTGTGTTGCCAACTCAGACGAATAGAACACGTCAAGCAAACAAGGAAATGCTGAACCCTCAGTAGTGTACAGATCAGTTAACTTTTTACTATGCCAAGTGGAGTACATCTTATTTAGCTAAGTGTTACTTGATTCATTGCCACAGATCGAAAAAATATTTTTCAATTCTCCATAAGTTATAAATGTACTTTTTCTCTACCGAAGGTTTATATCTTGACCTAGCTATGCAGCTTTCCAGCTTGCGATAAGGAATATAACTAGCTACTTTGGATGAGGATCTTCAGACGTGGTCAAGGGTTTGGCAAGAAAGGGGACTTACAAGCAGATAGCTGATGCTGCATTTCCTTCATTGAAAAACTGTTTAATTTAAAAAAAAAAAAATTTGGAACCATTATGCAGGTAGTGCAACGATTTGTGTTCTATAAAAGAATCCTCCTTAGAGCGTAAAAGTGGATCTGATTATATGGAGAACTTTTCTTCACAAAAGCTGAGCAAAGAATGGAAGGAAAGGGCACCCTTTTTTTTCTTTCCTCAAGACACGTGCAACAGTAAAGGAGAAAGGTTGTGACTGGACACCTGCTACTGTTGTAGGTGGCTCCACTTTTTGAAGTCTAGAAATATGCACATGAATGCAACAGCATCTCTCATTTCAGTCATGATCAGGCAAAGTGAAACTCAGCTTTTTGTCAATGACATCCTTGAGTTAATGTAGTTATCATCCTCATTTTGGGAGCCAAAAGTAGAGTACAACTTTCTTGTCATATTGTAGTAGCCAATCTATCCCCCTTAATCTGTGTTACCCAAATAAGGGGCAGGGGTTTGGCTGGTTTAATTTTTTTACCCCAAGAGCTGGGGAATTAATAGAGGGGGGCTTGTAAATTTCAATTTACCACTGAAAAGTCTACCCACAAACTTATAGATGCTTGGAGGCGGGGAATTTCTTATTAAACTGTGAAGAAAGGCTTAATCAAATCGGGAGAGGTACTCCCACAATTTTAAATAGGGGTGTGCCGCGAAGGTTCTAGAACCCTAACCCTATGTAAGGACTCGGAAAGCGAAAACTGATACCCTTTTTAAGGCTTAAACATTCGTTTAGGCGGGTGTTTTCACACTCCAGTATAAGATAATATAATTTAACTACCCTATCTAAGGACCACACCAGGAACACAGTAACAGAAGGGTAAAAAAAGAAACCCTATTTAAGGAGCAAGAACCTCAAAAACCATACCCTATTCCATGGCATGTACCTATATAGCCCATATATGAGAGTACCCTCACCCCCCAGGGCTTCTCTGCCAGAGCAGGGAGGAGAAGCAAGATGCTATAGCAATAGCACAGACATAAAAAGTGAACTCCTTCCTTGTTAGAGGAAATTGTAGAAACCCTTGATGTGGTTAATTTTTTCTTGCTGCTACATAATTATTATAATTCACAGGACAGTTTGGCTGTTCAAAGTTAGAAGACCGACACAAAGAGAGGATTCAAAAATTGACAGGGAAACCGCCTCACCATTTGCTTAGAAGGGGTGTGTTCTTCTCTCACAGGTGAAGTTTTGGAACCAACAAAAAAAGAGAACTTAATCAGTTGAAAAAATGAAAACTGATCAGTTGAATTTCTTATGGGAGATGTTCCTTACAAATTATTGACTACTTATTGATCTTAGGGAGTGATGTGTTAGCTATCAACATATGATTTCTCTCTGCTAATTTAACACCTTGTGTAGAAGATAGGTAATGAGAGGAAAGAAAATGATCACCTGGACTATACTTGTGTTTTCTTGTTTATCGCCAAATTCTTGGTACCTATCCAAATAAATATGAATGTTTAACAGTAGAAAATCTTGGAATAGACAGTGACAAATCATTTAGGAGGTTCCGTCTCTTGTGCCATCGAGGAATTTTGTAATGTTACAACACCATATAATCCAACTTCCACTGTACAATCTGTCGTCAAGTGGTTGCTTACTGGAGGTTAAAAACAAAAGAAAATTTCAAACTTTTAATTCCAAAAGTAGTCACGGTCGCTTACTAGAGGTGGTCACTTACAAGAGGTTCCAAATATAGTGATTTGACCTAAGCTGGAAAAGTTTGGTATTTTGGAAAACTGGTCATTGAGGAGAGGAGATTGCTTATGAGAGGTAGTCACTTACAAGAGGTTCCAATATCCTGATTTGACATGGAAACTTTTGCTATTTTGGCAAACTGGTCGCTGAGGAGAGGTGGTCCCTTATAGGGTGGCTGCAATGGGAGATTCAACTGTAAATTCTGTAATATTCAAATATATTATTGTTAATATTCTTTTTATTGTATGTTTTTAGGGATCTTGACTATGTCCTGGATATGTACGAAAAGGGAAACCCATTTTATTTGTATACTGGACGAGGTCCATCTTCGGAAGCAATGCACATGGGACATCTGATTCCTTTCATCTTTACAAAGTAAGCTACTTGACTGTTCTCCAGTCAGTAATTGTTATTGATAATAAATACTTTTTGTGAATGTCCCCTTATTTTAAAGTAATAAAAACATTCTTTCCTTATGTTAATTTTAGATCTGTTATAACTTTACTGTAATGGTGATAATTAAATACAATTTACTGAATATGAAATGGAAGATACCCAAAGTATGTTATAATACGTAACACAGGTTTGGTATTTTGGAGCTTTTAAATGTTTGTCACAATTTTTGCGTTCAAGTTGAATGTCTTTTTAGGTGGTGTGTTAAAGGGTTCAAAAACTTTAAGGTATTAGTTACAATACAAAGTATCATCATCTCTGGGTTGAAGTCTTGTTTCTTAAGGACGTTTGCACTAAATGTTTCTGCGAATCCCTACTGCGCACACAAATTCACATGCCACGTCATGCATGAGCATGCATGCTAAGTCATAAAATAAACAAATGATAAGGCAGATGGCCATTGCTAGAGCTTTGCCTGGATTTAATGATCTTGGACGTTCGGTGACCCCAATTTTTAAATCATTTTCTCTACTGATCTTCTACGTTTAGGGAAAAAATGAAGAAAATCTATCCACTAGAAGTTTGAATTTTTGGCAAAATGCACCATTCTGTTCTTATTAGCTCTTCATGCATCTATGCAGCAGTTTCAAATGCCTCTCAAAGGGATAAATATTGTGAAAACGTTAGTAAAATTTCGAATTACTTACTCAACACTTCTACAAAATATGACTAAGATCGTTTGCCTCTGTCAACTCACCTTCGATATTTTTAACTATAAACCCTGGTGGACCGTGCTCAATTATATGGGGCAATTTTTCGAGATCAGTATAGTTAACCACACATTTATCTCTGAAACGAAGACGGTGACCCCCATTTTTTTGCATTTCTGGCACAAGTAACTCATTATCTGCCTGCAGTAAAAATTGAAAAAATTCTATCGACTGGAAAATTTTTGTGCGAATGTCCTTAAGGGGGACTGTGTATTCACAAAATTTTGCTGTGCATCAAGAATAGACTTCACTTTGTTCTTACTGTCCCTGGCCAAACTGAGAAGCGTATGGTCATCATTATTTTTGATGGGTATCAACTTTCAATTGATATTTGTCATGAGACTGTGTCCTGGACTTTAACCATTACATGTAGTTCACTGACATCTTGATGTCACACTGACCATTAATATTAAAATCATTTTCCTCTGCCTATCCTGCCTATTGCTGTTTTCACACAGCTCTCCTAACTTAAGATGTATCCTCAGTATTGTTTCCCAACAAATATGCTTTTGTTTTGAACAATTAACTTATGAAACATCTTAATCTAAAAGGCCTTGTGAATCTGGCCCCAGAGATTTATAACTAATTAAAAGAGACCTTTATTCCTTCCAATTTAGATATCTACAGGATGCTTTCAATGTACCCTTGGTGATCCAGCTGACAGATGATGAAAAGTTCTTTCTAAAGGATTTAGAATGTGAAGAAGCACACAGGCTGGCTTATGAAAATGCAAAAGATATTATCGCTTGTGGCTTTGATGTAAAGAAGACTTTTATCTTCTCTGATATTGATTACATAGGGTAAGAAGAAAATTATCAGACTCTTGAGGAAATAATTAAATTAATTACTGTCTTCACCCAAAGTACAGAACTGCTCTTTGACAAACATGTTACTTACTTTTTAATTGTTGTTTCAGAAAATCTATATAATTTATACCCTCTGACCTTGAAAGGTTGATCTGGTTTGAGTTTGAATCTTGTAACCCCTTTGAAAAATACTCATGTTTGCTACTTACTACTGGTGGTTCACTTGAAACCCCCTCTTTCCTCAGAATTTGTAATAACCAGTTACTTGCCCAGGGTGGGTGTGGATATTATTGATAATCACTATGCATCATGGAATTGTTTTATTTTTTTAATTAGTAAGGACATTTCTTCACTTTAGGAGAATTTTAAACAATGATGACGTCTTCATCAAATATGTATAAAAATATTTTCCAGGATTTGTTATAAGTTATTTATACCCATACGTTATTTCTGGAAAGCAGCTAAAACATGCATTTTTTCTTTATCAACTTTAAGGAGCAGCTCAGAATTTTATAAGAACATTATCAAGATACAAAGATGTGTGACATACAACCAAGTAAAGGCCATCTTTGGATTTGGGGAGAGTGACTGTATAGGTATGCAGTGATGCTGTCTGTACTGTTGTGTTCTTATTCCTTTTCCAAGAAGAGTGTGTGCTGTGCAAGGGTCAGTGTACTTCATGAATGCGAAAAGAAGTGGTGAATACATGTATTTGAAGCCATGATCTTGGTCGGAAATTAACTTTTTTATGCAGGCGCCAACTGGTGACTGACTTTTTTTTTCAGTCGCCGAATGGGAAAATGTGGTCGCCAAAAAGTGTCAATAAAATTTATCCTTCACAGCAAAACACAAACCAAACATTTTGGTCACAATTTTTCTTTTAAGAATCAGAACGAAGAGAATGCCTTTGGGACCGACTAAGGAATCGAATGCCGACCATAATGATATACACTGTTTTGTGCGACTGTCAAATTTTTTTTAAGTCAACTTTGTACCTTCTCTTATCTCTACCTTTTGGAGAAGAAATGTACCTGACAGAAAAACTGCTGTTTGGTTCTTTGCTCTATGTCTAAAACGATCTTCCTTTTGGGTTCTTTCAAGACGATCAAAGGATCGGCATGTTTATCGCACCAGGCCACTACCGTGCAGCATTTGTCGTTCCAGTGCCAGAACCTCTGCCAAATGCAACGTTGAGTGCTTCATTCTCGAAAAAGTAGATCTTCTGAGATTCCAGAGAGTTCCTCGGTTAATTTAAAAATTTTGTGTGTTGCATAGTACTCCGCATTGAAGTATAGCCCTTCGGCAACAAGAAGACGCAAACAGCCATAATGATTACTTTTTTGATCTCCGCAAAGGACCAGGAAGGCAGAATTGTATAAACAGTTACCATCTCCGCTTACAGTCAATGCCACGGGCTTGCCGGCGAAATATTTGCAATCGATGTCATCGGGAATCACAGCCCACTAGAAGAAGAAGGCCTGAAGGTCACACTAGTGGCTGTGATTGGTGAAATTTCGACCCGATCTGTCGATAACAAGGAAGTCTGACGGAAATTTTGGAAATGTTTCTGCGGGTGTTTTGTTTTCCAAAGTCGTGTATCAACGAAAACGGTGGTTATCGAGTTGAATCAAAGTTATTGTTTGTATAATTATTGTGGCCTGAAATAGTTAATCCCCCGCTGGCAACCAGCTGTGAAATTCTGGTCGCCAGTGCAAAAGTTTTAGTCGCATTGGTGACCAGGAAAGTGCAATTTCCAACCCTGATGGTAAACCAAGTTGAGGGTGATCTGTTAACATTTTTCAGCCTTTGCTGTACTCTGTTACACATGATTTCTTAAACGTGTTTGTAGCTCTGATGATTTTTATAAGTTATTCAAACATTCTCACTGTTGATCTTGAGTAGTCTAACTTAAATGATCAAAAAATGAATTTTAAATCTGTAAGTCTGACACTAAATTTATTATGGGTATTTCAGGTAAAATAGCTTTTCCTGCCATCCAAGCTGCCCCATCTTTTAGTCATTCGTTTCCTCACACGTTTGGAAGCAGAAAAGATGTGCCTTGTCTCATTCCTTGTGCAATAGATCAGGTGAGAGTCTTAGTTAAGAAAGTTATACCTGGTCACCCAGATCCTGAGAGGCTCTAAGGTTTACAGTTGTTGAGTTATTCCTGGCCATTGTCATTGTGTTGTGTTCTTATTAGTGGCCAGCCTTGTCACAGTGTCTCTGCATCTGAGCAGTAACAGCCTTTGACCTCATCTTGCTTTTAAACATGGAGCGATCCTATAATTATAACAAGGCTGAGGTGTTCAGCCTGCCAATCAGAAATCCCAACAGACGACCAATGCTCCCATTTGATTGGATTATTCACTCAGATAGGACTAATTTTAGCATATTGCCAGAAAATTGTGGAGAGCAACAGGTGTAATTTTCTGTTTTATTTTATTTAGGCATCAACTTTGTTATTTTATGGTTAGCAGTGAAATTTTGAATGTTCCATGAAGTGACAAACTCAAAATAGTTCATCATTTCTGTTCTTTCAAAGGCATCTTCGTAATTGTTAAATAAAAGTTGTATTTTCATTGTTTATTATTTACCTCATTAAAATTATTGACTACATATTTATAACTCTGTTGTTTTCACAAAAAAGAACGCTATTTCTCCAGGACTTCTATGTTATGTGACCATTATTTTGGCTTGCCACCCTTGCACAAAAAAGCAAACAAAGCCTTTTATAGGATTGCTCCATGTTTAAACTTTTCTTTCTACCTTGAGAACACTGCAAGAATATGCTGTGAATTTCCATCAGACAGCTTGAGGAAGGGGGAGGAAAGGTGGTTACCTGGAATAGGTTGACTAACATTCTATTAGGTAGAGTTGCAGTCACTGTCCAGAAGTGTTCCTAGTCACTTCATGATACGATGTTATTATTATCATTATCATCATTATTATATACTACACAAGTGATTAGTACTTTTCATGCACTCTGATTGGCTAGCTCAGAGGTGATTAGCCAGGTACTATTCACCTCCGAGCAGCCAAAGAAAAACAAAATGGCTTTTGTCGGTATATTGTCACAAATAAAGTCACTCTTTGGGCCGCTAGTTATTCAGCCTGTGTGGTATATACTAAAAGAATTAATTATTCACTTCAGTGTCGGTGAAAGTGGTGGATATTTACCTCCACTTTGGTGATTAATTGTTAATTATTCAACTCTATGTTCAGGGTTTTGTAAGTGAAATACTTTGCCTGAGGCAATGGTACTTATCACTGTTCTTTTTGAAATCCTAGGATCCGTACTTCAGAATGACACGAGATGTGGCTCCACGACTTGGTTGCCCAAAGCCATCTCTGATATTTTCCACCTTCTTTCCAGCTCTGCAAGGTGCAAAAACAAAAATGAGTTCAAGTGATCCAACCTCTTCAATCTTCCTCACGGATTCCCAGGCTCAGATTAAAAAGAAGGTGATCAATAAGTAAACTTGTTTACTCTTTTTGATGAGCCTTGGCCTTTGTTCCACTTCTGACGTCATCACCCTTTGACCAAAATTGGCATCATCTAAACAAAACTTCTGCAGGAGGAAAAGATCTATCCATTGATACCCAAACCAGAGTGACCAGCTCAGTGGAGCCTGTAATATGTACGAAAAACTCAAAATTTTGATTTCTGCGCATGCCAGAGCAAAAAGGTCATAAAACACAGCGCTAGTGGAAAGATACTGTAGGCATGCTGTCATGTTGCAAATGCCTAATGTTGCTAATTTGGCCCATGTCCATAGTGTGTTTTTGTCAGACAAAAAGCTCTGGGAGTCAATGGGTTAAGTAAACATATTTTTTATCCTTGGTCAGACAAAGCAAGTAAATGCCATGTTGTGAAATTAAACTCTCACACAGGAAGAGATCAAAGAATGTGGTATTCAAAGTTCTTTAATTTACAGGTAAATAAGTATGCCTTTTCTGGTGGTCGTGATACTGTAGAAGATCACAAGAAATATGGCGGAGATGTGACAGTGGACATCGCTTACCAGTATCTTGCCTTCTTCTTGGAAGATGACGAAAAACTTGCTCAGATAAAAGAGGTTGGTTCTTTGAGGTCAATCAGAACATTGTGTATATTTCCTGCTACTGAACAATGGTTTTGTGTTAAATAGTGAAATGTTTTTCAATTGAGTGTTGTAAAACCAAAACCAAACCAATTACTCACAGTACCAGTTACACTACTTTATAGCCAATCTCAAACCATAGAAAAAACCAAAACAAAACCCAAGATAGGCCTGATTACTTTCACATATGGCATAATGGTTAACATGTTGGATTCATGATCAAGGGATCTGGTTTTGAGTCCCTGGTATCAATAACGCCATTGATATGTATTAAAAGCATACACGTCCATTACTCCCAATCCGTAACAGGTCGCCAAAATTGGTGACAGTTCGTGACAGGTTGCACAAACAACACAAATAAACAGGCCAAAGAAGTGTAACAATATTTCTCGTTCTAAAGCAATCACGCCAGAAACATTTGTGTAAGTGTCGATCACTGACATGTCGCAAACTGACAAACAGTGAAGGGTTGACGCAGGCTAGCTTACAGTGTGCAATGCATCTTGGCTAAAACTGGGTTTGTAAAGTTACATGGTACATGTACCTTTACATATACCTTTTAGTAGATTACCGATAGGTTTTAAGCAGATGGCCAAAGCTGCAAATTTGGTGCAGTTTAACTTTTAGTCTATTGTTAAATATGAAGAAAGTTACCAGGTGAATTTATTGGAGTAAACAATTTTTGCTTTTGGTGGCAGTGTTACTGAAATCCCTGAATTTGTTCCTGGCTTATGCATGATGATAACATTGATTTCTTCTCTTTCCTGTCAGGACTATTCCAGTGGCAAGATGCTTTCTGGTGAAATCAAGAAAGAACTCATATCTGTTCTACAGCCATTGGTTGCAGAGCACCAAGAAAGAAGAAAACTAGTCACAGATGATGTTGTTAAAGAATTTATGACCCCTAGAAAATTAGATTTCCCTGGACTTAACTCCTAAGCACAAAGTAACCCAACTAAAAATGTTGTCGATAATAAAGGTTTTAATTTGAACATGGACCACCACATGCAGTGGGTTATAATAATTATTCTTATATTGTGTTGTGCGTAGTTCTTTCTTTATTGAAGAATGTCTAAGAATTAACAGGAAAATTCACAGTTGTAACCATACAGACATCTGTATAGCTTGTTATTCCTAATAGATCCTAATGTCCAAACTGACATAACCAAGATTTGACAAAACACTGATAGTGCATGATGTTTTGAGCTTTGTCACCAGCATTTCATTTTTTTGGGTCAAATTTTAGACATCTTTCAAGCGTGGAAGACTTAATATGAGAGCATCAAGAGAAAGAGATGCCTGAAAAATGGCACAGTTGGTTCCCTTGGAACCTAAACAGGTGACTGCTTAGAAGTCCCTACCAAAAGACTCAATCATCTGAGCTGACATGACATATTTTGTTATGCATAATGGGCATGAAGTTACTCATTATTTTAAAGATCCTGGTTGATGGATTAGCCCAGATCTAAACCCGCAACCTCCTGCGCTGGAGGCAGATGCCATACCACCCACCTGACCTCTACTGTAACCCAACATGGTTTTTCATGTTTTACAGGACATACCCCAAAGCACTCCCTACCCTCTAGTTGGATGTATACACTTCTACAATGTAACATTCTAGACTATACACATGTCTATATTAACCATCATAATTTCTCTACATGTGCATCATTGCTAAAGTATTTTGAGTTTTAGACGGTAAACAACTTAGATCAGAATATTCAAAAAATGATGCATAGGTTCGAAATAACTTGATTTTACAGTGCTGTAATACAAGTTTTGTTAAAATCAGTATAAGGTAAGATTGACTCTGGTTACAGTATTAAGACTGTAGTACTCTTACTGTGCCTTTTAATAACAGGAATCATACTAAATAGGGCATCTTTGTCTCAGAGAGGCGATGGTCACTGCATCAGTGTCCACAGGCTCTTGAGCGACTCAAAAGCCCAGTTCATACTAATTCAATGTTTTGCTGCCGTGAAGGGTCCTGGTGGACCTCTTTAAAGAAACAGGAGCTTGTTAACATTACGTCATGTTCAAAAGCTCACGTCTGTGGGTTGTGATTGGTAGCTTTAGATTCATTTTGTTTATTTCATTTTTTCAAGGTTTGTTGGTTGTCGTAATAATTTATTACGAGTGACAGCAGCCAAAAATGTAATTGTCAGTTAGTTTTGAACTTCAGAGTTTAAGTTATTCAAAGGTGCAGCAAAGTAGGAGACCTAAGTTACCCTGTACTAAAAGGTGGAGTGAAATTCAGAACATTTCATCAATATTAGTTACACTTTAGTGTTGTGGTTTGACTATAAGCAATAAAAATAGTTATCAAGATCTTCTTTTTTATCTTGAATAATTGCTACTCACTTCATACCAAAAATGTTAAAATAAACAGAAACTACCACAAAAAGTAATTTTGACCTCTTGTATCAGGCTTCACCATGTAGTATAAAATTAGAAAGGAAAAAAGAGAATAAAATAGTGTGAAGTGTCATCAAAAGCAAACACTGCTTTGTGCCACATTTTCCCCACTTTACTTTCTGAGCACCTCCTGCTCCACTGATTTTATGCTCTCACCTTATATTTGGCACGACCAACAGGTGAGAAATTCTTCACCCATTTGGGACTGCTTTCTATGCAAGCTACCCTATCTTATAATTGAATGGCTTGGTGCAAGAGGGACGTAAGTGACTTTTTCGGGTAAATTTTTTTCCCTTCAAAAGTGCCTGAATTTTTGCATGTGCTTTTCAATTAAGTAGTAAAACATTCCCCTGTATTTTTTTGGCTGGTTTGCACTTTGTTTCTGAGAAAAATGAAGACCAAAATATAGAAGCGTGCATGCACAATGAACGCAACAAAGCCAAACAAGAGCATTTCAGCCAAAAAAAGATACAGTAGAATTTTTTCCACTAAATTGAAAAGCACATGCAAAAATTCGGGCACTTTTGAAGGAAAAAGACACTTCCGTCCCTATTGCACCAAGCCATTCAATTATTTAATGTTTCCACAAAAGATAAGTATTTAGTCACTTCTGTTGCTAAATAGAATGCAACCATTGGTGGAATGTTTCCAGTTGATATCTAGCTAGGTTAACCATACTGCTATGATCACGAGCCTCCATTGTTTAAAGAGCCCCAGAAGAGCTAGTCAGCAAGCAACTTCATTGCCGTGATCTTCTTCCTGAGACTTCTCAAAACTCTCTTGTTCCTCAACTGAGTCTTGTGACTTTTGGTTCAAGCAGTCATTGATTTGACCAATAAGCTCTGCACTGATGTTGTTCTCAAACAAAACCAGTTCTTGCATTTTAGTGGGGTAATTAGCAATGACTGCAAAAAACACTTCACCTCCCTTTTCACCCACTCCACACCCTTCCAAATCAACTCTCTCTAGTGTTGAGTTTGCTGCCAAGGCAACAGAAAGTACTCCAGCCCCATAATCACCAATGTTGTTATAGTCAAGATAGAGACTCCGAAGCTGTGAATTTGCGGCAATGGCAATGGCGAGTTGAGTCCATCCTTGCGGGGACACATTTTGGTTTGCCGACAATGTAAGCTCTATAAGACCTTTTTTCTCTTCGCTTGAAGGAAGAAGGGTGCAGATTTGTCTGATGCCATCATCTCCAAGTTGGCAGTCGCCAACGTCCAGAGACTGAAGTTTAGGATGACCTTGAAGAGCAGGCATCAGACACTCTAAACCTTCATCTCCAAGAGATGTACCGTGCAAGCTAAAACAAAATAAATGTTTCAAACAGCATTATAATTTAACAGAACATTTTCAAATTAAAACATCATGGAAGTAGTGAGCAAATCAGAATTATTAACACTGGTGTGGAAACTGCTGCTGAAAATTATTTGATGCATATAACAACAAAAGAAAGGAACACACTTTCCGGGTTACCTTTCAAACATACTACTAACAATGCAAGTAGAAACTGCCATATTTTGGGTAAAACCCTGGCCTTTCATTTCTCTTGTTTCTGAATAGCTTTATTCAATCATCATAACTACAGAAACACGGAACGTATTTCAAATAATACAAACAAAGTTATTTACTTCGAAATTTGAAGTTCGATTGAAGGGATGCAAGGCATGTACTAAGTAAGCTGATAAATAAATGTAAGCGAGTACTTACAACAATGAATTAAGACCTTTATTGGTCCCCAAAGCCTCAGAAAGCCATTTGATTCTGTGCTTGCCATTACAAACTCCCAAGTTTAAATTGAGCTGAGCCAACGATTCACATTCTTTCAAACCTTCCATCAACTTCTTGAAGTCATCGTCATGAATGCGACAACCACGCAAGGAGAGAAATCGAATGCTGTTGTCATCCAGAGATTCGCAAATTCCTTTCACTTCTGCTTCCCTCAGCTCCTCGCCAGTTATTTGCACCGTTCCTAAAAGCATAGCTATTTATCTGATGGACAATATGCAAAGTTATTAGGGGTGTTATTGCTGCAGATTCGTCTTTCTTTACCCTCTAGCTTCCATCGCTATAGTTACAAATCACTCGCAAAGCTCTGCAAACGCCTACAAGCGCCGACAGGCGTCACGCATTCAAAATACTTGGCAAGGATCTGGGTCCTAACATAAGTCGAGAATGACTGACCATTTGCACGCCAGGGCAAGGTGATCTATTCTTCCTGAAAAACTGAGGAGGTGACCTGGAGCTGAGCGGGAAGTGGTGGCAGTGTACCCGTGTGGTTCTACTGTTACTCTGTTTTCTATTCGATTCGTATCCAAATCTTCGATCCAGGGCATAGGTACGTACCCAGGCTCACTGTCTCTGTGTGACACGTGACATAACATGGATAAATATAGAGAACATATGAGGCGAAGTTTAGATCTGAAGATTTGCTAGAAAATGGACATAAAATTCGATGAAACTTACCATGTGGCGAGTTCTTGTTGTCCTTAATACGAAAACGAAGTTTTGGGGGAAAATAGTCTTCTTCACCTTTCCTTCATTGTAAAGTGGTAAAGGTGCCACTTTACTAAAAAGTACTATGTAAAGTCACTTTACAATGAAGAAAAGGTGAAGAGGACTATTTTCCCCCAAAACTTCGTGTGCGTATTAAGGACAACAAGAACTCACCACATGGTAATTTCATCGAATTTTATTCCCATTTTCTAGCAAATTTTCAGATCCAAACTTTACCCCATATGTTCTCTATATTTACCCATGTTATGTCACGTGCCACACACAGTGAGCATGGGTTACTTATGTCCAGAGACTGGTTTTGTATTATTCAGTTTTAACAACCTCGTTGAAAAGCATTCTCCATTTCAGACTGAAAATGCAACAGTACATCTATAACTCATTTCACTGGCCACTTAGCTTTACACTAAAGAGAGGGTCCCCAATAGGTTTTTTGGTATCCCATCCTCGGAAACCCAGGGGCAACTAGCCAGGACGATGCGATCTTTTCGGGCGAGCGATATTTTCGGGCGAAAGTTTATTTATAGTAAACTTTGGCCCGAAAATATCGCTCGCCCGAAAATATCGCATCGTCCCGGCTAGTAGCCCCTGGGTTTCCGAGGATGTTGGGATCCGGGATTTGGCTTATTTCAAGGCCGGGATTCGGGATTTTGAAGGAAAAGGGGGACGAGATTCGGGATTGTAATTATGACCGGGACACGGGATTTGGCGATTTTAACAGGCGGGAATCGGGAAATGTTACTTTAAAGAAACCGAGATTTGGGAATTCCAGAGACCGAAATATGAAAAGAAAATCTAGCTGTCCTCCTCTTATCTCATCTTAATAACGTCGGAAATAGCCGAACAATGACCTAGACGACATCCACGTTTTCCACGACCCTATTACGCTGCTCTGTGACCCCTATGGTGATCTATGGGACTGGGTACAAACGATTGGTGCTGCAGTGCGTCAGCGCTCTGTCAGACAAGAGACAAAACCCTTCCTTCCTACCTCTATCAGATGCGGCCGGGTGAGTCAGTCTCCCTTGGAAGCCGGCGGGGAACAACGGAGAAACGAAGCCGAAGAAGCAGACGAGGAAGACGGCATCCTTGAGTACGATTCAAGCAGTAGCGAAGATTTGTTTCTACTAATAATGACGAGGCCGACGGTGATGTTAGTGGAATTCCGTCGTTGGATCACGAGGCAACTTTTTGCTTGGAACGGTTTCACATTCCAGAAGAACTGTTCGCTTCAGCTCCTAGATGATAGCAATCTCCAAATAAACATTTGGCATTAATTTAGCCATAGGCGACCAAAGCGTACTATAAGAGTTTGTATCGATTTAAAATTCAAACTATCTCTGTTTTTCTTGAAAGCTACAATACAGTGACGCGTGCTCTTTACACGCGTCAAAATCGCTCAAATGGTTTACAGAAGCGTTTCGGCGACATAAAAAGGACACCACTTAGAGAGGTTTCGAACTTTATCGTAGCTTTTCAAAGGAAAACAGAAATAGTTTTCGTTCGAAATTTAAATCCATACAGGTTCTTATTTCAAACTTTGGTTACCGGTGATTACAGCATCGTATCAAACTTTGCCTATTGTTATGGTTGGGATTTTTTAAGACAATGAAGCTATTGTTGTCGGTCCGTAGGGATTTTTCTACTCGGTGTCGCAAAATAACACTCGTGTTAAGTCGAATCCAGTCGGCAGATTTTCGGTGATGACATATTTGATCCCAACGGGAAAATACTTGGGAAAAATCAGACAGACTAAAAGAGGGTGAGCTAGTACACGCGCGCTACTTTGATTAACTCTACTGCGGTTTTTATCAGAACGTAGTCAGGTCCTAAGTAAAAAGAATAATTTAGAATCAGGGTGGTGGCGTTCTTTGTGTAGGTTTATTTCTTCATTAGCTCGTGTTCTTGGGAGCAAGTGGCTGGGAGTTATCTGAAAGCGACTGCTCGGTAATTGCAAGCAGCTTGGGAAGCATTATTTTAGTTATGCGATATACGCTTTTAATTTGTTTTGCTTCTGACTTACAAAAATTGGAACTGACTTCTCTTTGAATTCACTTCAAGGTTTTAATTGCTCTCTCAATTCGAAGGCTCCTGCTCGCGCTTTCATGAATTAATGAAACTGCGTCGTCGTTTGAGTTTTCAACTGTTTATTTTCAGCTCTGAATTTCTGAGTGGCACGGTCATAATGTTCGAGAAGTGGCACAGAAATAATATTCGTCGGATGTTCCCGTTCATATGGCCTGACCGCGTCTACACAGTTCTTTGCCGGTTTCGGTAAATTACACTTTGAAAGCATTTCTGTAGTGAGTGCTGTCGATTTGAATACCGCCGAAGATTGTGAATTTAACACTTATCGCCTCCGAAGATATTTGAATTTCGCGCTCGGTGAGTTTGCTACGCGTCGGTCATTCCTAACCTTTGTCTTGCGAACAATAGAAACCCTTTCCGTCAAACAATAGATAAGGCCATAAAAGGAACAAAAGCTTGATTGTTGCCCAGCCAAAATCCTCACCAAAAGCTTGATACGTTTGAGCCGGAACATGCAGCACTGGTTACACTGGGGTCGAAAAGATTTTAAGTTTCAGTATCTCTGTTAACCAGAATTGTACACGATTTTATGGAATTTCCAGATGATCGTTGCCATGGCTGAAAATTATGAATGAGCAAACTGTCTTCTGAGTTGCGACTGACTTGCCATATGTGTAGTGAACAGTGAATTTGCTGTGGCACGTCGTGATATGTACCCTTAATGCTATTCCTTGATCGCTATCATCTCCGATCCAAGAGACACGTTTTTCAGGGATCGAAGTGATCAGGAAGGCAGGCGTTATCGAACAAAAGAAGCAAAACAGAAAAAAGAAAGAAAGAAAAAGAAACGAGTTATAAAAGACCATAAAAATGACTGATTGACTGAAGCAACTCGTTTAAAACTAGTCTGATAAGAAACATATGAACTAGATCATCGACGGTTTTAGAGCAGAGAGCTACAGCTAATTTGAATATAATAGTCAGTGTTTGGGTCTGCTGAGTCTACCGTTAAGGAATCTGGAAGGGAACTTCAAGGATCTTTTTTGTTGAGGTAAGAAAATATGACCGGGATCGGGATTAGCCGGTAGAAACCGTCGGGATTACGGGATTGAGGGAAAATTGCGGTCGGGATGGCGGGATTGAAGAACCCTATTGGGGACCCTCTAAAGAGAAGGGGCTGACGGTAATACCACAGGCCATCCAAGCTCTCTCAGCGAACCACACAAGCAACACAATATGGCATGGAATTGTAAGGATTTATATGGGATTTTCTACAAGATATCCATCTGATGGAGGTAGTTTAAAGTGAAAATTCGCAATAAAAATGACTTATCTTATTCCATACGCGTGTTGTTTCTTCCTCAGTGTGGCTATTTTACCGATTTAACTTGACTTGAGCGATTTTTTGAATATCGCGGTTTTCCCTTCATATAAAGAGAGGACGTTCTCTCTTTTTGAAGCGAAAGGGGGTAAAGGTCAGTAACAGTAATAGTAATAATAACAAATAATATAGCGCCCTTTCTCCATGCCCCGCGTTTATCGCACATATTATTTATTACAAAGTAATATCATAAAAAGGCATGTAATAAACCTCGATAAATATAATAAAGGTATCATTACAGCGCTATGTATGGTACATATGTACAAGTAACTTAGCAGTTGAAAAATGTTCCATCAACACTAGCAACGGGTACGCTTCTCTTGTACTCTGAGCATTCACCTGCGCGCATCTATATCTCGAATGATTCTGAAGCAATCCGTAAATGGTCTTTTTTCATAGACTATGACTTTTCGATGACAATGAAAGCATTCTTTAACGTGAGTAGCAAGTAGTCCTCTGGAGAACTCAACAGCTCGTCCTCTAAGCGATAGAAATATTCGTTCAGAGTATCCTTTTTCTGTTCGAGGGAATAACACTGGCCATCAAGGGCTGTTAACAGGAAAATAAAGAATGAGAATGTGATAATTAATACTGAACTTGTATTGAAGTCTTTATAAATTATGTGCAATACAGTACAGCACAACAATATGTTTCTTTTCTTAGTGAGCCAGTGTGGAGAAGGAGATAAATATCGGCTGACTTTCCCATAGTCGCTTTTTATGTCGCCAGAGAAGAAAAGAAAATTAAGCCTTCCCATCGCAGAACGGTCCAGGCGCCACATTTGTTATACCGATTTACCAGTGAACCAAAACCGTAGACCACTAAGCGAGGACTATAGGCGCATTGGTTCAATCATCTGACGAGCGCCATCTTTGACAAGTGTGACAAGAGATATTTGAGTTTTCAGGTTTATTATTACAAAGTGAGCCTGAAAAATAATTGATTACTTCTTAATACCATGCACGCAGCGGAGAAATTGAAAACGTAAATTTTGGATTTGTGTTTCAGGAAAACTCTGGGCAGGCAAATCAACTAATTACCGCTGCGCCATCGGTTTTGAAAAGCATTCACACTAAAACATGTAGAACGCAGGTATTTTCATATCCCTCTGGTTTGGAAAATGTTTTCGAAAAACTCCGTTTTCTTGACCGATTAGTGTAAACGGTAACCGTTGAAGTTAATTTCTTCGGCGTAATCATTGTGGATGGGGCCTGAGATTAATTGACGTGCTCTCAGCCAATCAGTGTGGTAATTTTTTGTCCCTGTTTGTCAGTTTGTTCGGGGTTTCTGTCAAGCCTTAAAGTGCCCTTCGATATCCATTTTCTTTTACATTTTCGTACACGGTAGGTCTTCCCTGGATATCTTGCCAAATTTCAATCTATTACGAAGTATAGAGCGCACATTATTTGGACCTTTATTTCTGCGATTCTACGGCCGCCATAATTTTCCTTGTTCCAATAGCCCTTTTCAGTTCACGGTTAACCTTGCTCATTTGCATTACAATAAAATCTAGCATGTATGCGAGGCAATTTCGGGCTATTTTACAGTTTTAGCCCGAAATTGCCTCGAATCCACGTTGGATTAGATTGTAATGCAAATGAGAGCAATTAACCGTGAAAAGGGCTATTGTTGGTTGAAAATTGGAGTAAATGACGTCATATACTCAAAAATATCGCACGGATTGAAATTATAATAACAATAAGTGTGGAAAATTGCACGAATACAGGGGCAAAGTTTTTGCTCTTCTTCGTGCGAATTGCTATACTAATTGTAAAAGGGGCAGTGTCACGAGGATTTTGCAGTTTTAGGTCAATTCTGTGCTAAAATCATTACTTTGAAGCCTACCTCATAAACAAAACACTTCTGTAAAGCTACCACGAAGATATCAAATGAATTTTATTAGAGAGGGCTACCCATAACAAATTTCTTGAGGATTTTTTGAAGACGTAGCATCAAATCTTGAAAAAATTGGCGAATATTTTCAAGTTTCAATCCATTTCCATCCTTGCCTTCCTAGCGACACGCGACAGGTAACAGCTTCAGTGCCTTCAAATAGTCTTTAATAACAAAACTAGACCATTATTTTTGGAATTCAATTGATGCAAAGACACCTTCTAGCTTTTCATAAAGTTGCCAAATAGGGTGACACTGCCCCTTTAATGATAATCTCAATCCGTGCGGTATTTTTGAGAATATGACGTCATTTCCTCCAACTCTCAACGAAGAATTAGAACAATGAAAATTAATGGTGGCACTAAATTCTCGGAAATGAAAGTCCAGAAATCGCGCGAGAAATGTAGAAAACACTTAATGTAGGAAAATGTAGAAAACACGAGCCGCAAGCTCAAATGACCATCGTGTTTTATCACAGTGTAATACACGGCTAGGCTTCTTTACTTGTTAAGTAGATCTAATTTACATTCGACTTACTTGATAAAAACATGGAATTACTCCAAGCGCGAGTTTGCTCAGTCATAAGTCTCGCGACTAATTTGGCGTCTCCAGTTTCTTGAAAAAGCTTCTTTTCTGGCAATGGAAACTCTTTTATTTCCACCGAGACAAGTTTCAAGCCAGCTTTTCGGACTGGAGATTCGTTTGACACAAATGGCTTTATAAGTTCCTCGTGCGTTCTGAAATATTCCGGGATCGTCATTTCCTCAACTTCACTCTGTAGTAGAAAAAGAAACAATTATTGTATAAAAGATCAATAACCTGCCTTTATTATAGTCCAGGCCATGACCACGTGACGACCCATCGCTTCATAACCAAACATGTTGTGAAATTAATTATTCAACGAACGTTTTTAGGACGGATGGTCCTTCCTCAGTGCTACAACAACCCCCCCCCCCCAGGGGGGGGGGGATGGAGGGGAGGGAAGACTGGGGGGCTTAGTTTTGAATCTAGCCATTTTAGCCTGAAAGTTCGCTCACTGACCGGGATTTTATTCTGTTTTATCTCTTGAGGGTTGGCAGCTTTTGGATATTTTATTCCTGCCTTTCTGTTTGTCAATTTTCGAGGTAGGGTAAAGGTAACTGTGAAAGGTAGATATGAAATTTTATAAGAAGAACATTCAAACTGTTGAGATTTATGAAACTAAATTGTAAATACTTCATATAAATACTTCATATTACCTCTGTGACAAGGTTGTCTTTTGCCATGCTTTCCCAAACCTTGTATATTGCACTGTAGATTGGGGAAAACAAGAGAGTATTTCTTGCAAAGTTGCTCCTGTCTTCGATGTAGTTGGCGCTTCCATTATTACTTTCTTCGCTCACAGAAAGAATCAGAGCCAGCCTTCCTCCTTTGAAATAGAAATAGAGAAAAACGGCGGGGAGGAGTTAGTTCGGTAATCATTCCTCCCGTCCATAAGAGCCCTAGCTGTTATACAATTTACAATTTATGCCTTTCTCCCCTCCCCAGGCTAGGGACTTGCAAACTAGTGGGCTGCATACCCGCGCTCGTTTACTGGGCACTAGAATAAAAACAGACAATCCCAGATGGAGTAAAATGGCTAGGGGCAAAGGCCCAAAGCCGATTTAATCATTCAACTTTCTTGAATTTACTACAAAAATTAATTGCTCTATAAAATGTGCTGAGCCCAGTAAAGGCGAGGGCACAAAAACGCCAAATAAACTAGACAAAATTCCCCAAGGAAACAAAGCGGACAGGACAAGGGGAGGAGGAGAGATGTAAGAACGAAGTGTCATCCAGCGAGGAAAAGCTAGAATGAATAAATGTGACTGCTTTGTAGCCTGGCCAACAGCCATCACTAGTGGGGGGCTCAATACATTGAGGCAACCAAACCCCTTATCCAGGCCCTGCCCGTGTCCTACGCTATTACATAACAAAACTGTTGCATAACAAGTTTAAGTACGTGCATTCAATGTTGCACAGTAGAAAGTAACTGAATTCATCGGAAAGAAAGACATAAAAATTCTATTCGCATGACAAATAATCTCTTTATATCGCTTATTGCATTGTGTTGCACAACTGCGAGACAAATTGCACCCAGTGACGTTGCTAGGTGCAACGCCCCCTTCCCTGCAATGAACTTGCAAGCGACTATTTCAATTTGAACTTGCAGCACCCCCTGCAATGAACTTGTCTCGCAATGCGTTTCTCCAGCTGAATAGCGGCAAAAAACTGTTAGAACTAGAGACGACTCTAATAAATTTTATCGTGGAGTTTTATTTGCCCTTGTGCGAATTTTGTCGAATTCCTGGGGAACAAGCAGTTTTCACCGGGTCGCTGACAGAGAAGGTGTTTTCTTGATTAATACAGCAAAGCGAAAATGCTAACAAACCTTCAGTTCAAGATTACTTCCAGTCCGAACTGCATGCGCAGTCTCAAGGGTTTGCTTGAATTTTTTGTTTTCTTTCATGAATGGCGTCACAAAATGTTAACACTTCGTAACTACTTACACGTTTCATGCCAACCGCCATTATGGACGGGAAACGACGCGCAGCTTTACGTTTCGTTCTTTCTCATATCACAACTTTGCAGCTTTAAAAATCAATGAAGTATTTGGGAAAAAATTTGAAAGACCTCAAAGGTCATGAAAGGTATGTGGTTCGTAACGAATAACACGGATTCGCATTCTATAGAGTGAAGGTTTTCATTTTTTATAAGCATTTGGGTGCTCAGACTGAGCATAGTTTTTTCCAACTGGAATAGCTCTTACCGCAGTTATCAGTGGTTTGACATGCAAACGAGGCGAAAGGGTCAATTCTGCCTTGTATTGACCCTTTCGCCTCGTTTGTATGCCTTTCTAAACAGAGGAATATTTGACAGCAGGCTCAACTCCAATAACTTTACAGCTAATTCCAAAGAGATTGCTCAGTCTTATACAAGAGAGCTGCAGAATATCACAGCAATACACGGAAATATGGAATCTAACATTAAAATTATTGGACGAGGTTCAGAAAACTATCGCGATTGGCCTGCGGCGAGCAGACTAATTATTTACTGAAGCCGAAGGCCACGGCAAATATTTGATCTGTGAGAAACTGACAAATCCTATCGCGGTCTTTTGCGATAACCAAGTTCAATAATAGACCATTTTACAGTTGTCTATTCAGTAACCTGCCTTTAAATGAAAACGAGTCCCTTGGTGGCCTTGTTTTGATACAGACACCGCTTTTCCTTGGGCTATTTTAGAAGTGTAGTCTTACCCTTCGACAGCTCTCTCGCCCTCATTAACAGAAACCGTTCCCAGTCCTTCTCGGCTTGTTTACAGAACTCGTGTCTCTCATCTGGGACTTCAGACAAACAATGTAGGACCGCTTTTGTTAAGTTGCAGGGCTTTTGGCTCAGCCATTGAGCAGACAAACAGCAAAATCCAAAGTTAACAAACCCACTGGGGAAACACTGATCGTAGAAGTTGGTTCCTGTCGCAGACACAAAAACATTTGGGAAATCCGTGAGGTAGCTGGATGGACCTGGAAGTAAACCTACAAACAAAGCACATCCTTGAATTGTACATTAAGGCGAAGGTACGTACACCTGAATAGGAGTGAAGTTTAAAGTAATATTAAAAGGGAATTGTTAGGATTAACATGGGCTGGAAACACTAACATACAGTACACCCCCCCCCCCCCCCAAAAAAAAAAAAAAAAAAGAGAGGGAGAGAGCCCCAGGTTGGTATCAGTCTACTAATCCTTCACTTCACATTTTAATTTTCTAAATCCATCAAATCTTCAACATTTCACATTTTTCTCGGTTTAACCTATTCTTTGAGAAAATATATCTCTTTCCCAAAATGCCCAAAAATCACCCAAAAATCTTTCTGGTACATTTCTTCTCTGTGCCCAGAAATATGACATACAGCTATCAAAGAAATGGGAGCATGGGCCCCATGCAGCCCCTTAAGAGGGGAAAGAAACTCTAAGAGGTGCCACGATCCTGTTTTGTAGGTGTGGCTTGATTTGTTTTACATCTAAGATGTACCAATTTGATCTAAAACAATACATTATCTCTGGTCTTTTTTTCGGCTCAATATTCTTAAAGTCTTGATCAGGGGTTCTGTCCTGGTGTACCGGTTCACAAGGGAATAACCATTGTTCTTCCTTTGTTTAGGAGTTATTGGTTAGCTGTTGTGTATTGTTTGGTCTTTTGTATCGACTCTTGTGAACCGGTACATGAGGTCAGAACCCAAGGTGGTACATTCGAGTTATGTTCGCTAAAATATTGTTTACAAATTGACGACGATTTTTGTTTGTGTCCATCGACGCGTCCGTGGAGGTGGCAGCGAGTGTAACCAACATATCCTGCATCGCAAGGTTAGCGTGATGGAAATTTATAAACCACACACTGTTGGCTAACAGTGGCTGGCTTGACTTCTCGAACTTTAAGGTCTTTGTTGAGTTTTCTGCTGGTGAACACTGGCTGAATTGTGGTCTTGATTTTTGAGGAGAGGTCTGTGAGGCGTTTTTTCACCACATTAGTAGAGACCTGATCTTTAAATGGTGTGATAACTCGGATAGGGGGTGTAGTCGTGTCGGTTGATGGAATGTGCTGCGAGCTGCTGGAATCTACGAATTGCTTGGCAGCCAGATTGAATAAGTGCCCGGGTACTTAAGCTTTAAGAAAACGGTCTTAAGTCGATCGCCTCAGTCTTGTGAGAAGTACGACCAGTCGAAGGATATACGGTAAGCTCGATCTAACATGGTGGTAATTAGACTGCGGTTATACCGATTATCCATGCACGTGGCTCTGGTAGTGCAGTAAAAGGCCCGCATTAGTTGGTTTTACGTCGACCTTGGTCTTGATTCTGGGAGCTAAAGGTATCGTAAAAAATCCTGATACTGAACACCACTTTTCTAATCCCTTTTTTTATGGGCGTTCCCTACCCTCGGGAATGGGACAGGGACAGGCTGAAGGGTTCTACTGATCAAAGTCACTTCACACCATATCACTTTAGTGGCATTAAAGGTTGCAAAGCGCGGGCACCGTTAAGCTATCTTTTTGTTCCCATCCCTTATTTATTTGATTTCATAGCCTTACCCTTACCTTGGAGAAAATAAAAGAGTGATTTGAAGTCATTTTCTGGTTTATCTTCGTAATTAATGAGGATCTCTAACTCATTCCCATACAAAATCCTCAGTTCCTTTACGCATTCATACATCAGTGGCATGGAGGTGCCTCCATCTGCGCAACCATACTCGGCGATGGTGAATGTATCACCGACCTTCACAGGAATGGACTTGACCGAATCAATGGCTCGAGGAGTAATATAGCTTATGCTTTCCTCGGAAACTGAGAATTTTGAAGTAAAGTAGCCAGTTCCTGAACCGATGTACTCTGTCTGTGTGAAAAAAAAAACACATATGGACTTGAGAGTTAGTTAGCGTTCTCGTTACGCCGGACACACTTGAAAACGCAGCTCTATTTATACGGTTAGGCCTGCCGTCTGTACTAATCTGCCAAGAAAAGGCAGCTTAGGCCTACTGTCCACACTAATCCATTACGAAAACGAAGCTTTATTTCCATGGTTAGGCCTGCCGTCCACTCTCATACGTCACGAAAACGAAGCTTTATTTCTACGGTTAGGCCTACCATCCACACTAATCCGCCATGAAAACGAAGCTTTATTTCCATGGTTAGGCCTACCGTCCTACCTAATCCGTCACGAGAATGAAGCTTTATTTCCACGGTTAGGACTACCATCCACACTAATCCGTCACGAAAACGAAGCTTTATTTCCATGGTTAGGCCTACCATCCACACTAATCCGCTATGAAAACGAAGCTTTATTTCCATGGTTAGGCCTACCGTCCACACTAATCCGTCACGAAAACGAAGCTTTATTTCCATGGTTAGGCCTACCGTCCACACTAATCCGTCACGAAAACGAAGCTTTATTTCCATGGTTAGGTCTACCGTCCTCACTAATCCGTCACGAAAACGAAGCTTTATTTCTACGGTTAGGCCTACCGTCCACACTAATCCGTCACAAAAACGGAGCTCGAAAAAGTTCTTCAAACCGGAGGAATTTGAAACCGCCGGCATTTAACGGTGAATTTTGAACGAACAAGCGCAGCTGTGAGTTTTTGGTGAATTTATAAATATTACTTGCGGTATCTCCCGTTTAACTTTTTATTGTTATTAATGAGCTGAACAAAGAGTTCCTTGTTCATTTAACTTTGTCGCTATATCGTATCGTGGAATAAATTGGTTCAGTAATGAATTGTAATGCTCTTTATCTACATCATTGTACATGGCTCACGGCAAAATAGTAGTGTTGTGGCGAAGACTATGCCCCTCGTTTTTTATGCGGGCGAATGTTTTGATCTTGCTCAACGAAGCCGCCAGTTAAAACAGGCATGTTATGCTTATTAGCATGCCTAGTATGCCTGGAATGAAGTTATAGCATGCAAAATGAATGCTAGAGTAGCAAAGGACGATAGTAAGGCAAGAGAGGTTAGTACCTGTGTCGTGGCTTTGGACGGGTTGACCTCTGGGTTAACCTTGTTTGTGGGCTTCGCCGTCCTCGATGTTGGATCCAATCCCACCACATCCACTGCCGGTTGGACACTTGTCATGCTAGCGATCGTTTTTCGTTGTTCTGATTCAGTCCACAGCTAATTCGTGTAAGAAGGGAAGAGCACCGATATACATTGACCTGGCGAGAGCCTACGGTATATCTGTAAGCTGTTAACGGAAGTCAGATCAGAACAGTGACCACAGCTCGGATCACGAGCTGTAGAGTTGCTTGGTTCGTTCAAACGCAGGAATAATTAGAGGCCTTTAAATCCAAGTACGACTTTAATTAGCATGGCGCGTGCATCATGGCCATGACACTGTGACACTGTGACACAAAGCTCGATCTCGTTCCCAGAACCTTCGTTACCCTTTTCCAGCGGTACCCGTTACGCTGGACAAGAGTAACAAGGGCTCTGGGAAGGAGATCTGCAGTCGGATTCTATTTCGTCATCATTCAGTGCAAGGATCTCATGAGATGGCCCAATCCTAGCCTGCGTAGCTTGGCGGTTTAAGCGATTTTTTTTTGGAGCGCGAGTGAAGCGGCGAAGTCGCGAGGAACCGCTTGCCTGGATGAACCGCGTTTTCTATTGCCACTCCCATTACTTTTTTTTGACAACCCGATGAAAAGTTTTGTGAGTTGTAATAAGAAACTTCCAGCTATGAAAACAAAACTATCCGATGCGGCGTTTGCTCGATTGCGGCGAAGGGCAACGTCTGTCAAAGGAGGAAATCGAGAAAAATGTAAACGATAATAAACCCATTGTACAGTTGCCTGCTTGTTGACCTGGCCTTTGAATGGCAGCGAGGCTGGAGGTGACCTTGCTTTGATACAGATCAGGCCTCTCTGGTTTTGTCATGTTAATGCACCTCGTTAGCATAAGAACAACTTTATTTACACAACAAAAGCAGCGAGGTCTGTATCAAAAGAAACAGGGTCACCTCCAGCCTCGCTGCCATTCAAAGGCCGGGTCACTGAGCAGACAAGTCCGCTCGAGATAAAATTCGGAGAATTTAAACATTTCCAGGCAAAACCTTATCAAGGTCTCTAACTGTGAATAATTGCATTTTGTCAGAAATCTGAAACTGGCTAGAAAGATCAGACACGTCACCCGATCATGTGTGGCATGCCTGTGCACATAAAATAACACTTCATATAAATTGGAGGTGTCCTTGGAGGTGTCCCTGGGGGGGGGGGGGGGTGTCCTTGAGAAAGAAATTTTGATTGACGTGTTAGCCTTCTTATCCAATGGCAATGACCCGTACGCCAGCGTACTGAACTAACAATGCTGGCCATCCGTGCAGGCGGTTTCTCAGCTGTCTCTCTCCTAGGCTCCGCGCGGCTTTGGGGTTTGTTGTCGCGGGTTCCCCGCTTTCTTAGAGCGCTCAACTTGCTTAAGGACGTTCGCACCAAAAACTTCCCAAGTACAGAGTTTTTTAAAACTTTGACTGCAGGTAGAAAATGATAAGATTAGATTGAAAACGTAAAAAAGTCAGGGGTCACCGAAATCGTTTTAACAGGTGATGGGCTCCTGGTTTTAAAGATAAGGCGTAACATGGACCATTGCATTTCTAGGATTTCCAGTCACTCGAGGCGATTCTGGATGGATTCATTGCTATCGGCATATATTTAAGTTGAAGAATCTTATCTAAGTTATGTGTTTTTAACACAGCATATATAGGCCTATTTGATAGATCTTTGCTACTATACTCATTAAATCAAGTAGAATTTAGAAATGCAACTTCTTAGTCACGCACATCAATTCGACCCTATTTGAATAGTATATGAGAAATAATTAAAACTTCTCACGTACAAAGATTTTTTTGTTTCTTAGTATAAAACATTGCGAAACATGCGTGGTCATCCGACCATTTGCATAGATTTTGATAATTCTAGAGTCATTGACAAAGGCTATTTTAGCATTAGAAAAACATTGGAGGCTTGGCACACCTCTGCTAATGAAGCATGCTGACAATAATTCTAAGCCAATTCCAAACCAGTCTAGTATTCTTTTTAAAATTTACACCTTTATAATTTGCTTTTGTTCTTCTCATTGTTTTTATTTCGCCTTTTCTTGCATATATTTTATCATTTCGCATTCCATTTTCATCCGTGGAAGGATGTAGACTGATAGCCGAACGCTCATTTTACTTTTTTTAAAATCCTTTAGCCAGCAAACGTTTTTATCTTTTGAATATGCCATCAGCTGTATATTTTAACGCATTTCGACTAGCTAGGAGCGCGCGCTTGATATACATGACGTGGCACGCGCGTGCCTAATGAATGACGTGCGTCCTAGAGATGCGCAGCAGCAATGGGCGATATCGTACTTTAAAACCGCCAAGCTACGCGTTAAAGACTTGTTTTCATATCTCAATCAAAGTGCCCCTGGACGTGAGGTGCCTGGGAATGAAATTAAATCACTGGAATAGACCCGTCTCCAAAATGGCGGCCGAAAATTTAGATAAATTCAAACAAGTCAAAGTGAAAAAAAAACGTATACAAGCACTAGAAAGAGCACCTTTACTTTAGTAACCCTGCAAAGTTTCAGCATTGCAGGTGTAATATCAGCTGAGAAAATGTAAGTTAAAAATTGAAAAATTTACAGACGCTTGTATGACTGGGGGTATGCATAGAATTGGGGCTCCGTCGCGGTATTTTGAATTATTTTGACCATCGACAAAGTTACCTTCTGTTTGGTTGTGCTGAACGATGGAAGAGTGTGGAAGCGTCACGTTGATCACGTGAGAAGGGACAGTATGGACAGAGTAGTAACAGACCCTGGCAGAGAAATGGAATCTCAGGACAAACTTCCCAGTATTCCACTAGCTATTCCACTTAGTGTGTGTCCCAAGCCCTTCACAGGCGCCATCAGTTAGTCCAGCAGATGTACGTGGTGAAATGCAGTCAGGCCAAAGGCAGGCACAGGAGGAAGCCCCAGCCGCAGACAAGGCTCCACCTGTTGTCACACAATCTTCAGAATCGACCTGCTCACCACTTCGCTGATCCTCTAGAGTGCGAAAGGCTCCGGACAGATTTATTGAAACAATCTAAAGTTCCGTTTAGACTTGAACTGTTCGGATTGACTTTAGACCTTTTTAGTGACTTTGAGTCCATTAGCATTACCAGTTGTGATGGGGTCGTTTACGTAAACTGCTTCAGTTTTTCCATTTGTTGTTTGTAAGGTTAACAAGGAAGGGGGAGATGTGGCGTATTTACTCCCGCTTAGAGTCTGGGTACATGTGTGCCCCGGTCACGTGTTATTACGTAAGATTAAGGCGTGCTCAAGATTGTGTCCACCATGTGCTCGTTTTAGTGTTGTGTTTATTAAAAGCTTCAGTACTTAAGAGACAACTTCCATTTTTATCCGGTAGTCATAGAAAGTCTCTCGACCTGTCGACGCAATTCAAGGACTCTGGGTAAAAATTTAAGGATTGTTCAAATAGAAAATAAATCTTAATTTGCTTTCCAAGGACTTTTCAAGGTCTGTCGGAACCATGTTGAATAAATGCATGGTTTTAATCGCTTCACACTGCGACCTGACCTTTCAACCGCTCCTGTATGGTAATGTATGAATGCTTTTCTTCACAACCTTTTCTAATACTATACTATTGGCCGTGGTAGAGAGGTTTACCGTCTATAAGTGGCTGTTTGTGACCGTTCAACTAAATAGTTTAAACTGCAAGTGAAGTATGATCCTCGCAGTAAATTTTCCAATTTAAGCGATTGGAAAGAAGAAGCCCTGATTTTTTTCAGGCTTCTTCTTTCCAATCGCTTAAATTGGAAAATTTACTGCGAGGATCATACTTCAAGAGGATAAGAGGATTTCTGTGAAATCACGCAGCGTAACAGAAATGGATAATGACTAAAACTATCAATTTGGTGAAAAGAGGTAAGTTTCTAAAGAAACTGTGGTGCTGCGTCGTTGGGAGTATTACAAGATAATTTGGCTTTATCAACTGAGTTGATAATGTGAATTGGCCACCGTAAAGAGATTCGGAAGCTGACGTTTCGAGCGTTAGCCCTTCGTCGAAGCGAATTTGGTAGACAGATGCAAATTCATTAAGGAAGATTTACTTTCATCTGGGTCCATGATCGTGGAGATCGGCGGAATGGCTGTATGGACCTAAGGTCTGGATCTGTCTTCTTCCTCTATTACCAATTTGTCAAGCTTTTCTACCTTTAAGAACAAAGTGCTAGAGTTTTTATTAAAATAGTTTCCGAGTTAGTTGCTGCCACATTCCTTCGCAGCCTTTATCTCGTTAATATTGTGATGTCGAGGATGCCTCTCCTATAAGCCTGCTGGTTTCCTGAGGTCTCCTCGCCTAACAACCTGCTGTATTTTTAATTTTTGTTATACACGTTAAGGCAAATAAATGATGATGACGATGACGTCGGAGAGGAACTGGCATTTAGAATACAAAATGGCGGCTTAAGTACACAGCACAACACGGAGAAACGTCACGAGTCTTTCTTAATTTGGCCCATTTTTGACCGGAATATTAACCTTCAAATGGGTAAAAGTTTCAATCTCATTTAATTTTGTTTTTTTTTTCATGATCCGAGAAGATCCGAGAGAATCCGACCCAGACTGGCGGTACGAGTTGATCCGGTCCGACATTTGTACCTGCCTGTTTAATTGTTTTAATCGAGGCCTAGCTATCGCTTGCTAAAATATTACCAAATTAATAATCACAATCACAATATCCTCAAATGCGAATGGTGCATAAGCGCCTGTATTTTGCTCTAATTATTCTGCGAAGTTGAAATCTGACAGTTACATGGGCCAATCATTTTAATTCCTCTCCACTGTATGCATTAATCACAACAGTGATTTAATCACCATAGTAACTAATTCAAGAGACTGACTTTGTAAAATTGTGGTTTAGTATCAAGTGACTGTTTTGAAAAGAACAGCCGTTTTTCAAGCTATTCTCCATACTTTTAATTATGATATTTAAAAATGACTATTGAAAGCTCTTTTTCAAATGAAACTTTTACTTTTGTGGGAAATTATAATTATGATTAATTGGTAACAGGACATCGTGTCGTTATCTTAAGAAATAACACGACACTTTTTAACTTTAAAAACATGTTTCGACAGAAACTTCTGTCATCTTCAGTACAAAGTACAGAGTTGAATATATAGTGTGAACCAAAAATGCTAATTAACTATAAAGACAAAAGGAAACATGACAATGTAAAATATTACAAAGA
>CM042750.1:8359000-8366500 GCA_022496165.2 Catalaphyllia jardinei | reverse complement strand
TAGGATTAGCACTGTCAAAGTCATCATGAGTAGTGATAAGTGAATAAAGATGGTGAATTTTGTGCTCGGTAATAAACGTGAAAGATGAATTGATCAACATGACATGAGTAAGGGACAAAGAAAAAAATACGAGTCCCCAACACCAATCGAACCTATGACATCCTAAATCTTAGTTCATCTTTATTCACTTATCACTACTGTCTTGTTGTATGTTCCAGGAAACACCCATAGCCCCCATTCCAAAGTAAAGTCATTGCAAAGAAGGGTTTTTTGTGTTTTTGATGGAGAGCATAGAGCTAAGCTAGCCCTGGAACTTCCAGAGGAGTGGGGGAGTAGGTGAAACAAAAAAAAACATCTATGTTAGGTGTACGGAGTTTTTGGAAGCAATGCACCTGGGTGGAAGAGAAGGAGTAGCTTGTGAGGGAGTTCAGCTGCATTAATTACATTTAGTCATGTTCCTGGCAAAATAGTGGTCACTTGTCTCACCTGTTGGCTGTCACTGTCATTGCAAGTTGCTGTTCTCACTGGACTTCCCTCAGAAGTATCAGCAGCCCATAAGCACTTGCTGATGGCTTTGTTTTCAATTAGACCATGAGACAAATCTGAGGCCCTGAAGCCCCAAGCCTATTGAAGAGATATCAGAGACAATGAACACACCTTGGACCTTCTTTCAGCTGAATCAGTCAAATAACAAACACTCTCCTATTGTAAAAAAATATGCAGGTGAAAGGAATGTGCAGTTCACCTGATTTCTACCTTCACCATGGCATTCATATAACTCTACGTGACCGCCTACTGGTTGCTCCATTGAATCAATGCACATTCCATTTGCACTTGACTTCACCTCACTTTTTCTATAATTTATAAAAACATAATTAATTAATTTTGTGATTAAAGCACATGTAAAAATCACCACTGCCCTCATTGTAGGCATGCAATGTGTACAGAGAGTTACGAGCCTGTGCCCGGTGAAAATCATTCACTGATCTTCATTAATCCTTAAGGATCTTCATGAGGATCGTACCTGATTCTTATTTTTTTTAACCAGAACAACTCCAAGTATTTAGAATACCCTATTTTCCTGAAAAGGGAATAAAAAGTCATTTGCAATATGGAATAAGTGAGATGAAAACAAGGGTAGGTAGGAATTCCCATCCCTGATACTACAGAGTGTTCTGTATGATTGAGCAAAGAATTTATTTGACAATGGTGCCAATGTAACGTAACAAATGCAGTAAGCGTACATTTATTTGTTAAGGGTTTATATCAAAAATCACTCAATAATATTTTAACTGGTACCTTGGTGGCAGACTTGGTATTGCAGGTGTTTCATCCTCTGCTTTATTCTCTTGAAGTGCACTTTTTGTTGCTACATCTTCTGTTGTTCCTTCTTCAACAGTGTGGGCTGTTCCTCCATTAAAAGCATGCAGAGCTTCCATTGCCCTGTGACGCCGTTCTGAAAATTCCTTCTGTAAGTCATCTATCTTTTGATCCAAACTTGAAAAGGTCAAGTTGATTGTTTCGTGGAGAGTCCTTATCACATCAATTGCAGAATTCTTGTCTTCAATCACTTTGGAACTAATGACAAAATAGAAAGCTGGTTACAGTTATGTGCTGTGTTTTCTATCAAGTTTTAGTATAAATCTACTGGGAAGCATTCTATCACAAATACTGTTCCCTTATTGGCTACATTACTCACTATCTATTCTGTGATAGATAATGAGAAGCACAGCAGTATGCCCTTGTTAACAAAATGAGGGCCACTTCTTTGTGTTTTTGAGGTGTCTGTGAGGAGGATTTAGATAAGGTTTTAAGTAAACGACCACTACTCAAATTTCTTTAACAACCGTGACCAGTCTTTTAGGCTAGAAATTTGACACATTCTTTTGTTTTCGGCTTCTGGTAAGTGACCACCCAACATCATCATGTATGATACTTTTGTTAGAAACTCTTCACTCAGATTTACTGGTAAATAGAAATAGAGTATTTAGCAGATGCTTCCTTACAGGGTGTTTTCTTTTATTATTGTTAGGAGTATTAAGTTTTTTAAAGACCACTGTTCTATTAAGGTATGGCTATAACATTTGTTTTCTTAATCGTCACACATACAGTACGCTTAAGACAACATTCAGGTTTGATGCCTGCATCCACGAGGTTCATGCAGAATCCAACAGTTATAAATTAAAGAAGCCACAGAACAGAAAACTTAATGTGTCAAGAAACAGAGAATTCTCTAGACCTCACTTCAATCTCAAACTTAATTACAAACGAAGTTGATTAAAATAGTTTTATTTACATTACTTTACCTTAAATTGTCAATTTGTGTTTGGAAGGAGCTGAGTGCTTCTAGCTAAAATAAAAACAAAAGCAATTAATTAATAAAACAAGATACGCCTCTGAGCTTACTTAATTAGTTGGCTTGTTCAAAAACCATGTCTTCAAGAACTCTTCATCGTAGCAGGACTGCCCAGTGCTAAATGAGCATAAAGTCGTAACAGGCCCTTGGCAGGTAAGCCATCATGTGACCTAGTCTTTTCCTAAAATTATGGCAACTTTAAGAATGCCAGGAATAGAAAAAGTACCGCTATGCGAAAGCATTAAAATAGCCATGTTTGAAGCCCCTGGCATTAAAGAATGAGATTTTATGACCGTGTGAATTTTAAAAAAGCTAAGAAGATTTGTATGGAAAAAGTTGCTGGAGAGCAAGACCTTGTTCTCCAGCATCATTTTCCATAGAAGTACTCTAAATGTTCGAAAAAATTCAAACTGATGTATTAATTTAATCTTTAATGCCCGGGACCTCAAACTTGGTAATTCTAGTATTTTTGATATGCTCTTTCCATTTCTGGCATTTTTAAGTTATAGCCATTAGTTTTAATATTTTTAGGAAAATTGTTGTCACATGATCCCAGCTGCAAAGGGCCTGTCATGATGCTTTATTTACGTCTACACCAGGATGATACCAGGGTGTAAAGAAAACTGATGCACTGGTCTAAAAGTCACCGTCATCAGCCCTGCAAAATTACATCCCTTATAGTGCTAATCTGTAATTTGAATTTCCTTGAAAGTTTGGACCTTGTGTACTTAAGACCCGGTTCAAATGTTGAACTTTAAATGTGCCGAACCTAATACCAATTTGGGTTGACCCGAATAATCAAATTCGGCAGTTGATTCAAACGTTGAACCTAATTGAATTGGACTTTATTGCAAAAGTGAACATGACACTATTGCAAACGGGGCCGTTACTGGTATTGTTGACCAAAATTGCAGAAAATGCGGTAAGGACAAATCGCGGAAGTGAGGAGCTTTATTTTTTTGCAAGAGCAATCAGGGAGGGTAGAAAAAGTTGAAGAAGGCAACTCCAGATGTTGTTAGTATTAAACAACCAAAGACGAGTCTTGAATTTGGTTTGCCTTCTTTTTGCCGAGTTTCTTATCCCCAAAGGAACATCACAGTTCCTTGTCCAGTTTGTTCTTGCCATCGGTTTCCTTCAGGATTCATTTATTTGGTACTCTCAAAAGCATGACTCACCGGACCCATTGAACTGCCTGCTTCCCAACCCGCCACACTTGTTTTCAAATATGAAACACCGCATTCAGAAGTGGTTTACTCATTTCAAGCAAGTATCATTTCGTGCCCTCGAAGCAAGAGGACTACATATATCTTCCTGTTCCTCCCGCCATTTTTTCTTCCAAACGATAAAAACAAGTTGTGTACACATGACAAAATAGGAAATGTACAGAACTCTGGGTAAAAATCAGTTTATTCAATGTATTTTCAGTAATGTATGCATTAGATTCGGCACTTTTGCTGTTGTATTCGACAAGCCCGGCCAAATAGAACGCCAGGTCGACCCAAATACAAATCTGCCGAACCTAATTGATTCAAACGTCCAACTTTACATGTGCCGAATGTAATTATTAGGTTCAGCACATGTAAAGTTCGACGTTTGAACCGGGCCTAAGATATCTATCGGCTGAGTACTGGCTGACACCAATATTGACTATTGACTATTGTCAAGGCTGCTGCCTAACAGGAGCCCAGCAGCCTGGGGCACCCAAGAAAATGCTTTGGGCACCTAGATTTTTTGCAGCAGCTCCCAAAACATTACCTGTTGGGTTCCTAACTTCTCGGCTTTTGCCCTTGTGGGCTCCTTGAAATAATTGTTACGCAACAGTCTTGCTATTTTTTCCAAGTACCAAATCACTATATTTGGAACCTCTAGTACATGACCACCTTTCACAAGGAACCACGTAAATTAAGAGGGGAATACATCAAGCATTACAGGAAGTAGCAAAAGGCTGTCTTGCTGACTGTTGTTCACTAGTGGCGTCTAGTTGTCTGCTGCAATTATTATAAGTCTCCACTGCACACATAAGTTCAATTTAGAAGAAGTGGCAAAAAGGAAACAAAAATAAATAAAGTTTGCTTTTGATTCAATTTAGCACATTGGTCTACTCTACAAATTACTGAAATACAAATTTGGAGGAAAATTATTAAATCTCTTTATTCAAAAATAAAATGCTCCATCAAACATGGTGATTAAAGGAGCAACTTTTTCGACAGAAATTGTGCCACACAAGGCTGTATCCTCTCTCCAATGTTTTTCAATTTTTATTTAAATGAAATCCCTTTTCTTCTTGATAAACAAGACACAGATCCTAAAGTATCACCAAATGGTTATAAATTGTATGTTACATGTATATGCAGATGATCTAATACTTATGTCTCACTCAGCTACATGTACTGGTCTACAAAATGCACTGTTATACCTCCCAACTCAAATACGTTTTCTAATTGGCGAGAACTTGTCAAGTGTTGTCGGTCAAAACTCACCATCTCCCTAGGAAACCAACTTGAACTTTGACTTGCACTTGATTGTGCTCTTTGAAACTGTAGCAGACTCAGCCAAATGATTTCTTCAATGACAGTTTTCTTTTTCTATTTTTGAGATGGGAGGTATAACAAAACACATAATAACTGGTCCTGCTGGAAACAGCGAGTTTTGTTCTCCCTCAAACTCAATGTTCTTTGCCTCAGGGAAGATTGAGCATTAAACATTAAGGGAAACAAAACTCACTGTTTCCCTTGGGGCCAGTCATTAAGTGCTAAATTGTCTACGATCTCTCAATTTTATCATGACTGGATGATGACAATTAACATGAAAAAGACAAAAGCTGTTATTTTCCAAAAGAAATATAGAAAATCAACGCTTGCTTAACATCTCTTCTACGTCAATGAAGAGAAAATTGAAATTACCATTAGTTACACTTATCTTGAGGTCAGGTTTTCAACAAATGGTACTTTGTTGAAAAATCTTAAAGGAGAAAACCAAAAGATCATTTTTGGCAAGTTGTTGTTACCTTGATTTTCTTAAATACTAATCAATGTTATCAACAAAATATTTAATTCATTATATCTTCAAATTCTCATGTATGGTTCTGAGGTTTGGGGCATTTATGACAAAGAAAATCTTATAATTTGTCCTTTCTGCCATTTGAATGGAGCAGAAAATGAATTTCATTTTGTGATTTCCCGTCACCTTTACTATCGATAATTTACTCTTGAAATTTTTTGAAAACATAAATAGAAAATAAAATCATTTTGATGTTTTAGGTGATAGAGCAAAAATTCTTTTTATTTTTAATAATGTTGACCTCTACATGGTATATCTGTAGACATACCGCTTCATATATCCATTCGTGCATGGATTACAGACAAAGTATAGTCACTTCATCAATTTAATTATTGTAATTTAGTTACCTTATTTTAGATATATTGTATTTTTAGGTACATGTAAATTCCATGTATTCAAATACGAACACAGAAATAAATTCAAAATTGATGTTGATACACACTGTACCTGTAGTCTCGATGACTCCTCTCTCCTCCGAAAGAACAATTTCCCTGACACAAAGAAAATAGCAAGCCAGGCAGCAACACAAAGGTAAAGCACCAATTTCTTAAATTGCATGTGTCCGCAACAAACGTTTACTGTCAACTTAGAAGAGGCCATATTCAACTGGTGCTGATCTGGGGCTACAATAGGCTTAATTGTTTGCCACGTAGCACACCACACAAGCTTGTTGACTCAAACAAACGTAAATTCTACCGACGTTGATTCAGTCGTTTGGTCGTAAAATTTCATTAGGACCCATCAGCTACACTGTTGGCGCCGCCAAGGATCGCAGTTTGTTGAGAAGCAGTGTACATAATCTGTCACGTTAGCTGCGTTTCCAAGTAAGTCTCTCACGTGAGTAAAAGCATCAGACATCACCATGGCCACTTCTACTGCGCGGCATAATTTGTGCAGTCATCGCCGCTGAAAAAACACACGAGAAACACGAAATCACCTATTAAACAAGTTAAGAAAGACCTCGAACTATAAACGACCGACTTACCATAAATCAACTTCCAACCTCGTCCCCAGTTCTTCTTATTTCAGAGCTTCATCTGTAGGTCAGCGGGGCATAACGGCATATTCAGGTAAGTGCTTCATGTATCCCTTCGTATCCCTTATTATAGGATAGTGGAATACAAAGGAATACAAGGGAAAACAAGGGAATACATGGGAATACAAGAGAATACAGGCGAATACAAGAAAATACAACAGAATACAAGGGAATACAAGAGAATACAGGGGAAGGGGCTAAGAGAAAATTACAAGTGTATTATACAGGAGTTCCAATTACACCATAATAAGGGATACCCGAAGTTATTGGGGAATAACGAAGCAGTCCCTAGCCTGAATCCTCTCGCTAACTCGGGGAGAGATCGGGGGTTTAGAGCCACCTTAAATTTTCGAAAATTTAAGATGGCTCTGAACCCCCTTCGAAGAATTTTTTTAAACTTTGCAAAAAGTTGCATCTCACCATGTTGATTAATAAAAAATGGGGGTCACCGAACTCGTTTTTGAGTTATAATCGTTTAAAGCTAAAATTAAGGGTGTCTTCAACAGGTCATATTGTTGCTAACAGCTATGGTAACCTATTATGCCACAAAATTAGCAGCAACTTGTTCACGGATGATTGGGCAGTTTGTTGATACTATGGTTTTGGCATCAACTGGTATAGAGTGGTTATATATAATGACTCATCAAACTTGGAAAGTACTAAAAACTGTTTTCAGCTGCCTTAAAGTCACTGTCAAAAGTATTTAATTCACTTTTGGAAGCCTAAAAGTAAAAAAAAATTCTAATTCTTCAAAAATGTGCTTTCGGCCTCATGTACTTCAGTAATTTTTTCAGTATGGTTACTTACATAAAATCGTCAAACTTTGAGTCAGCCAAAGCCATGGTGTAATGACAGTAGTGTGTTGAATTTACAGTCAACTTACACCACGGCTATTACACCATGATAATGACGTCAAGGAGGTTGTTTCGTCATAACTGAATATCATGTGGAACAAATCAGCCAACCAGAAAATCGGAATACAGAAAGTTGAATCAATAAGTAATAGTAATTGGCTGGAGTGGAGTATAAGGAAGGAAGCGAAGGAGGT
>CM042750.1:8329000-8354000 GCA_022496165.2 Catalaphyllia jardinei | reverse complement strand
CACAGTATCAAGTTCTTTTGTAAATGTGATGTAAAAAGAATTGTTGTGCTATGATTTTTCACAAAAAGGTTCCACCATTTTCTTTTTAGGTTTTTCAGAAGGAGTTTCCTGAAGGAGCAACTGAGGTTGTTTTTGTTCATTTTGTAATAATGCTATAATCCATTGCTTTAGTAGAGCTAAGTAATTTTTAAGTTTGGTGCTTAATTACAATATTCTATTGCACTTATTGTACAGAGGGGTTTTCAGTTGAGTGTTGTAAAACCAAAACCAAATTAATTACCGACATGTACCAATGAGAGAGCTTGGCCAATCTCAAACTGCAGTTAAACCAAAACCAAAGTAATTGCTGAATTATTTTTGAAACTCAATTGAAATCCACTCTAAACTGGGATGAAGCAGCATGAAGTGTCTAGGAGTATTACTACTCCCTCCTGGATGGGATGCTAGTCCATCACAGGGTTACCTCCAAGCATTAAATTTGCTGGTACCCATTTATACACCTGGGTGGAGAGAGGCACCATGAGAGTGTCTTGCCCAAGAACACAACATAATGTCCCCAGCCTGGGCTCAAACCCAGACTGCTCCACGAGGCCACTGGACCTCCAATAGGAGTATATTGTATGGTTACTTTATCTTCTTGTCTCCTCAGATCACATAAGTCTGTCATGTTCTTAACCCAAAATTCCCTGTTCTGTACTGCCACTTCAGGCATATTATGACTTGACTTAGCCAACCTTCTTTGTTCCTGTCTTTCATAAGAGCCCTCCTCTAGATGAAACGTAAAGGTTTCAGTAGCATGAAATTCAATTGACTAGGAGTATTCCTATTCTCCCTGGGTGGGATGCTAGTCCATCACAGGATGACCCCCCAGCAGCAAGTTAGCCATTACACCTGGGTAGAGAGAGCACATTGAGATTAAAGACTAGTGAACAAGTGAATATTGAAAGCTCATATATTGGAACTGCGAGGAAAGATGCCGGAAAAAGAGATGATTCATCATCACAGTTATGCACACAACTTAAGCAGTTGTGAAAGTTGTATGCATAATTGCAATGATCAATCATGCCTTCATATCTTTTTCTGCAGTTCAAATATATGATCGTTCATATATTCACTTGTATTCTTCACCATCTACGGGTATATTACAAGCTCAGAAAATGACCAGCTCCCAGATGGCTTGATAGCTCAGTTGGTAGAGCAATGTACTGTTATGGCAGAGGTTTCAAGCTGTAATTTCACAGCTGATTAAGTTGTGTGCATACAGTGTAACTGTGATCATCTAGTGTCTTGCCCAAGAACTCAACGCAATGTCCCTGGCCAGGGCTCAAACCCAGACTGTTTGAACTGGAGTTGAGCACACTCACCACCACCACACCTGCACAATCTCTACATGTACATCTACCTCTGTTACTACTCGACTAACAATACACATGAAAAAGTTACGTGATTCTGATTGGCTGAGAGCAGTGCAGTTCAAGTGTAACACCAGTGCAAATAACACGTCGCATTTCTGGATTATGACTGGCAGAAAGATTGTAATGAGAAATTTTGTAGGGCAATGATATTATGGAAAGCAATTTGACAAAACGTTTCCTAAATTGGGAAAAAAATGGCTTTAAGAAACATCTTCCTGCACTTTTTCTGCGTGAATTTGTTTCATGTTTGTATTATTAATAAGTAATCATCGGTTTTTTCTCGTTCAATTTGAAATTAATTTACCCTTGAAATTAATTTACCCTTGAGAGTTGAAATTGCACTCGCCAAAGCGGCTCGTGCAATTTCAGCTTTTTGAAAAACTCACTCGTGCAAATTAATTCCAAATTGAACTCAAAACCGTATGATTACCTATACTTAAACACATAACAGTAACTAATTGAGTGGTCTTCGGTCTCTCTCTTGGCTTTCTCAACCTTGTGAGCTCTAGTGGTACTACTTGTAGTTGCGGCATATGACAGAAACTGAACTTAGTGCTAGTTCTGTACTGTCATGAGCCATCGGCTTGGTTCTCTGCTTGTCAGGATGGTGACTGACTTTACACATGTATACTTTCCTCTTTCCTATGGATTATAATTACCAAAATGACCTTTACTGTACAAACATCATCATGATGTTCAACAAACTTCTATAATTTATAGAAGTTCTATTCTTTATTTAATAAATACAGATAGCGGTGTGGAGACGTTTCAGTGATTTTAAGAAGCTGCATCAGGAGCTTTCAAAACTCTACATCCAGAAATATGCCAAGGAAGAACAGTTTCCAGCATTCCCAAAGGCAAAGTTCTTTGGTATGTCACTGTATTTGAAAATAAATTGTTCTTGAAAACATGTATTACATAATGGGCGACACGGAAAAAGTACAATATTATTAACAATTATTTTAAAAATTAAAATCATAACTTAGAGCATTTTTCTTAAAATTGCCTAGTAAACATTATTTTAGCTATATGTATTAGCTGGGTTCATGGTCAGGAAAGTTCTGGGCAGGTGTGTTTGTTGGAGGTTAAATGTGTGGTTTTACTTTACCAAAATAGAAAAAGAATTACCATAGAGGTAAGGATGAAAGCTGCATTATACATTTTCTTTAGCTGTCGGAGAGTGCCCGTTCCAAATCAGAGAAGGCGACTAAATTTAAGAAAACTGTGAATACATTACTAATAGTGCACAATGTTGTGACCTGTGGGGTCACCAGTGCTGGATTTAGTCTGCTGGTGACTAACTTTTCACTACTGGTCGCCAGTCTGGCCACCACGGTTTCAAGTTATTATTCTATTTTTATTTATTTTTTCATTTCCTAAGATTCATGACAGAATGAATGAATGTTACCACCGTTTTTGTTGATACGCGACTTTGTAAAACAAAACACCCGCGGAAAGTTTCCAAAATTTCCGCCAGTCTTGCATGTCATCGACAGCTCAGGTCGAAATCCACCAATCACAGCCACTAGTGTGACCTTCAGAACTTCTTTATGTCATGCTACCGGGCTGCGATTGGTGGATTTTGATCCGATCTGTCAATAACACGCAAGACTGATGGAAATTTTGGAAATGTTTCCGCGGATGTTTTCCAAAGTCTCGTGTCAACGAAAATGGTGGTAATTGTAAACCATGAGGAATGCACAGACAGTGTAATTTCTTATCAGTTTCATGTACAAAGCCATTTAAACATGCCTTTACTATATTTACTGAAATCAGTTATATACATGTTTGGTTGAAAGTATTCCAGAAGTGACATTTGTTCCTCAAATCACAGGCGTCCCAAACTCACGATTCGAGGAATTGATCAAATATTAATGACTTATGTACGCATATCAAGTGAGACGTGACTGACTTAAGTGTGCGGTGCTGTGTTACACATTGGGCAGTTGAGAATTTGAGCGCTCTACAAGGCATTGTATGGAATTTATAATAACGGAGGATAAAATCGCGCACCGAAATAAAATGTTACTTTTTTTGAATGAAATTAAGTATACTAAATAAACTCACCTTGCCTGATTTATGTTGTCCATTTTGCCTGTTTCGTTGTTTTTGGGGGGTTTTCAGGTGTTTGTCGTAGCTTTCTATAGATGAAGTCAAGGCTGGATACTGCTGTTTCGAAAAACCTGAACCATGATTGATTTTTCCCTCCAACGCAAAGAATGATAGTCCATTGATCCTCTTTTCCGGTCGGCTTGGAAAAATCTTAAAACTTTCCGTTCCAATTTGAACGATTTTTGCTTCACTGCTGGAGGTTTCAACTTTCCGGCGTATCATGTGACCATCCAATGAACTACGGCACAGTTTGAAATCAACATTAGCGACCGCTCCTGTGTGACAAATGCCACTTATTGGACGGGTGCACAGTTTGGGGAGAGGGTTGTATTTTAACGGAAATTTTTTGACCGTGTCCCCGTCCGGTAAGTGGCATATGTCATGCAGGAGCGGTCGCTTATGTTGATTTCAAACTGTGCCGTAGTTCATTGGATGGTCACACGATACGCTGGAAAGTTGAAACCTCCAGCAGTGAAGCAAAAATCGTATGTTGTAGGAAAAGAATATTAAGGTAATTTAATTTACGAAAGCTCAAGATTATTATTGAAAAGAAACTGAATGCATGTAGCGGCTGTATAATTGTCATAGCTTTCTCATGAATAAAATTATAGTTTTCTCACTTTTTCATTGGCAAAATTTCGTAGTTCCTACAGAGCATGCGAAAGAAATAAAATACATTGATGCTAGATTGTAAACGACCGAAACGCAAGCCTCAGACAGTAACGGGAATTAGCATTTTGTTTGTTTTTGTAGATATCAGATTTCTCCTGGTCTCGCTGAAACACGGAAAAGTTCACATTTCAGTTAAACTATTTTTAAGTTTTCCAAAAAGCGATTAGTATTTTGATCACTTCATGTTAATTTAACTTTTCTTCCAGTCATGTAATTTCTCACGATTTAACAAAAATAGCCCGCTTTTGACTTTTAACCTTTATTCCCGCTTGCGATTGAATTCAATTACCTTATTTAGTAGACGGCGCAACTCGTTAGGATGTGCTGAATTGCTTCAAAGACTTCAACTTGAAATAAACTGTTTACAGTAAGCAGCCAAAAAGAAAGATGATCACACCAATTTGAATTAGGAAGGTGTATTTCAGCGTTGAAATGTTCTTTTTTGTTCGCTACGACTTGCGTTCAAATGTAAACTTTTTGGTTTGGTTTGTACAGAATATACAACGAAGAGACTTAAGGCTTTCAAAAACCGTTGAATAGAAGCTTGCACGTCGTTTTGAACTTCCAATTCCCACCGGTTACAAATTGAAATTGTAGCTTCACACACACGCACATGAATTGCGGCATGCAGTCGCCAATGAACATGGAAACCTGCGTATTAAAACTATAACATTTTCTTCCTGCAATAAATATTTTTTACAGCTGGTCAATGATAATAATGAAACAAAGCAATGGAAAATTATTAAGGGTTTTTCATCTTAGATTTTTCTTCGTGCTGAAGAAATCTAGGCAAAGTGATGGGGATAAGAATGATAAGAGAAGGGATAAAAGAAGGCGGTGTTGGCAGTTTGTACTGTGGAAATTTCAAGTAAAATTTTTTGGCCTGAAGGGCCGAAAATGTTTGCCGACAAAAAAATTTGTGCTGGGGACCAAATTTTAAAACTTAGGAGCCAGCTGGCCCTCAGATTTTTTTTTCTAAAGTCGAGCCCTGCATTAGATTCAAATTTATTGAGATATTGCATAAGAGTTTATGAGCAGGGGTGTAGCCAGGATTTTTCAAAGGAGGGGTCACACTGTGTCAAAGTGAAGGTACGCACCAGATTGTCATGTTGTTTTCGCTGTCTGTTGTAGGTCGTTTGCTCAAAAAAGGCTTTCCAAAGGTGGGTCACAGCCACCCCATTACCCCTCCTAGCTACACCCCTGATGAGGATCACCAACTATATTTAACAGTTATTCCATGAGTGTGCATTGGGTGTGAGTTGGCTATAATCTCATATCCAGCAAGCACGAGTGGAATATTAATTTTGTTTTATTAAAAATGCCTCCAAAATAAAGAAAACTAACAAAATATATTGAGACTAAAATTAAAAGAAAATCACCCTCAAAGGCATGCATGCTTACCATATTAATTTTGTAGAGAATGGTATAATGGTTCATATACCATCATGTGATGGCTAAGCCAATGAAAACTTTCGAATTGTATTATCCAATGATCCATTTTTTAATAATTGTTACCTATTTTTGACAGACTTATAGACTAAGTAAAAGTGCAAGTTTTGACTCTTAATTGCAGGTCTGACATTTTGTTTGGTCGGACCAGATTTGCATTTTAGGTTTTATGAAAATGTAAGGAAGGTTTGGAAATCCTTTTTACTGGACCAATATGATTGCAGGCCGCTTTGAAGAGTCAGTAATTGAAGAGAGAAGAAAAGCAGCTTTGGAACTTTTGACATTTGCTGGAAGCATCCCAGATCTGTTTACAAGTCAACCATTTGTCAAGTTCTTTGAGGTATATAATTAACTCATTGCCAAATTTGTAAACTGAGATATTCCCTGGCCTACATTAAGACCGCCTAGCTTAAAACTTTTGAAAAAACTTGGCATTGCATTAACTGTGATTCCTCGCATTTGCGTGGCACATCCTTTCTGGACGTAATTTATGCCATGATTTAGTGTGCCCTGACTTGCACATGCATATTATTTAAAACATGGCAGATTTGTCTTGATATTGAGCACTGTCAGTTGAAAAATGGCTATGGCTCACCAATGAACATGGGCATCCTTAGCTACCTTTTTTTCCTGCCATTGTAATCAACTTATCATAAGCTTTGAATTGCATGAGAAAAGACTAATCTGAAAGCTGAAAATTGAATAAATAAGAAAAATAGCAGGATGGTACACTGTGGTCTTTTCTGTTTTGCCATTTGGTAAACACATCAAGAAATTTGGTTCAGGTTTTAATCAAGTATTCAGCTTTGTGTCTAAATCAAACTTAAAAGGCTTATTTGTGTCCGGCACAATGTTTTGACTGTAGTTTAATGCATGTTCTCATTAGTCTAGGTGACAAAGATTTTGCGATTATTACAGGGAATGTGTACTTTTAATAATCATTAAATAATGGAAAAATGAGGCATTTTCAATGCCTTCAGTGCTTCTTAATGAGTACTGTATGGGCACTCCCCTTTTTTATTTCAAAATTGAAGTTCTCATATGATAAATATTCAATGGACAAAGTTCGAATGAAAATCTATTGTTACTTTTATTTCAGAGGAATTTCCTTATGTCCTGCTGGAGTTTACTGCATGTTAAACACATTCAAGAATTTTGAAACTGTTCGCTTCACCTTAGGCGAATAACTGTGCAATTTATTAACTAGACTAAGTGCTGTTCACTTTATATTTTTAGGGGGGATTCCCAGATAGCCCAAGTTGCAGTGATGGTGTCAAAAGCAGAGAGGGCAGCTCATCGGACACAGAAGGAGAAAGCTTTCCAGGAAGCTCTGCTGTCAAAGAATTAGATGCAAGTAGTGGAAATAATGTTCAAAATAACAGGCAGTCACCATCTCCTTCCTGTACTGCAATTACGGAGAATGGTAAGGTTTGAGAATCATTAGCAAGCAGCGATCTTGAAACAATATAGTTATTAAACTTTTCCTCTTGTTCTTTATGTGTTTGGTATTAAAAGATTTAATTAATTTATTTGTAGTACTTAGCTTTCAGTATATAATATGTACAGGGACTCTTGTAGGGTTTAAAGTGATGGATCAAATTTTATGTCTATTGATGCATCTTTGACTACCCTAAAAACTCACATGTATTGCTTGACATAATGAAAGAAAGTGAAGCCATAGAGCTGAATGACTCATAGCTGCCAGACCTTATCCCAGTTTCTGTAGCATGAAGTGGCTTAGAGGATTATTTCTACCCCCTGGATGGGATTCTAGTTCATCACAGGTCCTTCCCTGGCAATTTGTTAGTTTTCTCTAACAATTTGCCAGTACCCATTTATACTCTTTGGTGGAGAAAGGCACTGTGAGAGTTAGATGTCTTTCCCAAGAACACAACACAGTATTCCCGGCCAGGGCTCAAACCCAGACTGCTTGATCTTGGGACAAGTGCACTAACCATGAGGCCACGGCGCCTTTCGCCTGCATAGCAAGCGTTTCCAAAAACATACGCGAAAGGAACAAAACTGGGAGGGAGTGTGAAAAATAAGGAGCAGAGGGAGGGGGTGAGGTGAGCAAAGGAAACGCCTGCAATCAATCCCAGATATTTCACCGAATGCCCCCAAACATGCCGCGCTCCCTTGGGACGCTAACTGTCGCATGAGAACCAAATGATAATTGACTTCCTTTTGACAAGTGCCCAGCGTGTGCTTGATAGAGTCCACTAAAACAAATAGTATGCGTAAATAGCCTTCCTTTTAATTGTCATGTCTGTCACTGTTCATTCAAAAAAACAAAGTTTGGAAAATGGAGATACGTAGCACATAATTGCAATGGGGAAGCATCGCACTAGAGCGAATTTTGTTTGTTTTACCAGAAATTGGGTCAAAATTGGGGCTTTTCCTAATGCGACCCCTATGAACAAAATTTGGAAAAATATGTCAGTGGACCAAAAAGATCGAAGACGATGTAGTGTATGGGTGGGGCAGGCACATTTTCCCAAAGGAAACAAAAATTCATTAAACATGTCAACTGCATGTTTTTTTTGATAAGAAAATTGATGCACCGTATGCCTTCACGGAAAAGCACACAAAAACCAAGAGAGAACATTGCGATGCTCAACATGGATAGTCGATCTTGAATCGATCAAATTGATGGAAGCAACCAACGTCTCTGTACAAATAATAATATAGCTTTCTCGAAGTAACTGTCTGCTATGACAAAAAAGCCTAAAAAGATGGACAAAGATGTGATATCTGTGATATCGTGACAAGCAGGAACGTACTGTGCTTGACAGTTCGACTGAATCAATCAGCCGGCGGCACAATAGATTGTACGGTACAGGTTACCGAAATATCTCAAACCTTTTCCCTCAAAAGCTAATGACTCAGTGTACTCAGAGACTTTAAAACATATCTTTAAAACATATCTGCGAAGCGACATGCAAATAACCGCCGTAACCATACAAGGACATCCTGTCCTGTCATCCTGTCTACGAACTAGTCTCTAATGGCAGCTTCTTGCTCCAGTTTTAGAACAACAAGTTTGCCATTTTGGGAAAGGTCTTTCCACATTTCCTGAACAGAAAATTCGAAGACCCCTTCGAACGTTTCTTCAGACTCGACCATATCTATTTTGATCTTGCTGTGTTCCGGCTGTTGGATTATTTACAGTATTGTGCAAAAGTAATGCAGATGTATTTCACCGAAATTTGCGACTTTTCTTGGCTTTTTGATGAGAAAATATCAAATTTTCGATGGTAGCGAATTTTCAACGAAAAGTCACGATAATTCATGATGCCTATTGGGAATTCGATGACTTTTCATGGAAAATTCGCGAGAACAAAGGACGACTTTCGACGAATTTCGTTTACATTACTTTTGCACAACACTGTATGAAACTTAAGATAAATTTCTGATGTTATTTATATTTTGATTGACAAGCTAATAACCAATCGCACTATTACTCCCCATTCTTGTGCGAATAGAGTTCGGAAAAATGTTTGGGATTGACTGCGGGCAATTCCTTTTCTCCCCACCCCATCCCCCCTCTCACTTACTCCCTCCCCACTTCTCCCAAATTTTTTGTTCACCCTAGATGTGCTTCTTTGCTTGCCCGCTTTTTCGCTCACTTGTTTGATCTCTGTCTGAAAAAGGAAAGGGAATGGCTTCTATGCAGGCTACGGCACCTTACATTGCTTGGCATAAGTTTGACGTAATTGCTACCTTATAACCATTTCCTCAACCCTTTCTTTATTTTTCAGGCGACAATCTTGAAGATTCACCTACCCTTGGGGGTGTTTGGCTCCATAAGCAGCCTTCTCTGACTGAAGGACTTGACAACCTCAGCTCAGATGAGGATGAAAATGATGATGAACATGAAACAGTGTCACCAACAGGGGAAACTGATTTAACCAGGCACCCAAATGGAGAGGCTGCTGAAAACAATGAAGATGAGCGTGACGATGTTTTTACACAGGATCCTGAGGAAAGTTTAGATAACGAGCAGGACTTATCTGAGAAAGATGATCACTCAAGTAGTGCTGAACCCCCTAATTGGCTTGTTCGAGCAATTTCAATTTGCAGTGAAGGAGAGGACTTGGAAGTACTTGCTTCTGAAGCTGATGCTGGGGAGCTTGGTTTTCCTCAAGTATTTTCTGAGTATGATTTGTTAAAGCAAGAAGAAGAAGAATCCTCTCCCTTCTCCGGTTCTGATTCTGCAGATGATCTTTCTTTCCAACAAAATAAAGCAGACAGTTCTGAAGCTTTAGCAGAAAGTTCACCTTCAGTTGGTTATGGACATGATGAAAATCAGTGGCCTGAAAAAAGTCTTGAAAAGACGTCAGAGTCAAAAATGTTTGTGGAGAGAACAGAATCTGCTGAGATCTCCTCACTAAAGGACTCAAGTTCTGTTACGACCGAATGCAAAGAGTCATTCACAAGTTCAAGTGATTCAGGAAAAGGAGTAACACGTCAGAGAACTATTTCTGATCTAGCAAATATCTACATTGATCCTAAAGAGAGCGACTATTTGTATGCTGCTGGACACACAATACACAAGGCATTAGAATGTGAAGTAAATGGCAAATATGGAGAAGCATTCAGCTTGTATAAGACTTGTGTTGGTCTGCTTCTGAGTGGTGTACAAGGTAAGTTAGTATGTGTGTGACGTAATGCATTCATTATTACTGTTAGTAGTTTAACCCAGCTTCAGGGCTCGAAAAAACCCCCGTCCGGTCATCCGGGACAAGTAGATTTTCCCTTTGGGCAAGTAACTTAAGGACCCAGGCAAGCCATTCGCCGACTAAATTTTTGATAAAGATTTTCCCAGGTTGAGAAGAAAAGGTAAGCTTTAGGCTCAAGGGTAATCAAGTGTTTAGATAAAGATTGACGAAAATTACAATTTGTAGCTTTGTTTTGTTCACTGCGTGACGTGTGCTCACGGCTCAGAAGTGGTTGCCTAGCACGTGATCAAAATCCGCCCCGATCAAATTTCTTTCCATGATAAAAAGCCGCGTTAGGAACGAAATCGCTGTGCTTATTTCTTAATTTTTTCAATTTTATGCAAGCATTTTTAAGTTTCTCTGTACAAAATTTACCGGTAACTCAACAACGATATATAAATTAGCACTGTAGAAATTTTACGCGAAAACTGAGAAGTCGCATATTTCTACCGCGAAAACGAAGCCAACATTTTTGATGCTAAAATCCAGGTGAATCTCTCTTTTCGACGAACATTCAAGTTGGGTGCCACCACGCGAAATGAAAAGTGTTATATTATTAAAAAGAAATGGATAAGTAAGTCATCAAAATACTTTCAGAGTTCCTGGAAGACGACTTAAAATACATGTAGTGTTTCTTTCAAAACAAAGACGTTTTCCGTCGACTGAAACTATTTTTCATTCACCCAAATGAAAAAATATGCTCTTGCTGGCTCTTCGAAATTCGACACTGTGCCTGCATGTGGCATGTGTCAAAGCTGAAATGGGAAGGCGATTTGTTGTTAATTCTGCGTGTTATAAATCTCTTCACAATGATTTTGTGGAGCTCGACAAGATGCAGGTGATCATTCAGTGAGTTAAACACAATCTGCACGATCTTTGACAAATTGAACAAATTGACTCAAGGCTGTATAGAGATGTATAATAACGAAGATACCCAGCGTGTAATACAGGAACTAGGAAGTAAGTTAACATGATCAGCACTAAGAGAACTACAGTCAGATGAGTTTATTACATTAAAACATGCCTGTAATTTGACTTCTATTCTTGCATTCATGAATCATTAATGAGTTTGAAAACTTGGGCAAGCGGGGAAGTGCCTCGGGCAAGCAAAATTTGAGGGTACTTGCCCAATGGGCAAGATGGAACTCAAATTTTTTTCGAGTCCTGAGCTTGAGTGCCAGACCATTGTGTACGCCATGTGCCACTCCATTTTCACTGAAAATAGGTGTCTAGTAAACAACTTCAACTGCCATAAGCTTTTTCACTTAACTATAGACACAATTTTCTGAAAGGTCATAAAAGTGTCTCATCAATGAGGTTGATTTTGGTGAGGTTTACATAATTTGATATCCATTTGGCATCACAGCTATGGGAAATTGAATGGCTTGGTGCAAGACGGTCATAAGTGACTTTCGGATAAAATTTTTTTCCTTCAAAGTGCCTGAATTTTTGCATGTGCTTTTCAATAAAGTAGAAAAGCATTCTCCTGTATCTTTTTCTGGCTGAAATGCTCTACTTTTTCCACTTTGTTGCATTCATTGTGCACACTTCAATATTTTGACTTTGGAATATTTTTATTACTACTTAATTGAAAAGCACATGCAAAAATTCAGGCATTTTTGAAGGGAAAAAATTTACCTGAAAAAGTCATTACATGTACGACTGTCTTGCACCAAGCTATAGTCTCTCAAAAAGCCTCCTATGGATCTCAGGTGCTGATAGAGTTGTTTCCGGTATGCCAGAAGTTGACTAAATCTCTTGAGATTTTGACCTATTTATGATCAGTACATCATAATTTATAGGCATCGGAGTGGCAAATATCATAATGTACTCAGATACACTGCAAGAGCTTACTATGAACCTGTAACTCAAAACCTTGGTCCACCGACAGATTGCATTGTTCTAGCATTGATATTTTTAACCATCCAAAGATTGAATCTCTTTGATAATCACTTAATATTTTCCTTGAATAAATGGCTGAGTGACTTGTTTTTTAGGGGAAAAGGATGTCAAGAGACGAGAGGCAGTAAGACGAAAGACAGCTCAGTATCTGTTAAAAGCCGAAGCTCTTTACAACACATACCTTGTTGCAAATGAGTCTCCAGAGAAATCTGAGCAAGTAAGTGGACTCCTAGTTCTTCTCAAAAATTTTTAAGTAAGAAATTAATATTGTGAGTTATCAGGTACAGGTAGCTGTTCTGTAAAACAAGAGACTAAAGACAACAATGCAAAGGTAGAACCATAATTTAGTTGAACAATTTATTCAATTCAGTTTAAAATACAAAGAAATTTTGTTGGCATGTGGCCTTACAAGTGTTCAAAACAAACAGAAAATTAACTTATTAAACAAAGCTTGCAAATCAACTTAAAAGTTACTTCTTGTCTTCCACCATAATTGATGTACATAATTTGTGGCATTATATGTAAACGTTACCAGCCTCAGGGTGAGGATGTGTGAGTGAGTGAGTGTGTGAGTGTGTGTGAGTGAGTGAGTGAGTGAGTGAGTGAGTGTGTGAGTGTGAGTGAGTGAGTGAGTGAGTGAGTGAGTGTGTGGCAAACTTTAGGTAAAAACCTCTGACTCATTGGCAAATAACTGGTGAGCAAATAGACCTGACAACTGTTAAACTTGCTTGTTTCCCAACAACTGTCATCTCTCAGAATTTACATGACTTTAAAGTTAATTCATTATGCAATAAGCGTCATTGCGATATATAAATTCAATACAGCATGATTGTGCACAACATCGAATGTAAACAGCGCCTACATCATACCTGACAAATGAGATAAGCGAAGTGTTCAGCAAAACAGAATAACATCCTTTGTTTCACTTGGAACTACATGTCAACTAAGGCTTTAATGTTGTCATTTGTAACTGTTTGTAGGACTCTTCTCCATTGCGCGCAAGTGACTTATGCAAATCTGATGATCTGCAAAAATTCAAGGAGCTCACGCTTGCAGACTTGAAAGTCATGGGGATTGTTGGCAAGGTTTGTCTATTGCTGTGCAGTATGTTCGTTCAAATCAATCTGTATAATACCAAACTTATTTACTGGACACAAAATCTTACTAATTTATTTCTTTTCTCATTGGATTTGTAGGTAATACTGGTCGAAAATATTCACAATGGGGAAACTTTTGTCATCAAGGTTTGTCATTGCTTGTTGGGATCTCAAGAAAAAAAGAATGGGTACATGGAAAGGAAGAATAACTTGAATTGTTTAGTCTCCCCTCCCCCTTCTCAGAAAGACAATGTTCAGCAAAAACTGGCAACAAGTGCATGCCACAATGTAATAAAATATTTTTATAATCATTATTAAATAGATTTGATAGAAAATTCAACTTGATAAATGTCATTTTAAGGACAAAATACATTCTTCCTCTCACAATCATGGTTTCAGTTCCCTATTGTTTTATCATTTCAGTTTGTAATTCTAGGATTGTAACATTTAAATTGTGCCTGCCTTTGTAATATTTTATTAATTTGCTTTCACTTTTTATTACCATAAATGCCGGCAGATTAGCTGCACTCACAGATAAGGTGCACCTCAAGTTTGGCAACTCAAATTTCGGGAAAAAATGTTTTTGGAAAGAAACCAATGAAAATACTTCACAAGTGGAGCTTAATTGAGAAAGGTTCTTTACATGTACATTTCTTGATTTAATTGAATGTAAAACGATGTCAACGTCTGATCACAAGGTACAAACATATCATTCAAACTAAAACCCTTGCATATAATTTTAGTTCTGCAATAGTATGGGCATGATGTCTACTGACTTTGACATGTGTTTGATCTTTCTCTGGTATTTTTTAACCATTAGACTTATAAATTTTTGATAGAAAGTGTTACTTTATGCAAGTTTATGGCATATTGTGCAGATGTACTTGCAGATAAGCTGCATCCCCGATTTTTAAGGAAAATATTTCGAGTAAAAAGGTGCGGTTTATCCCCCAGTGTTTACGGTACTTGTATTGACTTATTCTCTCAGGCTCTCTGCAAGTCGGGGCCAACACGAATACAGCAGAACTCTGGAAGTCAACATCGAAGGAAGAAATCTGTGAGACGTCTTTATGTAAGTGCAATTTATTTAGATGTACATGTATCAATGAATAATAATTATAGACGTGAAAACATTAGAGTGTGCATGTAAGTATACTGAACTCATTGAACAACTCTAAATTTTGCCTGCCAAGATAATAAAAAAACAACAGTAACAACCCCTTTCCCCTTTTAATGTTGGAAAATGGTAAAATTGGGGACAAGGAAGGACAAAATGGGTGAAGATTGACAGATGTTTCAAAAAGAATTAATGAATGATATTATTTTTATGAAAAGGATTGTGTTATACATGTTTAGAAAACAGTCCTAAGGAAGCACGCGCGCTGATTGGTTAAAAAGCCTGTTTGTATAACTCGATGGAGACACAGAACTAGCGCGAGCTGTTGACGTAGTGATGGCGCGAGCAAATTAAGAGAATTTACATTTTGCTAATCAAAGTTTACAAGTTGTTTTCCTTTTTCTCGTCGTGGTGTTTTCTAAAAGAAATAGAAAACATGTACTCCGTGTTTGTATCGAGTTATACAAACACTCGTGAAAGTTTGGGAGAACTCGAAAAAGCTGTGGAAACACTCGCCTGCGGCTCGTGTTCCCACAGCATTTCTCATTCTCCCAAACTTCCACTCGTGTTTGTGTAACTCGATACAAACACGGTACATGTCTTCTTACTATTTCTTAAATATCATCTGGTACTGACTGATTCGTATGATGAGGATACTGAAGGTTGGTATCCTTAAGGATGGTGGCTACTTTTGCTCTTGCGCATATGTTTTGCGTATTATGCAAGGCATAATTTAAGCCCATGCGTATTTAGTAGGCACTGTCCTTAATTCATACATCTAGATTAAATACTGTGTATTGAGCTTTAGTCAATAATTTCTCTTCAGGGCAAATATCCGAACATTGTGCGGCTGTACAAGTACTTTGAAACTGCAACTGCAATATATCTTTTACTGGAGTATGCTAGAGGAGGAAGACTGTGGGATCATATATCCTGTTACCAGCGAAACAAAGAGTCGCACGACTACCTCATAAGAAATGTTAACAGAAAAAGCAGCGAGCAGAAGAATTCTGCATCTGATGCAAGTGTTACTCAGACTAAAAATATTGATACAAAAGACGATCACCCCACACTTCAAGTCGGGGCAATACCTTTAGAAGGAGAGAATGCAACCAATAATCTAGCTTCTGGATCCAGAGCTAAAAATTCTGCAACAATGCAAGACAGTGAGCTTGCCACAAACGTTTCGGCTACAGCTGCTGTGGAGTGGGAGAATTATACTGAAGAGCTCAGAACTCCACGTAATGTTAATAACACTAAGCTATCAGAGGGCAACCAAGAAGCTCATAAAGTAATCAAAAACACTCATGATAAATGCAACAGAGAGGAAACTGATATCCGTCCTGCCAACAAGAGCTCACTGTTTGTGAAGCTGGATGAGTATTTCTCTTCTGCAGCTCAGTGTGTACCAGATGAACACATCAGAGTTTGGGCTGCAGAACTTGTGTTGGCTGTTGCTTACTTACACACATCAGGAATTATTTGCAGGTAAGTAAAATATAAACCGACGTCTATTACTAAATAAATGTTATCGTTAATAGTATTTATCAAATTGAATAGACTATTTGGTCAAGGCTTTGAACTATATCTATAACAAAATTCTTGATTGGTATTGGTTCTCTGCATGCACTGTTTATCAGGTATTTGGTTCATGATCATGTGGGTGTCCAATTACAGGTATCCAATTTGACCTTTTCGTAATAGCTCACTTTGGAAAAGAGTGATAGCCTGGGGATGAAGTCGCGCTGCAAGCGCTTATGGGATTATTTGGGGGGACGCAGGTCAAAACAAACATGGCGGAATTTAGTGCGGAATGTTATAGCGTGGGTTGTAGTGGTCACGGCAAGGTTTCAGCAGAGCTACAGATAGCAATAAGATGGAAGTTATTGTTTTAGACGATCATAAGTCAAGGGAATTGAGACGAATTTGAACGACCTGTTCCGCTGTTAATTTATATGATGTGGTAAATAAATACTCGAAAAAAATGGTTGAGAAATAGAAGAAACGACACCACACAAGGCTGGGAGTTCTGCAGTCTTTTTCCCTTCGAAAGGGAAGGGGAAAAAATTAATGCAACGCAGGGTATTCGTATTTGGTCACCCATCCTGGTACGAGCCCCAACCAACAGGACGAGACGTGGTGCTGTCCTTGTGGTATAGTGACTCTGAGTGCATTTTTTTTGTTTTAAATTTCTAAGATGAGAAAAGGTAACAAAGAGAGAAAAAATCACTGATATTGGCTGGGAAAATAAAGAGCGTAAAAATAAGAGGAATGAAAATGAGAATTATTACTTGCTTTGGTGATCGGACAAGAAGCAGGGGTTAAGAATCGTTACTTTAATCCTTTATTGTCTCTGTCTCTCGGACGAGGATAACTCGGTGTCTCGGACCATAGTTGCTCGGACCGATAACTTCATGAATGTTTTCAACGGCGTTACATCTCCTCTTGCATTCTCTTACCGTTGCGTTTTTGCACTATTTCTTACTTAAACTTAACCTATGGATTAAAACCTCAAGGAGGGATGGGGGGGAAGGGGGTGAATAGGTTTTCAGATCGACGCATTTGGCCTTAAAATCGCACAGATTGTAAATCTTTGCTGTAAATTGAGCAGATTGGCGGATTTTGAAAACACAGTGGATCGTGGATCAGCTGTAATTTTTGACGCGGATTCTGGATTGTGCCTGTCTTATGTTCAGATCTTGGGTCCTAAACGAAATTTGGATCATAGCTCTTTCTTCAGCCTTGGTCGGAATGTTTAAATGAGTTCATCCAAATTATTTCTTTTTTTCGAAAGAAGTTCATTTAAACTCAGGCGTTAGACTGTTATTAGATTTGTATTGTGTTGTAGTCATCAAGCATATTGCCTTCTTTACATTTGGGTGTAATTAACAGTGGCATTCACATTTACCAGTTTACCTTTGAACCTTTATGCTTCTGTTTACAAGTGTGGTTGTGGTTTCGCATTTGAACAAAAATTTTGGCAGATCGATGGACCCCACTGCTCAAGTCAGTAGCATCAAAATGTCACTAATTTACAGACGGTCCATTTTCCAAGTTGAGATTCACTATACCACGTCTCGTCTTCTCAGCAAAGTTAAACCCTGTCAGGGGGGTTCGTATCTTGATGGGTGACCAAAATACGAATACCCTGTGTTGTAATAACTTCTTTTTTTTGCTTCTTTCCCTTTTGAAGGCGATATCAAAGACTGCAGAACTCCCAGCCTTGTATGATGTCGTTTCTTCTATTTCTCAACTATTTGTTCCTCATTTTGCCATGTCCACATTCACGTGCATTTATTTACAACATCGTATAAATAAACAGCGGAACATGCTGTTCGAATTCTTCTCAATTCTCTTGACTTTTAATCGTCTAAAACAATGACTTTGATCTTATTGCTATCTCTAGTTCTGTTAAGACCGCGTTGTCACCACTACAATCCACGCTATAACATTCCGCACCAAATTTCTCCATGTTTGTTTTGACCTGCGTCCCCCCAAATAATCCCATAAGCGCTTGCGGCATGACTTCGTCCCCAGGCTATCACTCATTTCCAAAGTGAGCTATTGGGTACCCGTTATTGGATACCCAAGTGATTTGCAGGTCAATTACGCATGCTTTAATGGATTCCTTCTCAGTGTTTCCCACAGTTTTCAAAACTCATGAAAAGCTCTATGCATATACGTTTTCACTCAAAAGAAGTTCTCAAGAGCCAATAATTAAAAGTGACATGTATTTTAATACATGACCAAATTTGTTATAATTAGATACCAATTAATTAGTAACTGGACGTGTAATTCAGGGAGTACTCATGCTTGTTATTTCAAAGAAGCCGCACACTTCATGCCTGGCTGATTTTGAAATTACTTGCATGCGATTACTCCCTAAATTGCACTCCACTTAGTCTAAGTCTGGTATTTAGCCAGAAATTGAAAAGTCAATGTCCAAAATGTGCTTTATGGCCCACTTATAAATGAACAATTTTTAAAAGGCAATATACTGTATGAAAAATAATTTATAAAGATAATTTTCTTTAGAAAGTGGTCATCCATGGCATGCCTGGACACCCATCTGGCTTAAAACTGGGTCTAATTACCATTTCTAATCACCCATTAACATGCTACTGAAAGACATCTCTTCAAATGTTTAATATTATTTTATATTAAATTGCAATACTTATGGGTTGGTATCTGTTGTCATTATACTATGATGAAATCAGTAGAGGTCTGGTTTAACTCTCTTGGTTCCAACAAAATTTGGTCTGCTGCAAAGTTCCTAAGCATGTGATATACACTGACATATATTGGAGAGGTTAAGCAAGACATTTACGGCAAACGGCAAACAGCAAAAATGAAACTTTTGCCATCTGTCTTAAACTCTCTGTACAGTAGAATCAAAGTATTTGTATTTGCAGTGAATAGTAAGAGACACTTTTTTATTTTTGTATGATTTATATAAGGATTACAAGAAAAGAACAGAAAATCAGAGTTAACCTTTGCTGTTTGCCGTCTGCCATAAATGTCTTGCTTAAACAGTCTCTCTATTAATTACATTCCACACGGTTCACAGTACATGGTTTGTTTGCTTCATCTGCATCATTGGTTATTGATTAGGAGAACATTTTATTGTCACAGAGATTTGCATCCTAAAAATGTTCTTTTGGATGAAGAGGGGCATGTTCTTCTCACATATTTTGGTTCATGGGAAGAAACAGAACATATTCCAGATGAGGAGGCTATGAATCATTTCTACTGTGCTCCAGGTAACATTTTCATTTGGTAAATCTGAATAAGAATATGCATCTGTTGTAATCTAATTGATACTTGTTTTTAGCAGTGTAAACTATTGTAAGTTTGTTTCTTGTTAACTTGTTCTTGCTTCCTTGGGTTCCTCCTCTGCCTAAACTTGGGCCATCTTGTCCTCTTCCTCCTCCTCCTCCTGCTCTTTCTGCAGAGGCTGGCAAAGGGAGGCTACCAATCATGTATCATGCTAAGTTTTTCAATGAAATCATGCATCACAGAGTATTTTTTAACCAATCATGAGTCTGTAAAAAAAGTAAGTACGTGTACATGTACATCACCAATTTTACTTTCTCAACCCTAGATGTATCGTCAATAGCAGAGGTCTGCTGATTCGACCACAGAAATGCATTGGCAAATATTCCAAACATTTTCCCTTGAAACTGACAATAATTGGCTAAAATAAGATGGTGTCATGTCTGCAACAAATTATTCATATTTTCAGGCACTCTTTACTATTTTACTTTGAATGTCTTGAATGGTATCCTTTCAGTTTTAAAATTTGGTCACTCATCGTGGAAATCTAATTCGTAAACCAGGCATCGTGTGCTAGCCTTGTGAAATAGCAAATCATGCATCATGTTATCTTGTCCTGCATCACATGGCTAATTTGGTCTCAATCATGTGTCATGCATCACACAGAAACCTTTGCCACCCTCTCTCCATCATATCCTTTTTCTCCTCCACCTCCACCTTTTCCTCTTCCAATTCCTTGCCCTCTTCAACATCTCCTTTTCCTTCTCATCAACTTCCCACTCCTTTTTCTCACTTCTCGCCTTCCTCATCTCTGATCTCTCCTTGCATTCTTCCTTCCCCTCCTTTGCCATCATTTTTTGTTTGTCCTAGTCTTCCTATCATCCCTGGGTAGCAACCCTACCACCAGTTGCCTCTGATGAACCACAATGCTCCTTATTCCAACCTACATGTAATTTGGTCTTACACCTTTCACCCCTCTCATGAAGCACCTTCAATTTTGGCTTTAGCTTATGTAGTACACAAGACTTACATATCAAGTTATGACTGATATAATTTTTTGTATGCTATTTAATTTAAGTTCTGGATTTGGTTATCTTATCATTATTTTCATAGAGATGTGGCAAGTTGATGAAGTAACAACTGCAGCTGATTGGTGGAGTGTTGGAGCCCTACTTTATGAAATAATCACAGGACAGGTCTGATCAAATGTCAAATGTTGCATGTACATGATCTCTAGACTGGTGAATTTCATAAATTTCTTGTTCATTTATGTCCACTGAAAAGAGCTCTTCCTATACACATGTGTAATGTCTTTTGCAATCACTTCCCCTACACACAAAAGGTATCGAAAACTTCTACTGTGCTGGAATGTTGTTCCTTGCAAGTAACAGGGTTCATACGGGTCCTGGAAAACCTGGAAAGTCCTGGAATTTTATTACGGCATTTTCCAGGACTGGAAAGTCCTGGAAAAGGCCACTGGTCCTGGAAAGTTATGGAAATCTGTTAAAACTCAACTAAAAATTATGAAGTGTATAGAAGGCAGTAAGGAGAATTAACATTGAGATCTTGGGGGTGCAGAGGTTAATGTGAATTTTAGAGCCCTTGAAAAATCAATCTGAGGCCTGCAAAAGTCCTGAAAAAGTCCTGGAAAATTGTTTCTGAAAAAGGGTACAAGCCCTGAAGTAAATTAAAATACACCTGTATATTACATAGCCCTGCTGAGATCCCTGCACTGGACAAATAGCCCACGAGCAGGCTCACCTTTGAGTCATGCAGGGAAGTGCCAAATTGAGAAGCGATCCAAGGGGGAAGGAGGCTGATGAAGAGGTGTCAAGAAAGTGAGCCTGCCTTGATCTCTGTAACTTTTTCATTTCTGCTTTGCCTGAGCGAAGTGAAATACCATTGGTGGAAAAGCAGAGAGGGCGAAAAAACTGTCAAATTGAATAATTATAATTATTATCTTTGATGAGGAGCAATTAGATCCCCATCACAGGCGTCCACATGTGGAGTCAGAGGAAGATTTGGGTGCTTTTGACATTTTTAACAAAGTTCAGTCTTTTTGTGGTTAAATTTCAAACTAAAGAGGGAACATGAATTAGCAGCTGAAAGTATGTTGAACTTAATGTTGTGGACTGCATATGGGTTCAAGAGTTCAATATAATATTACAAATGTACAGGTTGCAAGCAGGCGATAAAAATTTGCCCGTTTACCAGCATCATTAAAGACTAGACTGCCAAAGCAAGATTACTTGGAGTGGAATCAACTGTGTGCCCTTCCCAGGCATAAACTCTGACAGTTTTTCTTTGCACCTGCATGTTGCTATGAAAAAGATTTACAATTTTCCTGAGAAATCTGAGCTGCCAAATTTCATCCTTTCGGAGAAAATTAGTTCTGTGGTTTCTGGGGTGGAAATAAACATTATTTTGCACTTGCTCACTTTCTCATCTTGTGGCTTGGCTGCTCAAATTTTTAATTTAGTTCTAGTTATGTATGGGTTAAAGGGCTTTTTGGTGTGTTTCTCCCAGGGAATTTCAGGTTTGTTCATATACTTTCCTTGAATAATTTTGGCTTTTGAAACATGCCCTTCCCCTTGGAATTTCCAAGTTGTAACCCTTCTTGGGTTGGGTTTGGATATTATATGCAACCATGATTTACAATAGATTAGATTAAATTAAACACAATCACAGGTGATATTCAGAGCTTATTTTTGATTGAAAATATTGTTGGTGTTAACTAATCATGCATTCAATGTCTTTATTATCATTTCGTGTTCTGTTACTGTCAATATATTGGGTACCAGATGTTCATGCAAGATTTGTTGAGTTGTTTAACATTTTCAATGTTTTAGGCACTCTCAACAGCACATCCCTGGGGAATTAAAACTCACACTGAATTACACTTGCCAAATAAAATCTCACCAGAGGCTAAATCCCTTCTGAGAGAGGTAGTGTGTTCTTATTACAAACTGTTTGAATGAGTGTTTCTTTGTGCTGATACTGCTTATAAAATATAAATTATAATACATACCGCTTACTAGGTGAGTTTGAGGGCCATACTCTAATTTATGGACCAAGTTTTCCCCCCATTGATTTATGGCCCCCCAAGTGTGCTTGGGCCATACATAAATCATCATCAATTTGAAATCATTGTTAAGGGACCCTTACATGTAAGTTATTATTAGGTTTTAATTCACAATTTGAGGAGTAAAGGAAAGTTTTAAACTTTTATGTACTAAAAAAGTCAAGAACACTTAGTGATAAATCAGGAAACATTTTGGCAACAAAAACAGCTTTTAGTTTAATAGTGGGCTATACAGTAGATTAGAGCCCACTAAATTGACCCATCACAGTGCACTTGCTAACTGAGAGGTATTAAATAATAATACTTTTTTCTTACTAATCAACCTAAGTATTGGCAATAATTAGCACCACTCAAGGGTGTGCTTTAACTTCTACACAAGGGGAATTACATGTAGCTAGGATTCAATTTATTATCATTGAGTCACAATTTTGCAGTCTAGTCATTTCCTTAAGCTAAGTGAAAAAAAAGAAAGGGTTATGTTTTCTTTTTTATTACTTTTTTCCAGTAAAATAGTCTGATTCATGAAAAACAGCGATGAAAGATTTTTCAGTGTTACAGTGCTCAGCTGTTACCAAACTTTTGTCAGATTCTGTTGTCAGTGTGCTGTGTATTATTTACATGTTTTCATCCACCGACAATTGGTTCATGTGTGATTAAAATAAAATCAGTCGATCAACACTTACATGTAATTTTTGTGGTACTTCATTATAATCGATTTATTTCTTACTTCTTTAAATGTAGCTTCTGCGAGTGTCACCCTCAGAGAGACTGGGTGAGTTGTTGTCAATTGTACAGTTTTTTTTTGTTTTGGCCTTGTGCAACCATTCTAATTTGAAAAATAATTTAGTTTTCAAATACTTTATTTCAGTTATTAGTAGCTACATTGCAGTGTACTACCCAGTTGAATTTTGCTTAAGGTTACAGTATACCTTCATATCGGCAACTATCTTCAATTTTTGATTTTTCAGTTTAAGTAATGATCCAAATGAAATCTCTTTAAATGTATAAAAGAAATCATTGATAAAGATTAAATATCGGCAAAGAAATGGCGGTTTTAAGTTTTGGCGGGAAGTAAAAATTACCTCTGATTGACATATTTAGCACTGTTTTCTCAAATCAGTTTTTTCACTTGAAGTGGACACTGTAAAGAGCTGCCCCCAAATTTTGACAGTGGGTAGATTAACACATAAACAACAAAAAAAGTTGTCTGCGAATTTTTTCTTTCGAAATAGTTTTTATCAATGAGAGCGATTTTTATACAAACACTTCACAATCTTCTAATACTATTTCAAAAACGTTCCATAACTTTTCACTGTAACTAAGCATGGCAAAACGCAGACACTCTTTTTAGTCCTTTGGGTCCTGAAACTGAGGAACAAATTAAATTAGCGAAAGACAAAATTCGCTTTGACTTGTTGCTTTGAAAAGGTGATTCAGACACTCGCATTTAGAAGTCGTGAAAAATTTGACAGTTTATTTTATTTCAAAATTATTGGTATTGTTGGATAGCCAGCTCCTACTCCCAGGAAAATTGGGTGGGGGTGTGCGTCCAAAACCCTTACCCTATTTATGACCAAAATCTGCAATATTCCCTACCCTATTTATGACCTGACCCTTATATCAAAACCCTGTTTCAGAGCTCCGTTATAATTAGTTCCTTAGTTCCAACGAGACCGTAAACATAAATGTGAAGGGCTTTTGGTGATTTTCTTTTCGATAATGATGAAAAAGTGACTTCTCCTTAGAAACATGCACATATCAAGGCTAGAGTGCAAAAACCACACCCCATTTATGGCCAAAATGGCCAAAATTGGCTAAAATCGATACCCTATTTATGACCAAAACGGCTGAAAAACCATACCCTTTGGGGCCGCACATACCTATATAGCCCATATAAGGGAGTACCCCCCCCCCGGATCGTGTCTCTGTGTTATGCAAATTAGCTATGAAATTGTATTTAATGTGCATGTGTCCCAGCTGACTGTGCCCCTTTAACCATTCCCTCTGTTAATTAACTATGGTTGGTTACTGCAATATTTTGTCATTTAGTAGTTTGTTATGTGCTTCTCATTATTAGGTTCTGGGGTGAATGGTTTGGAGGAGATCAAATCACATCCTTACTTCAGTGGAGTCAACTGGATGTGGCTATGCTCACGAATTAATTAAATCAGAAAATTTTAACAACTCTACCTGTAAATTAATATTATGTAATAAGAACCAAATGTACTTGTAAATTGACCATTTGAATTGAAAATTGCAAAATTTATTTTTAAACATTGTCAATAACTACGAAGACCAATGTAAGGTACATGTAAACTTCCATTTCTGTCAACTGGTTAATGGAAGGTCCTTGAAGACGTCTTTTGAAAACTTGCTGGGCAGGTTCATCGCAAATCAAAAGTGTAGGTAGTGAAATGCATGACTTCAATTTTTTTTGCACCGTGGTTGTACAGAAAATCTATTTGAAATAGTAAAATTGTAATGCAGTGCTTATAAGTTGGGAACGCATTTAAAGCCTTTCTGAACTTATAATTTTTTAAGCTCATTACTCGCTAAACATGACGGGTGGAGATGACAACAGATTGTATTTATCAAATGCAAGTGTTCACAATGTGAAGTAGCCTAATGAAATTTGTTTATGAAAATAAAGAGGGATCGGCCAG
>CM042750.1:8318780-8328900 GCA_022496165.2 Catalaphyllia jardinei | reverse complement strand
AGAACTCAATGTTTTTTTTTTAAATGGACCAGCGCAGAAGTAACCTTTTTCGTTGGTCGATTCTTGTGTTATCATTTCCTATAGTTTCAATAGACTTCTTCTTCTCATCGAGTGGTAGCCTATGTGTTGAGGCAAGTGACCATCTTCTTTTTCTGTGTTCTCAAACATTTATGAAAAATGAAGCATGCTAAAAACGTAACTAGTAGCAGTTTGGAAACTAGTATGGGTTGAAAGAAAAAAAGCTTAGATGACAACTACAACTTGCCTTTGACTTTTGCTTAAATACTTGTTCATGTACAGGGTTCTTTTTAATTGGGCTAGTTTCATAAAGTAGACAGCTGACACTAATTCAAGTGCCAACAAGACAAATCTCAAGGGAGGTTGCAAGACAAACTCCCCCAAACAACTTTGAAATCTGAAATACTATTTTTCACATTCCCTTGGAAATATTAACTCAGAGACTAACACAGCCCAAGAATATTAAGGCGCAACAAAGACTGTTTAAAATTTGTACCCACAGCACTAGCATAAAATGTACATCACACACTGACCCTGTACCCCTCTCCAACTACAGCCTTGACTATCCTGAGAAAAGGGCAGTCAAGGTTAAGTCACATTCCAAGAATCCTACACTTTCTATACTTTACAACTTCCATACAAATTATTTCGAAAAGTATTTTTGAAAAGTATGTGAGTAACTTAGCTGGTGGCCGACTTTGAGAAACCTGATCTACCTTGCTTAAATTAGTAAGTCCCCTTGGAAGTGTTAGAACAAAAGGGTTTGATAAGTAGAAATCTTGTCCTGACCACCCAAAATGAGTAACTTTTGTCTAGCAGTCATAAAGGGAACGTTTCAAAATGCAAGAATAGCCATTGTTGTAATGCACTGCTGAGTGCTTGGAAGAAACATTAAAAAAGCACAATAAATTATTATTGTCCAGAAAATTTGTTGTCCACTTGTACAAAACATGACACAATGAGACTATTGACCGCCAACAATTTTAATCAAGATGTTTTTTTCCAGTTTTACAAAGGATCTCTCTTGTGCAGGTGGCATAAAGCTAAATTAACTTAATAATAACTAAGTTTGTTTTACTTACAACCTCAGTTTATTTAATTTATTGCAAAATCCTAGCCTTGCCTGCTGTGTTGTTTTCAGTAGAATTTAGAAATATAGTAAAGTTAACAATTCTAAGTTTCAGTTCAATAGTTTCACATTTGGACCACCCAAGATAATTGCATAACATGTTTGAATGAGACTCGGATATTTAAGATATTCTTAACTAACAATAGAGAGGTTTCCAATTAAGTGTCATAAACCAAAACAAATTCTTTCAATAAATTAGACTACTCGGCCAATCTCAAACCATAGTAAAACCAAAACCAAAACCAAATTGCCTGATAACTATGGTCACTCAATTAAAATCCACTCTAGTGCACTAATGATAACAAATTACGGTTCTGACAAGCCAAACTTGCCAAATGGAACCAAGTTGGACACAAAGTTGTATAATATTGTTACACTACACCCATCTAATAACCTTCAATTGCTTAATCATTTTCTACATGTCTGACATGGTCATTTCTCCCACGACATCATGAATAATTTGCAACATATATGATAGAGAGGTAATATTAAGGCAGGACTACTGTTAACAGATTTGTGAGAAAAACTATGAGTACATTTTTGGAGTCTCAGATCCTAGCTAATCTAACACATGGTCTTAGTCATGGTCTTAGTCTCAAACAGTTTCCAAATGTTATCCAACTTGACTTGAATGTTATCATGGTATTAACCCCTAGTTACATAGGGTTTTTTGTTCAAATAAAAGTGTTGGTGTTTACTTTACTTCATGATGTCAAGTTGGAACACACCACTATCAATTTCAAAAGCCAGTTTCCCAGCTAATTATAAAGCCAGTTTCTAATTTGCACAGAAGATTGCCAAATGCCACCATGAACTATTGTTTATTGGATAAAAATTTGAAAAGTATTTTGGAGAAGTACAGCATTGCAATTTGGTCAGGATTGAATTTGTGATAGGATACTGAGAAATTAAAATTGCCATTTCACAATTTAGAATACTTCAGTTTGATATGTTTTTGCCTTCATTATTGTTGGAAATATTTTCGACTACAAGATAATAAAGCACATTTATAGCAAGCTACTACTGGTAATTAACGATTAGACCCGTAGCTTGCAAGGGCTATGGGTCAATGGCCCACTCGTCTTCACCTTATAAGCTATTGACCCGTGGTGGCCCTCAAGGGCAAAGGGTCTAAATTATTGTTTTAGTATCACCCAACTAGTCAGACAGAAAAAGCAATAATAAACTTAGCAAATGCAAGTCAAAAAAATATTTACTTGGGAATAAAATCAGAGAAAAGCTGGCAAATTTTGCTACTTGAGGACTATTCCTCTAGTAGCATAGCCAATTAAAATAAAGGATTTGCATTAGTCCACTAGTTGGGTTATACTAATCAATAATTATTTAAATACTGTATCACTCAGGATGGTCTGCCTAAAGCCTTGGTTGTCACTTATTTCAGTGAGGAGTAGATATGTATACTAATATGGAAATTACATTCCAACTTATCAATAAAGACAATATAAATAACAATTATTTATAAGTGACATTACTACATCTATTTTCTTCTGCGGGACATTAATTTGCATGGAAGAAATGTTTATCATTTTGTCATCACGTGACTTAATTTGACAGCAAATTTTAATTCGTGAGCATTTCTGTCACAGAGGAGGGTCTTGACACTTTACTGGTAGACTTGCAAAAGTTTGTTGACGAATCACTAAATGTTTTCTGTAAATGTAAATTTTTAAATAGTAAACAGTCATTCTTTTAGTCTAATTGCAGAGGATAGATATAAGGCATTGTAGTGGCTTTAGATTTTGCATCAGTGAACAGTGCTCAAAACTGGTTTTTGTAGTATGAAGCAATCCTATAGCATTAGGAAGTCCACCAATAAAGGTTACCCCTCTCAACACAACAGCCTTTTTTCTGTTCAATACCCATTTTGTTTATATACAAACACCTAGCAGAAGACAAATGCTGTGAGGTGAGAGTGCTGTTCCTGAGAATACAACACAAGAAATAATGCCACTGCCCAAAGCATGCAGGCCCATGAACTGACCATTTGGCCAGCCCTTACCCCGAGTAAATTAGTGTTGACTTAATACAGATCTATTGTATCAATGACAGCATACTACACTATACGAATGCGAATACTAATAATTTAAAAATAATCCAGAATTTCTTTAGGAGGTATAGTCACATAAAAATAAGCGATAAAGTGGAACTACACTTTGGAGTTGTAATAATACCATTATCAACTTGGAAATGATTAAAATAAGCTCGATAATGGAGAGATGACTTGGAAATGTAATTACATTGTACCGTTTATTTTTGCATGCTCATGCATTACCAGGCCTTTGCTTACAAGTAGGAATAATGAGCGACAAAATACAACATCCTCAAAAATACAATACAATGGATAAAAATAAAATAATATTTTGGTATCTTGTAGCTCTGGATTTGATTGAAGAAATAACTGAACAAGTTGTAGTCTGCTTTGGAAGCCTGAAACCAAATTAACATGAATAACAACCACAAAAAACCTGTCCTTGTTTGAACACAATTCAATAGTGTGATTTCAGTTATGGATAAATAAACTCGAAAAGATGTGTTGTTGCATTGTCAAGCGTTCCTGTTCCTAAGATATGTGCCACTTCTCATCTCCATTTTTCACAATAACAGCCTGGCCTACATTAAGCTTAAGCTTGTTTACATCCACCTTTTCTTTACCAGCCAGCTTGGATTCAGTATCATACACCACAGTGCCTAAGCCAGACAGCTTCTCAAGATCACCATCCCAAATCTTGTTGCTGAAGTTGATGACAACAAGGAAATGTTCATCCTTGTGGGTGCGAACATAGGAAAACACCTGGGTATCGACATGAACAATCTTCAATGTACCACTGACAAAGGCAGTGTTATTCCTTAGCTTAATAAGTTCTTTGTATTTGTTTAAGTATGATTCACTGTCACCCTTCTCTGTGTCCACGTTTATGGTAAGATAGTCTGAAGCAACAGGCAACCATGGTTGACCTGTGCTGAAACCTGTAAACAAACAAGAACAGACATCAGAATGAACTCCAAAAATAACATTTTGGATTGAATCAAGATTTAAGAATGTTAGGTATGGTAAAGTTAAAAAAAATGAGATTCCTTGTGTTCACAATACGGTAACTTGGTTTTATCAACTGCCTTGATAATGTGAACTGGCCACTGTAAAGAGACTTTAAAGCTGGCATTTTGAGCATTAGCCTTAAGTTGGAGTGAATCGAGGAATTGTGGATTGTGAGTGGTTTATAAACAGAAAGATGGAGCTATGTGATTTGTTGGTGCCTGGTACTGTGAATACAGCAGAATAAATTATGAGTTAAATGAAAAGCTTTCATTGATACTGTGAGGATTAAGAGTGCCGATTTGAAATAAATTTTTGTTTTAGAGTTTTGTGGCTTTCTGTGCTTCCTTGATGTAGGGAAATGCCGCAGACTGCCATATGCTTGCTTAGAATGATTGGGGAGATTTTAAGTGTCTCGGAACCAGTGTAGATGTGCTTTTGTCATCTTCCTCTATGTAATGAAGGTGTTCTCAGAATTGGTCTCTTACTCGTCTCCCTGTTCTGCTGATGCATAATGAATGTGCATTTAAAAGTCCCAGGTTGATTGGAATTCACTTCTGACTAAAAAGTTACCTAATGCTTTTGTTGTGTTTGAATGAGATAAATGAAGACTGCAAAAGGATTATACTAGTATTGGGGTCATTTTGAAGCAATTTAATGTTTTAGCATGTTAGATTATACTACGTGCTTGTGAGGGGGAAATGTGAGGGTGAATGGAATTCTATCATTTTTTCTCCTTCTGAGACATTTGTAGTGCTGACTGCCAATCAATTTGTTGGGCATGATGATGGCCTGCTTGAACAACAGAAACACGATAGTTTGAAGAAAAAAAAACCCATAGACATGTCTGTCGAAGAAATTGCATTTCCTCTGATTTTAAGGAAAAAATCAGTCCTCACTACTAAGATGACAAAGTCTAAGAAACTGAGAATAAGGAATGGAATTTTTGACATGCCAAATCTTGCTTTCAGGAAGCTAAAAGGGGTCACATTTTGGTCAATCCATCCTACTAGTAAAGGTAAGGATTCTTTCTAGAGTAGACATAGTTACTCACCAGCATGTGCTTCTTTGTCCCACTGCATGGGAGTTCTCTGTTTGTCCTTTGGATTGGCTGTGTTTCCATCTAACATGCCAATCTCTTCACCATAGTAGGTCATTGCCACTCCAGGAAGGGTAAGTGCAAGGGTGTTCATCGCATGTCTGTTGTCTTCACCCAATCGGCTGCCTACGCGTGCACTATTGTGATCACCAATAACCCAGTTGGGTGTCTTTCCATCAGGAACACTGGCCATGTAATCCACCACAGTTTTTTCTATGCCTTGTGATAGTGACATGCCTTGTCTAGCTACTTTGTCGATCAAACCATAGTTGATGGGGATTTCAGACATGCCATAATACTTGGAGGTATTAGCGTAGGATCCCATGACCTCGGCAACCAGAATGGGATGGCTATCATACTCATCTAGCACTTTCTGGAATTCACTTAAGATGTCTCGATTGCCATGAAGATCTTTAAAAATGAAAGAAAACTTCACAGTCAGATCAACATGTAAAAAATTTTTAATGTCTTGAATTTAAATACTGGTATATTTCTCCTATGAGCCATACCATATCCACAGGGGGCCCATACAAGCAGTGTGTCTGTTTATGTTCGAAATATAAAGAAATGTATGGGAGAATATTGAAGACTCTTAACAACGTTAACTTATATCGAGAAATGTCTAAATTAAAGCTCAAAATAAATGTAAACCTACCTCAGTTGTTGTGCATTGTCGTTTCTGGAGCTCTAAATGGCGAATTTGAGCGATTTAGTGGGTTTTGCAACGTAAAACCCACTGCTCAACAACTGAGGTAGGTTTACATTTATTTTGAGTGTTAACTTAGACATTTCTCGATATAAGTTTACGATATTAAGAGTCTTCAATATTCTCCCATACATTTCTTTATATTGCGAACATAAACAGACACACTGCTTGTATGGGCGCCCTGTGCCGTATCATCTCAGTTATAAAGTACAGCAATTTTTTAAAAAGAAATATACAACTTTGTTCAATCGAACTCTGCTCGGGACGAGTCTTATCACCAAGAATGTTCACACCTCAATACATGTACACAGTTCTGTTAAAACTCACCATGATTAAAACATCCACAAACATGTCATTTGCTAACACTGGCATCTTCTGCATAATCAGACTTTTCCACATAAAAAAATCCTGTAATTCAGGTTGCATCTTATAACCAAATATTTAGGAGGAATTTTCAGTTTGTAAACTTGATGCACTTAGGTCTAAAAGTAAAGGGTGTGTCTTATAACCAAGTCCGTCTTGTAACAGAAAAAATGTGGTATTTTCAAACTGGTACAAACTCAATACTCTATAAAAAGTTAGTCCAAGAATGTCTGTTGCCTTCATAGAGTTCTAAAGTGTGACGTCACAAAAAATTAAATCTGTGAAATTATGGGATTGGGCACCATTTTCGATTGGAGTATCCTTAAAAAAGGTTCCTTGCCAAAACTTAGCTCTTAAATTGTAATTCCCAGCTGAAATATGAAGGATTGAAATTTGATACTGCCCCATATAAATCTCTCCAATTTTGAGTCAGTTCTAAACTGAAGGAACAGAAACAAATTTTGAAGGGTTTGTATGGAATGCCATCAAACTTTGATCCCTTATATCTCTACCGGGAATTGCAATTCGGAGCTAATTTTTGGGATCAGGTCGTCTTTTAGCATGCTCTATAAGAATATGGCATCATATCCCATAATTTCAAGAATTTTATTTTTGTGACATTATCACTTTAGAACTCTATTCTCGGTACACTAGTGTAGCTGAGTTTAGACAAGACTTCCAAGTCAACCACTGGCAAACCTTGCTGAAACTACAGTTATTTACAAAAACATCTTTTTCAGTTCATCAAGGAAACAGAGTAACAAATCCAGCGCTTTCAATAACATTTGAAGTAGGCAGCTGGTTTGAGTAGAGTAACCGACTGTACCAACCAGTTTTAAATGCATTTCTCTTATATTACTTTAATTTTTGGGTGAAAAGAGCCGACTTTTATGAAGTAGGCGCCGAGTTTCGTCGGCCGTCGGTGCTTAATGAAAGCCCTGCAAATCCATTCAAATCCTGGGATATATGCAAGAGTGAGGACAAAAGTTTATTCCTGATGGCTTTTACTATCCAAAACTCAGTCTGTTAATCTCTATGGAATGGTTTTCACTTATGGTTGTAACATAACCTATACAGTTTAAAATTAATCAACATCTAAATTTTCCAGCAAGGCAATGTGAATGGTCTTTACTCTGTCTGTTTATTTGTGAAAAAATGTCAATTACATGTAACCAATGAAATTTTAGGATTCAGAATTTCAGACTGCTGAGATTTTGAGGACAGAAATTGAGAAAAGGGTATTTTCAGGAAGCAAATCCAGATTGGAGGACTTTCCCTATACATATAATCAGGTTGACATTGCAGGTGTGGAGGAGGGGGGGGGAGGAGGAATGACATTGGCTTTACGAGTGTATATTTCAATTTCAGTTGTCTGGGTCTTAAATATGTAAAAACAATCCCACTCCAATGACTGAACAAAAAAGATCAGCTTTGTTATCATCTTTGTTCACTTTTGATAAGCTTTATGTGCCGCGAAATTTTTGCTCAAACTGCCTATCAATCTTAATTTTAATTTATCGTAACCAGCGCTGCATTGATAATTCCTGTACTACCGACAAGAGGAGAAGTTGAAAAAGCGTGCCATTCTAGAGTTTCACTTTCTTACCGTATGTGAGTGTGTGATCCAGCATGTCGTATGTGGGAACAGACATGCTGTTGTTGTAGTTGCTATTTTGCGTCTCATTATTAAAACTTTCGTCTTCGAGCAGGAACTGTGCAGCGTTGACCCTGAATCCATCGACTCCTTTGTCCAGCCAGAACTTTAGAACTTTCTTTAGTTCTTCTTTCACTTCGTCATTTCTCAAATTTAGATCGGGCTGGTTTTTGTGAAACTGATGAAGGTAGTACTGCTTTGTTGGGCTGTCGTAGGTCCACGCGCTTCCACCAAACACACTGATCCAGTTGTTAGGTGGTTTGTCCTTTCCGGCCCCGGTCCCATTACGCCAAATGTAATAGTCTCTGAACTTGTTGTCTATTGACTTCTTACTTTCTTGGAACCAAGGATGCTCATTTGAAGAGTGGTTTGGAACGAACTCCATTATGATCTTGAATCCTTTCTCGTGAGCCTGTTTGAGAAAAGCTTCAAACTCCTCCATGGTTCCGAACGTCTTGTCGATGGCGTTGTAATTCGAAATATCGTAGCCACCATCAGTCATATTTGGAGATTTGTAGATTGGGCTCAAACCAAGAGCATTAACTCCTAGTTCAGTGAAGTAATCCATCTTTCCAGAAATGCCTTTCAAATCACCAAACCCATCGTCACCTGAATCCTTGAAAGACAACGGGTACACTTGGTTAATGACGGCGTTTTTCCACCAATTCTCGTCTATCGTGTCGTTACCCTTGAGAGTAGCATTGCTTTTCTCGTTACCATTGCCTTTCCCCTTCACTTCTTCTGCCTTTTCACACCGTGGAGCCACGATAATAATAATAACCGCTACTGCGACCATCGCAGCAACGGCTATGGCGAACAAGACCACGAGGATCAAGCGTGTTTTTCTGTGCTTCGCGACTTCTTCCTCCGTTGGTTTCGATGAAATACCAGAGGGATCCTCGAATCTGATTTTAACATCATCTTTGGTTAAACTGTTGAATTCCACTTCGTTGGACATCTTGCAACGGACTGCTCACTTGAACAGGCAAAATGAACCGTTCACGAACCGTTCACGACTCTTCAGTCAACCTGCAACGAGGTCCAAGAACAATGCTGGAATGGCGCGAACGAAGACAAAAACAACAGATCCACGCGGCAACTTTATTTCTTTGTATCACGAGGTCACCGCATGGAAATGAGTTACATCATTCATTATTGAGGGAGGGGTAGGGCTGATGACCAAGATATACTCAGCCAAGAAAATTCAAGGAAAGCGGTCTAGTAAACCTTAAGAACAGTTTCTGGGACTGAAATAAATTTTTCTCTTTACATGAAGTCAAAATTTGGGAAAGATAGAAAATTTGAATTAAAAGTTTTGCTATTTACAAAATCTTACCAACCTACCTCCCCTCGCTTGTATTTTAGATGAACTTTGGCCTTTAAGAATATTCATGAGGCTCCGTCCACGCCAATCGACCGGTTTTCGCGTGCGACCAACTCGTCTTTTGTCTCGACAATAAGGCATTTATTGCATCAGAAATCGTATTAACATACTCCTATTGAATATCTCGTCTTTTTTTCCAAGTCCTTTAAAAACGTGCAACATGTGAATCTACAGGAAAAAAAAAACCTGCCAACAAATTGACTTGATTGCCATATCGCTGGGTGTGGTGGTTTCGATTTTGTTTTAGATGTGTTTAAAATCTTTTAAGCTGGCAAATGTAAAATTCGTTTTTCATGCTAAACATCTCTTGCTTTAATAGAGAAGAATGCATCAAGCTATGAGAAAGAAACAAAGTTTTAGCATTTTTTTTAAGCTTTCTGTGCCTATTAAATCCGCCCTGACAGGTGTTGGACAATAAAAAAAACATATTGAAGTGGTTCGTGACCCGGGCCAAAAATTAGCTGCAGGCGACTGTTGCGGTGCCAAGTTTAATTTCTGAGAGGAAAAACTACTCGTCATATTTGCAAATCACCTCGCGATAAAAAATTCTATTATCGTAGTATAAGGCGGAATATATTTACCTTGGTTGAATTTTCAAAATCTTTAAAAAATATTTCAGAAGGACTAAACGACATCAATTTGCTTCAGGTGCGTTGCTGCAATGGCATTAGCGAACGCAAACCACTCTTCGTGCGTGCACCCCACCAACGAA
>CM042750.1:8271914-8307367 GCA_022496165.2 Catalaphyllia jardinei | reverse complement strand
AATCACGTCTAGAAGATGTTCTTTTTAATTTTTAAAGTTTTGGCTAAATAATATCAAAAATTCTGTCGCGTGGAACTAAGAAAAGACTGGAGCAAAAATGCGAAAACGCGAACGAGTGTTTTCTTAGCTCATAAAAATCAGTTACAGTTTTTTTTATTGGTGCACTATGTACATGTTTGTTGCACCATATATTTGCAAATAAACACGTCTTTGTCGTTAAATGTTCACTTCCTGTTTTTTTGGTAAAGGTAAGACTCGAACTTAATAAACTGGGTCCGTAAGTAATGAGCAAATGTTACAGCAAAAGCTACCGCGGCTGCAGAGGTCTCAGAAGGGGACAAAGCAAACTTGAAAGTAATTACATAACGCAAAAATTTCATTTTCTTTATGTCTCTCAAATCTTGTTACAAAGACGCTAGAATTCCTTTTACGACTATGAGGGGAATCTGCCTGAAGAAGCAGGCGGACTACGCTGATAAATTGCAGACCTAGATGAAAAGCTAAAAAAATAAAATAAAAAATACAAAGTGCGAAGGTGGGAAAGTAACTCAGTTATTTTACTTTCTTTACTATTATCAAATGTTACACGAAACAACCAAGATTTCAGCGGGGCTAACGTGAAATTACTCAACGGTGGCGCACTAGGTCTGGGTACGAGTAAAAATGTGTCAGGCGTTTCAAACTCTTCGTTGCAACAACATTGCGACGGCTCTTTCTTCAGTACCTTGCCCGCCTTTCCTGCCATAAAAGGACCTACAAAGGAACTTTCATTTACGTCAGGTGGGAAATATGTAAACAAAATATTTCTACTATTTTCAGGGTCTGAGAGCGTTTAAGTGTCACCGAACTAAACGTTCGAAATATCGCGTGAACTATCGGTTGAAATGACCCCTGCAGAAGACTTTTTCCAGTTCAACCCCCCTCCCGCCTGGATTTCCAGGGTCTTTGCCCCCCCCCCCCTTCCGCGAGAATTTCCAGAATCCCATCCGTCGGGGGGGTGTGGATTTTTTCTGGAATAACCCATTCTATCTTTTCTCAGTCTATAGGTTATCAGGGCACATATTCAAGAACACAGTACATAATGAGATTAATGGACACCACTGTCTCCATAAAAATATCTTAAGTAAAATGTTCAAAGAAATTGATTGGAAATAATTGTCATTTTCTTATGGCCTTACCAAGAGCAGGCAGGTTAATGTAAAGTTCTTGAGCCAGCTTCAGGTATGCTCTACCGAGGGTGAACACATCAATCTATCAAATAATGGAATGTCAAATTAATAAGGGTCACACAAATCAGGAAGACAAGGCAGCCTTGGTCAGTATAGTTTTTTTTTATAAATTATTCATTTCCTGGAAAACCTAACATCATAGCCAGATCTATAAGCTTTAGGGTGCGTTCGTTTGGGATATTCCGGAATAAGAATATATTCCGGAATATATTCCGGCTATTCCACTCCTGGGAACCGTATAGCTGGAATGGAAATCCAGGTATTCCGGAAAGAGAATAGCTTCCAAACAAATGCTTACTCGCATTATTCCAATTATTCTTATTCCGGATTGATCACAAACGAACGTGCCCGTAATTTGTAATTACGTGCCCGTAATTTGAACAGATGTAATTTGCAAGGAATTACTGACAGATCTATGTAGCACTGGCTTCTGTTGAACTGGAGACACCCCTCGAAGTACACAATAAACTTAACTGGGTACTGCAGGACAATGTGTAGTTTATGACAGAAATAGATCCATACCAATTAACCAAGGATGGCTTAAATGCAGAGGGAGGAGAGGGCAGGGGTGTGGCATAAGCTAAGCACTGATTGAACTTGAATTCCTTGAGGGGACAGGAAAGGGGGATGAAAACAAAAAGCTTTCTGTACAAGGGGTGGGGAAATTTTGGAGGACAACAGATTATTCATTGAATAAAACCTAGAAAATTATGGACCAAATAGGTTTTCTTAGATGTCAGGGTCAGAAATTGCGTGTTCCTGGTCACCAATGCAACTAAAAATTTTGCACCGGCAACCAGAATTTCACAGCTGGTCATCACATTTTCCCATCATTCGCCAGTTGGCGCCTGCCTAAAAAAGTTAATTTCCGACCCTGCATGTGATATCCAGCATAATAAAAAGGCTGACAGCTCAAACTCTATCTATTAAGTTTCTAGATTTCCCTTAATACATGTAAAAGCAAGTACAATACCTGCAAAACGTCACTGAAATCCAGTAACATGTCTGTGAAATGTCAAGGTTGTTTAATTTACATCTTCCATTCCACACTACAGAAATTCAATTTCAATTAAGTAAAACCATTGCACTTGGAATGAAACATATTAGTTATTTACAATGGTCTTGGATCTAATTTATGTTTTAGTGTATATAATAATAAAAAAGTACATTTCACTTTGATTTGCACATAACACCTCTAGCTTCGTAATCTCAGCACAATTACTGAATAGTCCCTATTGAAAGAAAGTCTGAATATAATGCCACATAATTTATAATATTTCAATACATTTTGGATATGTGGAGTTTTCTCTGTTCTGCATACAAGGTACAGACATGCCGCCACAACATGGTTTGTTCGCCTGCCTCTGGTGAGATGCTTGTTGACTGCCAGCTTGTAGAAGTTGTAAGCAGTGTCAATGCAATGCTGATTCATCTGTAGCTGGTGACCTACAGTATTTATTCTTCTCTTCCCTAATGAAAAAGTCAAACAAAAGTCTAGTTAAGATGTCTAAATGCATAAATAATTTATCAGTGCAAGCCATAACATTGTTATTTGAAAATGTCACTGAGCTTGAGAAGCCAATGTAAAAAATTTGAAATCTGAGAGATAGCAAACTTTTCACAAGGGAACCTCCTTTTGATCTCCCAATACAGGATAACAAATTAAAATATTATGTACTTGTTGACTGAGTAAGAGGGCCGGACAGGAAAATATTTGGCTTGAGGTCAGGACATATGGACTGAGCGCAGCGAGGTCCGCACATCGTGACAGAGAGCCAAATATTTTCCCATCCAACCCAACCTCACTCAGTCAGTAAGCGTTTTATCATATGACCACGTTTTTGTTTCAATTTCAGCTTTTTTGGTAGAGCGAGGCCATGCCGGGGCCATACACATATCACTTTGACGCATACGATCCTTATAGGGACCATTTTTCTTATGGTTTTCCAAGGAAATTGCTTGCGGGGCTGTATGGGTCATACAATAAATACCGGTAATATTTTTTCTCTTACTAATGATTCAACCAGTGGCAGATTTTGCTCACCCACATACAGATTTTACTAAATCCAGAAAATATACTCTCTGTGTCCTGGTGACCCCCATTTAATCCTTGAGAGTTGGCAAAGATGGTATTTAAATTGGACTATTTATTGGAGAGGAGAATATTATTTTAAATACAGTACTATTTTAAATGATGGAACGTTTCCAAAGCCTTCCACTTAATGCCACTATCAAGAAAACTCAAGTAATGTTCATGAATTTGTTTTACATGACTTGACCTGACATGATTACCAGTACATGACTATGTTACAGAATCAATCTACAGTAGAATTCTGAATTCTCGAACCCTCATTTTTATCAGACCTCCTGATAACTCGAACCAAAAGTTGTTTCCCTCCCCTCCATTGAACACTATAATTTTACCCTTGATTTCTTGATGAACTATCTGATTTTTCAAACCAATTCCTGTTTCTATTGGAGGTTCGAAAAATCGGCATTCCACTGTACATTGAACCAGAGCTGCAGTCTTTGAAAACAAGAAATTTATAAATCTTATTATTCCCACTCCAATGGCTAAGAATCTGGAATTCATGGGCTGGACCGTCAGTAATCTACAAAATATTAGGAATCTAAAGACTGAACTCCCCCATGGATTAACTTAATGATTAATAAACAGTGGAACCCCACCTTACATCTGCTCTGTTCATATGGTTGTTTTGTTATCATGGCCACTTCTGCTCATATTTCAGTCATTTTCTCATTTAAAGAGCCCCTTAAATGCAGCCACCACTTTATTACGGGCAACTTATTCAGGCCCAAAAACAAACTTTATCAGAGCTACTTTTATACTGTCACCCCATTAATACAGCCAGATTTTTGTGACCTGTTGGTGACTGATTTACAGGATTCCACTGTATGTGGAAAGATGGGAACACTCTGATGAGGAAATGTGGTTAGAAATGAAGCTTGAAATACCATTTTCAAGGGTCACTGCTCTTGATTCTTGACCAAGTCCATGGCGAAATGCAGATCCCAAACCAACTCCTGCTTTGTTTCCTGACCAAACAAAAATGAAAACAATGCTAAATATTACTTTAGGTGATATCCGCAGAGCTTTTCCTCCCATGGGTCAGAAACCCTTCCCTATGGGAATATTTTGAAGGTTAATATAACCTCATACTTTCCCTTTTGGCTTTTCAGACTCCACTCTCCATATTATTTTGGCTATGGGAGTGAAATTTCAGTGGAAGCCTGGGTCACAATTCATTACATATACGAATTCTGTACATGCATTATAAAATCACAGAATTAAAGCCAGAAAAAAATCCAAAACCGTCCACATCACGAGTTTCTATAAACGAAATGCTTTCAGCTTCGAAAATGGCAGGTAGCACACTAGCGCCATGTTCGCCTTCTATATATACACCCCGCCTTGCGTCTTCAATAAATAACATTCTTTGGCACCCTCGGGACCACGTAACCAACGTGGCAAGATGGAGATGAACGTCGCTTGCAGAGCCGTTCGGCGTTCTGACTGTCCGGAGTTCAAATCCTGTACCCTACCTTACAATTTTAACAACTCTAAACTTCCTGACGACTGTTTTAAATCTTTTCGTGCTGCTTTTTTTTAACCAAAAGGCGCTTAAAAATAGGAAAAAATGTTTATAGAGTCGAGGACAGGAGAGCCACATCCACGTGTCGTCGAGAAAATATAAATTTACTGAACCATCTAATTGTTCCTCCCGAGTTAGAGTTTGAGAAGATAAAAGGACAAGAATAATCAAGCATATTTTCAGACAAATGTACATCTACCGTTAGAAAAAATACTTAAGTGTAAAATTGAAGTAGATATGGCTTCTATATTATCACCTGAGTCGAGCTTGTCTTGAGTGAAGATGATCAGACAAACCCAGTTTTACAAGGACAACTTCTTTTCCGGACAATTGAAGAACTTTTAGAAGAACAGACTACCTACCTTCGGCTGAGACAAACTGCCCGATGGCACTAGCACCACCGATACTATTCTCTTGGAACTGAACCTCGGAGACGATAATGTTGTCTTCGAGCACGGACCCACAACCCATACATACTGCATCGCCACGAGCATGATCAATGTCGATGTCACTTCCACCACAGTTTGAACAAACCTGTGACATGCTGCTGAAATTTTTTTCCCTCTCTCTCTTATGTGAGAGAGAGGACAAAATTAGGTAAAGAGAAAAGCGAAGATATACACTCGCAAAGCCTCCAGGGAGAAGTTTACTGACAAACGAGACGGGAGGGGAGGGGAACGAAATCAGCACAGGCGATACGTTTTGATTGGATGTATCTTATCACGTGGTTCAAGAATAATACAAGAGAGGGAAATTTGAGATGCGTGTTGGCAATTTAGCCGGACAATTTGGATGCTTTTTAGTTCACTGCTTTGTCTTGTATATATGCTTTCTTTCCCTTACATAGACATACCTGCCAACCCCCAGAGTACAAAAATCTGGAGACATCTAGAAATCTTTGCATTGGGAGAAACAACGTCTAGGAATAACTCCGAAAATCACCCAAAAGGCATTCCGAGAGACCGGGAGATTTAATGAAAAACTTGGGGACTCCCGGGAAAACCAGGAGAGTTGGCAGGTATGCATAGAGGACATAGCAGTGAAGCTAAACAAATCACCACAAGGGCCATAAATCGGCCTAGGAACCTCACGGGAAACAAGGAAATACACACCTGAAGCAAGGCCGAAGCTTATTCGTTTTATTCATACTCTTTGTGAGCTTGGGTAACCTGTGCTAACACCAAAACACTTCCGGTATTCAAATTGCTGTGCATGTATTCGAGAGTAAGCGCAAACTAGGAGATTCGGTGCCTCGTTGGCGATTTTACAAATGTTTGTAAACACAGTGAACCATTCCTTACGGACACTTCCATCCTATAAGAAAGCTGCACCCTGTTCCGATATAACCACCTCGTAGACATGAGAACTCGTATGCCTAACCTTGGAAATGACAAAAAGCAAATCTGAATGAACTATAAATTGCGTCAATTTAGAGACTGTTCATTTTTTATGTGGGGGCTGGGGGGGGGTGGGGCTATGCAACTGGGAGTTTATAGATAATCCCCGTTAGACGTAATGACCCTCCTCTTCATCAGAAATTTTTTACCTTACTCCATTCGCACCCCTAAATTTCTGGGATGACCTCCCTCCATGGAAATTAAAAAGTAAAATGAAAGCGGGATTTTACTTGAAGGCTGTTTTGACATCGCTCAGCGTGGGCTTTGTGCCAATATGTCGTTCACGTTTTAGGGTGGCTCACTAGAGTTTTTCTAAGACTCAATAGCGCGCGCTGCCATTGCCTGCCAGAAGTCAGTATTAATCGCGCGTGCAAAAATTACGCAAGTAGCCTTAAGAAGAAACGAAAGCAATTTCAGCATTTGAAAGGCGTTAAATTACTTCGGTATACGTAGCAATAGTTTGAAACTCTGTTCAAACAAGTGCTTAAGCCTAAGGCCAAAAAACTATGACAGAAATGCTCTATAAAAACAGGCAAAAGAGCTCTAATTTACTCTTGCTTTCTGGCACGCGAAACATGGCCTCAAATAAGCGCGAGCTAAATAAATATCCACGCGGGTGTCCCACGCGTGTTCTTATGATTTTTGTGACGTCAAGGGAAATAAACAAATGCTGGTTTTCTCGCGTTTCCTTGGGTGATTTTTTTTTAATTTGGCACAGTTGTAACCACATACAGGCCAAAATGAAGAAAATATGTGCCTGTCATTAGATGAGATGTTGCCATGGTAACGGCCTTAATCCAAAAATTGACAGCCAAAACATATGCCTTATTTCAACAGTACCCATACTGGTAAATCTCTGCCGGGGAAAACTTTAAGGGAAATTAACTAAGTTTCGTTTTCTAACTCGCGTTCTATAAGGACGATGCTCGTCATAACTCTAGGGAGCCACCTTAAGCAACGCGTACGCCAAATCCCTCCACTTAGAGCATTCACCAATGTTTTTCGGTTTCGTGTAAATTTTTGGATAATTTTTGGACATTTTGTGAAAGGATATTTTTTCTTAAAGGATAGGTTAAATTGAGGAAAATATGAAATGTTGAAGATTTGATGGATTTGGAAAATTGAAATTTGATGTGAAGAATTAATAGACAGACACCAAACAGTCCCCTTCTAACCTGGGGCTCTTTTTTGGGGGGAGGGAGTGGATCAACTGTCTGGTAGTGTTCCCAACCCATTTTAATCTTAACAACTTCCTTTCAAAACTACTTCAAATTTCACTCTTAATCAGGTAGAATCCCCCCTTAAATGCAGTCTTAAAAACATAGAAAAACTGTATATACCAGTCTCAAGCCAGTTTAAGGTGGCTTACCACAGTTTTTCCAAGACTTAGTAGCGCGCTAGCCTGCCACACGTCAGTATTTGTCGCGCGTGCAAAAATGACTCAAGTAATCTCAAGAAGTAACGAAAACCACTTCAGCACTTAAAAGGCGTTAAATCTCCTTGTTATATGTAGCGATGGTTTCAAACTCCGTTTAAACATGTATTCAAGCCCAGGGCCAAAAAAAATATGGCCAAAACGTTTGATAAATATCTGGTAAAAGAGCTCTAATTTACTCTTGCTTTCTCGCACGCGATACATGGCGTCACATGAGCGCGCGCTTAAATATAGGGCATGCGCAATTCAATTCTCGTCCAAGGTTGTAAAAACCTGTCTTTGATCAAGGATTGCTGGAAAACCTACCGTACAACCTATGCTGAAATTTTCACAGTTGATTTGTTGGGTTGACTCACGTTTAGAGCCAACATTTAAAAAAAAAAGCTGTAAACAGATTTTGAGCTATTTTTGATTTCACATTCTCTTACATTCTCGTCCCCAGAGCCCACGATCCTTCTGGCCTGTGGCAGGGATCGAGAGCTCTGGCCGAACCCAATTTTCTGAGCATGCGTAGAGTATTCGGTTCGAATTCTCAACCAATCAGATTTGCTAGATTTCACAATAAGTCCGTTAATCGCGGACTTCCGGTGTTGGACCAAACCAGAGCTCTCGATCCCTGCCACAGGCCAGAAGGATCGTGCGCTCTGGGGACGAGAATGATTCTCTTAGTTTGCAAAAAAATCTGTCTCACAGATTTTTATTTTACTTTGCATGAATGACCCAATTTCTTATTCCCGAAATTTTGAGGTGGGGTGGTGCGGGAAGGTTTTGAGAAAAACGTGACTTAACCTACTAGTGCCCAGTCTCCCATTTGGTACTCGGTCGTTCATTTTGGCCATTTGGTGACGTTAAATTGTTCAAATTTCACATAGAATGGTAAAAGACTTGAGCAAACAGTAAATTGTGAAGGGGAAAACAGCTTGGAACCGTTTTTAAAAGAGTTAAAGTTGTGCTTTTATACTCCATTAAAACTGTAGTAAGCCACCTTAAGTAGTTTTTGACACTGTACCAGTTGTTTAGTCATAAAATGACAGAGAGCACCTAAATCAGAGCTGATATTTTCTTGGGCTCGATTACCAGCCGCTGTTCGGGAAAGAAGCCTGTGCTCCTTCCCTAAAAGCACCCTAGGGTAGGGTAGACCAGACACGAGAAGGCGGCGGAAATCGAGCCTAACATTTTCTTGATTGTTTTATGAAAGGGAGGTGCGTGGTCGTTAGTGCCGGTGTGAGTGGTTTTATAGGGTTCAAAGTAGGGGACCCGGGTGCATGTTTCCCTGGAGAAAATTGAATTTTCAGAACATTTTAGGGATTCTGGCAGGCTTTTGCACTATTAGGGACCACTAATTTTATACGAGGGAAGGGGAGGGGAGGCTGGTGGGATCTGGGAAGCACCAATTAAAAATCGCATGACCCCCCTCTTAGCTTATCATTTTTTTCGATAACCCCGTCCCTTACAGCACTTATTTTTTGGGATAATTCCCCCAAAGAAAAAAATTAACCCTCGATGGATAAAACACCCTCCTATAGACCTGTGGAATTCTTCGTATCCTACGAAAGCTGAATTAAATAATTTCTTTATTATCATATACACTTCGCCGATAAAAAGTAAAAATAAAACTTAAAGGAAAGGGCTGTTAAAAATTCTGATCAAACAGATCAAAAACTTTAAGGCTCATAATTTTTAACAGCCTTTAACCTTAAAGTTTTATTTTTGCTTTATTATTGGTTCAAAATATTTCCCCGGTCTTAAAGTAAAGGAGTTTCGCCATTTCACTCTTTGTTTTTCTGCTCACCAAAAATAACACAACCTCGTCTCCAGGTTTTCTCAATCAACAGTTCAATAACCTGCAGGGGGCTGCACTTTTGACGTCATTTTGACGTCATTTTGATGTCATTTTGACGTCATTGGCTCAATATGGCAAAATTCTTTGCAAAGTTGTACCTTGAGTACCTTGTGCCCGGGCACAGGTACTGCGCCCTTGAATTCTAGTGTGAGTGTCACGTGAGTGTCCAGCGAGAATAGTACTAAGGCACCACGCTAGGCATCAAGAGTGAACATAACCTTAGTGTTTGTCCACGAAACCCAGGGTGCTTTCCATTATGCCAAGGATTCCGGAAATTTCGGTCGGAATTCAAATAGAAAAGTTCGTTTCGGTTTCTTCTGACCGGAATATTCGGGATCACCTCTGGAGGTGGTCCACATATTTCGGTCGAAATATTCCGACCGAAATTCGCCGTTCCAATTTGTCCTAATTAGAGAATTCGTTAAAAGAGTTTAAAATGACAACAGCCATTTCTATTGGTTGTCCCGGTTTAATAAAAAATGTCGTTTCGTTTTCCTCAGGTATTCCCACTGATCTCTGACCCGTCAGTTTGGCATAATGTAAAGCACCCCCAGTTTTCAAATTCTTGCGAGGGCTACTCTATTCTGTAAAGTGCGCGGACAACTCGTCAAAGCAGGGGAAGTTACTGGGATGCTTTATTCATACTTCCAAAAATTTCACAGCGCTGAAAGCTATAAGAAGCTTGCTGAAATTTTATAACAGGAACAATACATTTTACCTAAACATAAAGAGACCACTAGTGTTAACGGACTCAGTAAGTTACAGCACTTCGCAAGCGACCCCTTTGAGGGTCACTGGTTTTGCGTAGCACTACTACCAATCTCCACGGTTATTAAAAGAAAATTCGAAGATTCAATAGCGCTAATAAGTAAAAAGTATGAGTCACATTTCCTTCTAACATTTTTAGTATCAATACTTCTTCAGTAATTTTTATCAATATTTTCATGTCTTGCAAATAAAAAGAAAAAGAAAATAAAATGAATGTAATAATCGGTCAACTGAAGTGTTGTCCAGCGTTTGACATATTTTTTTTAAACCGCAGTTCCTTCGTCCTGCGTTTGGCCTACTTTGTCTCGTAGCTTCCCATGTTGGCCTTCGGGCCCAAATTTCAACTTATCGCACCTATTTCGTCCTGCCAAGACCGAAGTATATCCTTTTGTATTGATTGTGCCCCTTAAAAATAAATAAAATTGGTTGTCGTCGGATAACCAGATAAAAAAGCAACTTAGAAGGGAGAAGGAAAGCTTTATTGTTTCTAAAATTCTAGTCATAATAATATTAATAGGAAAAGTTTGCAATGCATGAATATTCAGCTAACATGGTCATTAGAACTAAACCAATGTTACACTCTCGGTTTTTTTGATCGAACAGCAGCAAGTCAAAGATGAATAAAATTGTCTTCGAATATGAATGTAAATTAATTCCTAACAGACACGAACAAGTATAATAATTTTTTTTAAAAATAAACATAAATTGAACAAAAATGATTTAACAAAAGTAACGGAGCTAGAAACAGCAAAAAATCCTTAGTTCGAAAGTGAGCAGAGTTACTGGCAAAAGATAAACGCGCAGAATTAAGATAATAAAAATACAGTGAAAATAAAACTTGTATTAACTCATTACAAGATGCCTTTGGAAGAACAAAAACGATGAACTATCTTCGTCACTTCAGAATTTTCAGAACCCCGTTCCCAGGATTCTGAAAATTCAAACATTTCCGGGGGGAGCATACCCCTAGACCCCCTGCTATGCTACAGATGCCTTGCAGCAGGAACTAAACCCTTATTAAGTATTTGATTGCTAAATAGAGCTGAACCTCCCCTTAAAGAAGCAATGCCAGCTTTTTTCTCAGGCTTTGTCAATTTTTTTTTTGAATAGGGGTGGTGTGATAACAACATGTTTAATAGAGAGTCTGGGCTGGGACGGGGGGAGGGGTGCAAATGTCAGTTAGCAGTTAAAATTTTGTCCATTTGTCAATTTAATTTTCGGACATTTGTCACTTTAAGTACCTCCAAATAATCAACTGAAAACGCTATTTTTAGAGATTCATTACTGTGGAAGCCCTCAATAAGCAATTTGTTGTCTAATCAGTCTGCAGTGAAACGAAAATAAAATAATTTCTAACTTAGTATAAGTAAGAAAACACTACTCATATAGGACGGGGCATCTTGTTTAAAACGTAGTAACCGAATACACGGAAATTTACTAAAACAAAATTTCCAAAATGAAGTAATCAAAAGCGAATATGCCGTCGAAGTGACAACTCCTAACGGAAAAACTCCCTAAATATTAATGTTGTGCCGCGTAGCACTATGAACACAAATAATGGAACAGGGAATTAGCTCTGAAGTGTAAATTTAAGTGCTAATTTAAACCATGAATAACCCACTGGGCGTTAGCCCTAATAAAGGGAATCAGGGAACCACAGGAGGTAGAGAAAAAATCTTTTGACCTCGGTGGGAATCGAACCCCGTTCGCTTTTATCAGGATTTTTTCGACTACTTTATGAGGTATTGACTTCAACAGTGACAGCAATGTAATCGTAGGTGGAAACTTTAATTGATGACGGCATTGTGCGTTCTTTTGATACCCTAAATGTAGCTTCTACTGATTAAGAGTTTTAGTATGATCCACTAAGGCAGAGGTGTTTCAAGAGCATGAAACCGCTACCAACTACTTAAGTTTAATAGCAAATGTTACAAGGTTGCTAATGACCACATTCAACACGCCAGGTCATCAACCAGATGTCAAAGCCGGTATTTCTCCAGATGCTTATATCCCTATGTTCTACAGTATAAGATTCTGAAATCATACTAATGAAAGTACGAACACCTTGAAGGCTGTATTGTCTGAATATACAGTGCGACTAAAGAGCAGTAGCTAAAGAGTTATCTATGGTGCATGAGTGGTTTGCTCGGTGGTCCGAACAATTAGCAAGTAAACGAGGTCCTGAAACTCAGCTTCCTCTCTCAGATGATCATCTTCAAAATTTTCAGTTCGTCGACTAAGGACATTAAGACGTTTTTCCACCTTTTCCATTCTTTCCTCGGTACATTGAAATATGCATCTGTTGAGGGATCGTACTGGGGAATAACTGTTTCAGTGACTCCTTTTGGTGGCGGATCCTTAAAACCAATACACGATCGTCTTTCACGACCATGACCAAGACACGCCGATCTTCTTCTTCTAGAATGTACGGCGACGTTTCTTGCTCCTAGGAACAACAGACCGATATAAAGACGAATTGGTTTAGAGGGCACCACTGTTAAAGAACTCTCTTCTAGAAAGCAGGATGTTTCGTTTTGTTTGTCATCTGTTTGGTTTTTACATGATGACGTAACAGTTAAGTTATGATCAGAGTCCTCGATGGTAGGTCTTGCTCCAAATTTCAAGAACATGTCGATAACTATCCCTCGTTTTTTCGCTCCAATTTTGATAGAAACGGGTACATCTGCTATTTCTGCGTAATAACTATGGAAAGACATTATATTTGGCTTTAGGAAATAATGATGAGTTGTGTCACTGGTGTTTGGCGGTGAACTCGAAATCGGAATAACAATCTCAATGTAATTATCAAGGTTTGACACATTGATCTTTTCTCCATTAGTGCTTTGAAGATCCAGACTGGTGACAATTGATTTGATCTTCTTGCTGCTGTTGTCCCAGGCGAAAGGATTGAAGTCAACAGCTTGCATCTGAAAAGCAAGCCCACAGAAGTATTCGAGTCATAAATCCTTCATAATTTAGGTTTGTTGTGGGAATTAGAAAGCGTGAATATGTTTAATGCAGGCTGAAAGGGCTAACACCTGTTTTAGTTGAAGATTTTAAGATCTGGCTATCATATTTAATGTTTTCTTTCTAGTCTTCTCAGATAACGACAATAAAAGAACCCACACACTGTTCAAAAAGAGCAGAGGACGTCGGTTCCCGGTGTGGTGGTCTATCTGTCATGGTTTAATGCTCGGAGATGTTAGCTGCATAATCTAACCTTTAAATCCGAGGGTAAATAAAGTTAATATAGATCCCTTCATGGAAAGTGCGGCCGTACGGTATTTACGCGCGAGATGTTTACGTGTCAGAAAACAAACGAGTGAGCGAAGCGAACAAGTGATTTTTCTGATACAAAATCAACGAGTGAGTAAATACCGTACAAAGCACTCAACCAGATTTTCGCCCCTCATTCGGCACAACAAATGTCAAGTTATGGTTTTATTCCGTGTAAGTGCCAAGTCAAGATATGACCTGTTCCTAGATGTACTTTCTAATGGGATTATCTAAAGCGATAAATCTGTTCGAGCTCTCCGCCATTGTCTGTTTTTCATAGCTGATTTGCAAGAAAACCGGAGTTAACTTGTGGAAACTCTGCAAATTTCTGTGAGTGAAGATTGAAGGGGAACCAACAACAACCTGAACGCGCTGCAGACTGACTGATTCATTTTGACAGCTGATTTCTGCTTGAATGTGCAACAAAATGTCCAGGAATAAATTGTTATTATACACAGCAGTCATCATCTTTGTTATTTTTACTTTTACTTTTATAACTTCGCAGCACTTCACTTGCTAAAAGCAACTTCTAGTCTTACCATTAAGATCGCCAACAGAAAGTTGTTGATGCAGCCCTATGAGCACTGCTTCCTCGACTCTTACGTGCAAATAAATTTCATTACACGATGCTGCAAGCTTGTACTTTACGATCATGCCTCAGAAGTTAATTTGTACGCAGTACACAAATTAAGGTAATGTGCAGAACCCTTTTCAGTTTTTAGGAAACCACGAAGGCGACGGCAGCGCCGGGGAACGTCACCAAAGTTTCAAGAGGTTTAATGACGAGAACAATGGTTCTGCACATGCGCTTTGAATAAGTGGTGGATGGCGCAGTGGTGAGAGCGCTCGCCTTCCACTTATGTCCAGGTTTGACCCTAATTACATGCACGGCAAGTTTTGACATCTAACACGAAGTGTCCCTTTAAGTCTAAGCCTTTGCTACCTATTTCTAACAATAAGGTTAGGGTAAAGGTTAGTGTTATTTTTTATCTTAGGGTAAATGCAGCTGTTAATCCTTACTTGAGGAGCAGCATTTGGGGGACACTTTGTGACATTTATTGTCTATATTCTGAGAAACGAGTGATGTTAAAGTTGGGGAGAAGAGCAAGGGGACACTTCGTGACGCTTATTGAAATTGGCGTGCATCTAATTAGGGACAAACCTGGGCATATCGCTCGCCTCCCACCAATGTGGCCTGGGTTCGACTCCCGGAGCCGGCGTCATACGTGGGCTGAGTTTGTTGTTGGTTCTCTACTCTGCTCCGAGAGGATTTTCTCCGGGTACTCCGGTTCTCTCCTCTCCTTAAAAACCAACATTTCCAAATTCCAATTCGATCAGTATGCACAGACATTTCTGAACGACTTCTTGTGGACTACTTGGTACTCCGTGGGTAAACAAATTACGAAATTGCATCTTTGTGCATGCATTTGTTTGCCGTCCTCTGCAAAACAATAACGTGAAATGGCAAAGTCGTATGCATTTTGGAGAACGTGTACCGCATTGGCTAATTTGTCGATGTCTTAGTTTGGAATTGAACGCTGTCATTACATATTTAGCCCTAGCTGGGTTTTAGACCGATATGTGTACTGAACAGATCTACACAGTTGCGGCCAAAATATAAAAACCTTTTTTTTACAAGGCATCGTCCTCGGCGTAGCCGTCGTCATTGCTAAAAGTCCCTTTTAATATGGCCCCTGAAACGTATTAGATGCGGGACCCCAATAATGGTCTTCTTACCTTTGCATTGATATTTGCATCACCCATATCTCCTACGTTAGCAGGTAGCTTAATTTTTGTCGCTCCGTTTTCCATTCTGAGTCCGCTCACATCGTCAGCGAAGACCTTCTTTAACGATATATTCAAATTGTTGGTTGTAATGACCAAATCTTCGAACGGAACTAAGCGGGTAAGGAATGCCTCACTCACGCCGCTCAATTTTTTGAAAGCTTCTTTCACGAACTACAATAAGAAAAGAAGTACTATTTGTCGGAATATTTCATTCAATTGCAAGCTGTTGATTCAAATTAAACTTAACACAGCTACAGTTTTAGTTCCCATTCTGATTCACACTAGACCCGAGCAAATCAAAAAAAAAAAATTCTGGCACCACAGCTGTGTCAACAAAGCTGTTATACAATTTGTTCAGGCTACTTTAACCCTAACTTAGTTAACTGTAAGTCTAATAGTTTTACCTGTGATGATTGATTTTCTTCTACAGCTGTGTTTTCTTGATCTGTTCCTGCTGCCGACTGAAGAACGTTCGTGAAGCATTCTGTAACACTCTTAGCTGTTTTTTCGAGTACAGGAGAAAACGGCTCTTCTAAATCATAAAGAGCATCAGCTAGCAAATTTGCTGCTTTATCTGTCATTTGCATTGTTAATTCCTGATAAAGAACATTAAAAGTGTAGTTAGTGATATATAAAAACGACGACAGTATTTCATCCGTTCCAAACACCAAAAAGAGACTTGCCGTAGAAAAAATGAAGAAAATGACTCGAGCATTTTCAGGCGAACTTGAACGTGTTTGGAAAAACTTTGTCTAGGTTTTGTTACTTGTATGTCTTTTTCATCGAAACGAGATCTAAGACGAAGAATAAGAATTTAAATCCAAAATGATATGCTAATAAGGATCTATGCTTGACTACAATTTGCTGGAGGTAAAATTTAACCCTTTAATTTCAAAGTCTAGATCCCCGGATCTTGCATACGCGAATATCTAAAAGTAGTATCCAAGAAAGGTCAATGTCCGTTGACGTAATAGAAATGAACGGTAGTAAATGTGTTTAGTCTCTGGGGAAAAAAGGTGTGAAAAGTCTTAGCTACATTGAACACAGTTATGATAGTTTTATTTGCCTGGCACTGCGTAAGAACTTATCACGATCAAGCAACTCGGTGTAATGTTGGTCTTAGTCTTCTATCTTGGGATATTTCATCTCGTAATGTTTATAGTAGAATTCATTCTACCATTGTCTTTGGTAAGACTTTCATTCAAGAGTATTGTTTCGGTCATGTACAGTACGGTATCTTGCCACGGAATGTACCTCACATCTGAAACAGTAACTAAATAAATACGCACTAACTCAAATACATAAATAAGTAGTTGACACAAGTTAGAGACAGAAAAATGGACAGATGGACACGAAAGAGAGACAGAAAGGGAGGCAGACAGACAGACAGACAGAAGCAGACGAACGACAAGTTGGATGGATAAAGATATAGATACAGATGAGACCTGAACTCAGCTTTAGTAGATTTTACTTACTATACTATTGCTGTTACTGTTGCTGTTACTGCCACTAGCTTGTTTTTGTTCGCTACTCATCGCCAAGTTAACCACAGACATAATCAAGCGAGACATATCCAGACTCTCCGGTGATATAGCTGTAAACTTTTTAATTAATGTTCCTGAAATCTAAAAGTAGGGGAAAATAGTATCATTATTTTAAGAAACGCTGGAATTACCTCACTGTATTGTGCTTACATTGACCTTTTGATCATCAACCACCTGCATATACTCGTGATTAAGGCATCGAACGTACGACCCTTCGTTTGTCCAGCTTACAAATTGTATCAACATTGATGAAATCTAGCAGCTAGCATAAAAGGTTTGTTTTGCTGGCAAGGTAGATGTAGTTACAGTAACAATGATGTTATTCGATATATGAGTAGCGCACAAACGAATCCTTTGAAGTTTGGGATATGTTACCTAGTATGGAAAATGCCGAGTCTGTGACAGCTGATATTCAAGCTCACACACATTTACGACATTAACGCATATTTTCATATGCTAGTGTTTGAAGAAATTCTTTTAAAGAACTTTATTGGTATGGCGTAGTGTCGAGTAATTTAGCCTAAAACGGTAATAGGGTATCGAGCAGATAGAGTGATTTCATTGCTTTGTTATTGTCTAATAGACCCTTCTCCAAAATGGCGGCCGAAAATTCAAATAAGTTAAAATTAGCTAAAGTTGAAAATGCATACCCGTATTAGAAAGAACACCCTTACATTAGTAACCCTGCAAAGTTTCAGCATTTCAGGTTTCATGTCAGTTGAGAAAATGCAGATTGAAAATCAAGAAATTTACGGACGTTTGTATGACTGGGGGTATGCATTATACCCCCAGTCATACAAACGTCTGTAAATTTTTGAACATTCAACTAACATTTTTTCAGCTGATATTACACCTGAAGTGCTGAAACGTTACAGGGTTACCAAAGTAAAGGTGTTCCTTCTAGTGCTAGTATAAGTTTTCAATTTTGACTTATTTGAATTTTCGGCCGCCATTATGGAGAAGGGTCTATTACTTACCAGTCTTTGCAAATCCGAGTTATGTATTTGTCCACAATCATTTTTCTCGTTGATAGACTTGAGGACAGATAGGGAGAGCTGGACAGCCTGGCTGAGTTCACCTTTGTTAAGAAACTCGTCCAGCTTATTGCCACCCCCAAGCACGTAGCTTTTTAACTTGGTGGCAACTTGATCTACCGGTAAAAGACAAGGATCCAGTGTGGAAGATGGCTTCACCTACAGATATTCAAGTATAGAAGGCATACATCCACTAATCAGCTGACAATTACATATCGATCACAATTGCACAGGAATTACAACTAAATTCTGACTTAATTCACAATATATCACTTTGCATATTCAGGCTAACTGAGAAAAAAATGATTAAGAAGATGGAATTGGATAACAAACGGCTTTTATGACACTTGAGTTGACAAAGTAGCCTCTCGAATACTGCGAAGTACTGGAAACTGATGTGCTTTTCAATTTAACATATCGACGTCAGTTTTTTAGTCAGGGAGCATATGTTCAAAACTAAGCCCCCGTGGGAAATTTGTGAATAAAGCAAACCACTTAGCTAGTTGTGTTCAGGGGACCTCAAATAACAAAAAACGTGATGTTGCCAAGTTTGCAACCTGCTCAGAGCCGATTTAAGGGGTATTTTTCAAAATGACATCAAACGCTCAGCATGAAAACGAGGCTGTCATTTAAAATCTTGAATATCTTTGTCGTATGCATACTGCATACCACGAAAGTAGTAGCAAATGCTAATCGTGACATTTTGAGGCTAAGAACATTTAGTAGGTCACGTGACCTGTTTCACTGTTTTAACCGTTTCTGTCAATATGTGGACATGATTAAAGGCATGATACAGTACTCCACAACAATAAAAAAACAACGAATAAAAAACAATTACAAACGATGTCTTTCAGTTCCCCGTTTTCGATTCAAGATTTGCATTGTTTGAAGCAGTTAAATAGTCACGTGAACAAAATTAAGATTAAAAGGCCAGTCAAATGAGCAAGAATACGGATATTAAAGTGCTTGCTAAGTTTTATAACGATTGGATAAACCATTCCCCTTGAAACAAAAACATGCATATTAAATAGCTAGGTCAGGCCTTAAAACACTTGAGCATTTTCCCTTGCACCTGAGGCAATCGTCCACCTCGTGAAATGCAAATGCATGAAGGAAAGGTTTGCCAACAATCGATGCAAGTGCAGGAAGGCTGGACTGACGTGCGGAGATCTCTGTGGTTGTTCGGACACTGGCGAAGATTGCAAGAACAAGCCGAAGTTATTTTTTAAATCGGCTCCGAGCAGTTTGCAAATTTGGAACATCACTTTTCTTGCAATCTGAGGTCCCCTTAACACAATTAGCTAAGTAGTTTGCTTTCTTCACAAATTTCCCGTGGGAGTACACATGCTCCCTGACTATTTCATGCGTCTGTCTTGTTATTGATCATGAATTTCGTCATAACATTGTCAAAGTTCCTCAGACTACTTTGACAATGTTATGACGCAATGCATTGTTAATAACAGGACAGGCGCATGAAAAACTTATTCTAACTTGTTATGTTACAAGAAAAAATTATCAAATTGGCCGCTCTCGTTCGTTAACGCATCGCATAAGTTATATATTCATGCGTCTGTCCGCTTATTGACGATGAAATTAGATAATAAGCTCGCGAATTTTTTACAGTTATTGTAAACACCTTTTAGTAAATAGAAAAAAGAAAACAAAACCAATTAGAGAAAAGGTTGAAAGTCATCTGGATACCTTAACAAGAAGACTCACTACAACCGCAACACCAACAGCATTCTTGACAACAATGTTAATTTGTAAATGGTAATCATCTTGTGGTGATCCCGCAGGTAAAACTATAGATGCGGATTTGGAAGAGCTTCCGTAAGATATCAGCTCCTCTCCAAGTTGAAATTCATAATTTAGTGGTAAGCTTGTATCTTGCCAATGGAAACAACTGAAAGTAAACACTGTCCAAAGAGACACACCTTCATGGACAGATGGTGTGCAGTACCCGCTGTGCGGTGCTCCAGCTGTCTCAAAATCGAGCACGGAGAAACCTTGTATTCCTTTTAGAGATATTACGTAAAGCAATAAGCTGTATTTCATTTTGGACTGCAATGAATTCTTCTTGATAATCATATTGGTCGCGTTCACAGCAGTTGAAGTCATGTTAGGTAGAATAGGTACATCGTCCCACGTTCCAGAATCGTCATTCAATCTTTTCAATCGCCACTGATAATCTGAACCATTGCAAGGAGAATTAAGGCATTGTGAAGTTACTCGTAGCTTGTTAGAAACCGACACTACTGGGCCACAGTCTACAAAGCATCTGAAAAAGAACAGAACACATGAAATTGGTTTAGTTTGAATCCAGTAGTATTTTCTTGTTCTCCTTATGATTGGCACAACAAAGAATTCTTTCCCTGTGACGTAATTGGCAATGTGATCAATGCACGGGAGTGAACCTTTTTTGTTTCAAAGCCCTCGAGATACCCTTCGATGAAAGGTTGTATGTACCTTAGAGTTGCTTGGGGTACTTCTCCCTCTGCAATCTCAAAAGACATCTCGGCAGTGGAACCTCTGTCATATTTTGAAACAGTCAGCCTTAAAATATATATTTTTCCAACTTCAAGTCGGCCAGGATCGATGCTAATAACCGTGGACGCATTTAGGTGTCCAACAAAAGCACCAAAGCAATCATTGCTCAAAGAAGCATTGTCTACCGAATGAAGACATGACCAAGCGAACATTAACCCTGAGTGATTTCCAGGGCCAATGTCTCCATCATAACTCAACGAACCATTGACGGTAACAATTTCCACAGAACCCCAGCGAACACTACTTCCTCCGTCAATAATGGCTCGCACTGGGGCCGCAATGACCTTAATAAAGCCAAAGTCAAAGGCACTAAGGGTCTGTGGGAACTCCGGATCACCGACTGTAAATGAAGCATTAAACTTGACTTGATAGATGCCAGCAGGAATGGATCTCCTGTTTATGGTCCACTCAGTTGTTCCTTGGCTTACTAGTTCTCCCTCTGTTGAATCTGACAATGCGAGTTCTGTTTCACTAATGATGCGCCATTCCAAGGTGCTGGACAACACAGCGAAATCACTTTGCAGACCTTGGATTGTCGCTTCTTGAACACTTTTGACAGACCGCTCAACAACAGTGGCATGGTACTTGTCCTTTGAAATGTTTTTGATGGCTACTGAGAAGTCTCCTGCCAGTTAAAATTCAAGAAAGAAGTAAAAGAATTGATATCTAAGGAATCAAGGGTGTCTTCATTTGGGAGCTCTTAGGAAAATTACGTTTTCAAAACAATACCCACAAAACCTTGCGCCTGTAAGTTGTTTAAGACAAACGTCAACTTGTCCTAGCCTTGCTTTTAAGTATCTACCCCAGGCGATGCATATAATATTTGTGTCATTTAACGGGAGGACTGCAATCACCTCCTGGTATTGAGACGAAGCGTGTGAATGTGTGAACGACTTAAAAACCTTCAAAAATCTTCCCACTCACCAACAGAGTCACAGTTTAATATCCCATCACCGTTGTAACTATCCCGACACTGGCAGGTAAAGGAACCTTCATTGTTGTAACAGTTAGCCACTCCATGGCAATTATGAGTTGCTGTTGTACATTCATCGATATCTGTTAAAATATTTATGGCTATTAATATAATTCAAGTATGGTAAGGTATGAGAGCTATCGCATGCACGGTAGGCCCAGCATAGTACACTTGCATCTACATAGCCACTGGCCATTGCCTTTAGAAGGCAATATTATATCGCTCAGCTCGAGTAGGTCATACCCGAACAGTTCACACCGTCTCCTGAAAATCTTTGAAGACAAGTACAGTTGAATGAGCCTTTAGTGTTATTACACTGGGCGTTGACATGACATGACAGTTGTGGTTGTCATTGTTAGCCTCCCGCTAAGAAGAGCCGCCTGGATGAACCGAGGAAAACAGAAATCCCCCAATTTTTAAACTGACTAAAACACTGGAGCTCACCGAGCATGTTGGCCCCGCCATCGACGGGGACCTTGCATCCCTCGTGGATAAAATCATGAGGGAGAAAGCTAACAAATCGAAACTCCCAAGAATTTTACCAACTTGTCAGAGAAAATGGTCAATCAAGGTGTATGGAACAATTTGGAAGATTCAGCTATGTCAATTGACCTAAAATTTCAAAAGGTACAGAAAAGCCTTGTAAAAGGAATAACAATAATCGTGACAGAAGTCAATAAGCTGATAAGGAACTCAGGACCTCAGAATGCTGAAGACACCGTAGGTTCCCTTATGGACGGGGTGCTATTGTTAGCAAATGCTAACCATGAGTTAAATTATCGACGGAGCGAGCTGATGAGACCCCAGCTCAATGCAAATTATAGACGTCTCTGCTGCCCTTCAAGTCCAGTAACAAGTTTACTGTTTTGGGATGACCTCCCAAAGGATGTTAAAGATATATCAGAGACCAACAGGCCAAGCTCCAAGCTTATCAAAGACAGCACTTCCACTCGCTCCGCAAAAAGCAGTCAACAACTTCCCTATTGGCAGGGTAAGAGGAGCTATGATTGTGCCCGTAGCAGCAACAACAAGCAGTCAAAAACTACCGGAGCCCCCTCCACTTCAGAGGGAAGCAAGAGGGGAAGAAGAAGAGTGACTAAACTCGATTCCCATCTAGGCTAGTTTGACAACAGGAAAATTTGCTAGTAGGCTAAGGCATTTTTTGCCAGGTTGGTCGAGTATCACAACAGATCACACTATACTGGACGTTGTACAGCGATGCCATCTGGAGATCGGAATCCAAATCAAACTAGGCCAAGGCCTGGAAAAAGAAAAGTGGCAGATATCCCCTGATTTTGAATTTTAAAGGGCTCATTAATACACATTGAGAAACACCATTTCAAAATAGACACTCTTTGGTCTGCTGTGCGACATCATGACCGCAAACTGTTTTATGGCATCAACAGACCTGAAAGATGCCTACTATGTAGTTCCCATTGCTGTGGAACACCGCAAATACTTGAGTTTTTATTGGCAGGGTTTCCTATACCAATACACGTGTATGCCAAATGGGCTTAAATTGCTAAAACCAGTATACCCCACATTAAGAAAGTATGGTCACCTCAATGCTCGATACATTGATGACTCTTACCTTCAGGGTAGTGGCTCTAAAGGAAGGGTGCTTCACATTTCAGGCACACAGACCCTTTTCTTACAAGATTGGGGTTTGTCATTTATGTGGAAAAATCATGTTTCATACCAGCAAATTACTTTTTTAGGCTTTGTCGTGGATTGACTCTGGATTCATTGCCGATGACAATTACCCTTACTGACGACAAAAAGCTAAAGTGAAAGCTAATTGCAAAGCACTGCTACCCAAAACTAATGCTACAATTACCGAGCTAGCCCACTTAGTGGGCACGATTGTCTCTTGCCTACCTGGAGTACAGTTTGAGGAGCTTCACTACAGGTGCTTAGAAATACAAAAGAACGCGACCCTCAGAAAACATAAGAGTAACTATAACGCTCAGCTAACCCTCTTCTCAAGTGCAAAGGATGAACTCGCTTGGTGGATTTAAAGTTTTGATAAGGCTTTTAATCCAATTTCACATTTCAATCCGGGCATTGAACTTAGAACTGATGCTTCAAAAAAGGGGTGGGCGTGTATCTACCCAAGGCCTGTGGTCTGTTTCGGAAAGCCAGTTGCTCATCAATGAGCTAAGACTAAAGGCTGTTAATTTGCTGTGCAGGCTTTTGGTCAAAGGCTTATTAAGAATATAAACATATCAAATATCAAAATGCTTTGTGACAGCTCAACCACAGTAGCATATGTCAATGCTGGGGGGCACACAATTCTAAGTTGTAACCAAATTGAATATGACATATGGGATTGGTGCCTAAAAAACAACAGCTGGTTAACGGCAACTCACATAGCAGGAGTGGAAAATACCGAAACTGACAAACAGTGCCGGCTGTTCAATGCCCGAACTGAATGGACCCTGAAAAGGGAGATTTTTGCTCAGATTATCACGTATTGCGGCACCTCAAAAATTGACTAATTTTCAACTACCCAAGTTAAACAGCTACCCAAGTTTGTCTCTTGGAAACGTGACCCAGTATGATGTTTTGCGGATGCATATTTACAATTAGTTGGAATTTATTGTGTTTTTATGCCTTTCCACCTTTCTGTCAAATTCACAGATGCCTGCAAAAGATTTTGGAGGAACAAGCACGTTAGGAAATCATGATCCTATCACTTTGGCCCACCTAAGTTTAGTGGCCACAACTGTTGAAAATGTTAGTTACAATCCCACCTACTTTCGCTATCACATTCTCCTCAAACACTACACCCTTAAGGAGGAAATTTGACTATGCTGGCATGTCTCCTGTCTGTCAATCCATCCAGGATAGAGGAATTTCAGAGGCAGCTGCTCATCATGACCTCCGGGAGAGATGGAACAAAGAAACAGTACAGTACCTAAAAAGTGGTAAAAGTTTTGTGATCGGAGGTAAATCAGTCACATTCAGCCATCTGTAGTGCCTGTGCTTGACGTTGTTATCCTGTTATACCAGCAAAGTCTCACATTCAATTCCATCAATACAGCCAGAAGTGCTTTGTCAAGGTACATTACTCTAGACCATGGGAAAACAGCCACTAGTATCCAGGAAAAACCACCAAGACCTAAGTACACAGAAATTCTGGATGTGTCCATTGCCCTTTCATACCTTCAGTCTTTATCCCTGTATATAAATTGTCCTTGAAGGACTTACACTGAAATTTGTTGAGCTTATTTTATTACTTTCTGGCCAAAGAGGTCATTCGTTAAGCATTGACCACATGATCTCAGAGAATAATTGTTATATGTTACAGATTGTTGGTCATTTAAGTAGACCAGGTGTCAATAACCGTCTTGTAGAACTCAGACCTTTCAAGGATAAGGCCCTGTGTGTTTTCACAACATTAAAGGAGCTCCTAACAAGGACACGATCTTTACGGGGCTCGGAAAGCCAACTGTTGATTAGTTATAACAGACCTTTCAGAAGAGTTAGCAGAGAAACCATTAGTCGTTGGGTTAAGTTTGTTCTGGCTGACTCTAGAATTGATACATCAAACCACATAGCACTAGGGCTGCTAGTACATCTGCAGCCAGCAATGCTTCAGTAAGCCTAAATGACATTTTGCTTACAACTGGGTGGTCCTCAGAGTCTTCATTCGCAAAGGTCTATAACAAGCCTATTGTTAAGGAGAATGCATTTGCTGATAAGGTACTCAGTACACAACGGTGCAATAAATGTTTTGTTATGACTGTGCTTAATGTTCGTGTTGCTTTAAATTCTCACGTGATCTCACAGTACGATGACGAGGTAGAATAGCAACATTAAACGAGACTGGCTGTAAGTTGAAGTTTGATTGAGATTCTACCGATTTATACAGTGCTGAGAGATTACATGCCCTCCCAACGCACCCTTTGTTGGTTGCCGTGAGGCACTCACATGAAGCCTTTAAAGAACCGACAGCATCTCACGAATGTCGGACATGACAGAAGATGATGTGGTCACTGCGACCAGCGAGAAGACAGCGAATGGAATAGAAACAAGATCCTACCCTCAGGACCCAGCGATAGCTGAGATATGGGAGGCTGTGGTTCAAATTGAAGCGAACACTAATCTGATCGTTAGCGAAGACAAAGAATTAAAGATTTCAAAGGAGCTTGCAGAGGTCGACGACATGAAGAAAGAAAACCAGAATTTAAAAGAAAAGATGCATTCACTTAGTGAGAAAAACATTGAACTTTAGAGGAAGTTTAAAGCGCTGGAAAACAATCTCCAGATCAGCATTGAGCAGGGAAATGACCTCGAGAAGAAATTAAATAACACGATAATAATGCACGACAACTTGGAACAGTATTCCAGAAAATTCAACTTAGAAATAGGGGGTACCCGAGCAGGAAAGCGAAAACGCAGAGCGAGTTGTCCTGGACCTTGCTAAGTGCCTACACGTCAAGCTAGAACCCGAAGACATCGATGTACCGCATGAAGAAAGGTCATTTGCGGCCAAGGCCGATTATAGTACGATTTGCCAATTATTACGGCTCTGCCTCGGTGTAAAAACCTGTGAAACTCACAAGTGACGTAAAACAAAGAAAACAAAGAAGTCAACATGATAGACCCTATCCCTAACAATAGCTACAAAACAAAAGAAAAAAAGTTCACAGGTTCTTACACCGAGGTAAACCCATTATTACACTAGGAATAGATTATACAGGAATAGAACAAAACTACGCAAACTTAATGTTGAAAGATTCATCGAAGGAGCGGACAGAGTTTATATCAACAAAAATCTGACTGCCTTAAGATCAGAACTATTTAAAAAGGTCAGAGATTAAAACGACCATCGAAACTGGAGAATCTGGACTTTAGACGGTTCAGTGTTTGTGAAAACGGTCCCATCTAGTAGCTTCGCTATTCAAATTAAGTGTGGGCAGACCTTGCAAAATTAAATTAGATTCACCAATAATTAGTTCATTTAGCCCCGTAGCCTTCTTTCTTCTCCTTAACTTTAAAATAAATTACACAATCGTGATCACTGTACTGAGTTTGCCTCGACGATTGACGGCGTTTTTCGGGACTTTGTTGATCAGTATTTTTTTTTACTCTACCTTGGTTTATTTGCGCTGAGTTTACGCAAGGACTCAGGTAAATCCCAGAAGAGTACCTTTTTAAGTTACTGTGCTTTTGCTTTTTGTCTTCAGTGGTATAGCATTGTTTTGTAGTCTGTGTTACTTTTGATTCTTTTAGAATAACTTGTGCTTTATTGTTGTATGCAAATTCATGTCACGATTGAAGATTTTGTCACTGAACGTACTTGATTTTCGTCAACAAGAAAAACGAAGAGCCATTTCCTGCTATCTAAAGAAACAAAAAGCATCAATCTTTTGCCTTCAAGAAACATTTTCAAAAAAGGAAGATGAACTATTTGGCGTGCTGAATGGGGTGGACAGATTATATTTTCTCACGGCTCAGAACATTCCAGAGGCGTATGTATACTTTATAATAACGAAACAATTAATCAATCAAGTAAAGACAATAGAAACACGAACTTCAATTCCACCCGATCATAAGGCTGTATTTCTTAGTACTGAGATTAACCAAGCACCTGCTCGCGGTCCAGGAAACTGGAAATTTAATAACACGCTGCTAAAAGACAACGAGTACATCAATTTGATTAAAAGTAACTACCTCTCCTTTCAAGAAAAATATCAAAAGTCGTCAATTCCACCGGGAACTATTGAAAACGGAAATAAGAAGCACGACAATTGCCTATTCGAAAATAAAAAGTTCAACGCAAATTAGAAGAGCTAGATGCTGAAATTTGTAACAATCAAAATCCAGATGGCGATATTCTAATAACGAACTAACTGAAATATATTCTATAAAGGGAAGAGAGACAATGTTCAGATTCAGAACCAGGTGGATTTTCTTGTTTTCTTTGTCGGTGCTTTGTGATTTTTGAATATAATGCGAAAGAAATGGAAATACATGCCAGATACCATGAATACTGTGGAAACAACGCCGACTTTGGGAGAGATCATTTAACAAAAACAACAACAAAAAAAACAACAACGTTGCCAAGTGAAGACGAAAATTAATCTTGTTTTATGGTAGGGGCGGCTAACTTGTCACCATTAGGACTGGGCTGTAAGAAAAATGTTCGCCGTAAATATTGCCCTAATTATCTTTGTGTCTAAAAAATGCCACCTCATTCTAACCTTATACTACATATAGAAATTTTCAGGAATCTGTATTTTCTTAGTTGTGAACAGCAGAGAAATTAATTTCCCAGAACATCATTTGATTAACTTAACATAGTAGTTCTTACCATCTCCTCAAGGGACATATTGTGTGCCTAGTTGCAATTTAGTAGATCTCTGTTGGTCTTCTTACATGCGTCAGGTAGGCTGAAAACTCCCAAAAGACCGCATTTGCATCTACATAGACGCTAGTCTTTGAGTTAAAAATTTGTAGACATTATAATATTGCTACACTAGGATAACTCATACCCGAACAGTTCACACCATCTCCTGAATATCCCTGAAGACAAGCACAACTGAATGAGCCTATATTGTTTTTACACTGCGCATTTACGTGACAGTTGTGGGTGTGATCTTGGCATTCGTTAACATCTGTGGAGAAATCAGATGAGCGGTTCAACTGTTTGAGTGATATGCTATCGGACAATCCCCAGTTGAAATGATTCAGATGTAGATAAAGTAAACATGTCTAAATGTTTCTTAAATCTGCATTCCAGGCAATAACAATGAGTCTCAAGTGCAAAAGTAAGCGATCCAAGTGATCATTGTTTACGTGCAAACACATCAAGGTTTCAAAAATGAAAAACATATACATCCTTGCCTAATTAAACAATAGAGTGTTTCTGTCGAGGAACTATCGGCTGATAGTTGCCCCGAGGAAATTTGATGTTCTTAAAACAAATATTTGCCCGAGAAGCGAAGCTTCGAGGGCAAATATGCTAGTTTTAAGAACATCAAATTTCCAAGGGGCAACTATCACACCGATAGTTCCGAGACATAAACACTCTATTGTCTTTATTGTTCTCCACTAAATTTTCTTCCGCACGCTAGTTCAAAAATTAATTAGACTTCAATTAAATTATTTTCAAGATTTCGAGACGAAAGCCGTGAAAGCCAAATATAAAATTTGAAAAAGAAAACAGACAAAAACCCTTAATACAATTTCAGTTGTTTATTTTCTACGAAACCCGCTTGTTTACAACAAAATTTTCACGGACGACTACTATCCATCCGGGTATTTTCGGCGGACGGGCACTATGGGCTGATAGTGGCCCTCCGCGGATGAACACTATCGCGTCACGTGATTAATTTAAACCAATAAGAATCGGAGAAAATTTAGTGGTGAACTATAAAGAGCCATAGTATCAGATCAGACAGAAGCTGTAGTTAACTTATCATGTATGTGACTTAAGAATGTTTAGACAATATTACATTGTAAGCTGGGATGAATCATACCGGAACAGTTCACACCATTTCCTGAATATCCCTGAAGACAGGTACAGTCGAACGGGCCTATAGTGTTGTTACACTGAGCCTTGACGTGACAGTTGTGGGTACGATCTTGGCATTCGTCGACATCTGCAGAGAAGTATTAACACTCAGCAAATCGACAATATTGCATTTTCTTCAGGCCATTACTCTTCCCAAAGGACTACACCTTAACTGATAGAATGAAATGACCATTCATACCCGAACAATTTACGCCATCTCCTGAATATCCTTTAAGACAGGTACAGTTAAATGAACCAACAGTGTTGTTACACTGAGCGGTTAAGTGACACCTAGGTTTCTGATCTTGACATTCGTCTACGTCTGCAGAGAAATAATAAAGAGAACTTAAGCCAGGACAAGGGTGCCGCCCAGGTCGCCGCTTGCTCAAAAATAAATTCACATTTAACTTATTACGTTTACAATTTTCGACACATACTGTATTGAGTGAAAGTATCTGTCTGAACAAGCTCTAAATGAACATGTATGGAACATGTATTGAAAATGCTTGTTCAGTTTCCCCAAATCCAAAATTGTAATGGTTCATTTCATGCTTGGTTTTTCAGCGGACGGCTTACCAAGGCGCGAAGGATCAATGGTCCTCTCCGGCCCAGATTTATCATGTGAACGTGCCATATTGTATTGACGTTGTTTAGCGATCATTTGACAAACAATAACAAAAAAATCCCGTTTTATGGTGGGGGCGACTAACCTGTCACCATTAGGGCTGGGCTGTGAGAAAAATGTTTGCTGTAAATGTTGTCCTAATTTTCTTGGTGTCTCAAAAAATGCCGCTTCGTTTTAGCCTTATCCTGCACATAGACATAGTCAAGAATCTACATGTCCTTTATTTGTTGTAGGCATCAGTAAAGTAAATTTCCTAGCAAATCAGGTGATTAACATAACATAGCAGTTCTTACCATCTCCACAAGGAACATTGAAAAAGTGGATTCTAGAAAAGTGTTCGCCTAGTTGCAATTAAAAGGCTATTTCTGTTCGTCTTCTTACATGCGTCAGGTAAGCTATAATGCTACTACGTAACTGCTTGTCATTATTTGGGAATGTGCATAATATATTGTTGCGCCAAGGTAACTCATACCCGAACAGTTCACACCGTCTACTGAATATCCTTGAAAACAAGTACAGTTGAAAGAGTCTTAAGTGTTATTACACTGGGCGTTGACGTCACAGTTATGGTTGAGATCTTGACATTCGTTAACATCTGCAGAGAAATAACAGTCAGCGAAACGATTGTTGGGGTGACATCCAATCGGACATTGTCGGGTTAAAATAAATGAGAAGCCGATAAAGTACAGTTGTTTAGAAAATATCCCTTAGAGGGAATCTTGGCTAAAGAAAGGTTTGGTTTTAAATCAACGGCTGGTGTTTGTGTCAAATTGTTTCAGCAATTTGAAATCTATAAATCTCTGCCTGTTTTGAATCAGTAGTGGTCTTTTCCCTTCAGCTATTTTAGATTTCAATTTTTCCGCGCGTTGCCATGTTTATTTTTGCAAAACCTGATGAAAATTTTGTCAACTCGCGGTTGGACGTCTTGAAATACACCATCGTGTGTATCAAGCAATATAAAAGTGTTTCTAATCGTTTATAATTCACATTCCAAATATGAATATGTTCAGTTCCAACGAGAAGTCTTCTGTAGGTTATTATCGTTATTTGACTCCGTATTGAGATCTCTGGCCGCGAAGGGATGTCATAAATTAACGTGAAAAACATGGGAAAGCCCAGGTGATTTAGACTCTGTAAGCCACTTACAGAGGTATGAACTAAAAATCCCAGGACCAGTTAAAGAGAACCACTGGGTATACTTTGGAACTTGAGCTACTTTTTAGCTAAGATTCCGTCAGGAGGGCAAAGAAAGTTATTCAGGTGACCATTGTTTACGGGCAGGAAAAGAATGAAACATCAATGTTCTAATAATAATAGTAATAATAAAAATAATAATAATAATAATAGCAATAGTAAAAACACAATGGTGTGCCTGGTTGTTATTCATTTGCTATTTATACTGGTCTTTTTGTCTGTGTCAGGCACCTGAAACCTCCTAAAAGAATGCTCTTGCAACTACGTAAACACTGGTGATTGCCTATGTATCAGGAACTTAAAAAATGATCAGATCTGAGTATTTTATTTATCAGCTGGACAAACTGTATCCAAAATGCGTACCAAATTTATCCAAGGCGGTAGAAATTACGCACGCATTATATCAGGGACTTTACAAGAGACGACTGTTCAAGGAATATCTCGAACTAATGAAAATAAAAAGCGCCAGGGGTTAATTCGCGCCGAAATGTAGCCTTTACAAGTATCCCGTCCTTCTCTCCAGAGTAATAACGTACCTTGAGTCTGCTATCTAATCGAAAAGTAGTACCTCGGCAGCAGCCAACCTCAGTGCTAAACCTGAGCCCGTGATATGGTTACGTGATACTGAGAAACAGATAACTTTTGTGAAAGTGAAGAATGGTCATCGCATTTTATTTTTAAATTTAAGCAATGGGAAAGAAGAAGCATGAAAAAATCAGGGCTTCAATGGGATTCGAAGCTGTGACCTCCGCGACACCGGTGCGATGCTCTACCAATTGAGCTATGAAGCTGCATATTGGGAGCGAGGTCAATTTATTGAGTTCATATCCCCCGTGAGGATTGCACTGATGGGAGGTATATATGAAATAATTCATATAACTACGGTTGTAGATGAAATTGAAGAATGATCATCGCAATTAATTTTCCAATTTAAGCAATTCAATTAACTATGATTGTCCAGTATCAAAGATGTACCTATGGTAATTCATGGCGTATTTAATCGATTCTTATCTGAGGTTTCAAGCTCCGCTCTCGCGCCTTTAGCCCTCGGAACTCTGGTAGTTGCTAAGATGATGTTTCTTATAGATGTATTACGGAACTCATTTAAACATTCCGACCAAGGCTGAAGAAAGATCTGTGATCCAAATCTCGTTTAGGACCCAAGATCCGAACATAAGACAGGCACAATCCGGAATCAGCGTCAAAAATTACAGCTGATCCACGATCCACTGTGTTTTCAAAATCCGCCAATCTGCTCAATTTATAGCAAAAATTTGTGCGATTTTAAAGGCCAAATGCGTCGATCCGAAAACCTATTCACCCCCTTTCTCCCCACCCTTCCTTGAGGTTTTAATCCGTAGGTTAAGTTTAAGTAAGAAATAGTGCAAAAACGCAAAGGTAAGAGAATGCAAGAGGAGATGCAACGCCGTTGAAAACATCCATGAAGTTATCGGTCCGAGAGACCGAGTTATCCTCGTCCGAGAGACCGAGACAATAATAAAGAATTAAAGTAACGATTCTTAACCCCTGCTACTTGTCCGATCACCAAAGCAAGTAATAATTCTCATTTTCATTCCTCTCATTTTTACGCTGTTTATTTTCCCAGCCAATATCAGTGATTTTTACTCTCTTTGTTACCTTTTCTCATCTTAGAAATTTAAAACAACAACAAAAAAATGCGTTCAGAGTCACTATACCACAAGGACAGCACCACGTCTCGTCCGCTCAACAAAGTTAAGCCCTGTTGATTGGGGCTCCTACCAGGATGGGTGACTAAATACGAATACCCCGTGTTGTAATAACACTTTTTCCCCCCTTCCATTTCGAAGGTGATATTAAAGACTGTAGAACTCCCGGCCTTGTGTGGTGTCGTTTCTTCTATTTCTCAACCATTTGTTCCTCATTTCGCCATGTCCGCATTCACGAGTATTTATTTACAACATCTTATAAATAAACAGCGGAAAACGTCTTTCGAATGCTTCCCAGTTCTCTTGACTTTTGATCGTCTAAAACAATAACTTCGATCTTATTGCTATCTGTAGCTCTGCTGCCGTGACCACTACAACCCACGCTATGACATTCCGCACTAAATTCCGCCATGTTTGTTTTGACCTGCGTCCCCCCAAATAATCCCATAAGCGCTTGCGGCGCGACTTCGTCCCAAGGCTATCACTCTTTTCCAAGGTGAGCTATCGACTAATGTGTAAACAAAAGCTAAACGTTGAATAGAGCTTTTGCTATGACGAAAGTGAAAGGTAAGACAACTAACTGCTTACCAATGGCTAACGCCACCACTATCGGTGTGGTTTAGATGACGAATCTTGTTACTTGTAGTCTTGTTTCATGCCAAATCAAGTACAGGTGCCGAGATAGGGGGGACTAAGCAGTCTCGTACGCAAGTAAGTTCTCAATCAATATTCCTTAGAGGGATAAGGGAAGGAAGCATGGGATTGGCGATGACCCAGGTAACGGTCCCGCTCCTTGTATGATGGTCGATAATAGCTGATTCTCCTACAACTATCATCAGTTATCATGATCTATCAATCGCGCAATCAAACAGCAAAACTGTCATCAACTATTATGAACAATTTGAACAACCTAAAAGTTATTCATAGTTGATGATAGTAGATGCAGTGCATGGTAGTTGGTGATCAAAGGGAAAGGTGTGCTAGAAATATCGTCAATTATTAAATTCTCAACCTCGGATAATGCAATTCTAGCTTTCTGATTGGTTCACTGTATCTCGGTTACCAGCGATTATACCTACGTTTGACCTTATATGGAAATTAATGCCGCAAATGTGGCTTGGCATAGAATTTTATGTGAGAAGCCAAGTTCCGTTGGCAAAAAATTGGATGAAATAAAACAAATTCGGTGAGCTGTCTACAAAGAGATACAAGAAATTAAGGACAATCCCATCCCAGTAACAACAAAAAAGGCATAAAGTTCGGAATGAGAATATTCAACGGTACGTACTCGTTAAGTTTCCCTTAAAAGTTTCAAACATGAACATCGGAGATTGTACGCATTCACGAAGATTACGTAACAACAGCAATTTTTACCTTAATATTACTGAATGGCTTGCTAGTCCTGGTGGCACCAAATTTTCGAAACCGGTAGAAGAAATGTCAAACGAAGAACTGAATGTTTTTCGGAAGAGTTTTTGCACGTCTGCGAGGAATAAAAATGGCACAATGTCAGTTTACAAAGGTTCATCAATGAAATCCATCTGAGAGCCGCCATTTGATCATTTCCTTCGCTCGCACCCGCTCATCAAACCGTTTTCCACTATCTCTGACCCCGCTTTTACTGAGGCAAACAAAGCATTAGAGCATTTGCAAAAGATCTCAGAAAAACAGGCAACATTGCCGGCCTAATAGAGCCCATATGCATAGAAACGGTCAGAAACCAATATCCAATGAACAGATGAAGAAACTACAAAGAAACTGTTCGACAGTAGTGAGCTCGGACGGGCAGAGAGCAAAAATGCCGCAAAACTACAGAGGGCGACCTAGTTTTACCTCAGTCTCATTTTTGGCTAACCACGATAAGAGATTCAACGCCAACTAACGCCAACAAATCTGTGCTTGCGAAAAATCCATCAAGGAGTTGAGTATTTTGATGAGCTGAACCGAAGCGTTTGCTCGAAGCTTTACCAGCCACAAAAAATCATCAGGGTCTCGGAGATTCTGAAAGATGAATCCGATGCTAAAATATTTTCTGTCCCTGACTCTAAAACTGGCCAGCAACAATCTCCACATATCCAGCTCGAGCTGATGCGAGGGCAGTCGTAGTATTGAAGGAACACTAATAGAGTTCTTGTCGAGAATAATTTTGACACGTCTATCACATAGCGATCAAAGTTTTCCGCAGTACTTTCAACTGTTATGTGCAAGTGCACAATTAACACTCTTCTCGATGACTGAAACTTGAACGCTTTTCAAACTTCCTGATCAAGGTTGAATATCCTTCGTTTGGTAGACGTTCCTTAAATTGTAGCTGATGGTAATTTTCGTTCAGCAGACTCGCCGGCTTTGCTTTCAAATTTTCATTCAACGAAAGTTTACAAACGGCGCGCATGCCATGTGACTTCTAACTTCCTGTTGTTTTTGCCACATCAACTTCCGGTCATTTTGTAAAATTAAAAACCAGTAAAATTTAGCTCTAATTCCCAAGCATATAACTGTACTGAATTTAATAAAACAATTATTCCATTCGCGCTTGTTGGATATGAGATGGTTATAGCCAACTCGGCCCTACGGGCCTCGTTGGCTATTTACCATCTCATATCCAACGCGCGCTCATGGAATAATTGTTAATTATCATGCACACTTGATTAAAGCTTTAGACGAGTTAAGTCAGTTTCCACGACTTTGATTGCAAATAAAACAGGGAATGTCGCGATACTTAAAACTGAAAGTGAAACCCAGAGAAAAATTCGAAATGGAAATTTTAAAAATTAGCTGTCGTGGGTTTCGTTCTCTAGGGAACACATAATTTGGTAATATTAAGACGTTTTGTTGCAGTGAAGGGCAATGGAATGTATACCATGTATAACACTCATGCACAATTCAGTTTATTTCAATTTTAATTTAAACTCACACAAACATTAATTTTCTTGCACAGGGTAATGTGTTCGTAGAATTTTATGTTGGTCAGTTTTT
>CM042750.1:8256684-8265893 GCA_022496165.2 Catalaphyllia jardinei | reverse complement strand
TGTTATTGTTATTGTTATTGTTATTGTTATAAATGTAATTCTTGAGCTCTGGTAGATCTTTGTATCGAGACCAAGGCAGCGTGCTATAGCCGATGGCCAAAGGTCCCTTGGGTCATTCCTTCTCCTCCACCTTTCCAACACCTTCCTCAGGATTCTTGCTGTTCCCAATAACGCTGTTTTCTGCTGCAATCCTGTCCTAATGGTAATCCCCAGCTTATCAAGCCATGTATCCAACCTTTCGCTAACTGCTCCGAGGGCACCAACCACTACTGGTACCACTTCCTGCTTCCTAATACCCTATAATTTTCCAATCTCCCTCTTCAAATCTTGGAACTTTACCCTACTTTTCATACACTTTGTGATCCCACGGTGAAGCAATATCCAAAATAATAACTTTGTTATTATTATTATTATTATTATTACTATTATCTCTGTAGTGTTTTTCTGTCTTCGCGCATTTGGTCATATTTGAATGTTAATTTGCGCGCTATAAGCAATAATAATATATATTATTATTTTTTAGGTTCCCTTAAATTTAAAGCAATGAATGAATGAATGAATGAATGAACAGAGTAGGAAGTTTGTTTGTGTCAAACCATATAGCCTGGAAGAAACCCATACTACTATATAAAATACAATGCAGAATTAAAAGATCAAGACATCTGCATTAAAATATAAATGTTAATGATTAAAATGTAATATTGAGTAGAAGATGCAACATTTGCAGCCGGGTTCTAACTCAGTTAGATCTTTGCCATGAATGCGCATTTAATACACATAAAGTGTTTTCGCTGATCTGTCACCCAAAAACAGTTTCCGCCATAATTTAAGTCTTGGTCTTGAGTATCGCAGTGAGTACCTACCGCACGTTACAAAGTTATACATAGGAGTGAAGAAATCAGATTGCCTCAAATTATACAAAGAACTCTGTTTTTAAAAAATATTGCAAATATTTCTTGGGCGTTGGCAGCTTAGCCCTTTCCAGTAATTGAATGAATGAATGAATGAATGAACGAATGAACGAATGAACGCCGTGGCCTTGAGCTTCTTTAATGATCTCGGTACAACGAGGAAGTACAACAGTTTCTCAGCTTTAGGCCAAATATTAGAGATTTTAATTTTTCTAAAGCAGAATGTCATTTATCGCAAATACATGTACCTTTGCAACCATAGAGCTCCACCCTCATCGAAATCCAACTATGCCAAGCGACTGGTTCAAAACGTATGTAACGTGCCCTTATTGTTTGGTTTAGGTCATGAGAAACCACACTGTCCTGGTCTGTGTTTCCAGCAAACTCCTAAACGAGCGTGAAGCAATTTGTTAGGCATTTGGACATTTTTTTTAAAAACGGTAAAGCCCAAATACTCCGTAAGCCAAGTGGCCCATCAGGCAGCAGCTCATCTCAGTTTCGGCAGCATGAGGTTACTAGTGATATTTCTACTCCTCCCTGGATTGGATGCTAGTCCATCGCAGGGTTACCCCCAGCATTCAGTTCGCCGATTCCCATTTATACACCTGGGTGGGGAGAGACATTGTGAGAGTGAAGTGCCTTGCCCAAGAAAACTGCAGCGTCCCTGGTCAGGGCATTAAGCTTACTTTTTATCTACAACGGGTTTCTTAGGAATCATTTGTTCATTTTAGTTTTAAATGAACGAATCGCGAAGTTATCAGCGCGGTATAGTGAACGACGCATTATTATTGACCATTCGATTGCTGAATAGAACGACAGATGTATTTAAACATAACTAACAACAACAACAGTAACAAAGCAAAGAATATTGGAAACGTTCTCATCGGTTTACGCAACGTTAACGAAGAGCTAATGAAAGTAGGCGAAAGTATGAAAACATTGAAAAACGGAATTTGTTACCTTTATAAACACGGTCCTACTAGCCTTACGCGGTTGATAATCTTCTTTTCAGGGCGTCAACAGATGCCTTCAAGGACGTTCATATTTTGCAGAAGTGTTCCTGTTGCGTAACTTAACCCTTCAAGCCTGAGGCATTTGAAACCACGGCACAGATAAACGCAGAGTTAAAAAGAATGGAGTTCGATGAAAAAAAACTCTAATTTCTAATCAATAGATTTTAATTTTCGCTAAACCGAGAAAATCGGTACAGAAAATGATCCATTAAAAGACTAATAGGGGTCGTTAGATCCAGGTAAAGCTATAGCCGGCAATTTCCATCTACCGAATAGCGCGCACTCGATGCATGACATGGCGTGCGAATTTGCTTGTGCGGTAAGGATTAGCAGAAACAATTAGCGCGAACGTCCTTAATTTTGCGGAAATCTCCTTCATTTTAGCCTCAATAATAATTTTGCTCGTAGTAGCAAATGCCCTAAACGAGCTTTATTGATCAATTATAGAAAGAAAGGGCGGGCCATTCGTTTCGAATTTTTGCCTTCCGGTTTTCCAATGTTCTACTTCAAGCGTCGCGTACTTGCCCGGAAAATGTCCGGTCTACACATGTGATTAATGCAGGAACACTTATGTAGCTTCATTGCATGGGGAGTTCGACATTTAGTAACAAATTAAAACGCCAAAAAACATGAATTATCTCGTCGATTTCACCTTGTCTGTGGTTTCTCGTGGTTCTCTGTAGTATGTGAAGTTCACTCCATCATCACTGTACTGCAGCCTGTATGTGGTTACCCATTCGTCGTAATCTCCATTTCTTCCTTGCGTTGCAACACCAGTCACCTTACTATACCGACTGCTCAAATCAACCTGGAGCCATTGATTGGAGTCATTTACGTCAGCACCCCAGCCTCCCGACATGATTGTAGTCTCTTGAAGGTGAAGCCTTCCCTGGAAGGCAGCCTCGTCATAACTCTTTTCAGAAGAGGCAGTAATTTGCTTGTCAGAGATTGTGTGATCCTCCATGCCAAGACCTTTTGCACAATCTAAAAGGTTAATGCAATGGATGCAAGTACAAAGATCATTCTAAGACAGATTTTTATACGAGTTTCACGGTATTTGAACATCAATGCACATGCTAGGAGTGTTGGTGCGATGCTAACCTGCGATCAGGCATTTTTTTGAGGGATGGAGGGTATGATCGCGGGCTACTGCGATGTAGGCATTTGTTTTGGCTCATCAAGATATATGCTTCATAATGTTATGCAAGAAGCTGAGCAATTATAATTAAAAGGTGTCTCGTTTAGAATAAACAGTGAATTTCATATTCACCCCAAAGTTAAATCAGTTCTTCATAGTAAAAAAATGTTTTTGCCGGCAGAGCGATGGTTGTTCAAAAACCGTGAAAGTCGGATCAAAAACTGTCACTTTTTGATCTATACTCTTTGTTTATGAAGTTTCTCGATTATACTGTTAAGAATATTTTTTTCCATTTTTTAAAAAAAAAAATCCTGGAACGATGTTTTACGAAATAATAGTTTAGAGCTTCGAAACAAATTATAAAATATGGCGGCTGATCTCAATATCTTATTTATCACGAACAGCTGTGTGGCTTGCAAATTTCTCTAGCAATGTCTTTACCTTTTTCGCAATTGTCTCCGTAATATCGTCCAAAGCACTGGCAAAAGTAGCTGTCATTTCCTCTTACTATGCAGCTTCCTTGATGTTGGCAAGGGTCGCTGGTACATGGAGTCACTAAGCGACAAAAAAAATACCTGTAGCTCCACGTTTTATTAACTAGGAATAATTGCGAATTTATAGGGGTTAAGCTTATGAAGGAGAAGAGAATGTTTAAGGTAACTTGCACGCGCATCTGAATCCGCGGAGTTTAAATTGTTGTTCAAATGACGGAGTCAACTGCACGAGAAAGAGCACGATTTAAAATTAAGAAACGCAGTCGCAAACTACATCCAGAGCTAATTTAATGAATGTGCACTAAAAGAGGAACGCTTAATCAAATTTAACCCTACCCAGTCACAGCAAACTGATAGCAAATAAATCGGCTTTCAACTGCTTAGTCTGGTAAATTGCCCACTTTACGCGTGCAATATTCGTCGCTTGAGCAAGTGAATGAACCAGAAACAAAATTAATTTACAATATTTATTTAGCGAGGAAGCAACATCCGCCTTAAGTAGCTGGTTTCCATGCGTGTCCTTTATCTGCTGAATTGAAATTTAAAAGTGTTGGTTTTTGGGGAGAGAGGAAGTCCGGAGCCCGGAGCGGGGCGCGAAACAACAGCAAACTCAACACACGTATGGCAACGGGCCGGAATCGAACCCGAATGTGGCCTCCCCACTGCGCCATCTCTGGTCCCTCTTAACTTTGACAGTATAGTTTATTTTCCAAACGATTAAGATTAAGCTTAGTAAAAACCATTATTTTTGCATGACTTACAGCTGAAATCATATGTCATCGTGCGAACTTATGATTAAATCATAGGGTATCAAAGAGTGTATTGCTTTTACGTAAACTGACGTTGTTTTTTCTATTGATGATTTGTGTATATTTATGAACGTTCTTATCCCGTACTAAATTTTCACTTTGAGGACTTCAGAATCTACTCGATGTAGTTTTCATAGTTTAGAGGGTGAGGGTAGGGGAATCTAAGAGCTTCTGAAAATGTTTTGACCTTGTTTTTCACACGACTGTGATCCTCGGCGAGTTGAGTCCGATTTCGACAAATTAGATCATGTCATTTAAACTGGGTTTTACGTGCTGCATACGATGATTAAGAATCGTGCTATAACAAGGAAAGTCAGACCTGCGTAAACTTGGCCTCCATCAGTTAAAACAATCAGGCCATGGATGAAAAGCCAGAGGGTCTAAAACGTAAAATTCAGCTAATAAGTACATCAGTGATCTGGACACTTAAAACGCAAAGGTTATAGCCTCACCTTGCAAGCAAATGATGACAGTTTTACACCCATTTTTCGTCGCATCGATCAACACTTGAAAAGGCAAAATTCATGACAGGGAATATTTCTTATACGTCCTTTTGCGTTAGCAAATTAGATTTAACTGCGATGCTTTTCAACGAGGGGATGAATAGCCCTGCTGTGAAGAAAGGTCGCACTGTAAGCGTTGTTTCCATGACAACGATATCGGCATAATATAGAGCAAGCTGCCGACATCGTGATAGCAAAGGCTATGAGAATCTGTATTTCCGTGATCACAATAATAAAGCGATTCCCTTTTTTTTTTAAAAAAAAACATTGTCAAAACATTTAGGAAATTGTTTTTTTCTTCTTTTCTATGTTTCTACAGCTCGTTTAGAAATACAGGTGTTCCATATTCCTACAGTAAATTGGGAAATTCCTTTAAACGGTAACATATTGTATGGAAGTGAATGATATAGAAAAAAATAACAAGCATTTCACATGAAATGTTTGTTACTGTTTGCTACTGTGATCATGATGAGTACCAAATTTAGTACCGATACCGTTTCTGTTTACGAATGATACCATACTGTGACCAGTCAAAAGTACCGTGCTGTGCTGTTTCTTTTATCGATGTGTACACGAATGAAATATTTGGAAATCCTTTTTAACTTTAAACTTTGATGATCTTGTCAGCGAAGAGAAGTAGAAATTCCAAAGTTAGCTCCCTTAAACAAAGCGTAATCAGTTCGCCAAGTTACTAAACTTTCTATATTTCTGTACTTACTTAATTAAGTGGCTTTACATGATCATTAATTACGACCTTCATTTGTTGAAAATCTCATGTTAACAGATTACATGTATTATTTATTTCACAAATAACAAAGCTTGGTAATCATTTGCGATACAAAACGTGGAGCAGTAAATGTTTTAATTGCAAATGGGAATCTTCGGGCTACAATCGAGGAATAAACATATATATTTTTTGCTCTTACACCTACGGATACCACGAGTAGCCTTGCGATTATTGCAGATAATTTGATTACATGAACACACGCTATGCTCTATCGCTAAGCTATGAACTGCACAAAACCATCTTTGACATAGACATCACAAAAGGCATAAACATCATCTCTGGCTGAATTAATGAACTCAGACCTTGAATACCAAAGAGTGATCGAATTCTAATCTACATTTACAATACCAAAAACTTGACAAGTAAACCGGTAATAATATCAGAGAAAGTGCACTTTCAGTTTTTCTGTGATTTCACCTTTTTCTACTAATATTTTGGCAGCATATGAAATTTTTTTTTTTAGATTTCTACAATTCTTACAGAAAGAGTATGGGAAATGTGTTTTGCGACAGGTTATTTTTACATGCTTGACTATCAAGGTTTATTCTCCTCTTCTGCAAGTTACGCTCGATTGCTAAAGGCTCCGTGGTTCCAACATAAGATCGTCGATAGTCTAACAAGGCCACAAAACAGAAACCGATTTTGTTGAAACAATGTCATTCCAATGTTGTGCCTTTGTTCCTTTCGGCAGAATGTATCGACGACATCCTAAATACGATTAACTACCCTGCCGGGTTGTTCGAAAACACTAACCCCGGATTAAAAGTTAACCGAAGTATCAATTTTTCTGGTAAAAAAATATTATTCACTTCTTACGTTTTGTGTTGTTTGAGATTACTCAAGCTCAAAACTGAAAGACAAACAGTATAAAAAGCAAACACAAAACTAAAATATAATAAATAAAACGATCTTTAAGGAGGAAGCACCCGTCACGTAAAATGCGTGGTTTTCAGGGAGGCCCTCCAAACTGAAGTCAAAATTCTTCCCAATCCTGGGTTTGCTTAATCGGGCTTTGAACAACGCGGCACATGTAAGGAGGAGAACGCAGGGCTCTTCCGACGATTTTTCGATTGCTTTCTTATCCTTTTCAGTTGTTATCTTTCAAGCGAAATTTATGTTTAAAGTGCAACGACCTTAATATATAGATTTAGGCCAGCCTAAAAGCGTAGCGCCTTGGCCGGATCGTTCAGTGCCTGATTGAGCTAACCCAGGAAAAGGTAGAATGTTGACTTGAGTTTTGTAACATTGCGGTGAGGTTTTCTGCTTACTGTTTGACTTTCTGTTTTGAGTGTTGTAATCGCCATGTACTCAAAACAAAGCAGCAAAAAGACATTTGTATAGAAGAAAAAGTTATAATTCGAATAAATTTTAATTCTGGGCAAGCGTTAACAGGCTTCCGAAGAATCCTGCCTTGTTTTCAACAAGTTAACCTGACATGAGCCCGCAATCCAGTCGAAAACCAGCACTCAGTCAGCGGTTAACTTCAAAAAAAACGTGTGACCTCGATGAGCTGTACGCTTGAGCCCGCGATATGATCACGTGATACTGGTCAGCAAATACCTTGTTTTGACAGGTGACAATTGATCATAACATGGATGTCCAATATTAAAGAACATGTTTCTGTCAACCTATTATTTGAAGTATGACCGCCATGTTGCGCGACTCCGTCGCCGTCGTCGAGCGTACGCGGCCACGAACAATGCCGCTTGCCATTTTTACCATGAGAAAAGAGTTGCATGGGTTTCAGTTTCTATGCATGCGTGTGATCCTGTTCCTATAATCGTGGGGTTCCGGTTGGTGCCCCTACGGGCCGCCGGAGCTCCGCTATAATATATGTGTGTATGTAACATCAGACAATGCCAAACACGTGCACAGATCGATCGGTGATCATGAGTGCTGACATCTTTTCAACTAAGGCTTAATGCAACTTCGTGGGAAACTCCTTGTTTTACACGTAGCTATTCTCGCTTTTTTTTTAGAAAGAAGAAATATTCAGCAGTAAAATGCTCTGTAAAATGACTTTATTAAACAATCAACTTTGTTATACAGCTGTCATTTTTCCCGCTAAAGCACACCTATTCATTGGCTAGTTCATGGTCACATGACTAACAATGAAACTATTCACCGCCAAATGCCATGCGCGGGCAACATTGCGAAAATTATGACATCAAACGGGAAACAGTTCAAAAATGTGATAAACATGTTGAATTTGTACATTTTATGACTTGACGTTTCGTATGTACTCTACATACATTTTCAAAAGTAACCGTTCAAATTTAAAACGGCTATTTATATATAATAAAGGTGAGGGCAGTGGAACCTAGATTAAGCAAATACTTAAAAGTAAAATACAAAACTAGTTCAGATTAATAAAGCATCAGCTTTTCACTTCCGACGTTGACGTTGAAAGCTGGCTCAAGTTCTTGAATAAATAAGGTTTCTTTTATTTTACAATGATAGTCTGTTTTGCCCTTCGCTGAAATATCAAAATGATCCCACTTGATGTTATGTCCAGTGGCCTTGACGTGGTCAGCAATGGCTGAAGTATTGTCATTTTTAGCGAGGGCCTTAAAATGTTCGGTTTTCTATCGTGAAGCCTTCGTTTAGTTTTACCAATGTAAAAAGCATTACAATCCCAGCAATTTACTCTGTAAATAACTCTGGATTGTTGTGAACTATTAATACGGTCCTTGTAAGGAAAGAAAGATTTTATGCACCGAGTGCTCTGAAAAACGATCTTCAGGTTAATACAAGAGTAGAATTTGTACACACAAAATTTCAGGCGTTTAGCGACTTGGTTGCTTTGCAAACCTAAGTAGGGAAGTAGGATAACGATATCTTTGTTAGGAACTGTAGACACAGGGTTGCTATGCTGATATCTGGTTTTGTTCAAAACATCGTTGATATGATAGTTGATTATGCCTTGTGGGTAGCCGTTCTGAAGAAGGAGTTTTCGAAGATCATTGAGTGCAGATTGTAGCAAGGAGCCAGATGAACAAAGACGGTAGTAGCGATAAGTGAGGGAGCGGATGAGATTTATTTTGTACTTTCGTGGAGTGAAGGACATCCATCTATCGGAAGAAAACTTTCACAGGCCTCTGCACTAAATGGGATTCCTTCACTCCACGTTTTTGAAGCGACCTCTTGTTTTTGAGAGGTTCAAGCAAAAAAAAGAGACAGTCGTCGACATAGCAGAGCTACCACGTTATTGTAGGACACAGTACATGGGTGACGGTTATTCTGCCTTACCTGCAAAAAACTGTGTAAACTACATTCACTTATTACACGACTAAGGGCCGATAACTAAAACCAGCCAATCAGATTGCTCCGCTGCCGGTCCAATATTTTCTAAGTAATGGACCGGGCACTGTCCCGAAGGATCCCGCACGATGATTTTTCTCGTAGTTTTGCTTCTTTTCTTTTTCTAAAAGTATTTACTCCTCATAAAATGTTATTTTTGGTTTCTTCCAACTTTGTTTTTCTTCTTTTTGAAAACGTCAGACGTGAGTAAACGTTCAGTTCGCTCTACATAAAAATTACGCGCTTGAAGTTTA
>CM042750.1:8244184-8251684 GCA_022496165.2 Catalaphyllia jardinei | reverse complement strand
CAGTCATGAGCCGAATCTAATTCGAATTTGGACCGACCTAAGTGTTCGCCTTTTGATTTAGACGTCAAACTAATTTGCCGAACTTAATTTAATTCGTACCAAAACACATCTAAATAATTGTTTGCGGTTTTGAGGTCAGTCAGTCAGTCAGTCAGTCAGTCAGTCAGTCAGTCAGTCAGTCCGTCAGTCCGTCAGTCCGTCAGTCAATCACTTCACTGCACGGAAAATATGAACTCAATAAATTGACCTCGCTTCCAACGTGTGGCTTCATAGCTCAGTTGGTAGAGCATCGCACCGGTATCGCGGAGGTCACGGGTTCGAATCCCGTTGAAGCCCTGATTTTTTTCAGGCTTCTTCTTTCCAATTGCTTAAATTGGAAAAATTACTGCGATTATCACTCTTCACATTCATCTACTACCGCAGTACAAATATGAATTATTTCATATATACTTCACAAGCTGTAATTTGTTCGTCAGATATTGAACGGTCTTCCATGCCAAGAGCATTTGAGCACTGTAGATATGTTTTGAAATAGACAAGAAATTCTTGTTTTTTTGGGGGGGCGTGCTGAATTTACTATTATTAAATTTTGGATTTTTGTTTCGGCTATTTGCCTAGCCGATAGTTAAAAAAAGTACTTCATTTCTTAAAGTGTCAAGGGTAATACATATTTGTTATTGTGGCCTATCCTAAAACTAAACTGTTTTTGAAAGGCGTCCAGATTTACCAGTTTGTTATTTTACAAGACGTAGTACTCAAGGCTTTAATTTATGGATTTACCTTCTTGGCAAATGTCTCCAAAGAATCGTTCTGTACATTGACAAAAGAAGCTGTCATTTCCCTTGACAGTACAATTTCCTTCATTTCGGCATGGATTTTCAGTAAACGGAACCGCTAAACAAAATAAAAGAAGCTCCATATTAAGACAGATATTCCTTTGCGAATATTCAAAGTTCTATCTTTCCAGGGACTAATGATACTTGTATTCATCAAAACAAACATCCAGGCCAAGATGATGAATACAACTAGCATGATTCCCTGCAGGCACATCTCACTATAAGACACACCTGCAAGGAATCATGGTAGCTGTATTCATTAAATTAAATATTCAGTCCAAGACGATGAACAAGACTACCATGATTCACTGCAGGCGGGTGGCTATTGACAGTTACTTGAGAATAACAAACTAATTGTCAATCGCGCTGGTGGGACGTGGCATATCGTTCCGGCTAAGAAGCTTATCAAATTCCTTTCTGCCTTGGCAAACTTGTTGAGCATAACAGTTAAAGTTCCGTTCGCAGCCGAAAAAGTCTCTGATGAGTCCCTTCGCCTGAAGGTAACGCTGCCTCCGGCTAGCTGCAAGTTTGTTGAAAATTAGAGATACCCTTCTAAAAGATGAGCACACCCATTCTTCTACTAATTAGGCCTTATGTTATTGACGCCCCCGTTACCTTTGCTGTTGTGGTTTTCTTTAACTCCTTTGGTATCTATTAGAGTTCAGCGAGGTTGTGAGGAATGTTTGTGATCTAGAAAACACTTGGAACTTAAGCCTAATAAACAGAAACTACAAAGAAGGCTTATTCACGGAAATTATTCGCGAAGTGACTTAGTAGTGTCTTCTAACCTATATTTACTTCGAATGCATGGTCAGGAGGCCGCTAGAAATTAACTGACCGGGTGGTCATTCAGGGTCTTGTCGCAACCGCCATTAAAAGTTCTTTGGGATTCTTGTTTAGACTAGGTAGCATTGCTACAGTGGATTTGCATTTCACATTTGCCTTTACTTGTCTTTTGAGTGCTGTTTTTTCAAATGTCAAATCAGTTGGCTAGGTCAAACAAACTAATAACAATACATTAAAAGAAATTACTTGATTGTGATTGGCTGAAAGCAGTGCAGTTCAAGTTTAACACCAGTGCAAAGAGTGTAACATCAGTGCAAGTTTAACACGAGTGCAAATTACGGATCATAATTTTGGATTATGATTGGTTGAAAGAATATAGGGATTACTCTAAGCCAATGAAATCACGCAAAATGATAATGAAAATTTCGTGCGAAAACTTTGAAAAAAGTTTTTCGAGTGAGAAAAAAATGGCTTCACGAAAGATCGTCTGGCACTTCCTCTACCCGAATTTCTCATGTTTATATTATTATTAAGTAATTGTACGATTTTTTTCGTTCAATTTGGAATTAATTTGCACGAGTGAGTTTTTCAAAAATTTCAAATTACATTCGCTGAAGCAGCTCGTGCAATTTCAGCTTTTTGAAAAACTCCCTAATGCAAATTAATTCCAAACTGAATTCGAACCCGTATGATCACCTGCGCAAATAGAATTTAAGAGCGTTAAAACGGTGATTATGAGTGCATAAAAAGAAAAGCAGACGTAAGATTCAACATTTTACTTTGAACTCATGTTTTAGGCAAGGTAATGTTGCAATACAGACGTCTCCAAATTGAGCTCAGCCTCGAACGCGTGCAAAATATGCACGTATTGAATCATTTATGACTCTTGATTTTGAAAATCATGGTGGTCCTGATTCTGGCGCTATTCATGAATGACGTTCGTCCATAACCCAAAGCAAATCACTAACTTTTACCTTAACTGTAATGAATATCGTAACTGAAATCACATTTTATCTTTCAGGTGGACCTCTGGGAGGGTCTTGAGGGTATCTGCATAATAGATTTCTGCTTATTGAGGTTATTGCCTATTGAATTGCTTATTACTGTATTACTGTTCTTTAGAAAATGTTGCACATTTTTGGTGACATTTTTTTTCAAAAACCTTTTCTGACGATCGACCGCAGGAGTATCTTTCTCAAAAAAGTAATTGAAAAAATTAGAACCAATACGTGATGTAAAATAAGACTAATGACTGACGGGCATAATGCCTTGCTTTGAATAAGAGCTGGTGGAATTTTAACCTCCCTGGCACCTGGTGGTTTTTTAAAAACTCCCTGGTGAATTTTATTCCTCCCTGGTGAGGCGCGTGCTCCCCTGCAAGAAAAAGTCACGAGTTTGGAATTCCGTTCTTGTTTCCGTTATATGTAAAATTTGTAAAGTATCAGGTATTACATGTGGTATGCTGTTGTACAAAAGGATTGCGGGCTTGGGAAGCGCTCTTGAGCTTGGAGGTTGGCAACAGTTTGGCAACAGTGACCGAAGTTTTATCAAAGTGTATAGGTAGCCTGTGTCAGATCAATCGTGTGAGACATTTGTTTGATAGGTCTACGCTTATAACCATCATAAATTCAATAGTTTTCAGAATTTTGTTGTTGTTGTTGTTGCTTTTCTACTCTTCGTCCATGTGGGCCAGTACAACAAAAGAGAACATTGCTAGGCGTCAAAAAGTTCAGAATTTTGTTGCGCAGATCTGACTGGCGCAAGGAAGTATGATCACATTACGCCGATTCTTAAGGAACTTCACTGGTTGCCGGTGGCTAAACAACTGGAAGTTAGAGACACCTTAATGGTTTTTAAATGTATAAAGGGATTAGCCCCACCTTCCTTGCGTAATAAGTTCACGACAAAAAGCCAGGTGTATACAAGAAATAGCTAGAAATACTAGAAATAACGATAAGCTTAATATACCATTTTTTAAATCAGAAAAAGGCCAGCGATCTCTCTCATATAGGGATGCACAGCTCTGGAATGACCTTCCAGAAAGTTTAACAAACATGGAGTCATTTAATGTTTGTAGGAACGCCATTACGGGACGTGGCCTTGACGAACTTTTAAGCCATTGACTTTCAATAAGTGTAATAATGAATTATAAATCTTAAGTTTTTAATAATGTGGTAATGTAAGTTCTTATCACTTTTAAATGTTTACTTTAGATTTTAATTGTTTATTGCTGCGCAGCGAGCGTAGCGAGCGAGCAGCAACATAAACAGGATTTAAGAAGAACATATAAAAGGGAGTACGAATTCTCAAATTCATTGCGGCTTTTTACCAGAATGCATTGCGGCTTTTTACCAGAATGCATTGCGCCCTCTACCAGAATGCATTGCGCCACGACTGCTCCTGACCACGAACAACACGAGGTTGTGACACCGTTGTGCTGGCGTCGTTATGCACGTGGATTGCAGTTGAGAAAGGTTAGTGGTTATGGTTTGCTTTAATTTACCTGTAACGACTGTAAAGCGATGTGAGCGAGATCGTGCTTGGCTTTCACAACCCTTCTTGTTGTCGTTAATGCAGAATTATCTGAACGATTCGATTAATTGTCACACAATAATTTAAAACTTAGTGCGTCAATTTCCTAGCAGTCTCGCGCCCTTCGTCAAATTCTTAATGAAGAGAAATCGCCGGTACTTAAGCTTGTAGAATAACTAAAACAAACGAGAACCGTAGAACACGCTGATTTATATCTGCTGCGATCGATTTGTTTCCATCTAAACATGAATTTAAGCTAAAACTTCAGCATTTTCACATATCGCCACGGACGCGTCCTCAGCGCTGGTCCTTATCAGAGTCTGTCACATTCGATTCTGGAGACATGTGCGTATCAGTTCAGAATTTATAAGTCAGCTTTCTACTCTTACAATTTCCACATCTTTCGTTTATTTGGATTTGGTAAAGAGGAGGTTGATGTGTATCAATTCATGTCCAAACAGTTAAGATCACCATGTGCTTATGTATTAATGTGTCGTTGTTGTTTTCTTGCAGACAATTTGGATATCTGCGCCACCAACAACACGGGGATGTCATACAGTCTTTTCGCGTGGATTCCACTGAAATTTTGTTTCGATTTACCTTTAAAACGATGTGCAGGAGAGCGTGATTGACTTTCACAACTCTTGCTTTTGTTTTTAATGCAGTACGTGAAAGTTTGTAAAAATCTAATCGCCCGGGTCTGGACGATTAATTGTCACATCTTATTTTAAACTTAGTATGTCATTTCTTAGCAGTCTCGCTCCGTGGTCGAATTCTCAAATCAGATGAAGAGAAATCGACGTTACAAAAACTTCTAGAATAATTAAAACAAACGAAAACTGTAGAACACGTTTATTTCATATTTGCTACGATCAACTCCTTTTCATCCAAACATGAATTTAAACTTAAGTTTTAGCAGTTTCACATATCGGGCGATCGACTAGCCTGCGAACGCTGACGTATTTCCGGCTGTCACTGGTGCCACCAGCAGAGACAAGCGATAGCCGGAAATAGTTCGCAGGCTAGCGATCGACGCATTTTCAATACTGTCAACACTCTAGACCTAATGCGTACTTGTACAGAATTTATAACTGAATTTTCTTGTCCTACAATTTCCACATCTTTTAAATTTCATCTTCTCGATTTTCTAGCAAACTTAGGGGCGGGGTTGGGGGGGGGGGGATGTGTATCCTGTGTGTGTATGTGTATGTGCTTTATTGTCTCGATCCCTTGTCACGCCTTGCCATCGATTCGTCATGATGCATGAGGTTGATACATACAAGGACAGATTTTAAGTTACACACCACGACTTGACACGACTTAAAGAAATAAAGGTTATAATGTAAGACTTGGAACGCACAGACAGATCAATGACTACGTAAAATATGTCATTATCAACAGAATGTGCCGCAGTATTGCTATATTTTAGATACCCTAGTTGTAGTTAATAAAAGGGAGTATGAATTCTCGAATTCATCACTTTTTACCAGAATGCATTGCATTTAACCAGAGTGCACTGCGCCACTTTTTACCAGAGTGCATTGCGCCACGATCAGCACGAGGATGTCATACCGTCTTTTCGTGTGGATTTCAGTGAGAAATTTTGCTCTGATTTTCCTGTAAAACGATGTGAAGGAGATCGTGATGGACTTTCTCAACTCTTGCTTTTTTTAATACAGTACGTGAAATTTTGTAAATCTGGACGAACCGTGGAAACAGCTGTATTTGATTGCATTTGTTGATTTGGTTCCAGTCGCGACAGAAAAGGTCCGTCTTATTTGGAATCGGTGGAAGAGTACTCTGAGGGCAAGATCCATTAGACTGAACCTGAACGAGGGTACGGAAATGTAAATACTGTGTACTTTGTTAATCAGGCCAGGGGAAATACTCGAATCAGTCACACGAAGTTTGTTTACGATGAACGAGCACGCGATTGCAAATGTTTACTTATGTTTGAGCTTCTTGCTGAGACTAATGTTCGTAAAAAAGATACTTTTACAAATAAGATTTTAACGCTTAAACATTACAAGTTAATGTGAGAATATTTAGCACGAAATTTGAACTGGGCTGATGTAAATATTTTAGTCCTGTTAAACTTGTGAGTCTACGGAAACTGGTGCCGTCACGCAACCTAGTTTGTACCGGAACCTCTTCAATCAGATTGGCATGGACTTTGTAACTGAAATATCTTTCTGTAAAATCCCAGTTGTTGTTATGTTGAGTAAAATAGAATATTATTTCAAAAAAAAAATCCTAGTTGTTGATGAAAAAATGTTTTAGCAACAGACAGAGGTTGAAAGTCAGCTAGGGAAATCATTTAAGGTATCTGTATAATTTACGTTACAGCGTCGAACGTACTCTCATAATCTTTGATTACTACTCGTTTTAAACTTAGTATGCTGTGTTTTAGCAGTCTCGCCTCCGTGGTCGAAGTCTTCAATCAGATGACGAGAAATCGTTGTTACTAGAACTTGTAGAATAATAAAAAAAACCCCGGAAATTGAAGAACACACTTATTTCATACATGCTACGATCTATTCCTTTTGATCCAATCATGAATTTAGTGGCTCAGTTAAGTTTTAGCATTTTCACACATCTGGCGAGTGGACGCGCCTTCGATACTGTCAACACTCTAGAGACATTTAATACGTACCAGTGCAGAATTTTTAAGTGAGATTTCTGCTCCTGCAATTTCCACATCTTTCGATTTTCATCCTTTCGATGTTCTGGTGAAGGGGAGGTAGATATACAGTATAACGGTATAACGGTATAACTTAAACTATCAACAGAATGTTCCGTAGCATTACTATCCTAGTTTTAGCTTTAAGTGCTTATAACTCAAAAACGAGCTCGGTGACCCCCATTTTTTATTACCGAATTGTGATAAGCATAATACGATACTAATTTTTGCAAAGTTTAAAAAAATTCTGTAGTGTGCGTTAAGAGCCACCTTAAATTTAAAAATGCAACAAGACGTAGGGGTCACCGTGCTCGTTTTTGTTCAACATGGATGGCCTTTACAGCAACTTTGCGACCAAAGAGGTTGTCATTGCTCAGCCTTACTTGGCATAAAGGGGCACTAGAAATTCTAATAAAGGCACTTATTGGATTAATTTATTAGAGAAGTTAAACAACATAGACCCTGAAGTTACATTTTGAACCACATGAGTTATACATGAGTTACGATTATACCCGGGGGGTGGGGGAATACATTATACTACAAACTTAAGAATTCTCTGCGTGTGCACATACCCAGCCACTACCTAAAGACGTGTTCTTTACAGTATTAAAATCAAAATGTTTTTAAGCAGAACCTTAAACTCTTCTTCAAATCAAGATATATTGT
>CM042750.1:8216880-8239184 GCA_022496165.2 Catalaphyllia jardinei | reverse complement strand
GTTTTTAAGCAGAACCTTAAACTCTTCTTCAAATCAAGATATATTGTTGATAGCTTTGTGTAATTTAAATTAACGCATTAAAAAGTAGGTGTCACCGTGCTCGTTTAAGAGAAAACAAACATTTATTTCGCTTTCGAGCTTAGCTTGAGGGAAATCTATTACGTTTTGTATGCGCGCGTGCTAATGACGCGAAAATCGTGCACAGTAGGGATGCGCAATGCAATACAAAGGAACCACCTTAAATACTGGGTCACACAGTTTTGCATGTATATACATATATGATTGGATTTTAGAAAGTCATTGGCCTCCCTGATGAAGAATCCAGGATGAACCTGGTAGATTTTTGTCTGCCCTGGTAGAGTTTTTGTTAAAAACCTGGCGAACAACCAGGCTGCACCAGGTCTGTGACAGAGGGGTGTAATTAAGAATCGAGGGATTAACTCGGTGACCATGGCTTTGGATGACACTGATAGAGACCTTACTGGAAATCTTTACTAATTAATTTGTCTCACAACGGCCCTTTGGTTGCAGCACTTATTTCTTATTTATAGAACACCTTCACAAGCTCCCCAAAGTACAGTCTGACTGGCTGGTAAACAATTAGACTTCAATAAGCTCAGTAGAAAAAGATTCACAGCAAATTTAAAGCCTTTAGTCGTTACCACATTGTGAAGTCGTTTTATTTTTCGGTGATAGGGACGATGACTATCCCAGTGGGGTGCAGATGATTCTATGCAAGAAAATGAAATGGAAAAAACTTTGAATCTTAAATACAAAGTTGAAGTTTGTCTTGAAGATCGGACTCTTATTTCCAAAACCTGATTTTTAGAGTTTTCTTATTCTTATGTTCGGGGCTTTCTATAATCCTAGATAGCGGGTTCTTCAGTTTTAATTGCTGCAAGGGGGTACATTAATAAATTTAACACATTTAATTAGTTATGGTTATATCAACTTGTTTCCTTGCGATATTACCTAGCTACAAGTTATACTTGACCATAACGCCTGTAAATTTTGTTCGCAGATAAAGAGTGGTCGAAATGTTCACAAGAAAACACCAAAAATAACATCAGAAGATAACAAGTCTTTGATGTGTGTCCGAACAAAAAACAAAACAAAAAAACAACACAAAAAAAGGGAGAGAGAACACCAATTTACTCAGCCTCGTTTTTCTACGAGGTAGAATTTAATTTTATTGTGGAAAAAAGTGAATAAGTGAGAGTTTGGGTTATTTGCTATTTTAGAGTCCAGGGATTTTTTTCCCTGGAAAAATCAACTTTAATTGCCTTTATGAGATCCATGCAGAGAATTCAAAATTGAAGAAATTTGATATTGAATCATCAGATAGAAGGATCCCCTTACTGATTCACTTTATAGGGGAATCCTTGTTTACAATATTTGCCTCATTAGCATGGGCAAGTCAATTTCTGAAGGAGCTACAAATAAATCAGTTCTGAATATTGAAAGGTCATAGTACGATTAACTCTGCCAATGAATTTGAGCCCGATGTATTGAATACTTTTTGTGCAACACGGGTTTAAAAACTCAAAATTTAACGAAGAATGTATGAGCTCATTAGTACTTTCCCCACCCAAAAATTTTGCAGTTTTTGAAAGACAATTTCTCCTTCAATATTACACACAAAGAGCTGAGAATTTCAGCATGTATTAAGTTTTGCTAGCTCTTTAGCTGACTGGAGTCTATTCATATCTAACATGTTTATTTCTGTAAGCAAAGCCGTATGCAAATGAGCGAAAATGTAAACAATGACGTCAGCATGAATCTCCCTATATTTTACATGATTAACTAAGCTAAGCTTTGCAGCACCAGGGTTAAAAATCTACCGATAGCGCTGAACTCATATCTTAATTTGCGCAAATAAGTAAATCAGTGTAATGTAAAACAGCGTAAAGTTTCACATGTAAATATGGGACATGTGTACATATAACTGAATTGAAATATTTCGCCTCGTTCAATTGTTGCCAAAATTTTTGTAAACATTAACATGAAACACGAAGAAGTATTTTTTTACCTCGTATTTCTACCCTGCGGAAAAGGATTTTAGAGTTTTTTAAATCTAAAGTGACAATTGTCACACTGTTCACAATGTTAATGGTACTCAAAAGAGCCATTAAAATTTCTTTTCAAAGTGTTCCGTTTCTCTTTCGTGATAGGGTAATCTTGACATTACATAGAACGCTCTGAACAATTTTGTCAGTTTTGTACTTTATGTGCAGTTTTGTGCTTGGGCCCCTTTCCGACTTCTAGTTTGCAACTATGCACTGTCTGGATAGATTGTAAACACGGATAATACAGTGATAAGGCTACCACTTTTTTTGATGATGTAGCTTTAATTCACCTGTTTTGACTGACACACAATACACAGCAAAACATATCGACAGCAATGCACAAATGAAATGCGCTAAGAGACTCCCTGTCATAATCGAAATTTTGCTAACATGTATTTTTCCCTAATACATGCATGTAGATACCAGGTCCGTTGCTAAAATGCCTTTCGCTTGGTTTAGCTTGGTGAACGAGCGGTAATTGTTGTTTTCGCCCATTTCTGTTTTGTCGGGCAGTTGTAAGGTAACCAGAACGAAAATATATTGTTTACCTTTTCATGCACTACTGATTAAATAAACGATTGACAGGAGCCAAGCTGACATGTAATTAGCTTAAAACCTACTTGCAGCTTTCAAACAAGATTGAACAGAGTGAACCAGCGAGTGGTGGCGGATTCCAGCTTTTTGCTTTCACCATTTGTTCTGGTCTAACCATTAACGTTATTTCACGAATAATCACCCTCCAACAGTGAGTATAGAAAAATATTTTACTTTACCTCGTCATGAGGTCCCATGCCACATTATCGGTTCTTTTGAAAGAAGCAATGCATCTTTGTCTATGGAAGCTGAAGGTTTGAGTTTTTTTAAACCTTTTTTGAATCATATTTTCGGAGAATTTTAGCTTTGCTTGAGTAAAATTGGTCATTTTATATTATCTCGCAGGTAGTTTTCCTCTGTGCCGTTTGGCTAGAGCTGCAGAGCTCGGTGCAAGGTGAGACAATCTAAGTAGCTATGACAATTATTAAAGCTGCAAACAGAGAAACAGTCAAGGTGAGTCCCAGATTTACTGCGAAAAAAAGTGTGACCTTACATGGCGTTGTTTTAAATTTTACGTCACTTAAAAAATGTAACCGAACCGAGTTTCATCCTTCTAGTCTTCCTTAAGCTAGAGGTCATCTGAGTTTAGAATTAATCGTAATCAATTATTTGTTTTTCAACTGAACGGTGACGCAACAACCTTGCTGGCTTAAGGTTTGTTGAAAATCTATTTTTTTTCTAAAACGTCTAGTTTGCTTGCGACATTTTAATGTTCATTTTCAGAATCAGCATTAATCAAATTATGCCACGAGAAACGGAGACCTTTCTTGTAAATCTCTCTAATTTTTCTCTGTGGCAAGTGATATTTAAAGAATATCTCCCTCATAGGCGTTTCTCAATAAGAGAAGTCAAGTTATTTGTAAAATGGGAAGGCAAAATAAAGTGGAAACTACTGTTATCCGAGCAATTCGACACCTCTTACCCCACGAGTCCAAGAGGAATGTCATAGGCTCGACGCCTTGTAAAAGAACACGGAAATGTCCTATCAGCAACTTGCATTGACTGTTAATGTAATCTCTTAGTGCCAACTAAGTTTGCCGGAAAGGCCATTATTTTTTCCAAATTTGTTCACTTGGCGACTACTAACATTTCTGACATCTCAATTAATAGCCTGTATTTCAGTACAAAATATTAGGCAAAGTTGCATGTACTCGTGTCACTAAAAGCTCATCGAGGCAAGTAGCTAGTATTATTTGAGCATATTAAAAGGAATGGAAATGTAGCAAACAAATATGTATTTTTTGATTAGCCAACAACAAAAATCCAGCTCACAGAGAGGCGTTGAGTTCAAATAACACCACGAACTCGAAATTTTCTTCGGAATTGATGTCATTTCAACATTTAATATTTCTTATAATAACAACAGGGCATTTAACAGCAATGATGCCTCAATTAAGTGTCAGGTAAAATACTCCCTTGCCCCCAAGTTCAATGTTTTGGTAGAAATTGGGGTCCATTGATCAAGTTGGATCTCCAACATCGAACGGGAACCGGAGGAAATTTAGCCGATACTTTGACAAATTTAGACAATACTTCCACGGTTGTACTTTTCCATCAAAGCTTTTTCCTATCCCTGTGCAAAGCGGAGCCAAATGTTGTCTCGTCGTTATTATTTGTTTCGGTTTCCAACGGTAACTTCCAGGTATTTATCAGTGCCACTGCATGGGTTACGTAGTATTATTTTATTTTCCTAAATCGAAAACTGTCATGTTACAAAGGAAAAAATTTTCTGCACCCTTGGTTTATAGTTCACAGTTTATTCGCCCTTGCTGGGTTCACAGTTGTTTTAATGTTTGGTTTTAAAATTATCTATATTTACGTTTTTTAAATTTTCAAATCTGTTTTGTTATTGACACAAAACTAGTGTTATTTTAGTGCTATTTAAATTTGCCACCTAGAAAAGGGAAAAGAATCTGGAGGAGCTCGGGCGGAAGAATAAAGAGAAAACAAATGATTCTTACAATAAGGCTTCCTGTTGGAATAATATAAGAAGACTTTTTCCAAAAAATTCTAGACTTGATAAATGTGGCTAACGCTAAGGAATAATGGATATCATGAGGGTCACGCAATTTCCCAAGATATGCAGCAACTATTTGTAGTTATTATCATTCAATACTTTTGTGATTCATAACACGTTCGACAAATAATTCTTAACCTTGACTAAATAACGACGACCACAGCATGCATAACGTGTGAACCAAACAAATTAGATCGCAGCAGTCGAGCTGGTAAACATACGAGGACAGTTTCAGATTTACACCTGTATAAGATAGTCGAGTAAATTCAAATATCAAGATCAAAATAATACCTTCTGGTATTCATGCTATTCTCTAAATCCTAGCCAGGGAAAACAAACAAACATCGCTCCTACTAGTAAGCAGTTGGTTTTGTTTTTCACCGTGAAGAAATAAAACGTTCAGAGTGAACCCATGCTGACTTGAAAACTATTTTTCACACTATGATCTTGCCGAAAATACATCGTACCTTTGCAAAGAAATCTTATTTTGTTTTGGTTACGCATAAACCGTTGTTGTTGTTGGCTGCTAAATAACAGTTTGCATGATACCTGCGAGATATTTTCGTCCACGCAACTGGCTTCAAAATAAGCCAGCCGACTTTTTCAAGTGCATCTAATTCCAAGATTTGTTTTCGCTCAAGTAGATTTACTTGTAATTCGAAATACTTCTACGAAAAATTATGGGTTTGGTTAAATCCTCGATTATTTTTGTGCTCCGACGAAATGTCCAAAATAGCACCTGAAAAGCTGCCAGTTTGTTTTATTTCACTGCCGAGTTTTGAGGAGGAAGGTCCAGTGGTAGAGCTGACTAATGATATGCTTTGCTTATGCACAGGAGCAAACGAATGTGCTGCAAACACCCACAATTGTCACGAAGACGCATATTGTATCAATACTGGTAGCTCCTTTACCTGTACTTGTGTGTCCGGTTACTCTGGTAATGGCATAGTATGTGCAGGTAAGTATTATGTGAGGTATATAAGGTAAGAAGAGCAGAGGTGGATTTAGGGCGGGGGTGGATTGGGTGGCTAGCAGCCTCCTCTTTGGAGGAAAAAATGTGAATATTAGGGTAGAAATAAAAACAAACACTCTGAACAGGTACCTCGTCGTAATTTCTACTTCGTGGCATTGACATACTTTGTGGTGTAATAGTTTACAAATAGGTTTCATTTGTAAAATTGCCGCGTTTTGGGGCGTGCCTTATTGATTATGCAACCCCAAGATACCAGCATCCCCCCTTTAAAAATCCTGGATCCTGGATCCGAGAGGGTTTAATTTTATTCCCAAGAATGGAAAACTCACCAAAAAGCGTCGATTTAGGCCTAACTTGGTTATTGTATTGTATTGACGCTGGACAAATGCTCTTTTCCACTTTTTTCCCCAGCGCCAGAAAAATGCCAAGCACCACTGGACCTAATATTCTTACTGGATGCCTCATGGAGTGTTGGGGCAGACAACTACGTGAAAGAAAAAGAATTCATTAAGATTGTGGCGAGTAGATATGACCTTGGTACAACCAGCCAAGCTGCTGTTATTCCATTTAGCAATCAAGCTACCAACGACGTACCGCTGGGCTCGACGACCACAGCGTTATCGTTCGCTACTGCAGTTGATAATATCCCGTATGAAGCAAGGTTCACCCGCATTGACCTTGCACTTCGCCTGGCCTATGATGAATATATTTCATCAGAAGACTCGAAAGTAACACAGAAACTAGTGATATTGCTGACCGATGGAAAACAATCTATGCCCCCTCTTACAACTTCACCTTATATTTCAATAGAAGAAACAGTACACGACATTCGTTCCAAAGCTGCCCGTATCTTTGCTGTCACCATTGGGGATAATATCGACATGGCAGCAATGAGGGCCATTACCGAGGAAGACGACGACATATTTCAAGCCACGGAGTTCAATGATTTGGTAGCAAAGGCCGACTCGATATCGAAGACATCATGCGTCGATGCTCGTGAGCTGATTATTTTTGTATACTGTGCAAGTAATTAAGGAATTATGCATTAAGGTTGTTTTCTACTCGAGAAATGAAAGCAACCATAACAAAATTAAGAGCTGTAGTGATTTAAATATAAGAGCAGGCATATGCATGTGAAGAGCAAGCTTATTTATTTTTCAAGTTTAAAGCATAAGAGGAATGGAAGGTCGCTTACTTTTCATTTATTTACTTATGTTGCGTTTGGTCCTAAGTTAGTGGAAGAACACAACATACTAAAATGAGTATTCTTTCTTCTGCAATTCTCTGTCTTCCCTATATCGCTTCTATTTATGAAATTGTACAACAAATGAATAGAACATTCTTCCCTTGCTTGTGCCGGCTGTTGGGATCTATTATTAGAATTATGGCTCGCTTTCTTCGCTATTCATATGGTTTTCTTAAAAAAAAAAAAGAAAAAAAAAAGCCAGCTGCAGCCATCAAATACCTCTTTTTTTCGCGGCGGACCCAAAAAGAGACCCGGACCTACAATAGAGATTGTTATAAAAAATTTAGAAACAAATCCTGAACCAGTAACAACAACGGCAAAGATACACTCTGGTATTTCCGGGAGATTTTAGAATAGGGCCACTTTCGATATATTAAGTGGCTCAGAGGACATAAGCAAAAAAAAATGAATAACCATGATCATTCAATTTCCTTTGTCCTCTAAGCCTCAATGCCAAGCTGAATTTTGACATATCGAAAACGGTCTATTATATTTAACACTTAATGACTGGTCCCGAGGGGAACAGTGAATTTTGTTTCCCGGGAATGGCAATGTTTCTCGAGACATTGAAATTCGAGGGAAACAATATTCACTGTTCCCCAAGGGACCAGTCATTAAGTGATTTGTTATATAGCAAAACAAAACAAAAGCAAACTTTGAAAAACTCGCCGAGATTCCAGTGACAACATCAGGCCACCTCTGATCACGTGCATCAGCAGTCAACATTTCGCGGGTAACAGTGAACTGTTTCCCGTTTGACGTCATAGTTTTCGCAATGTTGCCCGCTCATGGCATTTGGCGGGAAACAGTTTCATTGTTAGACGTCATGTGACCATGAACTAGCCAATGTATGGGCGCGCTGAAGCGGGGAAAAAGCCAGCTATATAACAATTAACAATTATTCACCGAAGTGGAGGTTAATAGTGGTGGATATTTACCGAGTCGCGAAGCTGCGAGGTAAATATCCACCACTTTCACCGACACGGAGGTTAAAAATTGCCTTAGTATATACCACACAAGCTGAATAACTAGCGGACCAAAGAGTAACTTTATTTGTGACAACATACCGTTGTACATACCGAGCCATTTTGTTTTTCTTCGGCTGCTCAGAGGCGTGCGCCAAAAGTACTATTTGGATAATGCAATTCGAGAGTTTTCATTGGCTTATAATTAGCCATAAGGGGTTATGCGCCGTTAGTACACCATATACTAAAACAGTGGATAGCGTTGAAGGCGTGCGCTGATTGGCTAGTCAAACTCCGAATATCCTGTGCTATTTACCTTCGAGCAACTCGAGAAAAAATGGCTTCAGCGTTTGCATCTGTGACAAGAGAAGAAATCATCTAAATTAATTTTTTGTGGTGTACATTATCTCACTGTTTTAGTATTTACTAAAACAACTATTCACTTCAGTGTCGGTGGCTAGCGGTGGATATTTACATCGCCGCTGCGCAGCTCGGTAAATTTCCATCGCTAGCCACCTCCACTTCGGTGAATAGTTGTTAATTATACCATGATCTGCAAACATGGCAAGCATATGCATGATTTTTTGGGTCTTTTTATTTCTATTGTAGTCTAGTTTTCTATATTTTGGGGGCCTTTTTAATAAAACAATTATTCCACTCGCGCTTGTCGGATATGAGATGATTATAGCCAACTCGGCGCTATGCGCCTCGTTGATTATCTATCATCTCATATCCAACTTGCGTTCCTGGAATAATTGTTAAATAGACAATATTGCTCTTGCAATTTTAAAGAAGGCAGATGTTATTTGCGTTGGTCTGAATAGGTTGCCGAGGGAATACTTTGCTAAAGCTCAAGATTTTTATACCATTAGCAGAAGCCTGATATTTACGGGTTAGAGACTGTTGTGAGTGTTTTGTTTTCAAATACACGCACGCGCTTACTGTACAATGAACAAGTGCGTGTATTTGAAAACAAAACACGAACTAAGAGTCTCTGCCCCTTTTGACATTCAACCTGAGTTCACTGCTGGCGACAGACTTGCAATGGCTTCCCGCCCGACCTGAACACTGCACAGTTTTTATGCGTTATTGTAAAAAAGCACTCTGTCACTTTGATGTCGTTGGGTAACGAGAACTCACGTGATCAATTTTGACCAATGACGCGTGCGGATTTTAGACAGTGAACGAAGATTGAATAATAAAGTATGATAACATTGAGAATGGCTTTCTTTTCCAGTCGAGACCCAGGGAATCGCGCATTGCAGTAATGACCCGGAAATGACAAATTGTAAGTTTCCAGCGCAGTGCGTGAACACCAGCAGTGGCTTTTCGTGCATATGCAGGGATGGCTTCGTTGGTGTTTCACCCCAGTGTGAAGGTGAGTTTTCGCGTAGCTATTTACTTTTTTGCTCTACTCAGAGAATGTCGTAACATTTCCGAGATCTTATTCCGGAAAAGCATAGTAAAAATTTCAGTTTTTAGTTTCCTTGTTATTGCCTACTCTTCTCCCTATCTGAGGCAAAGTTTTAAATTCACCTTGCAAAAGCTTGGTCGTGGTGTTAGATTTGCACTGCAGTGTACGAGGCAATGCTGATGTGTTTTACTGCAGATCTAGAAACTTGACAAGAAAGCCAGAATAACAATATCTCAAGAATCTTTTCTTCATACCTCAGTACATCAGCAGGGTCTTCAAGTTGCTGAAATTGGACCAGATTTCTGCTTTGTGGCGCACTTTTTTTTTCACGTTTCAACTTTTGCACTATTCAAACTAAAGAATCTTTAGTATAAATGCTTTTTCTCAAACACTTCTTTTTAATTCCAAGACCTGGACGAATGCTTCAATGGTTCACATGACTGCCACGTCAATGCCTACTGTATCAATATCCCGGGCTCGTTTAACTGTTCATGCAACCAGTCAGGATACAGATATAATGGCAGCATGTGTGTAGGTATGTTACCTTTCCAAATCGTTTATATTTTCTATCTTTTTTCACGACGCAATTTTATACCTGGGATATCACAGAAAGTAAGATAGATATTTCCTTTTCATGTTCTACTAAAGACGTTTCTTTGAAGACTTTTCGATCAAGGCGTAAAGTTCATTACGAAAAGACTATTTTCTTGCGTCTGAACTTTGTTGTTGATGACTTGCGGTTTCTGCTGAGAAATATTCACAGCATCAATCAGGAAAAAAACATGTGCATTAATAAGCTCGTCTAGCCACTGGCTACTGGAGACATACTGTATAAGCAGCCAATCAAGACGAAGTTACCAACCTAGGGTTTTCTTTTTGGCTTTTTACAACTGTTTAATTTCATACCTCGCTTGAATTGGAAACAGATCGTTTCGAAAACAATGCCGGTATCTATAGCCCCGAGTTACGTAACGATCCTACTTTAATAAGTTTTTTTTACATTTCTTCCGAGTTAAAATGTCACGCCTTAAACGAAACCTTATTTCAACGTAATCCTATTTCTAACTCTTTTTTCAGACATAGATGAATGTGCCGAAGAGTCACATGACTGCCACGTAACTTCCTACTGTGTCAACGCTGCAGGCTCGTACAACTGTTCATGCAATCAGTCAGGATATAGTTATAATGGCAATATGTGTGCAGGTATTTTACGTCATTGTGCGTTGCCTTTTTATCCAAATGTCGAGTGTTTATGCAGCCTTTGTCTTTATTGTTTGGAGCTAGATTAAGATTGCTAAACAGTATGGGCCGAAATATTAATCTCTTTAATTTTAACTTTACATAGACACAAACGAATGCCAATTTTTAGATGATGCTTGCCACAAAGATGCGTATTGTCACAACTACGATGGAAATTACGACTGCACTTGTGTGCCTGGATACTATGGTAATGGCTCAGTTTGCTCAGGTGGGTTTTGCAATTGTGCGAGGCATTATATAAATTGGGAATGTTTACTGCACAAATATATAATTTGTTTTTTTCAAAATAAGACTATGAAGTAAGCTCGTTAACGTATACAAAGACAGAGGCGGCCCAACCCGTTGACATATTGACTTACATTTTGATATTTACAATAAGCCACGGTTTTCCTTTCTTTTACCGCATAATTTGTGTTTTATGAGGTTGTTTCCAAGCGCATCCAGGCATTGTAATTGATCAACACTGTTAGTCATTTTGTTGCAATGACGTCTCAGTGTGAACAGGTTTTTGTCATTTTTTTGTACATAACAAGTTGCTTTAGGAAAGACATAACCTGGTGGATCAGAGTCACCTAAAATTAAGAAAATTGAAACTAGCTCTGAAACTTGTCTTGTTGAGCTTTGCAAAAAGTTGTGTCGACATTGATCGTAATTCAATAAAGGAAACGAGCTCATTATGTGCAGTTAATTCTTAAATAAAGGACGCTTCTTACGGATCCTAATGGAGCTCTAATATGCCATCAATTGGACTACGACTTTTTCAACATCGATCGTGTGTTCATTAGATGCTGTAAGTGCATAATAAGAGTGGAAGTTTTAATCCATCAAAGGAAGAGTATTTTGACCCCTACAGAACTTTGATGAAAGCAATTGTTTTTTATACATCCAAACGAACTTGAACAAAAGCTATGAAAACAATTCCCTGAACTGCAGCTTGTTCCGTACCAAAAGCATAATTTATTAGTTTACAAATCGAACACTCACTCAAAGTCTTCCACTTTAATCATGGGAATAAATGTGTTGAAAGACGAATTGGAGACAGTTGAAAAACATTTATAATTGAAGATAACAATTTCTATTTTGTTTACAGCTCCAGAAAAATGCCAAGCACTACTTGACCTGATCTTTTTACTCGACGCTTCAGGGAGTGTTGGAGAAGACAACTACGTGAAGAAAAAAGAATTCATTAAGATTGTGGCAAGCAGATATGAACTAACCTCAACCAGTAGCGCTGCTGTTATCACATTCAACAGCCAAGCGACCAACGAAGTGCCACTTGGTTCTGTGAGGACAGCATTATCATTTGCCACTGCAGTGGATAATATCCCGTATGATGATGCATTGTATACCCGTATTGACCTTGCACTTCGCCTGGCCTATGATGAATACTTGTTATCAGAAGATTCGAACGAGACACAGAAACTAGTGATATTGTTGACTCATGGAATACAAAGTAATTTCTCTGGTATGAACCCACTTTACATTCCAATAGAAAACACAATACAGCTCCTTCGTTCCAAAGCTGCTCGTATCTTCGCTGTTACTATCGGGGATAACATTGACATGTCAACTATGAGGGCTGTTACTGAGGAAGACGACGACATATTTCAAACCACAGATTTCAATGATATGGTAGCAAAAGCCGACTCGATATCGAAGAAATCATGCATTGACGCCCGTAAGCTGAATTTCATGTATATATTTTGCAGTTATTTCAACTAAACGTATAACTAGCGACATTTAATCTAGCTGCGGGCATTAGGACAGTAGTGATATTTAGCCCCGTTCCGTGTAATCTGGAGGTCCCTGGTTGAAGCCATTCACCCTACCGCTCACTTAATGCGCCACTTTTCTGCGACACTTAGTAAGCAGCTAGCTCGTTTCCCTTTTATGAAAAAGGACAGTCAGCCATGTTTTGTATATTTTGTGGTATTTTTATCTTTTAGCAGTATGGATCGCACACCTGAAATACACTAGCCAATGTTGCTGACATCAAGCATTCTTAAACACTGGAACGTGCAGGATAACTTATTACAATACTTCTCACTCTGTTTGTGTTTTTTTTTCACTAGTTCGGACGCAAGGAATCGCTGTTTGTAGTTCTGATCCAGAAATGACAACCTGTTACCCTCCGGCACATTGCGTCACCACGAGTAACAATGTTTCCTGTGTGTGCGGAAATGGCTACGCTGGTGATCCTCCCCAGTGTGAAGGTTAGGGTACTGAGCAATTGTTAAAATGCGGCTTCGTTTAATATCTGAACACGATGTAACAAAGTCACTTGTTGCCTGGTTACAGAATTAGATTCTCTTGAACTGTGTTTATTTTTCCTGACGTCATAATGTTCTATTACTAATGTTACAGAATTAGATTCTCTTGAATTGTGTTTTTTTCCTGACGTCACAATGTTTTATTACTAAACTACTTGTGCTAATTGAAATAATGAATAATCGCCAAGTCCAAAAATTCAAACTACGTCTAAGTTGGAACGCAACCTGTACTAGAAGAAGAGAAATAAATTGGACTCAAGTGCTAGGCATATGAAAAGCTGTAAAATAATATTATGGTTATTAGCAGTGGGGCATGGGCGGGCGAGCGGGAAGATCAACTTACATCACGTGTAAATATCTTGCAAAGCTCTGAAAGGTAATTTATTATTAGCCAATATTTCCACTGTCATTTCAAACGCTTTCTTTCCAGATATCGATGAATGTGTTGATAAGTTACATGACTGTCACGTGTCTGCCTACTGTGTGAATACTGTGGGCTCATATAACTGCTCGTGCAACCAGACGGGATACAAGTACAACGGCAGCATGTGTGTAGGTATGCAAAATTCTGGCTTGTTTTTTAAAAGCATAACAATTATAAAGTATAATAAGTTAGAAGATACAAATTATTGTATATTAAGAACTATTTTAGGTTTATCAAAATCAACGGGATATACCCATCTTTTAAATATAGGACATTTACAAACATTACAGGCAAGAAGACGTTTTCAAGCCCTAGTGCTTCTGTATAAATGTATGAATAGGCACGGTCCAAGTTGTCTCAGTGAACGATTCAACGTTTTGAATGTCGACTATGATCTACGCGGTGGGGGCTCTTGATTTAAGTTGCCACCTTTTAATTTAGCTTGTTTGCATAAATCATTTTCATATATTTGCGCTAGTTTATGGAATTGCATCCCAGTCAAAGTGAGGGAGGCAAAAGACCTCCCTTCTTTGATGCGCGCGCTACGGGCCAAAAGATTTTTGTAGCTTTTACATTAAGTGTTTATAGTATATCTGTATTGATGTATAATTGGTGGTTTCTAGAATATTTATCAATTGTATTGATAAATTTTATCTTGTAAATAGTTTAGGAATTTTCTTTTGTACTTTTAGTCCGCGTACACGTTACAACGAGCTTCCTACTCCTAGGTGTTTTACGTGGTTAAATAACGCATTATTATTATTATTGTTGTTAATTAAATGTAAAGCTGGAACAGTGATACTCTATCTTTAACAGGGAAAGCATTCCAGGGACAGTAACTGAAAATATTAATCGTAATAATCTGATATCGGCATAAAAAAAGCAAAGAGAGTGGGGACAAATTGATGGACCATGAGAAAAAAATACAATAATATACAAAACAATGGTCACCAAAGCACTCAGTAAAGACTGTTGGATTGTTCTCGTGTTATCTTTCTTAGAAATATATATTTCTTATTTTCCTGCTCAGCTTCACAATCACATTTTCCCTGTCGTTAGCCAGAACGTCCTGACATGTCCTGCACAATTGCCTATAAAATATAAAGGTCACTAATGATTGAGCGATTAGCTTGTCGTTTTAGACCCCTATAGATTTCCAGTAGTCAGCCAACAAGCCCGGTTTCTAACCAACGGAAACTTAACTGATCTGTGTAGTGAATCACATAATCGAAGGTTTCAGTGAATTTTTATCTTCTCCCAAGTAGACTGTTTACGAGAAATGGGCCAAAGGGAACTCAGTGCTAGGGACTGGTCTTTCGTGTCCGAAGTCGTATGAAAACTTTGCGAAAAATTAGTTGATCACTAATATATGAAAAAAATGAGCTGGTGCTTCCAGTGAGTCGCTAAGAAAACACAGTGCGTGTTTCTGCGTCTTCAGTATAGCGGTATATGCTGGGAGCTATTTCACCGTAGAGTTACATTGTGTAAAGTTGTGCTCCTCTTTGTTTACTAACAGATATTGATGAGTGCCTGCAAGGCTTGGATAACTGCGATGAAGCTGTTACCCAATGTATTAACACACCAGGCTCTTACATTTGCTCATGTTACAAGAAAAACTATGTTTGGAATGGAAGCATTTGCATCGGTTAAGTATTGCATATATTCTTTGGCCTTTAACCAATGAAACACTTAATACAATTTGATAAAATGAATGAGCCCTCAGTTAAGACAGGTTTTACGTCAAACCTTAACACCTTCACAAAGCTATCGCTAAAAAGTATAAATCAACCAGAAGAAAAGAAGAAGATAATTGGTTGATTTATATCGTGATTTTAATAACGGTATAAAACAGCAACAACAACGTTTACTTTTAGTATAAAAGACGCTACGCAGTCTCTTCAATATTAGTATCGCCCTACTAGTGGACTAATGCAAATCCTGCATTTTGATTGGCTACGCTACTAGGGGTCTAATAGTAATAGTCATCGAGTAGCGAACTTCGCCGGTTTTTTTTTCGATTTTCCCCCCAAATAAATATTTCTTCAACTTTGTTATTGCCTGTTCTGTCCGACTAGTTGGGTGATACTAAAACAATTAGACCCTTCGCCCTCAAGGGCCACGGGTCAATAGCCCATTCGGTTTCGCCTCATGGGCTATTGACCCTTAGCCCTTTCGGGCTATGGGTCTAATTGTTAATTACCAGTAAAAAGAGACTAACGTTCAAGGCAGTTGCAAACCGTCCATATTTTGTTTGCTTGCTGTCAACTTGGATTTAGCTTATCGTCCCATACACCCGTTTCCACCATAGAAATCTTGCTGTTTCTCATGTAACATATTAACGTCAATGTTTGAATCCATTCTTTATGTGAAGACGTAAACGAGTGTGAGGAGCTTTCTCGTTGTGCTGAGAATGCCACTTGTACGAATTTGGACGGATCTTATAATTGCAGCTGCTTAGCAGCGGAATCTCATCTCTGCTTTGGTATGTGAAGCCTAATCTCTGAAATAAACAGTGGTTAAGCACACCTTGTTAACTTAAAAGCTTAAAGATATCTGCTAGAGTGGACTAATTGTGTAATTACATCGCTAAATAACGTTGGCCAATTTCTAATTTGTATAATGCTGGTCACTTAAAGATGAGAAGTCTATATGAACAAAAGACACCGCAAAAAATAAATGATAGGTATCGAAAACGTTACAGTTAACCAGCGCATGATATGTTTCTGTCACTTATTGTAATTTCAAGTCTACTAGGGGCGCTAACTATTCCTTTTTTAAAAGACAGGAAAAATGAAGCTGAAGGCAATTACAAAACCTTGATATTGCGTTCATATTCTCAACTATACTTGACGTATAGATTAGGTATCCTTGCATATTTTTTTACCTTAGCTATTTGCAATATAATTCATGAAAAGAGGAAAAGAGAGGATGTGCTATAAAACTGGTAGATTTAAGAGGCATGTATCAGGCCTGGAGGAAACAATGCGTGATTTTACACTGTTTTAGGGACCACGTTGTGTGACACTCCAAGAGTACGAATAAGTAATGTTGGACGGACAGTCGATCAACCCGCTGTGGTTCAGTTGAGTTCATTTTACACATTTCACACAGACATCGAAGTGAGGTGCGCTCAGATATGGACACAAAACATGTCTTGGATATTAGCAAGTCCATCATTAAACTATTCTGAAGCTATCTTGAATGGAACTATAGTTTCGGCGAACACAAGCAAATGGACTCTCTCGGACCGTCATCTACCATACGCCCACGATCTACATGCTTTGTACTTTGTTTTCACCATAGTCCAAGGAGACAATAATAAAACAGAAGATGTATATGATAAAGGTTATATTACAATACAACCCTTACCACTAGTGGCAATAATCTCAGGTGAAACTGAAATAACCAGAGGAAATAAGCAGAACATTGTCCTAAATGGATCCGAGTCCTATGATCCCCATGTTGGCCCTGGGGCCATGGAGACGCTGACATTTTATTGGTTTTGTAAGAAATTGAGTGAAGATTTCCCAACGGGAAACCCGCTGGAGATACAGGTGGTATCTCTTCCTTTGAATGGCTCTGGCTTAAATGGAGGCTGTTTTGGTACGGGTGTTGGGAGACTGGAATCCACTGAACGTGTTGTAGTGCTGAATGCCTCAGTAATGGAGAGCACAGCTGCCTCATACGTCTTTCAACTAATCGTTACCAAAGACGCCAGAACTTCAAGTGACCGAAAGACTGTTCACGTGGTCGAGGGAAGTCCTCCTGAAGTTTCACTTAAGTGAGTATAGAAACTGCAAAATGTTTCTCAGTATTGACTGTGAACACAATGATCACGTTGCCGTTTCTGTAGTCCTCACCTTATGGCTGGCTATTCAGCTTTCGCTAAAACTCTGGAGAACGTGAATACTCTGATTAGATAAATGCTAAATAGCAAAACCAGTATGAAAAAAGCCGTTATTCTTGAGATGGATTATTTTATCTGGTAATAGAAGCTCAATAAGAAACTTATTGAGCTTTGTAGAATCAGCAGAAGGCACAGAAATACGTGTAAGAGGCAACTTTTATTTGCTCCACTGCTTTGGTGTAATCGTTTCTATATTTTTCTCCAATAGTTTTGTATTAAATGATCGTTTAAACGTCATCCCGTCCTCGCCACTGACCATCTCAGCGGACTACCTGGGCTACTCTTGTGATGACCGAGTGGAGTACCAGTGGACTCTTTACGAAGAAGGCGAAGACGTAGAATGGGCACAAATCCTGAACAACGATGGCAACTCTAAAGTGTTTACAGTGGACCCTAACACTCTTAAAGACAATACGAAATACAAATTAGAATTAATCGTTCTACTTAGCAATGTAACCCCGTCTACAACTGTGCAGGTTTTCAAGACGGCAATCCTTCCACGTGATGGCTCGTGTACTATAACACCCGACACTGGTGAAGCAGTTTATACATCATTTGAGTTGTCTTGTTTCGGCTGGTTTCCTCTCAATGAAACTTTCACCTATGAAGTGCAGATAATTGGGGATGGTAACATATATTACACATTGTATTATGGCCTTGTCGATAAACTGCAATTAGTTTTGCCGCAAGGAAATACGTCAAATGGATATTTATCATACGTTAAAGTATTTGTTTCGAGGAGCAATAGTGCTACTTCTGCGCTGGATATTTCAGTAACGGTATGAACTATTATGATATTTTGCAAAATGTCGGTTAATTTTGTATAAGTGCAGAAGTTCATTTCTTATGAAGACTTGAGAATATTACAAAAATAGATTTTAAAGTAGGAAAGGTTTAATTCACTAAATATATGAGCGAGAGAAAAGGGGCGGGACAGAAACAAACTAGATTTGTGTATATATATATTGATGTGCGTTATATCATTTCTGGCCTAGTATAAAAGTAGAATAAAATAAAGGTGAATTGTGTCGATTACTATCAGCAACTGTCACATTGTTTCTTGTTATAGGTAACTCCACCCGGACCGAAAGTGGAACAAGATCTTTTTGAACTCCTTGAAATATCTCCAAGCTTGTTCGAGGAGCATCTTAACAAAATGGATACGCACATGGCCTGGCAGCTAATGACGGCGATGTTGTTGACAATAGAGACACAGGCATTGGAGAAACACAACTTTTCCAACGAAACAGTATCGACTGGACAGAAGACCTCTGTAATTATTAAACTTTAAAGTGTCCTATCTAGATCTGGTATTATGGGAGGCACGGTGACCTGACGGTTAGTGCGCTCGACGATGGGTTCTAGCCCTGGGTCCGAGTCTGAGTTGTGCTCTTGGGCAAGACATGCGCACTTTATTCTATTCCACCCAAGTGTATAAATGGGTACCGACGAATTTAATGCTGGGTATAGCTCTGCAATGGGTCAGGATCAAATCCAGGGGAGCAGAAATACTCCTAGTCGCTTCATGCATTCTAAGTAAATTGGGATACGCTCCGGTCTGATGAGCCACCTGGCTCGTGTTCATTTTGAAAGGGTCATCATTAAACTTGACGGCATTTTACAGTTCTAGTTGATTGAAGGCAAAGTAGCCAATGAGCAAAAAGCAAGGCAATTGGAGTTTCAGTCACGAACTTGGGAAATTAAGCCAAATCTAAAAAGATATGATCTGTTTCTTGCAGCTCAGAGACATTGCCCTAAAGCGGTTTCAACTTGCAGAGCTCGATGATCTTCCAAGTGTCGTTTTTATTTCGGCATTTTTAGCGACAGCCGGAAAGACTGTAACCGAGTTATCCTTCCACAGTAAGGTAACATGGTACTTAAATATACTCACTGCTTTTAATGCCCTCTCAGTTTGAGGAAAACTTTTTTACTGAGCATGCAAAAACTATTTGAGTTGGATTACCTCTTGGTCAGAGAAAATCTCAGTATTTAGTAACACATTCTCCTCTGCAGGACTTTCTTCTGAGAATACTGGGAAACTTGACTGATGTACTGCTTTCTAACGCGAGGAATATGAACGCCAAAGACGAAAAGTATATTTTCCAAGGAGTTTATAACTTGCTGTATGGAACAGTTGAGCTGCTAATGGTATCAGCAAATGATGCAGCAGTAAATGGGAACACTAGGCTTTTGTCTTCGGACCAAGTGAAGGTACACTTTTGTAAAATGGTTGCAGCAAAAACAAGAACTTAGTTTAATTCGACTTTTATTTTTCTAGGCAAAAGATATTGTTTTGAAGTCGATGAGCTTTGTTAACACGTTACTCCGCACTCTGGCGATAAGATTAGCAGTATCCCAATCTCCTAAGAGACTCCATGTCCCAGGAATGGATGTCATGCTGGGTCGCGAAACGTCCTGTGGACTTCAAGAAAAACGTTTCAACTTTTCAGAGAGTCAAAGCTTTGCACTTCCGCAAAATATGAGGCAAGCGTTTCCCAATCCAGAGATCGAAGAGACTGAATATCAAGTTAGTATGGCCTGATTATTACCGTGTATTAAGGTATTTCATTATATTACAATCAATAATACCCATTAATTATAATGCATTTTTGCGTGGCTTGCGCTTGTAGCCGATAAAACGCTCGCTTTGCATTGGTTGGCTATGGTTAATACGTACGGCGTTACCGCAACTCGGCAAGTTGTCGGTTTGAGATTTCCCCGTTAATTAAGACCTCACTTCTGGTTAATAAGGAGTTAATAACACAACCTTAAATAAATACAGAAAACCGCGTATAGACCAAGAAAGCTCAAACTGGCTTGATATGCGGAGTGCAGAGTTCTTACAATACAAGAAAGCAATCAAACCGTGGATTAATTTAGCCAGGCAGGAAACCATGCATAGACCAAAAAAGCTCAATCTGGCATGATATGCACAGAGTTCCCACAAAATTAGAAAGCAATCAAATACTGCATTAATTTAGCCATACAGGAAACCATGCATAGACAAAGAAACCTCAATCTGGCTTGACATGTGCAGAGTTGTTGCTGATTGGCGTTATGTAATCAAGTATGTGACTTTATTTAATCGAGAGAGCAACGTCAACAAAATCAATTAGTTCAGTAGTATATACAAGCACGGGGAGCAGAGGCGTCCTATTTGATCGTATTTCCAGTTTAAATTTCACCATACAATTGTGGCGCGAATCTATTTGTTTTTGATGCAAATCACTGTACGTAGCCCCGTAGTGACCAAACTGTGACATGCGATCATGTTTCGCGTCTGTTGAAAACGGTTGCTACCCGTGTCGCCCCAAGGGCGACGATTCTTGAAAGCGAAGCTTTGTGTACGAGGCACGAACTGCCGAGAGTAAAACCAAGAGAAAAGGGGTATGAAACTTACCACCACGTGACTCGTTAGATCTGGACCATTCGTAGGATACCGGTGGCGGAAACGGAAATTGATTTCTGTGATCTTTGATGAGGAACTCATGCTGTGAGCACTGGGGTACCGATCATGTCAAATCGATCGTTTCTAATTCAGTCCTCAAAGGTTAAACTTTATTTGTCACTGTTGCGTTAAAAATTTGTCGTCAGCTCGAGCCACGCTGAACTTAAAACACATTCAATTCGGCAATTCCCAGTAAACTGCTGTTCCCGTTGTTCCGATAGTTTTATTCCTTATTTTCATCGATCGAAGAGAGCACAGGGAAAACAACGCATCTCAATAGAATCCTGTCCAACACAGAAAAATTTACAAAGGAAAACAGGAACGATAATAGCAGCGTTGAAAATAGCAATGTACACAGCAGAAAACTGTGACTCACCTTCGTACACCCCAACCGACGATGCAAGAGAGAGCACAAGATCATACCGCGCGTCTTAATTCTGCCATTTGCGGATAACCGCAGTTCCTTGCGCCTTTGATCTAACTCCTACCACAATTCCTTGCGTTTCGCAAAAAACGCGTTCAAGGCCCTTATGAAAAGATCTTCTCCCGATTAGAGAGCTGCCTTCGTTCGTTCGCTTCAGGCTCACTCACTGGGGCAGCAATCATTCTGCCTTTTGTAAACACTACAAAGAGTTGGAGATTACAGTTCATAATGCCGAAAGCGAGACACACGAATGTTTACCTCGAAGATCAAACGTTTCCCGGAATGAAGTGATCGCCTGCGTATGTTCTGAATAGGCCATTTTCGAGTTCCCTTGTGCCTCTGTTTCAAAGGGGGTCTAAGTGCAGAACTCATTTTCATATGAAAGGTTTCGCATGTAGACTCGTTTTGATATAGAGGCACAAGCCGGAACTCGGAAATAGCCTATTAAATAATTTGTCCAAATCATTTCTGATCCTGCGAATTAAGCTGGGATAAAATAAGTTATACCCGAAAAGTCGGATCTCAGTAGCTTTTGAACTTAATTTCTTTTCTGGACAGGAGAGAGGGTTGCCAATTATTCACATTTTAAAGATTTATGGGCTGTTCAAACTTTGACTGAAAAAGCTTTCATCCCTTGTCTCTTGTCTTACTGATAGTCAGTATTTTCTTACTGTTCAAGGGTCACTGCTTGTGAGTGACGTAGCACGATCTTGTGTTCACAATTCGATCGCGTACAGTAATTTGAATCAATAACAGAAGATTCGCGCATCAGTTGTACGGTGCGTTTAACTGGAAATACCACATGCGTCCCAATCTCACAATTTGAGGAATCGAAACTACTATACCTCGCTTATAGGGGCCGTAACCAATCAGGAGCCGAGAAAGACAATAGGCTATTGTTTCGAGAACAATAGACTCTATTGTTTTCCAAATCCAAGATGGCGTCTTGAAAAATCGGACCAATCAGGAAGTGAATTAAGAATTCAAGATGGCGCTATAGGCTCAGACAGCCTGAGCAGCAGTGAAGCCTGGAAACTAGGCCCCAGGTTTCCATAGGAGTTTGTTTTGGGGTGAGAAAATTTCCCACTGGACTCGAATGCCTGAAATCGGTCTCTCAGACTCGTCCGATATGTCAATTGAGAATCAATCTATACACATGTAAATGTGAAACAATTGTATTTATTAAAAAATCCTAATTCTTTACAAGAGGGACCTGTGTCCAATTTGCAAACAAGGTGTGTGCATGCTGACAAAGGGAGATGAATGTTATTTTCTCAGTATAAAGCCGCACAAATT
>CM042750.1:8198076-8216480 GCA_022496165.2 Catalaphyllia jardinei | reverse complement strand
AATTTGTGCGGCTTTATACTGAGAAAATAACATTCATCTCCCTTTGTAAGCATGCACACACCTTGTTTGCAAATTGGACACAGTCTATTGTTCTCGAAACAATAGCCTATTGTCTTTCTCGGCTCCTGATTGGTTGCGGCCCCTATAAGCGAGGTATAGTAGTATCGAAATCGAGGAAATCGAAAAAAAAAATTAATGATTTATGGACGCGTATCGAGTGAGAAGTGACCGCCTAAAGTGCGTGGTGTTGTGTTACACATTGGGTCGTTAGGAATTTGAGCGCTCTGCAAAGAATTGCATGTAATTTAAAACAACGAAGGATAAAATGGCGTGATGAATTAAAATCTTACTTTTTTCAACAAAACAAAGATAATATACTCACCTTGTCTGGTTTCCGTTGTCCATTTGGTCTATTTCGTCGTTTTTGAGGGATTTTGGGGTGTTTGTCGTTGCTTCCTGTGGAGAAAGTCAAGGTTGGACTAAGCTGCTTCTAAAGACCTGCACTGTGAGGCCGTTTACTCACCAAAATTCGAATCGCTGCTCCATCCCCCCCCCCCCCCACCGAGGCAAAGTGTAGTCCATTTGTTCCCTTTTCCGGTCGGCTGGGAAAAGATATTCCTCCTTTCCACCCCAACTCGAACGATTTTTGCTTCACTAATGGAGCTTTCAACTTTCCTCCGCACGCCGTTTTTTCGGCTTCGGCACAGCTTCAAATCAACATTAGCGACCGCCCCACGTGACAAATGCGACGTACCAGACGGGTGCACAGTCACAAATTTCGTGGGGACAGGGTAATATTTTTTAACGGAAATCTTTGACTGTGCACAAGTCTGGTAGCAGCAGAGGAAAGGGGCGTTTGGAGAAGCTGCCTTGAAAGATATCAGAGATTAAATTCGACAGGAATTCCGCGGAAATCAACTTCTGTGCCAAAAGAAGCTATATAGAGCAGGGCATCGACGAAACAATCGCTTGCAAATTGCCCTTGAGTTCAAATGTTGAAAGACCGTGAAAAATAACCTAGTGTAACACTTAAGGGACAAAAACAATCAACAAAAGGGAAGATTTCTCCGCGAGAATTTCTAAGGCGTAAGGGATAAGCAAGAGAAGCGAAATACGACGCCCCTTGATGAAATAAGTTGTCGCGAAAATTGTTACTGCTGAACTCCAAGGTTAACACATTTTAATTGGCTTGTGAATAGTTATCTCGTTCTCTTTTTAAGTTTTGAAAATATATTTATTTTTTGGAAAATTCAGATAAAGCTTTAGTCTTGAATTTGGTGTAAAAAAAAAAAAACAATTTTGCACAAAATAAGCATTTGAAGGTCTACAGTAACCTCAAGGAAGACGATCGTTCGGTAGCCTTTTTAAAATGAGTTGATGGGCCATTATTTATGTTCCATTTTCACTGCCTCTGTTGTCGTTTTTCTATTTTAAATTCATTTTATTTTTTTAAAATAATTGCCCTTGAGGCAAAACTTAAAACTGTCATATTGAGTCTTTGCATTAATAGTAGCTTTATTTATGAATTTACTATTTAATTTCTACATTTGCTATTTACTTTGTTAGTTTTTAATTTATTGAAAAAATTAATGTGAATTTATTTTACAGATGATTCGCACGACGTTCAATCCATATCGCTGGGAAGAAAGCCATCAACAGATTAAGTCGGAAATACTGAGTCTTGAATTCTCAGACACTAAAGGAACAGTATTACGCGTTGAAGGAAGTAACATAGATATAGACATCAAAATACCCCTTAATACTGAAAAGTCCTCATCAGATAACTTCTTTATCAGACCACTAATGATGCGATACCACACTTTAGAGCTAACAGATGTTTCTGATTCTATGACCCTCGAGGTGAAGCCAACAAACCTTAGTCTTATGATGGTGGTGTATGTTAAATATGGAGAACGCCCAACGGTAAACAGTTACAGTTATACTGCCATTGTACCTGACTATTCGTCTTGTAACTGGGTCAACGAAAGTGGTCAGTTTATAGCCAAGTGCTCTAGGAGTCCATTTGAGATTATATCCATAGCGGACTTAAACCAGACAGGTATATATTACGTCGGAGTGCTGTACATTGAACGAGGTCAGTTGAATAGTACTCGAGTTAGACGCTCGTGCTTTGGAAGAAGAAGAAGGAAGAAAAGAGACTGTGTTGAACCTAAGCCACCTCCAGTGAAAGGAATTGAGTACAACAGAACGTTGACATATAATCCCACTACCGACCAGAACTATAGCGTCAAAGTTCGAAGGTACAGCTGCTACTATTTCTCATGGACGCAGGACCAGTGGACTAAAGATGGCTGTAAGGTTAGAGGAAAACAACATTCTTGAAATATTCAATACTTACGAATAAGAATGTTTTTAACTAAATAAAACACAACTTGCAGTAGCTACCTACCCCACTTACTGACAAACTTGACGGAAACGCCGTATTGTGTTTAGTAGTTCCGCCACTCTTTCATAAAACGTTATCATAGTACATACCTTGTGAGTTATATGTATTCTAGCTGTCGTTGAATTTTCACCCGGATGAGAGTCCAGTATGACTTATACATGCGCATGATCAAAACTAGCCTATCGAAACTTACATTTAGGATAACTGAAGGTAAGTTTTAAAATGGCAGGCCCAAATGACTTATTCAAGTACGTAGTAGAAATATTATTTGAAATTACATAAGCATGCAATGATATATAGATTCAGCGAGGCCTAAAATAGGAGCTCATGAAATACTAATCCTTCACGACAACAATAACCCTTAAATAAATCACCAATAATTAAGTATTTCATCAACTGGAGCAAACAAGCTAAACGAGGAAATCTCTATAAATTCGCACAGTATTCAAATCGCTGCACTTGCAAGTGTCAAATGGCATATCTTGTCTCAGTGTGAAACATAGCCGTAAGGAAGAATTGCTAATTGATCGTCTTATCCTTGCAACCGCCGATGGTATTCTCCACCGGCAAAAGATATTTTATGACTATCTTCCCAATGATTTTGCACATTAGGTGCCTCTTAATTAAACATTGTTTGTTTTTCGTCTTTTCATTCTAAGAACAAAAAAGGTAACTTTTTGAGTTAGGAACGGATCCGAGACCTTGAAAACCGGTAAATTTGCGCTAGTGCCGTACGAACTTACTGGTAGCCACGGGACAACTGACATTTTCAACTCGACTGGCAATTAAAGTTTCATAGGTATGGGGCTCCGCTCGAACGCCTTCGGCTAACTGAACTTCGACAAAACTAGGAAAACGCCAGCTCGCCGGTGGTAATGATGGTACACTATCGTGATGTCTAGCTACGTCAAATCGATTCAAGTCATCTTTATTTAAGCGGGGTGGCCCTTTCAGCACTAGGCTGGTATCAATGGGGACCCTGCGTAATTAATGACTACTACAGGGTGAATAAAAAACTACCACAGGCTAGAAACTACTACAAGATAAAAAGATAATCATGTAGAATTAAAAAAAAACCAACTAGATGAGATCAATAAAAGCTAATAAAATATACAATATCTCATCTAGTAAAATATTGTTTAAGAAGCATCTTAAAAGTGGAGAGTGATGTAGCCAGCTCTCGAGTGATGTAGCCAGGTGATAATGATGGTACATTATCATGACGGGGGAAGGAGGGGGGGGGGGGGGGGGCAGATTATTTAAACATTTATAAACTAAAATACACTTGTGCATGATTCTCTGTGTTTCTAGGTCCTCCCTTGTACTATGTGTGTTGTTCTGTTCTGTAGACGCTGTAGGTTTTTACTGCAGCCTATTGACAGCCCAGGAACCCCATACCGTGTCAGTGTAGTTAGAAATTGGTTGTATAAGACATTTGTATACACATTTAGCAGCTTTTGAGTAAGGCAGGGTCGTATGCGGGACAGCTACGTGACGTATCATTCGTCCGAATAATACGGTCATTTGTATTACTAACAAAAAGGCACTGAAGAGACATTTTCTACCTTTAAAGTGGTACTATGACGAAAATCACACCTTTCCTATTTAAGCCATTTTGAAACATAAAAAAGCAGACTGCATGAGAAGAAAAATGCTGTTTACTATTTTCAAATATCTCTTTTCGTTCCAAAGATATTCAAGTTTTTAAAATATGCAAATTTTTTTTGTAATTTAGTAAATTAGACAAGTGATGTCGTCATACACTCAACCAGATTTTGTTCAAATATGATGAAAAGAGATATCTCAGCCAATTTGTATCAGAAATGTTTGATTTTTTGCAGTAAGGTCCTACTATATGTGCTCTAAAACATGAGCTTAACGGTTCTATTACCATGGCAACATACTGGGTTCCAGACCTTCCCCATATTAAAAGCTTTTCTGCCCACCTATGGCGTACCTTTTTGATATTTGCTAACAGCACTTCATATGCATGATCCAGCAAGCCTATAAATATGTTAGCTGGACCTTGTGGCCTTGTTTAACATTTCCACGCTGAAAATCACCAACATATTGAAATCAAGTGGGTAGGGACTGGAAAAGAGTGAATTGCCATGGCAACGGAATTTTGTATAGTCATAGGTGTGTAGAACTGTAGAACTGTAGAACTATTAGCTTGCTAAGTTTCAATGATTTGCATAGCAAATTGGCCAAGATAGCTCTATTTATATACTCAATATAATACTGGGTGGAGTGTATGACGTCATCAGTTATCTCATTTGCATATTTTACCAACCCTACTACCATGATAACACAACAATCTCAACTACAAGAACCATGATCAAACGCGATTTATGGAATATTTTAACTAATAATGGAATATTCGATATAAGTATGAGCTTATCTACATATACACGCTTTCAAATTCTTGGTCTATTTTTGTTTAGGTTGGAGGCGACACAAACGACCAAATACTTCAGTGTCGATGCAATCATCTCACAGCTTTTGGGGGAGGCTTTGTCATTGCTCCAAATCCGATCGATTTCGACAAAGTGTTTGTAGAATTCACTAGACTTGGAGAAACAGGGAATTACGTGGTTCTTGCGACGGTCTGCACTATTTTTGCTGTCTATTTCCTAGTGATAATCTGGGCAAGAAAGGCTGATATGTTGGACGAAAGAAAGGTAAACTTTATAGTTGATACATGTAGTTCATATATGAAGACACGATAAATATTGGACGATCACATTTATTTCCTTTTGCTTTATTCTACCAAATAGAAGTAGTTCTGGTGCCAGTTTTTGAAAAAACAAATCAAGAAGGCAAAAGAAGCTAAATATGCGATTTAGGAATACGAAAAGTATGGAGTTGTGATTCTGAAGACTTCCTGCCTTAATCGTGTCACAAAATACGCATATCCTCAATCACAGTATGCAAGATACGCTGACGCAATAACTTGCTCTTAAGTAGCGACTATTAGAAATGTCCAAACAAAAGGTGCTTCAGGTAACTATCAACTTGCTACTGCGTATGCTATTCTGCTTATTCTCGCTTATTCTCGCTACTCCTACACAGTTCCCTTAGAAAAAGTACCGTTAAAGACAATACTTCAGTTTCCAATTCATTTGAACTATTGTTTATTACATACACATAATTATCTGACACCCTACATTTCAGGTGAAAATAACATCACTTAATTTTGAAAGTATTATGTATAATAATATCAGTTTATAGCTAGCACGATCTGGCTGAGAAATATAACGAATGGAAGTATTCTATTTTTGGTAGCTGGGCCCGGCGGTACACATCACACCGACTGTCAACGGCACGCACACTTATTATTTGACTGTAACTACAGGTGTTTGGCGTAATGCTGGGTCGACGGCTAACGTGTTCATTAAAATCTGCGGCACTGAAGATATTCTAGAGGGAGTTGATTTGACTAAAAGCTCTCCATCAGGAAGGAAGATGTTTGGCAGAGGAAGCGTCGATAGGTTTGTGTTCCATCTAGAGAAAACACTCGGAAATGTAATAAAGATAGAAATGTGGCATGACAATTCTGGAGAGAATTCATCTTGGTTTCTGGATCAAGTTCGCCTAGTTGATAAAACTACAAGCGAGAAGTGGGATTTCTTCTACAACAATTGGCTTGCACTTCACAAAGGAGACGGATCGACCAAAGTTACCCTGATGTCCAACGATCCAAATCATCACGGTCCTGGACTGAAAAACATGTTTTACTCTGTCTCTTCAGTGGACCTCGCAGATTATCATCTCTGGGCCTCCGTGATTACCAGACCACCACGTAACCCATTTACACGTGTACAGCGAGCCTCGTGTTGCCTTTCCCTTTTATATTTGGCGATGGCATGCAACGCTTTGTTTTATCAAGTGACTGGAGTTTCAGATGAAGTGATTCAGATTGGACCATTGAAAATGTCATCACGACAATTGATAATTGGAATTGAAAGTTCATTGATTGTTGCCCCAGCAAGTGTTTTGATAACTGTGTTATTCCGTTACAGAAAGGCCAAAACAATCTCGAGTGGAGAGAACGAAGAAGGCAAAGCCACTAAAAACAGCGTTTCAACGATATCCTGGGCTAAAAGACAATATCTACTACCTCATGCTTTTGCGTATCTCGGCTGGTTGCTCTGTATTGCAGTGATAGCGTCTTCTGCCACTGTAACAGTATTTTACAGTCTTCAATGGGGAAAAGAAATTGCAGATCAATGGCTGGCTTCAGTTGTTGTCTCCTGTATCAAGGATGTTTTCATCTGGCAACCATGCAAAGTTTTATTTTTTACTCTTCTGTTGATTATTATCGTCAGTAGGCCCAAATCTCCCGGCGGTGTGAGTAATAGCATTGCGTCATCGTTTACAGAGGAGATAAAGGAGCTGCGTGTCTATCAATTACAAAGAGTAACGTTTTTTAGAATTGCAAGGCAGTTTGGCGCCTTTATGGTTTTCTATGTCTTGCTGATGATTGTTACATATGGGGATAAAGATTATCACAGATATTTGGTGACAAAAGGAACCCGAGATAGCTTCACCTACTTTGACAAGGTTTGTGCAGATCATAGTAATTCTTGACCATTATTAAAAATAAAGTAGTTCATATTGTGTGATCGTCAGGGTGAGTGTAGTTCTGAAAAGTGGTTGGTTAGTTGGTTAGTCAAGTACTTGGACAGTTGATACGTAGGGGACCCACAGAATGAGACTATAGGTCGCACAGGTATACCAGGTTTGTGCAGTTTCGGTAGTCCGTAAAGCTTAGGTGATTCTGGCACTGAGCACCTCAGTCAATAGTAGCGTTGAGTGTCAATAGCGTCTACTACTTTGACAAAATGGACGCACTTGTTAACGACAAACAAACTTACGAAGAACTTAAACTGCAACCACTAACCAACTAAAAAACCACTAACTGACAAATCAAGACGGAAACTACAATCGACGGAGAACTATATTGACGCTATTAAGACAATACAGACACCTGACGACTACAAACTTGTGTCTTTTGATGTGAAATCACTGATCACCAGTATTCCACTTCAATTGGCGTTACATAGTTTATACAGCGGGCATGTATCAGGGGTATACTATTCAACATATTTGTAAGGATATTATTGAGGAGTTCCGCGTATCATGTCTTTATATGTTCCCGGCATTTCTGAAGACACACAAAAATGATCATTGTGGATCTCTACATTACATCTGTAATGACGAACCGAAAAACGCCACCAACTCTAAAATTTCCTTTTATTTCTGGTTTAGTGAAGAAAAACTTTAACAAAGCATAGTGTAGTTAGCAGGGAGAAATCATAATACACTTTTCTCGCGATGCTCTGCAAAATGAAATCCGACAAAAATATGAGTGCTTTAAAAGTGCTTAATTATATGAAGTATTACAAATCGCCAACAATTTGCTGGGGACTAAAAGCTTACTTCGCGTGTTGTCTTTATCTCATATAATTCCTTTAGGCAAACACCGGCGAAAAGCTCTGGATTTACATGTTGGGAAAATTTATCCACGATTCGTATGCCGGTGAATGGTACAATGGCCAATGGGAAGGGACTCCAGAGTATATAGGCAATAAAGTTTCAATGCTCATTGGAATGCCACGTCTTCGGCAGCTGAGGATACAGGAAGGTAAATTGCCGATGTGTATTTTTGGGGAACAGAGTGGAATTTCAAAAGAAGCAGGCTCTGTTCCTGGGCCTAAAACAGTTATAACGCAACATTAAGTTACATTAAGTCATATCTTACATGTTCAGCTAAAAAAACTGTAATCGTGAGTAAAACTTTTAATTTTGTCAAGAAAAACCAAGGTTAGACTGAAGAAAGTGAAAAATAACAAGAAACCCGCCATATTGGATGACATCATAGGCCCCCAGCAGTGCAATTTGCATATGTAACCCATAATATTAACCTAGTCGTGTAGACGACATAACAGGCTATCTATTGCTGGTATTACCTTTTCAAAGTATCTTAACCCAACGAAAACCCAGGGGAGGGGTTCCTACCCCAACGCACTGTGATTACGCACTGTGATTACGAACTATAAAATAAACCAACCGTTCACGTCCAACTTTTGCGTGGAGGAAGGAGAGAAAAATTCCTTTGGCACTTGAAAACATGCAGCCGGCAGAACTGTCAACCATGTTGAAACGTTTTTACGTAGAAGCTAGAAACGTCAGTGGAGGGTAAACCATACAGTCGCAACACTATGGAATCCTATTCGCTCCGGACTGAACATATTTTTATCTGCCGGTTCCCCTCAAAGAAAGCCCTTTCCCATTATTCGGAATAAAGTATTCAAGCCGGCAAACGAAGCTCTAGATGCATGACTGAAAGGTTTTGCGCGACTGGGATTTATATCTTTCACAAAGCTCAAGCGTTCAACGTTCAACGAAGACCTTGAAGTCCTCTATGGAGCAAATCAGCTTGGTCTAAATACTCTAGAAAATCTTGTGGATTCGGCATGGTTTTACACCATTCTCTACTTGGGAAAGACAGGCCGTGAAAACCAACGGGCGATGAAACCCGGCGGTGACCTTCAGCTCAAAACACCAGCAAGCGGGCTGAAGTACTTAGTTAGTCTTAACCTTCAAGGACATTATCAGCCGACATACCAGCCACCTGAAGGGGATTATTGACTAAATACTAGACCACTGGATAATGCAGCTCGGGACTTGTTATGAACCATTAATTTGCAACTTCAAGGAGATAAGATCAGGAGAGACTTAGTCACTCGATACTGACAACCAACCCCACTTGAAGTCTATAATTGCAACGTAACAGGATTATTCATTTTTAATGTTCTTGTTTTAATATAGATTCCTGCCGAGTGGTGAAAGAGTTTGAGACGATGATTGACAGCTGCTACGATTTCTACTCGATGTCGGAGGAAGACACGACTCCTCTCTATCTCCCACGTTGGATTCATTTGTCAGACACACAACAGGGTTGGACCAACCTGTCGGAACTCTGTCCCAGACCATGGCGTTATTCGTCGCCAGAAGAGCTTAATAACGTTCCTTCATGGGCACAGCATCATATATATGACGGTGGGGGGTATGTTCTTGATCTTGGGTATGATAAACCAACTGCTATCCGGATGATAGAAGACGTCAAAGACAAGGACTGGATTGACAGAAGAACAAGGGCCGTTCTACTGGAATTCCAAGTTTTAAACTTAAACACTAATTTAATGAGTATTGTAACGTACCATTATGAGGTTCTACCATTTGGATTTGGGCTTACTTACGAGAAGATTGACTCCATAAAAATGTTTAATTTCCAAAATCTATCTTACAGTTTTTACATAACTTGCCAACTGTTGTTCATGCTGGTAGTTTTGGTGTACGCCATCATCCTTTTAATTAGACTGTATCGCCAAAGATGTCATTTTTTTAAACTTACATGGAACTGGATAGACATTGCACAAATCATGAGTGCCTCACTTGCCATTGTGTTCTACATCATAAAGGTAAAGTTTATGCATGATAGCATTCAAGAATTGCAAAGAAACCCTTTTGTCACAGTGAGTTTTCAGTTTGCAATTTTCTGGACTGAGGTAGAAAATGCTGCCCTTTCTCTTGCTTTGTTCATTGCAACTTTTAAAATTCTTCATTTTATTCATCTTAATCCGCATGTGCAAATCTTAGCCTGGACAGTTATTACGGCGGGGAAGGACATAATGTCATTTAGTGCTCTCTTTGGTATACTCTTTGTAGCACATGCCCATTTTGCTTTGTTAGCTTTTGGCAGCTCTGTGTTTTCTTTTTCATCCTTTCCTCGCGCGTTTGCTTCTGAGTTTGAGCTCTCGCTAGGTAACACAATTCACGTCGTAGAGATTAATGATGTGAACAGAGTTTTAGGTTCACTTTTTACCGCCAGTTTTATGCTGACACTTGCGGTTCTTCTTATCAATATATTTGTATCTATTCTCGATATTAATTTGCATGATGTAAAGGACGACGAAGAAAAAGTCCAAGAAGCGTTCGGCATGGGAAAGTTTATTGCGACTTTTTTGTTTGGTTTTAATGTCAAGACCCCAAAGGACAACACCCAGAAGTAAATTTGCGATTAAAAAATAATTATAACATAGCGCGCGCGCTAGTCCTATCTAAATCCTATTGAGGCACCATGAACAAAATCTTTATGTACGCACGTCCGTGCTTAATAAAGTGACGTGTGCAATGACGTGTGCAGTTTCATTTCAGCTGCAAAATTTCCGTTGCGTTTTGTGCAAGTTCCTTTGTTTAATTAAGTTTCGGCAATGTTAAGATAATTCTGAACAGTTCTAACCCTACTTCGAGCCTTTGACTTTTGCCTGGCAAAAGATGTTCACTTCGACGTGAGTATTTTGATATTGCTTGCCTACATTTTTATTGAGTATTTGTACTTTTTTTGGCTACGTTTTCATTATGATCTTAATTCAAGAATTCTTAATTCATAATTCACTCAAGAAGCTAGAGTTGCTCGCGGCTGCGCCTCGAGCAACTCATACGCTTCTTTCGTGCTCTCCAAACTTCCTGCGTGCATCCATAACTCGATATACGCACGCTAAGCATGAACCAATTCTTAAATAGCCAATTACGAAAGCTTACCTGCTAACCTAGTGAAGGCGGCTTGCTAGAAATTGTAGAAAGATATTACCAGGAAAACAGAGCATATTTTTATGACTACTTTTGTGCTCTAACATGTATTAAATGATAATATAGTCAAAGGAGGCATGGTAATTAAAACATTCAGTACAATGGTTATGTTTGATCTTCATCGTTTTTAAAACCTTCTTTCTGAGCGAATTCTACACTACTCTGCCAAGTTTTATATTGGAAGGCTCAGCTCCGATGTCCAAACCCTAACCCTTCTGTGTACCATAATCAGCACATGTTAATTACTTGTTACCAATTTTAAAGTCATAAACATTACAATTCCTCCCCCCCGCCCCCACCCCTTGAAGAAAACTGTAATAAAAAAAATTGTGTTGTCAAGCTCTGTCTGTAATCATACTCGGACTTGATTAAGTAACAGTCCATGTAAGAAGTGGGCAACCACGCGGCAAGGAATGCTGAAAGGTGCTAACATTTGCACAACATTGCTATTGTTGTATCATACTTCTGATTGGCTCAATCAGCAAAACTTACCAAAACCTCAGGTAGCTGCATATTTATTTATCCTTAACTGATCAACTATTTTCATGTCAACAAAATCTCTTCTGAATCTACTTAAGGAGGGAACGTTGGAGGCTTTTATTGTCTTTGTTTACGACTGTTGTGATTGGTTGAAATGTTTGCACACAAAGAAAACTACCTTTCAGAATAGAGTTTAAATACATTTTATTTTATAAACCTGCTTTCCATCAGTTGATAAATTCTTGGTCTGAAAACACAACAGTTTCAATGTGGGGAAAGTTTATTGCCGCGGGACAATAGAAAATGGTACAGTTCTTACCTGGATCATTACTTAAACGAATAATATAATAATACCAATAACAGTAACAATAACAATAACTATGACAATGACAATGACAATGATAACGACAATGACAATGACAATAACGGTAACGATAACGGTAACGGTAACGATAACGATAACGATAACGATAACGATAACGATACGATAACGATAACGATAACGATAAGGATAACGATAACGATGACGATAATAATAAAATTAATAACAACAACAATAATAATATGAATAATAATAATAATAATGATGATGATGATGATGATAATAATAATAATCTTTATACAGGGAGCTCACTTCACAAAGAGTGATATTCAGTGAGGCCCTGTAAAACAATAGAAAAAATATATGACTTTACATAAGTGAAATGCGTAATAATAAAAATAGGTAGAAAGTTACGAACTAGAAAACTAAATGATACAAGCTACAGGTTAAAAATGTTAAAAATTCAGATAGATTAAAACATAATTCCTTTAGGGAGAGGAAGACGTATGATTACAGAATTGAACCCACTTTTTTATTACCATTATTAGTTTAAAATTTCACACACGAGATTACGAAATTGCCATAGCAACAAACACACGGTATATTACAGTTATTCAAATGGATAGATAGGTTTAAGTAGGTTTTAACCTTATTTCATAATTCTTGCCTTTGTAACCATCGTTTCGCTCATCTATTTATACATGACCCCACAAGCTGCAAAGCCTAACTACCTATCGTGTTTAAATAAGATTTTATTAACAAAGTTTGAGAGCCCCGCATGCAAACCCACATCATTCTTCTGTCTTTAAAACACTTAAATATTTTTGTGCAATGTTTAAATGTGTACTGGGTGAATTTTAGAGAATGTTGCGGAATTTTTTGCGTGCAAAATAATTAAATTTCGAAGATAGAGTGCCCATACTCACTACAATTTTAAAGAATCGCTATGAACAAATTGTAGAACAAAGAAGCAAGAACTAGCCGGGATACGAAACCACAACGTGACTAATTAGTGAGAAAGAGACTAAATTTAATTGTTAGGTACCTGAGTAAACAACCCCTGGCCATGCGAAAAGATTTGGCGCCTTTTGTTTGCTTAGTGGCGGGGTATTGGTATGTTTTTAGTTCAGTTTTGTGACAGAAAATGGAAGGTTGTTGTTCTTTTAAAGTTATTGTTAGTGGAGTTTGTGGTTATAATAATAATAACAATAATGATAATAATAATAAATTTATTTATGTATCTAATGTATTTAGCACTGTTGTGCTAATTGGGGACACTGTAAATAAATAACCAAACATTGTAAATATAAGATAAACTATTAAGAATCCCAACAGGCGGGAGGCAGACCAGTTGGCTATTTACAAGAGCAGCCGAGAGGTTGAAATCGGGGCTACCGAGAACAACATCAGCTAGTGGTCAGAACGGGACTTGAACCCGCGACCTACGGATTTCAAATCCGACGCTCTAACCGCTCGGCCACGCTGCCTTCCCATAACCATAAAGATCGAAAGCGAAATTGTTCCGTTGCTTTCGTGCAAGAAGGATATCGACTGTCATAAGTCTACTTATAAATTTACTGGGCCTGAAGACGAAGTGGAGCTGAATTCATGCCGAGCGGCGAAATTCAGCAAAAGCGAAAGTTTGCGCACTATGACGATATGTCCTAACCATCGCACAAAACTTGGGTTAAACTGGAGCAGTGGATCAAGCACCAGGTGCGGGGTTCCGGAAGAAATTTCCGGCCATGGTAAAAGCAAAAGACCGTGGCCAAAGGGTGAAAGAGGTTTGGAAAAGAATGAGTCAGAGGCAGTACTACGCAAAACTGGTTTATTCGTACAAGTTGGGTCAGGTAAGTCTTGGTTTTCTTTTTGTGAGTTAATAATAGCTTGCACTTAAGGCTAACTGTGCTTCTTCGAGTTCTAAATTCAGGTGTGCGCAGGACATGTCGACAGAGATTAAAAGAGAACGATAATTGATAGTCAAATGCATGATCCTCCAGTCTTTTCAGCTAAAATTGGAGTTGATTCCAACATAACTGATCAAATAGAAAGAATGACTTTAGTGAGTATACCACAGTGTTCGTGGCATCAATTTTAAACATTAGCGTTAATTAGCTACTTGCTGATCTGTCGTCTCTCCTTTTTACAAGGAATTGTTAAACATAGTGCAGACGTTATGTGACACTGCACACGTCGCATGCCTAAAAGGGGTCTTCGTGTGGTTTTAGCTTTCCTTATGTTTATTACTGATACAGGCACGAAATGACTGAAACATTTATGTATACGGCTAGCTAGAGCATTCCAAGCACAATTTAAGGAATAGGGATGAGTCTGGTGAGATTTGCTATAAACGCTTTTGATCCCATAGATAAGGTTGTGCAAACATTGAGAACTTAAACGAGGCCAGACTGAAACATATGGGTTATTCACCAAGTGTGAGGTCAAGATGGCTGATTGATGGCGAAGTTCTGTTTTTTTTTTTACAATATTTCGGAACCGAGACGGAGTCGAGGTCCATAAACACGCAGAAAAAGGAACGAAATAGCCTTTGCACAAGTATCGGGAAATTTTTGGGATATTTAAAAGTTTTCAAGATATTTAGAAATTATGAAAAATAAGAGATATTTAGAAATATTCATTATTTTCTTTGGCTGAACTTTTGGTTTTCCACATCATGTTATGTGGCATAGAACAACGTTTTATTGTGGGACATAGCGGGTAATCCCGAGCTGATCGGACAAGATAACCGTAACTTGCCCATTCTGTTAGCCAATCGCAGCGCTGGGTCTGGGTCATTTACCTATATAATAATACGAAAATAGTACTTGCTGCTATATTGTTTGCATTCTTGCTTTTTTAAGTTCGCACTGTGTTACCATGTTTTTTTTCTATTTGCAGGCTGATGATGAAGTAACCTTTAACCCTGGGAACGTAAGTCCAATATTACAGATACCCCAAGGTCCAATGAGAGATGCTAAAACACCAACAGGCTTTGGAAGAAATTGCGCCTGATAGTACAGAGATGTTACCTGATTGCTTACAATCGTCCAACGAAGACGCGGATGATATTGCCTGTACGTTGTTGGGGGTCCTTGTCGAATGCTATCAGAGCGCAGGGCACTGGAGTACGTGTAGGCAGTTATTGTCGATTATGGCTGATAAGGTCAGTTTCAAAGTACTGAAAACGTGGCTACCAAATCTGTCTAGATACAGATTCAACATCGCCGGGCATCATATCCTACTTCATGGTAGAGGCACCACCATTCCTCTAGCTGAAAATAAAAGCATGAAACTGTTGCCGCCACAACTTGACCACTTCTTAGCATTCATTACTAGTTCATATATGATGCAAGCGGTGATTTGCCATTCGGTGAGAAAACCCTAAAGTTGTCATCGAACAATGAGATAAAAATCCAGAACGTGGTGAGAACAATGATTCTGGAGCCGCGAGATTGTCCAACAGTACCAGTTACTGCCATGAGACTGGTTTTGTCCCGATGAGCCGCTCTACACTGTGTAGGATTCTTAAAGTATGTTCTGCCTCTCTGGTTACTTTTTCTCTCGCCCTTAGCCACTCGCCTGCCCGGTCTAGCCGCTCAATTCTGTCGCCCTTAACAAGAAATTAAGACACTGGGGTGAATTTTCGGATTGAGTTTACAATGTTTGAAAAAAGTAACCAAAAAACCAAAAAAGAAAAAAATTGGCACAGCGTTAGAAGAGTTCAGGGCCACAGTGCTACGCAATGCAGGTAGCGGGTCCCTTAAGAGATGACAACAGGCGGCAACTCAGGGGCCAAAGTAAACCAGTCATTCTTTCTTTTGCTTCATTTACTCTCTTCCTACGCAACAAGATTGTGTGCTCCAAGTGGTTGCGTATCAGGATAGACATCGCTCTACCCTTACCCCTAAATTGGAACGACCGCACTGCGTGCGTGACAAACAAAAAACGAACCGCTGCAAGGATTCCAGGATTCACTGGGCAGCAAACGTTCAAATGTAATAGTATTTCGGTGTAACGCAAGGCAAGCAACTATCCACAGATGACTTAGTCGTTATTACCTTAGATGCAGTGGCGGTCATATGCCCCGAAAGATGGTCAAAGATTCATGGTATTCGACCTCTAAATACGATGACAGTTGGTGATGTTCTTCAGACCTTGTGTAAACAGAAGGAACTTACTTTGCTTCATATACGACGAATGGTGAGAGAAACAGGTTAAATCGGCTGTTGGACCTGCCTTTTACAGCAAATTAGGTTAGAACATTTCGAAATTATCAGCTCTGTGTCTATTTTAGCTTAATATAGGTCAAGACATGTGGCGCATGCTAAAATATATGTCTGACCCGCACATTGAAATTTGATGACTGATGGCAAATTTTGCGTTTTTAACGTACTTTGAAAAGCTCTCGCGTCGCTCAGAATCATTTCCCCAAAGAAACTTTTACAGGAATCTGTGGACCATCCTTCGGCAATCCAACCACCAGAAGCTTAATCTATTTGAAGGTTTCGCACATGGGGAAAATCAATTATATTCACGAAGCACTTTTAGGGGAATGAAATACATGTTTTCGAAATTTAATTATTTTGCATGCAAAAAATCACGTGGCATTTCCCCCAAATCAACCCAGTGCACATTTAAACATTGCACAAAAATATTTGAGTGTTTTAAAGACGGATGAATGATGTGGTTTTGCATGCGAGGCTCTTAAACTTGTTTGATAAAATGGCGCGTCAAACTGACGATTTTAACGACATTTGGTAATTTGCATATTTCTTTAAAAATGAAAGGATACTTTGCCAAAAAACTATCCAGTAGCACCGCACCAACTATTTCCAGCAACAAGGATTACGTAATCAATATAGTTCAGAACAAAACCACGGTGTTAGATTTTGACGATAATTGAAACCTGCTATTATATAAAGAGGCCTTTCACATCAAACGCCAATCACCATCTCTTAACAATGGATTAAAATCCAGCAGGGAACTTTGCTTATTCTCTTGAGTATACCTTCTGTAACTATTCAAGCTGCTAATTTTGTATACATTTTTAGTCTGATGATGGTATAGTTTATACCGAAATATAACTGCCATTTAAAATCTTGTTTTCGTTCATTTGTTGTCAAAATTTAAAGACACGATGAAACTACTCGGTCTATCGTTTATCTTGTATTGTGGTCTATTGCTCAATTAGAGTAGGTAAAAGTGAACTGCGACAAAGTTTTCATATATATTAACACGGTTTATATAATAACCCAAGTTATTCTCGCATTTTGATTGGTTCTCGCCTAAGATCTATTAGACGACAGATGCACGATTGACGTCATCATTACAAAGTTTTTCCCTCTGCCGTTTTAAAATGGCGAAAAGTTTTGAGAATTAGGATGATATTTTACGTGACTGGGCAAAAGATGAGGTACAAAAAAGTCTTGCCGAGGAATTGGACAGGTTTGAGAAGCCAGAAAACGAAAGATAAGGCCGTTTCTTTTATAAAAATGATACAGAAATAATTTTTCAGCAGTCTCAGTCGGCAGTTGAGCGCGACTAAACCACGCACAAACTTGGTCTTGGTAAGCCGAGAACCACTCCGTTATCTCGAATTTAACAAACCCAATAAACAAAATGTTTCTGAGATTAATTTATTTAAAAAATTTAACTTTTCCCAGTGTCAAAACAACTGTTGACTCACTGATTAACGTCAGGAATGAAACATCAAAACATCACTTTTTAAAATTGGTAAAATAAAATACATAACCTTGCTTTCCGATGCGAATGTTCCTGTCCGTTTCAGGCCACAGCAGCGAGCTAAGTATAGCTAACCACAGCTCACGGTCAAGAGTATCGCAGCTAAAATGTGTCTCGACACTATATCAAGCTGATTTGAGAATCACCAACCACAGAAGACAAAATTCTCCACCGTCATTTACGCTCCTTTCATTTAAAACTTGAATCAAATGGCCTCTAGGTTGACTGCAACCACAAGTTTTCCGAGACTATTTTTTCAACTCCTGCAATTTTCAAGGCAACGTCCAAACTTTTCGGCTCACAGGGCTGCTCCAATGACAAAAACTGACTTGATTATTCCAGCATTTTCTTCAAGATTTGTAGATTTTGCAGTTCAATTCTGCTTTCGCTGTAAGTTTTCATTCCACGAAAAGCGACGCTCGGGTCAGGTTTGACAGTGGCGTGATTTTTCTCGACCAATCACAATTCTTTGGTACGTAAAGCAACCAATGAAACTGCTTCATTTTGAATGTATAGATCACGTCAAATGGCTTTTTTTCGTGCAAAGGTGGTGCAAAAAGCTGGCTTTCGCGCTATGTTAAAATGTTTTGAAACAAAAAAGGCTTTTTGTTATTATATAAAACAAATAGATTCCATGTTGCCGTGCGTCTGATACAGTAATAGATCACAGAAGACGTCAAAATGTGGTAAGAACATCAGTGACACACTCGGCTACGCCTCGTGTGCCACTTTTTTGTTCTTACCACATTTTGACGTCATCTTACCACATTTTGACGTCATCTATTACTGAACAGA
>CM042750.1:8193906-8197676 GCA_022496165.2 Catalaphyllia jardinei | reverse complement strand
GGAATATGACGCCATTCTCGGCCAATGAGAGCGCGAGGATTTCTATAATCACCTGAGTAATTATACTAAATATACTTATCTCGGGATTTTTAGTCATTTTAGAAGTTAAAGTATTACCAAAAATGCTTATATAAATGTTTGCTTGATCAGTTCAGATAACCAGTGGCTTAGACAGCCAAAGTAAGTTCCAGATGTTTACACTATTTTCCGGCCGCCATGTTGGTGTTCCTTGGGGGTACACCAACATGGCGGCTCCATACTGGGCTCTGTAAATTTGTGCAAAATATTTTGACAAATATTTGAAGATCGGGAAAACGTACAGACCTAAAACTTGGAGAAGTATCTTAATTATTTATCTCCTTTAATATGATAATTCCTTGACCTTATTCACTGAATGGTTTTCGATTTATTTTTTAATTGCGTGACGATGCAACCCAAGAATTAGCGGCAGCTCTGGCGGCCCGAAGGGCCGCTAAGCGGAGCCCCATAATTTTATGAACAGGATCACATGCATGCATAGAAATTGAAACCCATGCAACTCTTTTCTCATGGTAAAAATGGCAAGCGGCGTTGCTCGTGGTCGCGTACGCACGACGACGACGACGACGACGACGGCGGCGACGGAGTTGCCTAACATGGCGTCATACTCCAAATAATAGGTTGACAGAGACATGCAGCCTTGGTTAACGGTGTACTTCTTTGATATTGGAAATCCATGTTATGATCAATTGACACCTGTCAAAACAAGGGAACTGCTGACCAGTATCACGTGACCATATCGCGGGCTCAAGTGTACAGCTCATCGAGGTCGCGCGGTTTTTTAAGTTTACCGCTGACCAGGTGCTGGTTTTTGATTAGATTGCGGGCTCATGTAAGGTTAACTTGTTGAAAACAGGGCAGGTTGTTCGGAAGCCTGTTAACGCTAGCCCAGGATTAAAATTTATTCGCATTATAACTTTTTCTTCTATACAAATGTTTTTTGCTACTTTGTTTTGAGTACATGGCGATTATAAAACTCAAAACAGAAAGTCAAACAGTAAACAGAAACTCAAGTCAGCATTCTACCTTTTTTCTCGGGTTAGCTCAATCGGGCGCTGAACGACCCGGCCAAGGAGCTACGCTTTTAGGCTGGCCTAAATCTATATATTAATTGTGTAGGAAAGCAGCCTTTTATTTTTTTTTTGCTCAAGTGAGGTAACAGTATGAAATTCTAGTGTACAATGCCCAATTTTTTCATTGTTGTTTTTATTATTATTATTATTATTATTTTTATTATTATTATTTCCATGGCATACATTGTATGAACTTTGTTGTCTCGATTTTTTTTTGTTCTAAGTGTTTACAACTGGCTTTTTTCTATCAATCAACCAGGCAATTCAGACAATCGGGATTTCACTCCCGTCTGCATGCATTTATGTTCCGATATTGGAATAAAAGAGAGCCACCATTTGTTTATTATTATCAGCATGCTTGGACAATGCAGTAGGAGTTTCTAGTCCCTGCATCATTCCAGACAGTTTCATGCGATCTAGCAGTAGGTATAGTGATTCCTATCTTCCGTCATAGTTTGTAAGAGAAATAGATTTCAAGTCGCTTTAGAAAAATAGATAGTACGACAACCTTCTCGATACACTATGGCTATTTCTAAGAATTGCAATGCGCAGTCCTAATGCGCGCAATTTTTGCGTCCTAAGCACGCCCTTACGAGCGTGTGCAAATACACAACATATGAAAAATGTCTTGGCTGCGAAAGACAACTCGTCGTGTCTTTTCTATCTTAAACGAGCACCGGGACCCAACGGTATTTTTATTTAGTTTGAATGCAGAGATCACCCTCTTTCTATACAGTGAACATAGACCAATTTCTATTGCAGAGTTTTAAAAGCTAGTGTTCGGAAAATATAATAAGGCCTACTCTGGGACCTTAAGTCGCCTTAAGTCACCTAAAGTCGCCTTAAGTCGCCTTAAGTGGCCTTAAGTGGCCTTAAGTCGCCTAAAGTCGCCTAAAGTCGCCTAAGTCACCTTAGGTCAATATTGGTTACACAATGTTATAAGGGTTCCCTACTTTTAAATTGTATCCATAAGGAGGACATTAAGCTGGACAATAGGTAAACTCAGCTCTAGTCATAAGGATCAGAGGAGGAGGCATGAGAGACAAATAATTAAGAAGTCCTATTTTGTCCCCTAGTAGGGATCACACATTGTTTTCTTGGGTAAGATATTGTGCTCTCACAATGCCCTTTCCCCTCTCCCAGATGTAAAACTAGGAGGTGGTTGGGGGGAGGAAACCCTGCAATGGAGTACGAGTTGATATGAGGTAGGCAATGGCTGTCACATACATGGAAACCACATGTTATAACAGTTGTGCACCTGTCAAACCACCATGTGTTAAATAGCATGATTAATTCCTGCAAACAATACTGAACTAGGAAATGTCGCTGTGACACTGTATACTCCTACATAATTTTTGTTTTGTATTTCATTGTGAGTTGATCAGAAGGTTGACACTGCGTGTTATCTCCAGGAAATGAATAAAATATGATTGATGGAAAAAAAAAGCAAATGACTGTGGCTGCAATAATTTATTTATATTACTGAATCAAGTAAATATGGCAGCTACAGAATCATCGTGTGACATCCGGCCCTCCACCCATGCTCCGTTAAACTCGGTCGCGAACCAAAATGCCGGCATTTTGACGTACTTTTGCGGGGCATAAAAATTCGAGGATTTAACCAAATCAAAATATTGCTAAAAAAAATAAGCTTTATCGTTTTAGCGAAAAAACGTTTTGGTGTTAGGGGCACTTTAATAAAAAAAAAAATAGTCAGTTGAGCCCGCGAGAGTAATGAGGCGCTAATTGAATGAAATAGAATTCGATGTTGCAATTATTTCAGGGTAAGAGACAATTGCTTTGCTTCGAGTTTATCAAACCCAAGACTGATGGGTTTGAAGTTGATATATTTAAAAAATTTAAAATTTTTCAATCTCAAAATAATTGTTTATACGAATTAGTGTCGGGAACGAAACACACTTCTGAAACCAATCATTACTAAGTTATCGTGTACTACTATTTAACATTTTTGAGGTAGTTATTCATTTACTGTTGTGGTATTCTACCTGGAAAAGCTCATTTTTGAAGTCACATTGCGATGAGGGTCCCTGTACATATAGTTGTACTCAGGTTTCTTCATCGGCCAGCAATCTATTTAAAAAGATGGATTTGTTTAGACTGTGTTCGGGGCTCGAACTAAATAGCTCCAAAACAGAGGCATTATGGTTAGGTTAAAACCAGAACAGAACCGATACACCGTTTAGTATTCGTTGGTCCAAGGATTATGCCAATGCACTTTGGCATATGCTTTACAACGGACCAGAATATTTGTTTTTAAAACAGAAACTTGAAGTCGATTGCTTTCCTTAGAAAAATGTCTTGACGTGTGGTCTTTTGGAATTCTATGAAAAGGAGAGCTGGTGGGCGATATTTTTTTTTATTATTTTCGACCTTTTTATTATGTCCAATTGAATGCTTTATTTACACAATATCACTGTTTCCAAGGTATAAGTTTGAGTTCTTAGGTCAAATATTGATAAAATGAAACGTCACTGATCGGATATTGATTAAATACAAGTTTGTTTAATTTTGATACATGTTTTAAACAACAGCTTGATTCGTCATACGAGATATCACAGTAAGAAGAAAGAAGACTGCATTAAAAACGTCGATAGCACGATGTGAGTTAGCCTGCCTGAAAGCTATCGTAATTGACCT
>CM042750.1:8183906-8188906 GCA_022496165.2 Catalaphyllia jardinei | reverse complement strand
GATATACCAACAGCAATAAACAAGATATGATGTATAATTTTTACCTCTGCTGTAAATTTCCAAGCCAGTTTGTTTTCACTTTGAGGTCTGCACACACGAGGGGACTAGTCCCTGCGACTAGTCCCATGAAGAGTTTACACGAAGGGACTGGTGACAAGGAGTTTTCCCACGAACAGTTTACTGGAAGCGGGAAAAAAAATTCAAACTGGTTTCAATTCGTGGGACTAGTCGCTGGGACCAAAGTGGCCAGTTCACACGATGGGACTGGTTCCTGCAACTTGTTGCAGGGACTGGTCAGCGAGGATATTCCCAGTTTTGGTTTTGCCAGCAACCACTCTGATGAGATGGAAAGTGGATGTCGGCTAAACTTCAGAATATCCCACAACCTATTAGCATTTCAATGAATAAGAATAGCAACTATTGTTATATTCCTCATTTTTCAAAGCACACTGGCACTTGTAAATGGAGTTGCGGAGTATTCTGAAGATGCTCCTGGATGTCATTTAAACATTGATCAAATAATAAACAAAGCTCCTGCTGCTAAAGAGCTACATTGTATCCCCACCAGATTAATAGAAGCTGAGGTGTTCAAAAACAAATCTTTGGAAAAACCAAAAACTGAGAAAACAATCACCGTTCCTGTGTTCCCACGAAATCTCTTGTTGAGTTAATTTGGTATAGAACATTGTATGACGTTTGATAGGAAACAATTAGGTAAACCATAATTTGAAGAAAATTTAATTACAATTCAATTTAACAATATTATTGTATTGTGAGCTAAGATTCTCATCAGCTGATAATACAGCGCTAGCCTCAAAAAATCACCTCAATGAAATATTGAAATCATAGTCAAATTTAACCTGCAGAAAAGAGGTAATTTCTTTGCATATTCTAGGTGAACATAGGTGAAAGCAAGGCGAGCGCAAAGCGCGAGTTAAATTCTGTCCTGCATTTATTTACAGGGGCGGATCCTGGCTTTTCTTGGAGGGGGGTGCACTTCTCAGGAATGACGTCACTGACCAGTGAGGTAAACAAATTTTTAAAATGAAGAAGAAAGCTTCATCTCAAGAGGGGGGGGGGGGGGGGGGCACCCCCTGCACCCTCCCCCAATATCTGCGCCTGATTTATTAACTATTTCACAGCACCTGGGGGTACTCCCAGAAACATTTGGTGGGGAAAAGCAGCCTGCTTCCCAAAACCCTTACCGTATTTATTACCAAAATGTGAGATTTTACCTACCCTATTTAAATCATGACCAGACCAAAAATGTAATACCCTATTTACGACTGTTGCGGCTGGCATAGCTACCTAAACTAAAGTTTTGAAGGCCTTTTAATTATGGCCTTATCAATCACGATGAAAGAGTAGCTTCTTCTAAGTACAAAGCCCATACCCTTTTAAAGACCAAAATGGCCAAATCGATACGCTATTTATGACCAAAATGTCTGAAAACCAAACCCTTTGGGCCACACATACCTACATAGTTCATATAAGGGAGTGCCCTCCCCCACTTCTCCTTCCTGGGTAAGGATATTACCATAGAGAGCTAACCCTAAACAAGTGCCCAAAGACGTCGATCCCCAGGGCAGTAAGACAATACAGAGGAATTAACAATTAACCACTGGATGACTGAAGGACAGTTATAAGAGGCAAATCGAAACGCCATTTTTTCGCTTTGTAAAACGAGCTGCGCGGCCAAGTTTAAACCGGATCCGACGTCACTTTTTTTGGATGATCCAGATACGAAAATTTCAGGAGTTTTCTGCCCCGCCCCTGCCCTGATGCCTCTCAATGAGCTCGCGCCTCTTGACCACCACTTCGCCTTAACGTTACAACTCAATAACATCAAAAACCACCTATTAAGTTTTGTTTGAAGTTTCGCCGGAAAAAGGCGAAGAAAAACCGTGTCTATGAAGCGAAATTTTTCCACATAATATGAAAATATAAGGTTTGAAATACACAATTCCAAACTTTGGGATGCCTACGATAAAAATTTTAAATTATAAGAGCGCGCAAAGTTGAGCTTTTTTCCCTCAAAAATGGCACTTGAGTCGCGCGGTCAAAACGTCACGTGACACAACGCGTGACGTCAGTTTGTGTGTTAGAGCTTTCTTCAACATCATTCTCATCGTCCTCCAAAATAGCTTCATCAGAACTACTCCAAAAATTGGCGAAACTAATCGATTCAGAATCACTTGACATTTTCTTAACCTCTGAATTTCTCTTCAATAACAAGGTGTAAACAAACCGGAACACCCAAACTGACGTCACAACGCATTAAATTCGGTTCCAGTTTAATGACCATTTTTGAAAGTAAAATAGCTCAACATTGCCCACTCGTAAAATCAACAATTTTTATCGCAGGCATCTCAAATTTTGGAATTGCATATTTCAAAAGTTATATTTTTAAAATTATGTCGAAAAATTTTCGCTTCATAGGCACATTAAGAACCGTGCTCGCCCTAGGCCGCGTGGTTATTAAGTTTGATATTTGATCCTGTATGGTGATATACAGTAATAAAATGTAAAAACTTTTCATAAACTGAACAACGCGCATAGTCTTTCTTGATCGGAAGGTTTTGAATTCATCAAATGAAAAAATAGGACATTTAACCCAAGTCAAGAGTTGACTGATTTTCTATGATAGGGGAGGGGAGGGATGAGCCCAGAAAAGCATGCTCATAATTTTCATAAAGAAGCCAGCAAATCGAAATGGCGCGTCTTTGACTAATTTTTAGGGGAAGTCGTCTGTGCGTATTTAATATATAGATTTAGGTCAACCTAAAAGCGGAGCTCCCGCAGCCCGATTAGGCTTACCCAGGATAGTGTTAAATTTTGATTTGAAATTTGTAACTTTGCTGTGAGGTTTTCTGCATATTGTTTGGCCTTCTATTTTGAGTTTAATAATCACAAAACAAGATACACAAAAAAACTGTAAGCGAAAAACATTTTTAGAAAAGAAACAGTTATAATTTGGTTAACTTTTAAACCTGGATTAGAGTCAACAGGCTTCCGAACAACCCGGCTCTGTTTTCAACAAGTTAACCTGACATAAGCCTGCGATCCAATCGATGTCGCATGTCTCTGTCAACCTATTATTTTGAAGTATGCCGCCATGTTGCGCGACTCCACCGTCGTCGTGGTCGTGGTCGTCGCCGTCGTGCGTACGCGCCCACGAGCAATACCGCCGCCCATGATAATCATGAGAAAATCAATACATGTGTTTCTTTTTCCTATATGGTTATAGGGCTCCGCTTGGCGGCTCTTCGGGCCACCTGAGCTCCGCTATAATAGACCAGTTTCCCTATATTAAAATTCTATCTTGGCTACTAGACATAGGGGAATAAGACAACAGGAATAGCATTGAGGATAAGGGATAATTTCTTTTTATTCTTCTGGAGCCTCGGAGCCGTACTACGGAGCCGAAATACCATTAATTACAAACATAACGTGTTCGGATCAAAATTCCTTTCAGGGGCGTGCTTTTCTTTCAAGTTGCTCATTTTTAACAATTATTAAAAGCACAGAATCATAACGTGTGATGCATTTCTTTTGTTTAAAGCATATTTCTCACGGCGGGAATAAATTTTAATGCACGTAAAGATAGATAAAGAAGTGTAAAATGCCACATCCATTTTAGCGTCGGTCGCCGTTGAATTGAAGGCAAGGACGAAGGTATTTTAGCGAATGTGCTCCCTTCAGGCAAGTCCGTATTTTCTCTATTTTATCTGCCCTTATTCAACTAGTTATTTTCATTGCGTGCATTTGTACAGAAAAGGCGAAGTTGAAATACCGAATAGCAATCACTCTTTTTCTTGTGAGCAACTATTGCAACGTTTATATAAAGTTTGATTATCTGTTCGGTAAGCAAATTGGCTTTAACATTCACAATTTGTTTCTTCCATTCGGAGCGCTACCTTGTACACTCTTTCTACCTTGCGATAAAAGCAGAAATTATCCACCGCTTTCGCCTTTGGTCTGACATGAATAGAACAGTTGTGTAGTTTAGTCTAACTTCTAGTCCGTTCCCACCTTGCACCACCTTGTTGGCAGTCGTTTGCGAGTTTTATTCGATTAATTCAGTCTTGCCGGCTTGTGTTAATATACGAAAACCCTAAACCATGGCTTTCTTGTTGTTTCACAGTAGTTACCCAGATGCAGCAAAGGTGAATCCAAAGAATTTACACTGTAGTGACAGGCGTCAATCACCAATTCAAATGAAGTGTAGCAAGACCAGCAATCAGGGAGAATCGTGGCAAGCTTCCTGTTAGCAACTGGACTGAAGTTCTGATAAGTGGATCGCAATTTTCGCTATTTTTTTTTATAGATTATCTACAATCTACCCTTCCCTGAAGTGTTGCAGGTAAGCCCAGATTCAGTGGAGGCATTCAGACGTGACATTAGAACTGGTTTTTCAATTATTAATAAACAAAGGGATGTGATAGATATCAGAATGAGTGAATGGCGCTTGTAATTTTACCCTTAAAGGGCTTTTAATTACAATAGTTCGACTACACACCCTTTACGGCTGTATCCGTTTATTTATTGAGCACTACATGGAAATGAGAACAAAACTTCCTAAAGTAGGTATGTGAAAGGGGTATCCTTTTCCAATAAAAGGTATATAAAAGGGGTACCTGGAAATCTAGTTATCAACCGTATGTACCATACGCTTCAAATTTATCAGTTGACTGAGTTTAAAAAAGTCTTAACTAAATATTTGTTTTCTTCCCTCTCTCCAGGCAATCGAAGGCAACATACCAGAAAATTTAGCTATCTTGGATCGTAGTCTTCTATTGGACTCTGGCCCAAGGTTACTGTTCGGAATATCAAAGCTCAGATAAGTGCATTCATTATTTCTACTCACGTTATTTGTAACATGTTTCAATGCAAGAATGATCAAAATCTAAGAAAAAGATAAACCAGAGATATTGTTTTGATGAAGAACCAAATTTTCAGAATTAGCGTTAAACAAAAATCGAGAAAACGAGTAATGAGAA
>CM042750.1:8143891-8173906 GCA_022496165.2 Catalaphyllia jardinei | reverse complement strand
GTAAGAGATTCATATTGAGTACTCCAAACTGACCATAATTTAATTGTACTAAACGAGGCGTATGCTGAAGCTAGAACATACGCAGAAGAAAATGCCGACGAGCTTGAAATGGCACGCTTTATTGGCCAACGACTTGATAACGTTTTTGGTGTAAGATGAAGAACGAAGATTGAAATGAAGTTATTTTTCGATGACTCAGTGCATCTTAACATATGCGTTTCTGACGAAGAACCGTTTTGCTTGAATTCGCAAAGCATTAGTCGGTGTACCGACGGAGGGTAGAGAGACTGGAGAAAAGGCTAGTTGCTCTTTCCACTAATGTCCAGGATTGAACGCAAGTATTGTTTAATTAGTACTTTATATTTGCCACGGTTATTTGACATTTTCATATTACTTCATATTTGACAGAATTGTGCGTGTTTAGGTGACCTTTTTTTACAAATGAGGACACTTGGTGATGCTTATCATAAGGAATTTGAATCTCATTAGCGTTCAATCCTGGACGTATCTCGCTCTTTCACGATTGACAAAAAACCTAGAAGTGGATTTAGTGGAGGAAACTTTGTTTCTTTACGGTCTTTACTTGATAATCCGCCCTGGCTGTCAAAAAACACGCCACTAAATTAAGAGTTAGCCTATGATGTAGCTGCTCCATTCATATGCCATATTACTTCCCTTTTATCATTAGTTGCATTATTTATAACTTAAGTGATACTGAGAGTTTATTACGGATCAAGGCTCATCACCTTTTAAAACCATACAAACAGTTTACTTATCACTATGTAATCGTTACGAACTATGCAAATAAAAAAGAAAAAAAAACAGATTTCAAGATAAATCATGTTAACATTATTCAGTTTCACGTATACGCTTGTTTTACTATGATTCACATTTACACTTGTAGGTACGTTACCGGCATTGGAATTTTAATCCGGCAACTTTTTTATTGCTTGCTGGAGGTTCGACTGTAATTTTCACATCGATGTTTGCACTGTATTCAGTAAAAAAGTGAATCAAGCACTAGAATTTAAATGTTTTCCATATATGCTCTTCAAAAAGCAGTGTAAGAGATTCATATTGAGTACTCCAAACTGACCATAATTTAATTGTTAGCTATATAAGATAATAATGCACAATATGTAGGACATCATTTTCGTCTCCTTTATTCTAGCTTGTCTTTCTTCTCTTTCAACAACGATATCGTCTTTATGGTAGCTATTAATTTCAAATATACTTAACACGCGGCCAATGCCAACTTATCTCTACACATGGCAGTGGCCAATTTGAAAGCTCGGCTACTTTGGCCACTGTACACGATTAAATAGTGTTTTTTATTCTAGCTAATTTTTTTGGTATTTTCATATTTGTATTATTGTAAACTATTTTGTATTAAGTTGTATCTCTTCTGTAAACAGTGTAAAAACTGAAAAAAAAAGCAAAAAGTCAACAACAATGGGAAACCAAGTTGGTAGGTGGCACTGGAAGCTGTGTTATGTACTTATTTTTGAACTTAACCTCAGCGCCAGTTCTGCTAACCGTATAGTTATCAATGCACAAACACCACAAATTTTATGTTTTGTAGTCTTGTTCATTGAAAGCCATGAAAGTTAAGATACGTATGCCATCGATTTTGGATCGGCGTGATGTTTACATGTTAACCGCGGTTTTTGGCGTGCTGTTGTATCAGGTCACACTTATAATTTAGCCCCACCCAGCAACACTCTCACCCTACCGCTATCAACCCACGATAGCTTTCAGTTGACGTTTATTGTTTATTCTTTTAAGGGTGCGTCTCTTTTACATACGTATATATATATATCGCGTTTATGTTTTTGAAGCTGCGTGCGTCTTCTTGTTTATGTTTGTTTTGGTTTTGTTTCGTTTCCTCAGAAACGAAAAAGTATTGTTTCCAGTTCAGGGGTGAACTGTTTCCCTAGAGGGGGTAATATCCAAACAGAGCAAAGTTAGTAATTGTTAATGTAAACACGGCGGCCAAATTTTCAACAAACATTCAATGAAAACATCGCAACGAAATGTGGCATTTGCAACATTTCAGTTGTTGCCTTGAAGGAGAATTACGATTTAAACTTTCCTCGTTAATCGGATAGTGAGAGTAAAAAGGAAATTGATTTTCGAGTTAGAGACACGCGATTTGTCCTCCAATGCGTTATTTGAAGCCGAAGAAAGCAGTTGGTTTTGTTTGAACAAAGACAGAAATGTTTTCCGTTTCAGAGTGATTTATTGCCATGGTGCGTATGAATGTTATCATGGTAACGCTTGTAATTCACAAGGTAAATATGTAATGTGAAATATATATGAAATAGTTCATATTTGAACTGCGGTTGTAGATGCAAGTGAAGAATGATCATCGCAGTCAATTTTCCAATTTAAGCAACTAGAAAGAAGCCTGAAAAAAACAGGGCTTCAACGGGATTAGAACCATAACCTCCGCGATACCGGTGCGATGCTCTATCAACTGAGTTATGAAGCCACACACTGGAAGCAAGGTCAATTTATTGAGTTCATATCTCCCGTGAGGAGTAAATATGTAAGGCAAAAATAAATAATTCAATTTCGTGTCACGGAAACAAAAGGAACTTAAAATGTCACAAAGGAAGAAACAATTGGCAACTTAAGTGGTTTTAAGTCAGACTGCAACGATGAATCTTGGAGAAATAAAGTTATATGTGTCTGTGCTTGATTCAGATCACAACTCAATCAGAACAGTTGCCAGGAATAACAATCCCGGCCGCCCCTTTTCTGTGACTGCTGTCGGGAAAAGTTGGACGTTACCACAAATAAGACATTGTGGAAGGACACTGATTCATAATATTGTATTAAAAATAGGTACAACATGGCTTCGTTATAAGGTTTTCTTTATATCATAGGTGTCGAGATTGTCCAGGTTTTGTTGAATGTTTCAAAGTTTGCGCACAATTCGTGCAGTTTTACTTCTATCAAAGACTGGCGCGTTTTTAAAAATGAGAAAATTTGAATTTTACAGTCTGTTGACTGTAATAAGTGATATATGTGTAGACATGTTCAACTTCAAGTTTAAAATTAGCCGTTTCTGTTTTACACTACTTTCAATACTACACCTCGCCTGTACGAAAACCCCAGGCACCTGGCAACTGATCGGATCAGTGGTGCACAAAACGGTGCATAAGTACAAAACCCCCTCAGCCCGGAACTTAACTTCTCATGCAGAGATTTCTCAGACTTTCATTATTATCTTTCCGGAAACGAAACATTATTTGCTTCTGGGAAATAGCTTCTTGTTGTTTATGTTTGTAAAACCGTAAGACCTTAGTGCGACTCTATTTTTGCAATAGCTGTCTAATTTCTCACCTGCTGGTTGGCTCATTTTTGTCATCAATAAGAGACTTAAGAGTACAGACGGATAAAAGTTTAGTTTATGCAAGCCTTCTAGTTCAACTTTCAGCTGTCGAACTTTCAACTTTTTAACCAATGAGATTTTAGTGCTCTTTTAGGTACCTGCCAATCAAAAAGTGAGAAAAGCTATTGACAATGTTCGCGTCATATTTAATAAAATTCCTTATCTTTGTTCACCAAAAAGTTTACGGGTCTTTTCCTCTCATCTATTTCCAGTATTTGATCATTTTGAGGTATTGTTATTAAAAAAAAAAAACAAACTACAACAACAAATTGACATCAGTATTTTATGCCTCTGTCCTCTTATGATGGTTACTGGCGTCATAACATTGTCAAAGTGGCTGTGGAACTACGAGTCACAGAAGAGTGGTTCCGCAACCATTTGAAAATGTTATGACCGAGTTATCATCATCAATAAGAGGGCAGACGCATAAAAAAATTAACGTCAATATGTTAAATAGAGAATGTCATCGTTGCTATTTTCGCAATGGCCACCTTTGAAAGAAAAATACTAGTAGAATCAACCACAAAGTTTGTATTTGATGTGTGTTGAAATGTCCGTCTTCAGCCTCCCTGGATCAATTTAACTCGTGGCTAAAGAAGGCTAAAGAAGAATGCGTAATTTTTTTTTTTTTTTGGGTGGAGGGGGAGGGAAAATATTATTTTAACGATAAAATCATTTTGCTTTTCCACCAAAACACTGCGCTTTGTTGCATGTTGATTCTCTTTCACGTTACGATGAAATAACGGTGTTTATATGTAACTCAGAAGCGATGCGTTTCTGAAATTCCTTTTCAAAATCCGTTTGAAGCGGGAAAACCAACTTAATGCAAGCATCAAGTAATCATGCCCTCTCGATTACCAAAAGTGCCCTTGTGATTAAGAAAAAAATGCTTTCTGTCTCAGCCAATCAACATTCAGTAGTTTTGCCCCGTATGTGATAAACAGCGATATGACAGCTACCTTTCAATAATACCACCTATATCCTAAATTTTTTTTTAAAAGCAAAAATATATTTCGGGATTGTCAGTTTATAATAGCGCTAGTTTTTCAGGATTGTCCGTAAAGCAAATTTGTCATCGGCCAGGGTGTAAAACACATGGATGGAGGCAAAGGTCATTGTTTAACTTTTATTAACCGAGCTTAGTGGGTATGTATGGAACAGTCTTGACCGAGGTCATTAATACGCACAACTGAGTTCAAGGTCTTCCCATACAGACCGACTAAGCTTTAATTTGCTTAATGGAACTGGTTTGTACTAACTGATATTTTGTTTGCAAACGGCAGTGAGCTGAGTTAATTTCTACCAAAGTTTGCTCGTCCTCTTTCCTTTTTTTATCATCATGCTTTTCGGCATTTCCATCAATAAAGATTGTTGAAGGAAAATACTAGTCAATGATTTTACACTCTAACTTGCAACTTTTCACTGCAAAACATTGCCGGTCTTGATGCCCGTCTAGATGGGAAAATCTAGACCCTTTTAATATCGATTTCAGCAAATCAAATTCGGTAATTTTAGAGCCATATAATAAATGGAAATATTGGTACAGAAGGCAACATTGCAAAACTCTGCTGAACGCACTCGCCTGTGGCTCGTGATTGCACAGCCAATTTGACAATGTTTCAAATGACGCAATTTTATCATCAATAAGAAAACAGATGCATAAAAAACTGAGGTCAATTTGTTAAGCAGCAAATAAGCGTCATAACAAAACTAGAACATTAATAGAGGTTGACCCAAATTTCGTCTTTCTAGACTTTTATAGAAATTCTTAACAATTTTAACTCTGCAGGAAACCCTTTACGCTGGGGTAAACTCATTAGAGACCATTCAATTATCAGTTTATTTAAAAGCTTTATAGAGTCTACTTGCGTGCAAACCATCGAAGGTAGTGCATATAAAATAAGTTCCTACAAAATGAGGCCGGAATTCCCTGTCACAAAGACTATTACTACTAAACTAATTATTCAGTTTAATTTCTAGTCAATCATTAATATTTGATACCCTATCTGCTTCATAAGTCCAAAATTCACTAGGAAAATGAATGGCCCTGTTTGAGCCTTTGCGACAGCTATTAAATAAATTGTTATTTATTTTTCTCATGGCCTTATAACTCTCTGGGGACACTTGTGGTAAATAGTCTATTTCTGATAACTTCAATGCCAATAAGGTATTCTAACAGTCTTCAGAGGCCTATGGAAACACGTCGTATAACAATAAAGGAGCTTTGGCACTTATATAAGTTCGCCTTGATCTCATTCAGTGTTACTCTCTCAATTAAGTTCATGATGTGTTCCACGTTTGACGTTAAGTTCGCTCGATCTAACACTCAACCCAACGGCCGAGCTTTATCCAGTTGGATTAACTCACATAACAATTACCCTCGTTTCATGTAAAGTTCCACGTTAGACCTGTGCCTAAGATGTTAATGTTTTGTCTTCAAGAAGAAAAGAGACAAACGAAAGCCCTTTAGAAATTAGTATGCACACCTGTCTTTTCTTAATGATTCAAAAAGATGAAAATATAGTTATCTTGTTGATAATGCTCTCAAACCAAGTACAGAGAAAGCACTTTCTTCCTCTAACGTTTTGGCAATCCTGAGGTATTAAATGCATCGAAGATATTCTGCTTCTGTGGCCCTTCCAACAGTCATGCCGAAACGGTTAAATAGACACAACGCGAATGTAACAATGTGTATGTATGTATGTATGTATAGATACATTCTGATTCAGTTCTCTTTAACACAATAACTTTGATTTGTTTTCAGATGTCTGTTTTCTGGTCCTTAGTTGTGGGAATTATTTTGGGTATGTATTTTTTCTTTTCCTTACCATAACGTTACAGAAAGACGAAAGATACTAAAATGACTGTCGGGGGTTTAAGAAATATTATGTAACTTTACCCCGCAATGACCAATCCCCAGTGGCTCAACCTTAAGAACTTTTTATGAAATTAATTTAACCTCACTTGTTACTACTTAACTCTCTTTTCATTTTCTCTTAACTCTTTTCGTCGCGCGAAGGGCCAAAAATTGAAACGTTTTAATCTAGGCAGTTAAACTGACAGTTCTTTTCGATTAAATAACAATATGTTACACAGTCTTCGAACAAAAACACAAAACCAAAAACACAAGTTGATCAAAAAACGTCCCTTTCAGCTGCAATGTGAAACTTTTTAAACATGACATCAGTGTTGCTAAAATGTTCTTATTCCTTTCTTCTTTTGGATCTGGCCTAAGCTACCTAAACCTCATATGGCTTCTAGATTAGTTTGCACCAAGGTAAGAATTATCTGTTCAGGTTACAATGCATTCCATTTTACTTCGCATGAATAATTTGGTAACAAAATACATTAATAATCTTAAGTTTCTCTTTTGATATGGAGAGTTTGTTTTTCTTTGTGCTACTTGATTTGTCTTAGTCTGTAATGAGAACAGAAAATTGCGATTGGCGCAAAATTGCAAAATGCAGTGCACTTGTCTGCAAATATTCAACTTCAATAGCAGAACACTCTTATCTTTGTCTTATCTCTTATCTTTGCCTGGTAGTCTTTCAGTTGGTCCGTCTTCGTGTCATAATTCTATTTCTTTTCCTATACATTTCCCAAAAATTTATTATTTTGCGTTTTGCTGCCTTTGAGCAAGTCAAACTTCACCAGATTTTAATGATTGTTCTCATTTCACCTCAGCACTTAACTTACGCTTTTTGGAGTTTTTTCTTTAGTCTTTTCCTTGTTTTTTCACTGATTATAAGTTTCGTTGGCTGTTCCTATATTCCAAAAGGAACATTCCTCTAGTATCGACTGTTCCTCGTTTTTGTGTTCCTGTTGACCATAAGAGGACCAGATTTTTTGCAAGGTAGGAACAAAACGTTTACTCTAGCGTAAAATGTACTGTAAATGGAACGTATTGTTCCCAAATTGGTCATTTAGGACTGTTCTGTTCAGAGTTCCTATCTGTAAATGGAATACATTGTTCCCAAATTGGTCATTTAGGAGGTTTTTTGTTCCGAGCTCCTATCTGTAAATAAAACACGCTGTTCCTAGATTGGTCATTTAGGACTGTTTTGTTCCGAATTACTATCTGTAAATAGAACACGTTGTTCCCAAATTGGTCATTAAGTACTGTTTTGTTCCAAGTTCCTATGTGTATATGAAACTCACTGTTCCTAAACTGGTCATTTAGGACTGTTTGTCCCGAGTTCCTATCTGTGAATAGAACATACTGTTCCCAAATTGGTCAATTAGGACTGTTTTCTTCCGAGTTCCTATGTGTAAATGGAACGCACTGGTCCTAAATTGGTCATTAAGGACTGTTTTGTTCCGGGTTCCTATCTGTGAATAGAACACATTGTTCTCAAATTGGTCAATTAGGACTGTTTTCTTCCGAGTTCCTATGGGTGTATGGAACTCACTATTCCTAAACTGGTCATTTAGGACTGTTTTGTACCGAGTTCCTATCTGTGAATAGAACACATCGTTTCCAAATTGGTCATTAAGGACTGTTTTGTTCCGAGTTCCTATCTGTGAATAGAACACATTTTTCTCAAATTGGTCAATTAGGACTGTTTTGTTCCGAGTTCCTATGTGCATATGGAACTCACTGTTCCTAAACTGCTCATTTAGGACTGTTTTGTCCCGAGTTTCTATCTGTGAATAGAACACATTTTTCCCAAATTGGTCATTTAGGACTGTTTTGTTCCGAGTTCCTATCTGTAAATGGAACACACTGTTCCTAGATTGATTATCTATGACTGTTTTGTTCCGAATTACTATATGTAAATGGAACATATTTGTCCCAAATTGGTCATGTACGACTGTTTTGTTCCGAGTTCCTATCTGTAAATGGAACTCACTTTTCCCAAATTGGTCATTTAGGACTGTTTTATAGCGAGTTCCTATCTGTGAATGGGACATATGGTTCCTAAATTAGTGATTGGGACCATTTTGTTTCGCATTCCTATTTGAAGGAAACAACATGGCGCGCACAGCCCTGCTTGGGCAAGTTTGTTTGCATCTAATTGTCATGAATTTTGCACAGTAGTGGTGAAGGCGGGCAAGTAAGGGAATGCCTTGCCAGATACAAACATATATGAAAGAAGAATCTTGTGCTCCCACGGGAACATTCGTCACGTTTTGAAATTTACAAAAGAAGAGGACGAGTTTCTAAAGGAAGGGATAACTAAGCACGGGTTTGGACAGTGGACTGCTATTTTGAGAGACCATGATTTCAAATTTCAAGACGGAATATCGGTAGTAGAATGAAAACGCCGCTGGCATAACACATTTAAAAACAATGAGATTTTCTGTTTGTAATGAACTATATCTTATATTGAACATTTATCGACATTAACATATATCAAAGCTCCAGCGACTCAAAACATTTCTTAAATTTCTAAATGGCAATAAACCCTTCAACTTAGAGATCCATTTTATTTTATTATACAGAACGTAAGTTAACCACTCTAGTATTGTTTCCTGACGCCCTTTCATGTTCCATTTGACAAACCACTAGAAATAAGTGATACTAAGACTATTTATGCAAAAGAAACACTAATTGCTAGTGCCCTTGTGAAAGGAAACAACTGGTATTTTTTTCTGTCCACTGGAAGACGGGATCTGTGTCAGACGTGGTCTTTTTTTCGGGGTTCTGGCTAGCAGGTTGGGTGACGGTGCACACGGAAATTCGAACCAAGGGTTGTACGACAGCGTTTTTGGTGTCTGCGAACTGCACAGATAGTCCTCATCTTCTTCCTCGTAATTGTTTTCGGCGTCCTTCTCGCTTTCCGGGGGGTGAACAACATAGGGACACTGGTACTGTTGTTCTCTGCACTGACACTGGGTGCGCAATTCACGAGTTCGTCGTCATCTTCCACAGTGTGGTGTGCGCAAGACAAAGGTAGTGGTTCGGTCAGGCTCTTGATCATCTCTTGGTCTTCTTTTCGCAACAGGCCGAGTTCTGTGCAAAGCCTCTTTCTTTCGGATAGGGCTTCTTTGCATCAAGGTTGTCAAGGTTCCTGTGATGGTTCATAAGTTTGTCCTGGATAATTTCGCTTAGCGTCATCATCGAAGCCTTCATATGTGGCTGGACTAGTTTGTAGATTGACCGTGCATTCATGGAGCTCTTTCTCCGTGGTCTTCAACCCATGATAATTGGAATACTTCCTTTTCCCTTCTCTTTCTTGCTTATGTTCAGCCTTGGCTTGTTCTTGTTCAAAAGAGGCCAGATCATTTTTGATTGGTGTGGGGAGGGACTCGATGCAGTCGCGCGGTAGTAGCGTTACGTTCTCTTCGGAAACACCCCTAGAAAGAAGATGCTGCTGATATCCCTCGTACCGAGTCTCTTCAACTCGCTTCAACCTTTCTTTTTCCTTTAGACGAGTTTCCAGGATGTGACTGATGTGGCGGTGGCGCAGAGATCCCGGCGAACTCTGCTCCAAAGATGCCTTCAACGCGGCTACGGTTTCGTCATCACCCGAATCATCGAAATCTTGCTCGTCGTCAACTTGAGCAGTTTTCTCATCATTATGCGGCCTTTCAGTTGATTCTGCGAGAGGATCGGTCAGCTCCAACGTCCTCAAAGCCTCCTGTTAACTCTCTGGAAGAGCGTCCTCGTCGGTGTGCGTCTGTCTCTCAACTGCTTCATCGTCATCCGAGCTCTCCTCTTCGTCGCCATCCACCCTGGCTTTCAATGCTGCCCAGGCAATGCCTTCCATTGGGTGCTTGAGCAACCACTGCGTCGCCCCCTTTTTTGGATTTGGAAGGCTATAAAAATAGTAGTATCGCAGCCTTCTGTCCATGGCCTGCTGATCCTCAGGATTAAATGCAAGCTTTTGCTGTGCAGTCATAAACATCGGACATCGGTTAAAGAACGACCTGGCTGTTCTGTATTTAACGTCACATGCTGTGTATCTTCCCTAGGTCAGGATTTTCCAGTCGTCCACGTCTAGAGTTGACGGAGTAGCCTCGTCTATGAAGATGACCTCGGGGTGCTTGTTTATCATTGCCTTGTTAAAGCCTTTCTGCTTGGTGACCTTTGCTACATTGCTGTGGTGCACAAAGAAGCCCCACACCCAGTTTTGGCTTGCCACGCCCAACGTCACAGTGACGTTATATTTTGATTTTACAATATTTCTTATTATTTTTCCACTTAGATACGTAAAATATCAATAATATTGGTAAAGTCATCTTTTTGATATCCTTTCTTATGAACTAATAACAAGGAAACACTTGTACAGTGAGAAAAAGCAATAGTAAGTTATAAAATTTAAAATTAGAAATGGTTGTCCGCCATCTTGGATCCGCCATCTTGGATCCGCCATCTTGGATTTCCGGGTTTTTTTGTTAAAATTAGGATTTAAAGCAACTTTCAAGGGGGAAAAAGCTCAGAATGTATAAAAGAAGTATAAAACTAATGTTTATTACCCAAACAAATGACTTTGGAAGTGTTATTTGGAAAATAGAGCACCATATTTGTAAAAGCAAAAAACTGACAAATTTTACCCCACCCCTCCCCCTCAAATATTTGATGTTGAAACATTTTGATGTCATTCAAAAACTAGTCCCAAGCAAAGACCATTTTAACAAGAAAAAGCACTACAAGTGTAAAAACGCGATCTTAAAACAAAAAAATTCACCATTTTTTAAATTTTCAAAAACCTGTGTCAGAAACTGGTTGCCATGGCAACATGATTGATCACACGGACATGGTAATTATACCAAAATGTTCCTAGATAAATTTTAAGAAAATTCAGAAAATTTCATCGTCATAGCTCTTTCGGTGTAGGAGTTATCACAAATTTGCCGCGGGGGGGGGGCCCCCCCAAAACCCCCCCCCCCCCCAATGTGAATAGGGCTAATTTTCTCGCTGTTGAGTTGTCAGCAGGGATAGTTTGTTTTCCGCATCATCTTCAGGCTGATTTACACACAACTTGACAACTTTGAAATTGCAGTGGATGTTGGGAATAGTTTGTTTTGTCATCATATAATCATAACTATTTGTTTATTTGGAGACCGGAGCACACGGATTTCCCAGATTTGGCGGATGCTTCTCTTACTTTACACTTTTCAATTTAGAACCACAGACTTGATTATTACTCCGTTAAATTGTCGTGCAATAAATCACTTTATTACGACAGATTTTAGGGTTTCACGTAGATAGGAATATGTTAACTACGTGTTTCTCTCTTTACTACTGTAAGTATACCTTATCAATATTCAGTACAATCTTCCTTTTCACCAAAACTGGTAAAGGATGTCACAAGAAGTGTGTAATTTGGACCCTCAGTCAAATACCCGGTCAGTAAGACGGATGGATTCTTGAAGTTAAAGTTCTATGGCAGGCTACGAGCTCCCTCCTTTTTTTCTTTGTCTTGTTTCTGCCTCAGGTTTTTTTTTATGAATGTCACTTGCCCTATTTTAAGCTGCAGGAAGACATTCCAAAGGGATTCCCTTACAATGTATGTCGTACACTCCGTTAAGCGATGCTGACAGAAATATCAATCACGGCAACACGGATGGTTTATGTGACAGCCACATTCAGACTGTATGGTACCGCTTCACCGGTGCTGCTGGAACCCGAATGCCGGGAAGCTGCCCTGCCATGAACCGCTGTAACACAGATGCCTCTGGATGGTTGAGCGATCCACATCCCACAGTCTTCGAAGGTATCGTAGAGAGGACAGTGTGCTACCACTGGTTTAGTGAATGCTGCCACTGGAGGAACCCAATCCTGGTGCTAAACTGTGGAAGCTTCTACATTTATAAGTTGGTACCACCGGATTACTGCCGCTTGAGATACTGCGGCACAGGTGAAATTACTAGTAAGTATGCATGTTAGCAATTGTGACAAATCGAAAGGGGGTGGTCGCGAGGGGGGGGGGGGGCTGTCCAAGGTTTATTTTCGCGGAAAAATTCCTCCTTATCCTTGAACACCAGTCTGATGATTTCAGTTAATATTTTCAGTTTTGTATGGCATGTGATTGTTTCTAACACAATCATATTTTGAGAAGCGTGTTGAGCAAATTTCGATTTCCCCGAACATTTTTAGTTATCGTACGTCATGTATAAGTAATGAAGTTTAAGATGACGGATCAAATGCGGCGTCTGTTTAAGAAACACATGCCAAATAACAAACTCATTCAAGAATTATTTTTGGACCTAAATTCTCTCAGTAATCTTACCGCGCAGATACTATGACATCCCCCACTTTGTAAAAAAAAGAACTAATGAAAGCAGGTTTACATAACATATGTTAGAGAAAAATAAAGTGAAATAGACGGACTCTAACAGACCAATTTGACTACCAAAAGACGGATCGAAACCGACCAATGACTGATGCCTAACTATACATGAGTCTTCCAGCCAATACCATCATGGCTTAACTGACCAATCACTATCAACGGACCAGACTTATAACATCATCGACTGACAAACACTATTCACTTGACTCTGAAGGTGACTTCCGCTCAGGTTGTCGAAACGTCAGTCACCAACAACAGTTCTTTTCAGAACTACACTCACCCGGACGATCACACAATACGAACTACAGATAAAGAATTAGAAGCAATATTACTCCTTTTTGCAACTTTTAGTTTAGCTAGATAGCATAATTCGTCTTTAATTGAGGTAGAGCATTTCGAATTTCCCAAGGTTCCAACTGCGCCACATGAAGATGGTTGCGATGAAGGCTCATTCTGTGTTATGTGTTAAACATTACTTTCTACCGCCACTCTTCATTTGCCTCCGCTTAGGCACAACTGTGCTCGACTGTGCCGATACCAACGCGTAAAGTTCAGTACAGTCAACCTGAAGTGTTTTTAAAATTGCAAAAGCATCAGGAGACACCATGAAGTACAACCGTACCTGACCGAAACGGGGAGAGGGGAGGGGTTGCTTTGATAAACAAATTTGATCTAATCACATTTTCTTTTGATAGCTAATGTGTGGATGGCTCCGGACATGTTCCTTAAACTGATATGCTCTTTTCTTCTGCAGATATTAACGAATGCACAACAGGTACTGACGACTGCCATGCATCGGCGACTTGCTCTAATGCTATCGGCTCTTTTACTTGTGCTTGTAAGTTGGGGTATACTGGCAATGGCAAAGTATGCAATGGTGAGTGACTCGACATATACACTGTAGTTAATTTAATTTATTATGATTATGCATTGTACTCACTATCAGCATTCTGATTGGCCAATAGCCCCCTGCTTATTTTGAGGATGCACGCAATTTTGTGGAAAGGCATGATTACAGCATAATCTGCTATCCAATTACACCTTTGGCTAAAGAGCGTGAGCACTTGAATGGTTTCGAGTGATTCCAATCAAATGAAATCGTCATCTCTAAATACGAATGGCAAAAACAATTTAATGGAAGGAATAAGAGATCCAATGACATGATATATAATAATGTGTTAAAGGAGAAGGTCACTCCAGAAAGTACATTTTATTTGTCATCACCAATAAAAACATTTATATTGAGTTAAGTTACTCGCCGAAGTTTCAGCTTCTGAAGTGCATCCTATACCGAGAAATTTGTCTTCAAAGAAGCCTAAAATTTGGCATCGACAGCCGCCATGTTGAAACAAATGCTCAGCGGCCAGTTAGTGCTAGGCCGCTAAGCGTGACGTCATCGTTGCAGTTGTCTTGGCAAGCGTATTTGTTTACTCGAGGTCATTGCTGATCTTCAACCTCACCGTTTTGAGCCAGAATGTGTTCCTACTCCTGAGGATAGCTCAAGCGAAAACGAAGAAGTAAACGATCGGTTAGAATTAGGCACTTGGTGATCCTGTGAGCGATGTCAAATCATGCCAACGCAAAGAGAATTTGTTTGTCGCCGAGAACAGCCAGAGGAAGAAACCTTATTTCTCTGCAAAGAAGCCGGCATCGACAGCCGCCATTTTGAAACAAATGCTTAGCGGCCAGGTCGGGCTAGGCCGCTAAGTGTGACGTCATCGTTGCCATTTATTTGTTTACTCGAGGTTATGGCTGATCTTCAACCTTGCTGTTTTGTGCCAGAACGTGTTCCTAATCCTTACATGTAATGACAAATAAGGTACGCTTTTTGGAGTGACCTTCTCCTTTAACTGTAGTCCAAAACCAACCTGATAATTCAAATGCCATGCAATGCAGAAAAAAGTTAATAAAGTTACCGTTGCTGTCATTGTTTCTCCCGTTGCTTCACATCAAGTCAGTTACACTTATGTAGCTAGCCGGCGGGTCTAAAACACAGGTCACGGGTCATTGTTTTACCAATATTGGAACAACCCTAAACCCTTCCTAATGCTAATCTCAGGCCTGAGTACTACACTAAGACAACGTTTTAGGCCCAAATACTACACTAAGGCAATAAGGTTAATATCAGTAAAGGTTTAAGGTCGTTCCAGTATTGGTAAAACAATGACCCGTGACCTGTGTTTTAGACCCGTCAGCCAGAAATTTCACTCGCCCGGAAGCGGCTCGTAAGAATTTCAGCTGTTTGAAAAACCCACTCGCGCAAATTGATTCCAAAGTAAACTCGATACCGATGCGGATTACCTATACATAACGCCCTGTAATATGTTGTAAGGATGAGGAAATTTTCTGTTCGAATTAATGTTACAGGTTGTAAAAATTTATCGGCCTTCAAAATTTTAGCTAGTCATGAAACTCTGTCAGGTTTTGTTAACCTTTACGTCAACTGCTGGCGATCCGTTATAACAGGCAACTCGAAAATGTTTTATTTAGCCCCTCGTTGTTTCAGTATTGTTGAGTCCAATACTGATATATAGTCCGTTTTGTCTTCAACATTGCAGTCAATCCGAACATAACGTATATTTTACATTACAATGTAAGTCTGTCAACATTCGCGACCGTCGAGCGAACATATTTGTAAATATGAGTCAAACTCGCGTTGAGTCTGTTTTATCTTCTATCAAGCCATCATTGGATAAATGTATTTGTGTTTGGTTCGTTTTAGTTTTGAAAATTCGTGGCGCCCAACAGTGAATACATTATTCAAGTTGTCTTTTCGTTGGTGGAAATAAACAACTTTTCACCGCAAGTCCCTCATTTGTGATTGGTCCAAAGTGAACGAACTCCGATTCTTTTGTTCTGACTTGTGATTGGCAGAAAAAGGTTGGGTGGCCCCGGTTGAGTTCGTTACACTGTAAGTAATTAGTTGAAACAGGACATGCAGGAATACTAGCCTTGGGCCTGGTCCAGACGTCATATATTTAAAAAGCAGAACATGTCTTGTGTTGCAGCGGTAAAGTAGATCTGATGCAGCATCCTTCTGCTTAAGATAGAATAGCTTGCGCAGGCGCTACATATGGAAACAAACAAAAAATATTAAAGATGTTACCCCCGAAACCCCCCCCCCCCCCCCCCCTTCCCCCCCCAAAAAAAAAAAAACTAATGTTTTGTTTATTTCTATAGATATCGATGAATGTACAGCAGCAACTCACAATTGTCATGGAGTGGCCCAATGTTACAACACAGAAGGTTCCTTCAGCTGCTCGTGTCGGAAAGGTTACACTGGTGATGGAATATTAAATTGCGAACCTTTAGGTATGGCTAAAAAATGACGTTCTTTAATAGGGATATTAACGATGTGGTTAGGGTTTATTTCAATGGGAAAATGGAAAAATACGAGAGCCCATTTCTCTTAGTCAACCTCAAAAAGATGTAACGTCCATATTAGCAATAACCCCCATAGATACGTAGTGATTCAGCCATGCCTCAATAGCATCGTATCCAATAATAGTAAATGAGTGTTGTTTTATTGAACTCTTTGATCGACTTAAGGTGGTTCCTCAGTATTGCAATGCGCATCCCCACTGCGCACGATTTTTGGGTCATTAGCACGCGCAAATGACGGCGTGGTCGAGCGCGTTCACATACATAACATAATAGGTTTCCCTCTGCAGAAAAGTAAATCATGCTCGTTTTCGGTTAACTTCAATGAGAACAGGTTCCTCAATAACTTAGAAAAGAATTAGCAGAAATATATGGCTAATGTTTTTGGCAAATGAAATAAATCCTACAGGGGGAGACATAGCTGGTCGAACAGTGCTTGCCCAAATTATGTTTTCTTTAAAGGAAAAATATATGCAGGGTATTTAAAGACATATATTCTAGGATTTAGATGAATAAACAATAAAAGAAAGTCAAACTCTGTGTGATATAAAGCGCTGCATTGAAAAATAATTAACAATTATTCCACGAGCACGCGTTGGATATGAGATAATAGATAGCCAACGAAGCGCGTACAATCATCTCTTGTTAAAAACTGGACCATTGGATAATGCATTCCAGAGTTTTCATTGGCTAAGCCATTATGATATATGAGCCATTATACCATGATCCACAAAAATGGCGAGCGTATCCGTGATTTTTTTTGGGCCTTTTTGTTTTTATTGTAGTCTAGTTTTCTATATTTTAGGGGCGTTTTTAATAAAACAATTATTCTACTCGCGCTTGTTGGATATGAGATGATTATAACCAACTCGGCGCTAGGCGCCTCGTTGACTATCTATCATCTCATATCCAACGCTCGCTCGTGGAATAATTGTTAAATAACCCATGATGGCTAAGCCAATGAAAACTCTCCAACTGCATTATCCAAGGATCCAGCTTTTTATAATCAAGCTTAGTATATACCACACAAGTGAATAGAGCTTTTCGCGGACGCTGATTGGCTAGCTCAGAGGTGATTAGCCACGTGCTTGTCGATATATTGTCACAAATAAAGTTACTCTTTGGCCCGCTAGTTATTCAGCTTGTGTGGCATATACTAAAACAATTATTCACCTCAGTGTCGGTGAAAGTGGTGGATATCTACCTTCACTTCGATGAATAATTGTTCATTATTGGTTGCGCACTGAGATTACCAAACGTCCCCCAAATAACTATATTTGTCAACATTGTGGCATGAAAACAAGCACGGTCAAAACCCCTCTTTTCATTCCTTTTTTAATATCTCTTTGTGGCCCTGCAACAACAGGATACCGAGTTTTATCGGAAATCTTTGGCCGTTTTTTTTTACTAGTAAATCACCTTAACAATTTTGAAACGAAGGCGGGATTCATACATGAAAAGAAAGATTCTAACCCATTCTTTTCGGGATCACATGGTGGTGGGCAACAGTTTTTTTAAAAACATTGGTTGATTTCATCGCAATAATTATATCTAACGTATTTTTGTTTCTTCAGTACTGGCTTGATGGAAGAACACTTCTTGGCAAAATTATTGATGACGAGGCCTAGCGAGAAATATGATTTGTTTTAAACTTATCAGGGTCTTTCAACTGTTTCAAAATGCTAAACGGGATCTTAACCCTATTCAGACTGGGGGGAGGGGGGCTTTTCGAGCCCCCCTCCGGCAAAATCGTGATAACTCCTACACCAAAAGAGCTATGACGTTCAAATTTTCTGACTTTTCCTAAAATTTATATAGGAACATATAATTACCATGTCCATGTGATTAATAATGTTGCCATGGCAACCAGTTTCTGACACATAGGTTTTGGAAAATTTAAAACATGGTGAATTTTTTGTTTTAAGATCGCGTTTTTACACTTATAGTGCTTTTTGTTGTTAAAATGGTCTTTGCTTGGGACTAGGTTTTGAATTACATCAAAATGTTTCAACAACGAATATTTCGGGGGGAGGGGTGGTGTAAAAGTTGTCACTTTTTTGCTTTCACAAATATGGTGCTCTATTTTCCAAATAACACTTCCAAAGTCATTTGTTTGGGTAATAAACTTTAGTTTGATACTTCTTTTATACATTCTGAACTTTTTCCCGGAAGTTTAATCAGTATCTAAATAAACTCATGCTATGATTAATCCGACGACGACCACTCATTCTCAAACTCATTAATACTTCATCAAGTTAAAACAAAGAAAATCACAACCGTGAAGAAGGTTTGGATACCCGGTCTTAATTAGTGTAGATTGTTACAAATGTTTTTCTCTGTTTACTCCTTAGTTTTTGCTTCGATTGAGAAGATATATCAGACACGCAAGAAAGTGTTTCGTCGGCTATCAAAACAGCTCGAATTTCATCAAAATTACTGAGCCGCTCCTCGTCGTATTTTCGACTCTCTTCTCGATGTTTGAAACACTGTCTCTCGTCTCTGACATAGAGTATACTAACGCTTTCGTGCTCGCGAGTGACTTATAACTTTTATTCTATCTAACCCCAGACGCTTTTACTCCTCAAAGGGAGGCCGCTTGGGCAGGAAAGGGTTGAACCATTTATTTATTGACCAATCAACAGGAGACTTCTCAGTGTCCATCAGAAACATTTCCAAGGACAAGTACCATGCCACTCCTGCTAATCGATCAGTCAAAACTGTTCTATCGGCGAAAATTGAAGGTCTAGAAAACTTCAACGTCTTCGAAAGTGTCTTGGAATGGCGTCTGGTCAGTGAAATGGAGCTTGATGCTTCAGAGACAGCACTAGGAACCTTGAAAAGTCAAGGCACAAACGAGTGGACGATAAATAGGAGGTCGATTCCTGCTGGCATCTACCAAGTTAAATTTACCGCTTCTTACAAAGTCGGGGATCCAGCTTCCCCCCAGACTCTAAACGCCTTTGATTATGGTTTTATAGAGGTTATTGCCGCTCCTTTACTCGCCTTTATTGATGGAGGAAGCAGTGTGCGCTGGGGGTCTGTAGAAACTGTAACTGTGGATGGTTCGCTAAGCTATGATGGAGATGTTGGTCCAGGGAACTATACCGGACTTACTTTCACTTGGACATGCCACGAGCAAAAGGAAAAATTTACGTTAAGCGGCGATTGTTTTGGTTCGTTTGTTAATCTGGAAAATGTCAACTTTACAGCCGTCAGTATCGATCCCAGTCACCTTGAAATCGGAACGTCTTACGTTCTAAGGCTCACTGTATCCAAAGATGTGAGAAGCTCCTTTACTGAGATGTCATTTGAGATAGCAGCTGGAGAAGTACCTCAAGTTTCTCTTAGGTAAACATTTTCATTACAGTTTTGCATCGACGCTTTCACGTAATTCTTTTTTCTGTTTGTTGCGGTCACTGGTGTCAGGTGTGTGAATGAACGAATGAAAGTTGCGCTCACTGGTGTCAGGTGTGTGAATGAATGAATGAATGAATGAATTTTACATGGAGAAACACTTAGCCCATAAGCTAGTTTGCGGGTTTTCCATTAAAATACATTAAGTTACAAAAAACATCTAAAATTACGTCTAGAAATATCAACTATTTACAAGAATCTATTACGATGAAATGTAGAAATTACTACAGGATTAAAAACATTTAAAATTACAACATTTAAAAAGTCAAAACTTCGTAATAGTTTAAAAAATTCATTGGTGCCAGCCTTGTCTTGAAGCTTGTCTGGAAGCATATTCCTTTGTTTCGCCGCATGATATTTAAATGAGTTGAAACCATATCGAGTATTATAATAAAGTTTTCATACAACGCGCGCTCTGATTGGCTGAAACAGCGTGCTTTATTAGAGATTAGGGAGCGGGTTGATGACATTTAACTGGCTTTCAAATTTTTGCTTCGGAATTTCGATTAATTTGACCCAAATTAAACATTCTCTGTGCGACTCAGACAAAGTAAATATAAACGAGCTATTTGTCAGCAGTAAATGTGGCTCATGGAGACCATCGTGGACAACAGTAGTGTAAAAACTGTATGAAAATAACACTTCTGCTAGATACCGACAAAACACGTAGCGAAATAAGCAAATTATCACCCTAGTGAATTCTTTGATGAAAGACATCAGGATATAAGTGAAGTATGATCCTCGCAGTAAATTTTCCAATTTAAGCAACTGGAAAGAAGAAGCCTGAAAAAAAATCAGGGCTTCAACGGGATTCGACCCATGACCTCCGCGAATACCGGTGCGATGCTCTACCAACTGAGCTATGAAGCCACACATTGCTCATCTATAACCGCAGTTCAAATATGAATTATTTCATATATACATCACAGACATCAGGATAGAAATTATACTGAAGAAGTAAAGCAACGACAGGGAATACCATTGAGCTGTCTTTGTTTACAATGAGAAGCTTTATTTTTGTACAAACGCTCAAACAACACTTACATGCAGTGTAGTAACGCTCGCTTGCTTACCAGCGGAGGCTCCGGTCATCTCAACGAATTAAAATTCAATTCCGTATCAACGCTCACCGACGAGTAATCAGTTGAAAGCTTACTCCCGGGTTCGGAGTTGAACAATTGCGAGCAGTCTAGACTTAACAATATTCACGTTAGTTCGGGCAATCTTGCTGCAGGCAGGTAAAAAAAACTGTAGCTTCTTTCAAATACACCTCAGCATTTGGCATTTTCATCTGAGAGCTTTGCGCTGCTTCCGTAATTTCCATCGGAACAGCACACGTTTTCGTCATAATGCGGCCGGGTTCCTCTGGAGTAGCAACCTTTACCTGCTTTTACGTTCTGCTTAAACGGGTTAAACTAAAACTGAAAAGCGAACTTTGAAGGAATCCTTCTTTTCTCGAAAGGCAGCGCGAAAGGGCGGGAAAGGTTAGCTGAAGTTCATTTTGTGATTGACAGCTGTCGTGTCGTTAACGAATCAAATTACTTGAACAATTCTAACAAGGATTGTGATTGGCTTATTTTATCGCGCCTTATCAGAGATTAGTAGACAGCTGACGCCACTTTTACTCCTTTAGAAAAAAAATTTAGTTTGAAAATTCAGCGAATGCGTGGGGAAATTATTCAATTCTTTATCATAAAACAAATAAAGAAGCCTTGACTGTGCTCTGTTCAGTTGTAAAGCACCTAGGCAGCGGTAGAGCACTCAAGGAGTGGGGAAACACGAATGCGTCTCGTGTTTTCCCCTACACTTCTTTCGTGCCCCTCCGCTTCCTGTGTGCTTTACAACAGAACAAAGCACAGTAAAGGTTTTCTTTATTTGTTTTATAATAAAGAATTCAATAATTTCCCCACGCATTCGCTGAATCTTTATTTGTTAAATATTGACCTTGGGTAATGAAAATATGTTTTTCCTCTTAAAATTATTCCTATAGTCTCTAGTCTTAATTGATCTGAAGGTATGGTTTTTTTGTATCATTTCAGGTGCTTTGTTGATTGCGGTGCAATAGTGGCGTCTTCAAACAAATTTCGAGTTACATCAGAAATTCTTATCTCTGGAGCTACTTACACGTGGCGTCTTGAAACTTTTCGCTCTGATAACCAAGTCTGGGAAATTGTTTCAAACCTTGATGAAATTACTTCTACACCTATCAATGCGTCAAACATCATTATCAAACCAAACAAGCTTTCCTCTAATTCACAATACCGTTTACAATTAAACGTTAAAGCTCCTATGCTGGAAACCGTTGGCTTAGCTTTGTTAGAGTTTGAGACTGCAGGCAAACCTTATGGCGGACATTGCAAATCGTCGGTTACCGAAGGGGTTGAACTTGAGACGAAGATCACTTTCGAGTGTTTGGAATGGCAAGATAAGACTGGTACAGCATTAACTTATGAAATTCGACGTGAAAACACCCTCTTATATTACAGCGCCTCCACTAAGTCTGACCCTATAGCGTTATCCGCAGGACTGCTGGAAGAAAACTACCAGGTGCAAATTGAAATCGCAGTAAAGAATACTGTTGGAGAGTGTGTGGTAGAAATCCTGATGCTGAAGGTAGGTGCTAGTCATCGCTGTATGCCTCATTTGCGAAACCATTTTCAAATTAATTGATGACATTCCGGCCGTGTGTTATTTTACAGATAACACCATCCTCCAAACTTGATCCTTGCCATTCAGCATTGGAGGATATACAAGACAATTTGAACAGCCTCATTGTTGACATGGACGAATTTTTGAGTAAAGGTGAAATAATTCAGGCTGCGCAACTTGGTACATTGGCCTTGAAATCAGCTCAGGAATCGAAACGTAACGAATGCGGACAAAGCTTATCAAGTGATGTGCAAAATAATGTGAGTAGCAAGGTTACTGTAGGTGAAAGCTTGGATTTACATTTTTCCTTGTGCAGACCATCTATACTACCTGAAAAGGGTAAAAAATTATACAACAAACTTAACACGACAACAGCACGTTGCATTTTTAACTTGGAAAATTTTCCAAGTTGTAGTGTGGGAATGATTTCACTCCATGACTCCATCACACTTATTCTTTGAATTTCTGACGCAAGTACTCAATATCACTACACAGAAATGATCTACATAGAATAGATTTTGGCATAAACGTTTTCATATACAAAAGCTAATTGTAAGAAAGAGCTCATTTCTGGAAGGTGCCCGCTTATAGAGGTTCAACCGTACTCTTTTGCCGACGAAGCATTAAAAATCACAAAAGTTGCGAGCTGCAGGAATTATCCAATGATTCAAGCCCTATTTTAAAGTGTTAGATTACAGGCAGACATGAGAAAATTGAGCAGAATATTAAACGACGCTGTTGTTTACACCGCGGTAGCAAACAAATAGACATAAAGACGGAAATCGCGAAATGATATGAACAAATAGTTAACACAAGAAAAGACATTACGCAAGGCTATAATTTCTTTTGTCATTAATATCGCCTTGCAAAGGAAAGAAAAAAAAGCGAAAGAAAAAACAAAAGAGAAAAGAAAAAAGTTATTCCAGCAGAGGGTATTCGTATCTTGTCACCCAGCCAAGTAGGAGCCACGCCGAATTAACAGGGCTCAACAAAATAGACCCTTCTCCAAAATGGCGGCCGAAAATTCAAATAAGTCAAAATTAAAAACGTATACCAGCACTAGACAGAACATTTTTATTTTAGTAACCCTGCTAAGTTTCAGCATCTCAGGTGTAATATAAGCTGAGAAAATGTAATTTGAAAGTTAAAAAATTTTCAGACGTTTGTTTAACTGGGGGTGTAAATTTTTCAATTTTCAGCATTTTCTCAGGTGATATTAAACCTGAGATACTGAAACTTTGCAGGGTTACTAAAGTAAAGGTGTTCTTTCTAGTGCTGGTATACGTTTTTAATGTTCGCTTATTTTAACCTATTGGAATTTTCAGTCGCTATTTTGGAGAAGGGTCTATGAAGCCGGACGAGATGCACTGCTGTCCTTGTCGTATTAATATTACGACTCTACATTGGATACATTTTGTTTTATCTCAAAGATCTCACAAAATGTAGCAAAAAACAAAGAAAGAAAAACACTGATATTGGCTAGAAAAATAAAGAAGCGGTGATTTCTTTGTAATTGTCTTGGAGGAGGATGTTTTCAACGGTGTCACATTTTCTCGCGTATTCTCTAAACGTTGCGTTTTACACTATTTCTTGACAATGCCAGTACTCTTTAACATCAGCCCTTCGGAATAAAATCTCAAGTCAGTACTATCCAAATTGCCACTGTTTACAGACTATCTATTTTCCAAGTTCAGTGGCTCACAGCCACTTTGATTGAAGTGAATTAAAGGTGAACAGTGGTCTATAGTTTGTTCATGGAGGTCAAAAAAACCGCGAGGTTATCGAGTTAGCCTCCATCTCATTTGAATTGACATAAAAAGAAACATGGGAGAGAGGGACGGATTACTAAATTTAAAAAGCTAGAATAATTGTGGAAACTTGCGTTTGATATTGCTGAGATAAAATATAGTTTTAACACTTTTGATTTGTGGAAACTTACATTTGATATTGCTGAGATAGAATATAGTTTTAACACTTTTGGAGAAAGCAAATTAATTTGAGTCTTTAAACTTGTATGGCAGCTCTTGCCAAAGATCAATGGCCATAAATGAGACCATTTGTTTGGTAGTATTTGTTTTTACTCGAAATTTGTGAAGATTTTGTCTGGTCTCATACCTGGTGTTATAACTATGTACGTTACTGGCATACTGGAAAATGTGGTTAAAAAGTTCTGGCACAAACCTTTAGGCTATGCATGTATTAATTTGAGAGCATGCAGGCGATATTCATTAGCTACTGTTAACATTTCCAAGATATTAAGTGATGGTAATGCACTATCGGTATTTTTACCATAGAAAGTTGCAAAGAACATTAACCTAATAACATGATTTTGTTTAGTTTGTATTTTATGTAAATTTGTCTTACTGGTGCTTCCCCAGGCAACAATACCATACAAAATGTATGGATTGATAAGATTATAACAGAAGTAGTAAATAAGCCCCATTACTACCTAGGTAGGCCTAGGTAGGCCCAGGTAAATCATTACTATTCAAACTGTCTGGGTAAAAAGTGTCTTCCTCCATACTTATGAGATGCCTTCCTCCATACTAATGAAGTGTCTAGGTAAAGTGCCTTCCTACATACTAATGAAGTCTCTAGGTAAAAATGGGTTCCTCCATAGTAATAAACGTCAGTGCAGTGCAATACAAACAATAAACTTGCCCGGTCTTGCCCGCTAATAGTGAACCCTGGTTTAAAAAAACCTATTATGTGTTCAAAATAAAAGCGCCAATTTTAACGAAAGCCTCATTCCTTTATTCAACTTGAACTCGCTGGAAATTTGAAAACTTTGTTCGATTTTCGAAACGTTTATCGTGAAGATGGCTTTTTTGACCAACGTTGTTGATCTTCAAACTGCTTTGAAGGCTTGTTTAACTGTCCGTGAACGCGTAATAATTTCTCTAGCTTTCTTTGAAAACGCTCTCCGATTTTCGAAACCGGGCTCTTTTAACTGCGGTTGGTTTAGGTAGAATCTATTATGTTTTTATCCGAACTCTCAGCTTGCTGAAAAGAGAGAGAATTAATTCTTAGCTAACTGCTCTTGTTTTCCGCTCTGTTAGTCACGCACTGAACTCTACTTTCAGCCCTAGATTTGCATACAAACTCTAACGGAAAACTGAGCCCATGGGACAGCTCTACCATTGAAATTACAACAATAGAAGTTCGGAGTGCTAATTAATTTCCAACACGCGACAAAAAATATTTTCGAACAACACGTTTCTTGAATAATCCTTTTTTTAGCGACAGAAGTTAGCGAATATAAAAATGAAATGAAATAATACACAGAGATTTGAAATGCATACACTAAAATTACAACAGCTACAACATGTTTATGAGTAAAGCATCAGGAAATCAATTGTCTTCATCTTCGCTTGAAGGATAATGAGTATTTTTTAAGTTTTTGAATCAATGTGTTTTACCGCGTGGCAGCCAGCGCACCAATAAATCCATCTGTCAAGTATTTACGATCAACAAGAATTTGATGTGCACATATCGGACAAATCCTATAACCATCATGCCAAAAACACCTAGGGCATTTGACTACTGCTCTTTCGTAAACGTTCTCTCTGTTGCAATGACAGCAAAGACCTTTTCCTTTAAGCAAAATCTCTGAACTAGCAGTTTCTTCAGAATATGGAACGTCTGAATTTCCTTCAGGTTCCAGATCTGGGTTTTCTTGTCTCTGACATTGTTTTCCCTCCTTTATATTTCCCAAAAAATTATCATTGCGCGTTATACTGCCTTTGAGAGGAACAAACTTCACCAGATTTTAATGTTTGTTTTTATTTCACCTAAGCGTTTAGCTTACGCTTTTTGGAGTTTCTTCTTTAGTCGTTTCCTCGTTTTTTCACTGATTTTAAGTTTCGCTGGCTGTCCCTATATTCCAAAGGGAACGTTCCTCTAGTATCGACTGTTCCTCGTTTTTGTTTTCCTATTGACCCTAAGAGGACCAGATTTTTTGCAAGGTAGAAACAAAACGTTTCCTCTAGTGTAAAAGAAGAACATTTAGTTCCGAGTTCCCAACTGTAAATGGACCACATTGTTCCCAAATTGGTCATTTAGGACTGTTTTGTTCCGAGTTCCTATCTGTAAATGGAACACATGGTTCCCAAATTGGTCATTTAGGACTGTTTTGTTCCGAGTTCCTATCTGTGAATGGAACGTATGGTTCGTAAATTAGTGATTGGGGAACACACACCAGACCATTTTGTTTCGCATTCCCTTTTGAAGCAAACAATAGGGCGCGCACAGCCCTGCTTGGGCAAGTTTGATTGCATCTAACTGTCATGAATTTTGCACAATAGTAATGAGGGCGGGCAAGTAAGAGTATGCCTTGGCAAATACAAACATATATGCAGTTCCATTATTCGTCATCGGTTCCTGTTGGCCAAATGTTTTTAAAACGGCAGAATGAGCAAGAAGTGCAAAGTCAATTGGTCGGATATCGATGGAGCGTCACCAAAACCGAAGCACCTTCACTTGGAAAAGGATGAAACTGACAGTTTGTATCACTGCCCAGTGCAAGAGTGTGATCATGATGAGTTTCAGAGTCAGAGAGGCTGCAGAAAACATGTTTACCCCAAGCACAGTTAGTTCTTTTACTTTGACGAAAAACCCAGTTCGAAGGAAATCACAGATTCGCTAAAGATAGCAAGCAATTTTTCAATAGAGAGCAAAATTGAAGATCAAACAAGTGAGACCACAAAGCATGCCGTAAAGTTACTTCCCTCATTTTCATTATCGTGCGACATTGGCGAAGTATTTACGAAATGGCTGGCTGCAAGTGGTGGCGGTTACAAGAAAGATCGTGCAGCTCAACAAATAGTGTTGTTGTGAAGACGAGCAAGAGTTGAGTTTTGACGTGGTGGACTTTAGTTTGTGTTCTCCAAATTTGTTGTTCAAGTTTATCGACTACTTACAAGACGAATGCAAGCTCAGCCATGGTGGGCGTTTGGGCTATATAGATGCTATTTCTGAAATGATCGACTTCAGGAAACTTCATGGCGCATCAGAGACAGTCTTCCAAAAATTCTCTGCAACAGAGTTGTACCTCGAAAGAGCGCGAAAGACAGTCGCAGAGATGATGCGATTGCAGTGGACACAAGATTTAGACATTGAGACACTGGAAGCAAGAGGCCACTGGGCAACAATGGAAGAGTTGTTGAAGGTCGTGAAATTCCATCTACCGCGCTACGAAAATACCGTGAAGATTTGCAAATCGAGTCCAGCTCAAGTAAACCCCTCAGATCTGACATTTGCCACGAAATTTGTAGCCATGTATCTCTTCATCAAAGTGAAGGGGTCACTTCCCATGACTTATCAATATCTGACGGTGGACATGATTGCTACAGCTAAGGAAAAGGGTGGATTCATTGATTAGAAAACGTTCAAGACTGGTGGAAAGTATGGATTTGATTCTTTGATTCTGACAGATGCAAACATGCAAGTGCTCAATGGGTACACCTCGTACGTTAGGCCTTTGCTTGAACCCTAGTGCGATTTCCTTCGCGTCAACAGAAATGGCGGCCAACACGGTAAATTGGGTGAGATCATGAGCAAACTGGTGTTTGATGCAATTGGAAAGTACATCCATCCCACGTGCTATCGCCAAATTGTTGAAACGCAGAGCCTCAATCAGCTTACTAGCGAGGAGCAGAGGATTTTGTCGGAAGACCAAAAACACAGCTCTGCTGTTGCTAAAGCACACTATCAAAAGCAACGATCCCGAGAAGTTGCTTTGAATGGTCACGAGTACCTACAGAAACTTCAAGGTGCCAAGTGCTCAGGAGTGGACGATGACATCCACGCGAGACTCGGAGATTCAACTTCCAGCGCCGTGCCCTCTGTTGAAACAGTGCAAAATATCATCTCCTCCCCCAAGAAAGATGCCCTGCCTAAAAGAACCTTGAGTAACAGTCGTCATGTTTTCAAATTCACAACTGAAGAGGACGATTTTCTCAAGAAAGGGATAACTAAGCACGGGTTTGGACAGTGGACTGCTATTTTGAGAGACCATCATTTCAAATTTCAAGACGGAAGTACAGCGGGCTCTCTGAAGAAAAGGGCTGGCCTCAAAATACCGCTGTCTTGACACCAGGGGACATATACCCGCGAAGAAACACTTACATGACATCAATGATATAACGTTTAATTTCTTAATGGACAGTGTGCGCAGTTTCCTGTTACATTCAAGACACTTTGTAAACTCTTATAATAAACTCAATGCTAACTTTATTTAGTGATTCCTTAAGCCATGAAACTGTCAGTTTTACTGTTGACTAGGAGTGAAAAAGTGAGTTATTCTTGCTCTTTTGGGCACTGATGTTCTTGTTTGCCCACTTCGTCGTTTCTGAGACTTTCTTTTCTCACTGGATGAGCAGCCGCGAGTATTGGGTGCCGTCAAAGGTGTCATGAACAGGTCCCCCTCGTCATCATCCTCCATTTCTTCACACGGGTACGGTAGGGGGCACCAGATACTGTTTATGTGATCTGCTTGGGACAGGGAAACCCACTGCATCTCAATGGCCTTCCTCCTCCGCTCTAGCAGCACCAGTTTCGCAAGCCCGTGCACTTCTTCTTTTTGAAATTTTAACTTTAGCGCTTCGAGAGTCACTTCCAGCATGTACTGGAGTGCACGCATGACATCTTCGTCTGTCGCCGCATCCTCTTTTTTCTGGAGGTCTCGCAGTTCTTTTTCTTTCTCCATGATCCACTCGCTGTTGAAGTACTCGCGCGCTTTCTTCTCGAGCATCCGTTGGTATTCTTGTTTCTTCCTCGCAAAGTATTGGTCCATAGACCGCTCTATATTTGGATGGTACGGGCCGCTCACCGACTGCAGCAAGTGCGCATCTTCTTCCTTCAGCATTCCCAGCGAGATCTAGCGTACCTTGGTTTCCTCAAGTATACGCAATCGTGTGCGCTCTACCCGACTTTTCCTTTCATCGACGGTGCGTTTTACTTCAGCGGCGAGTAGGCCAAGTTGTCTCTGCTTGAGACTGCGACATGGCTCTTGTTCTTGCAGACGTGCAATGTTCCTCAGTGCTCGCTTTCGCCTTTGTCCAGTTGCATGTTTCTAATCCGTCCTTTTTCTTCCTCACCGATGTCACCTTGCTGTACACTGGTCCCAGGCAGGGGAGGTGGTAATTCATCGTCTGGAGTGATCGCCAGGCTACATGCCCAGACAACACAGTCCATTGCATTGGTTTGCAAGAATTCTTGTACTCCTGCTACACGCGGTGATGTCAAGCGTTTGAAGAAGAACTTTTTTAAGCGTACGGCCACGCCGTCGTTGTGCTCCAGGACAAAATCCATGTCCGTCTAACGCGTCATAAACATTGGGCATCTTACGTCTTGTAGTTGCGGTCGTGTGCAGTGAGCCCTCCTTGCGTCAACATTTTCCAGTCGTTTGGATCCATCAGCTTCGCGTATGTCTCGTCTAGAAATATGATTTGCGTTTTTTCATCGACCAAGGTCTTGTTAAAAGCCTTCTGTTTACTTATCATGGCAATGTATCTTGCTGGAATGAGGCGGGTGATTGGCGTGAAAAGATTCGTTTTTCCACTGTTAGGCTCTCCTACGAGGCACATGACCCTTTCTTCGTGCTGTTTAGTGCCGCAGTTGAGGAGTCGAATGTAATATTCGCAAACGTGCGCCATTTCCTGCTTGTTGAGCCTATTCTGTAGTATTTGTTTGAAGTAACCTGGATCTGGCGTGTTAGTGTGTTCGTAATCGATGTACGCCTTGGGAGATTCTTTGCCGATTTCCGTGCTTTTGATGGCATGTAAAAGGAACTTTTCATGACTTATTGACAAGCACCATCCTTCCTTCACCTCAATCAAGTCGTAGTTGATACGCAGCTGCTTCATGAATTCGCAATCTCTATCTCCAAGGATTTCTACGAGCTTGTTCAGGTGCTTGATGATGGTCTGCTTAAACTGA
>CM042750.1:8120922-8143881 GCA_022496165.2 Catalaphyllia jardinei | reverse complement strand
TTATTTTTGCTGTTTTGATTTAGCCTGAGTTCTTTTCCCTTTGTGTTTGCTTCTATGCCGTACTTAAGTGATCTGATATGAACAATTTTGTAACTTCAAGGCATATAACGGGCGTGCCGGAGACAAAAGTCAATTAAGGACCGAAATGTAAAAGGACATCCTACAAACGATACCTGATCCTCCTCCTCCTCCTCCTCCTCCGCCTCTGAAATTATTACGGGTTCAAAAATTTGCGCTTGTCAACGTTTCCGAATCACGGACGGTTAAACAAGCCTTCAAAGCAGTTTGAAGATCAACAACGTTGGTCAAAACAGCCATCTTCACGATAAACGTTTCGAAATCGAACAAAGTTTTCAAATTTCCAGCGAGTTCACGTTGAATAAAGGAATGAGGCTTTCGTTAAAAATGGTGCTTTTATTCCGAACACATAATAGATTTTTTCAACCATGGTTCACTATTAGCGGGCCAGAGCTGGCAAGTTTATTGTTTGTATTGTACTACAGCGACGTTCATTAGTATGGAGGAACCCATTTTTACCTAGACACTTCATTAGTATGGAGGAGGGCACTTTACCTAGACACTTAATTAGTACGGAGGAAGGCACCTCATTAGTATGGAGAAAGACACTTTTTACCCAGACAGTTTGAATAGTAATGATTTACCTAGGCCTACCTAGGCCCACCTAGGCAGTAACGGGGCTTAATTCCAATGAACATCTACTACTAATAGATCTGCGTAAGATGTGTGAGAGGTAGGTAATGCCTCAACTTGGAGATTACTCCTGCATTCCGTGAAAGCTTTGCACACATATATGAGATGAGAGAAAATGAGAAAATGAAGATCTAATTCTTAACGTTCCGTAACGCAATATTTCCGTATTGTCGCCTAGATTACGTGTTCAGTGCTCTTCAGGTTTGCAGCCATCACCGTCTCTGATGGGAGTTTTGAAATGACTCTAGTCGTAGGTTCTGTTATAATCGCAGCTACTGGTGGCAATCAACAAGTTTGTGACGGTTTTAATGCATTGGTGAGTACTTCTAGCTTAAATAACGTAATGCTCAACGTAACGTAACGTAATGCTCAACGTAACGTAACGTAATGCTCAACGTAAATAACGTAAAGCTCAACCAAGCGGAAGCTAAGCGAAGGGTGCACCAAAATGAATTGCCTCCCATTTCCCTTCTTTTGACTGGAAGAACAGTTTAAGCAAAAGGTTTTATAAAACAAACGGAAGACTAAGGTTGCGTTTCTTTAAGAAAATCAAAGATTGGATTTTTAAATCCCAAAGAAACCGAAAACGGATTTCACGTCTCATTACTAGACAGATCAATCCAAGATCTCTCGGATCCTGGTGCGACAAAGGAATTAAAGAATCCACTCTAGAAGTGGATTCTTTGGTTCCTTTCACGCACACTGATCCAAAATATCTTGGATTGATCTGTTTAGTAAAGAAACGCAAAATCCATTTTGTTTTTTTTTCGTATTAACAAATCCGATCTTGAATTTTCTTAAAATAACGCAACCTTAGTTTCATTGTGTCTTAGAACTGTCTGCTGTTTAGCTGTAGAGCAATTAGTCGTCCGGAATAACCTTGCTACATCGGCGAGGGCTTTATTCAAGTTGGAACAAACGCCAGTACAGTAGTCTACATGTAGTAACTGATTGTACTTTTCCTTTGCTAGGAGCACGCGCTTAGCTTTACAGACAGCATGGTAGCTCTCTTAGGGTATGCACTTGCAGATCCAGAAGAGCCTTTCTCTACTGAAATGGAAGAAGTTGCTGGAACTGCGACTGAATGTCTTAGAAATGTCCTCATATCAGCATCCGGCAGCAAGGAGAATTGGAATTCCTCGGAATCTAAGGTTTGCTCATATTAGATCACTGAACTGTCCTTTCTTTCTTTCACGTGCTACGCGTATTGTTCAAAAGTTAAAATATCAGAGATCATATATTTTAACTGCGAAGGAAAAAATATACAAAGGCATGATTGATCATTGCAGTTATGTACACAACTTGAGAAGTTGTGATAAGGTAGCACAATTGCTTAAGTTGTGTACATGAACTTAATGTGTCAATATGTCTTTATATATTAAAACTTTCGAAAATTTAAAGTGGCTCTGAATCTTCTCTACTTTTTTTCTTGAGTTGTATACCATTACGCTTATAAAAAGGATTCGATAATAAAAAAAAATGGGGTCAGTTTCCCCTAACATTAAGGGTGTTTTAAGCAGGTCGCGATGTTGTTATTGTAACCTATTGTGCATTAAAATTGAAACCAATATGTTCCCCCAATGATTGATAGGTTTTTCAATACAATGATATGTAATGGTGAAAGTCCTGGGAACTTTTTTGAGCCACCTTGCACTCTTGCTTCTGGTCTCCAGAAGGGTGGCTGGCAATGGCTCCCATATTCTGGCACAGTTTTAAAATAACTTTTACGCCAAGCTTCCATTTTACATGCCTAAAAGGCTAATGGTGTAGCTTTAATGCAGCATCGTGGCAATTACTTACAAATGGAAATGTTTTGAGAAGGAAAAGTAGACGTTCACGTAAAATGGTCCACGTTGACATCAGCTCAAGGCTTGCATGCAGCATCTTCAACGACGTATCCCAGATTTAGTTTTCATTTTCTATTAAATTTTATTGATTTGATTATTCATTTTAAAATTAGGTCAATATAGAGAAGGCCTTGGGTCAGATCGACGTCATCATGGATTCGACCTCCACACGTTTAGTTACCTTTGAAAACCAGGGCATAGAGATTACAGACTTGTCGATTGCTCTAAGTAAATTCACCTCCAGTGATTTAAACGAACTGGTTGTTAGAGGAGGGTCATCCCAGTTTAAAATGCCAGCTAATACTAATCTCAATATTGTTGGAGATATCATCGCAAAGGTAATATTTCAATTAACCTGAGACGTCTACAGCTAAATGATCCCGGCAATCATCACTTTTTTTTCATAAATGCTCACTTATGTCCAGAAATGCAGGCATGACGAAAATGGCAGATTTGACGAAATTTCGCCAGTCAACCTGACGATTTTTATGCAAATTACATCAACAGAGATGGGCCTGACATGTTAGTGAAGTTGACGATTTTGGCGATTTTTATGCAAACTACATCACCAGGGATGAGTCTAACATGTTGGCGAATTTGACGATTTTTATGCAAATTATATAACCAGAGATGGGTCTAACGTGTTGGCGATGCATAGTTCCCTTGTTCTTCTACCCAAGTGGAACTAAAGCAATATAAAGTCATTTTCTTCATTCTTAAATCTTGATCGATAATTACTGACCAGTTAATAACCAGTGTTACCCAAGTGGCACAAAAAGCAATGTATATTTTGCTCTTTCTAAAAGCGTGTTGCCCAAACGGAATTAACCCAAGAAGAACGGAAAGCAACATATACTTCCCTCGTTCTAAAGCGTGTTGCCCGAGTGCGGAACAGAAAGCGCATATATGTCTACCTCATTCTAAAGCATGTTGCTCATGCCAAACGGAGATAAATGTTTGTTTACCTCGTTCTAAAGCGTGTTTTTTGAGTGGAGAAGACAGCAATGTGTCATTTGCATTGTTCAACTTGTAACCCGAGTGGAATGGAAGGGAATGTACATTTCGCCTGTTCTAAAATCATGTTGTGCAAGTGGAGTGGAAGCCGGAGTGGAAAGCAATATTTTATACACCGATGTATGCTTACCTTGCTCGAAAGCGTGTTGTATGTGTGGAATGGAAAGCGATATATAACATCTCCCTCGTTCTAAAGCGTGTTTCCCAGGTGGAACCGGAAGCAATGTAACATTTCCCTTGTTTTAAAATCAAGTAACCTGAGTGGAACGCAAAGCGATATTATTTTCCTTGGTCTAAATCGCGTTTGACCGCCGGGAGACCGACCGGAAGGAAATAAATATTTCTCCCGGCATTTTAAATGGTATTCAGATAGCTTCGTGAAATTGCCAGTTTCACATAAAGACAATACATTGTTTCATTGTTTTAATGTTAGCATTTTTAAGACTTCAGAAATATTAAAGTTCTCATTATCGCATCTTGGAATACTATCAGAAAAAACAATCCACTTGTACATGTCTATCAAAATATTGATGCTGATCGACTAATATAAGCTTCTAATTTTTTTTATGCACAGCTGATAACTACCAAATGAATGGACTTGCTTCTTTTGACTGTATAAAAAGAGATTAGAAAAGAAATATTTGCATCCATAAACGAAGCTTATAACTTACTAAATCTCCCAGGTCTCTGCCATCTAAGTAATGTAATGCATTCCCGCCTGGCCAGCGGATTCTCAGTGATAGCTCCCAGGCTTCTCTTTGGTTGAAAATCCACGCGTTCGCCATTTTGGATTCGAACCGTAAATTTTAGGCCGACTTCTTTCGAATTTCGTTCACATCCTAATGACGTTTAAGCTTCAGGGAATTGATATTACCTATGTAGCTGCATTAAGTGCTGCTCTACGCTACATAGCTAAAGAATTACTGGAATAGTTGCTCGATAACTATTACTGGCGTTACTAAATAATTCAAATTCTGACGTTCGGTTGCTGAACAGAAAACTTTTATGTTTTGCTTGGAATGTACATGGAATGCACCTGGGCTGATGATGCTTAAATCCTCCTTTTTGCTTTTTGTATGCCTGTCTGCTTATCTGGCTTTCTGCTATTTTTTTCAAGTATATCTAGCATATCATGTACAATAACAACGAGAACTCTATGTTTTGGACAACCACAGTGCGCAGAACAAAGCTGGGTATTGATATGGCTACCTACGTGTTACTGACTTGATGTGAAGCAACGGGAGAAACAATGACAGTAACTTTATTTACATTTTTCTACATTGCATGGCATTTGAATTATCATGTTAATTTCGGACTACAGTTAGCACATTATTATATATCATGTCATTGGATCTCTTATTCCTTCCATTAAATTGTTTTTGCCATTCTTATTCGTAACTCCAGTGTTCAAGTCTGGTTCAAAATCTGATACCTCCAATTATCGCCCAATCCCAGTTCTGCCAGTCTTTGCAAAGATTCTAGAAAAGGCAGTTCACGAAATGGTGTATAATGTCTTACTAAAGCACAAGCTCCTATCTTCCTATCAATCCGGTTTCCGTCCACTACATTCTACTGCTACCAGTCTAATCGATATTACCAACACTATTCTCCACAACGTTGACAAGGGAAAACTTACAGGCTTACTTATCTAAGGCCGTTGACACCCTCGACCGCGAATTACTACTTACGAAATTGGCAGATTTTGGCCTAAGTAAGTCTTCAGTGAATTGGTTCAATGCGTACCTTACTAATAGAACCCAAAGTGTTATCATTATCGGCATTCAGTCTGACGCTGAGCCCATATTATATGGTGTGCCCCAGGGGTCTGTCTTGGGACCTCTATTGTTCATAATATACATTAACGATCTACCGTCAGTAACAAAGTACTATAAAATCCATCTTTACGCTCACAACACCCTGTTTTTTTTTAAAGCAGTTCTGTGCAAGCTATTGAGGCTGCTCTGTCCCAAGACCTCGACCACGTTGCCGGATGGTTGAACCAAAACTATCTCATGTTAAATCACTCGAATACCAAAGTTATGCTTATGGGAACCCACCAAAAACTGTGCTCAGTCCAGTCATTCACAGTTAGTGTTAATGACAAAAATCTTCAAAGGGTTTACAAATTTAAATATCTGGGCGTGATTCTGGACCAATCCCTAACTTGGAACGAACACATTGAACATATCGGAAATAAAATCTCGTCCCGCCTTGGAATGCTACGTAGAGCCCGAAAAATCATCCTAAGAAAAGCTTGCATTCCTTGTTTAATGCTATGGTTCTACCGTCATCATTCGATTAATGTTGCGTTGTGAGGGATGGTTGCGGTCAGGGAAACAAGAACTACCTTGACCGTCTTCTCAAGCGAGCTACGGGAATAATTGCGGGGCGCAAGGCTACCGATACCGATATGCAGCAAACTTTGAAGTGGCCATCCCTACAATGCCGCAGAGAACACCAAAAGTGTATACAGGTCTATAAGTGTATCAATGGCTTGGCTCCAGTTTATCTACTAGACGACTTCCACTCCTCGGAGCAGATCCATACCTACGACACTAGGAACAAAGACCTTATCCGCAATTCATTTGAATGGAGTGCTTGTATTATTATGAAATGATGTTTGTCTACATTACATTTAATGTAATATAATTAATGTACAACTGTTAGTTGGACCCCGTTTCCACGTATCATATTTTCCACTTAATAACAATTGTGTGGCTTTTGCCAGTAAAGTTTGTGGGTTCCTTTAAAATAAATTCATCAATTTTCTGGGGCCCTTCGAATCAAATCATATGTATTCATTCATAATTTTGTCTGCAATCTTGCAAAATTTTGTCAGCATTGGAACCTTGGCAAAAATTTGCCAAAATCGCCCCTTTCGCCGAATTCGCCGTTCTCGCCAAATTCGCCAACATTTCGGGGCCCTTCAAGCTGGGTTAATTTATTCGCTCTTATCATTTCGTCAACCACCTTGGCAAAACTTCGCCAAATTTATCATTTTCGCCAAATTCGCCGTTTTCGCTAAGTTCGCCAACATTTCCTTCTAGCTGGGTTAATTTATTCACAGTTATCATTTCGTCAACAACCTTGGCAAAACTTCGCCAAATTTGCCATTTTCGCCAAATTCGCCAACACCTCGGGGCCCTTGTAGCTGGGTTAATTTATTCGCTCTCATCATTTCGTCAACAATCGTAATCGTAACTTTGCCAAATTTGCCATTTTCGCCAAATTCGCCGTTTTCGCCGAGTTCGCCGTTTTCGCCAAGTTCACCAACATTTCCGTGCCCTTCTAGCTGGGTTAATTTATTCGGTCTTATCATTTCGCCAACAACCTAAGCGAAATTTCGCCAAATTCGCCGTTTTCGCCAACATTTCGGGGCCCCTCAAGCTGGGTTTATTCGCTCTAATCATTTTGTCACCAACCTTGGTATAATTTCGCCAAAATCGCCACTTTCGCCAAATTCGCCAACACTTCGGGGCCCTTGAAGCTGGGTTAGTTTATTCTCTCTTATCATTTCGTCAACAATCTTGGTGCAATGTCGCCAAATAAAATCGCCGCTTTCGCCAAATTCGTCAACATTTCGGGGCCCTTCTAGCTGGGTTAATTTATTCACTCTTATCATTTAGTCAACAACCTTGGCGAAATTTCGCCAAAATTGCCACTTTTACCACTGCCTGCATTTCTGGACATATCTCTAAATGCTGACACATCGATGCATAAAATAGGGTCTTATTAATTAAAGCATAATGCAAACGTCTAGGAAAATAAACTACTAACATTTGAGAGTATTTAAACAGTCTACCTCTAAAGTAGCAAATGCTACAGCCATTAGACTTCGAATCAAGATCAGCACAGGAAATATATGATGATAGAAATAGTTTCTAGAGCAAAATGGTTTCCATCTGGGTTAGTTCTGCGACTAACTGAAAGGAAATAATCTTTTTGGCTTTCGCCTTCTTGAATTATTATCTCGACTTTCTGCCTTGAGAAAAATGTACATACACATAAATAAACACGTAAATAAACATACCTAAAGACTATTCTGACGCAATTTAGGTAAAGAGATAGAAATACGAAGGAAATTCGTCCCATTTTCCAATATTTTGTTATATAATTTAAATATATATTACATTACAGATGTTGACCCTTACAGTAAACCCATATAGCTGGGACAATAGCAGCCTTTCCGTTACAACAAGGGTTTGCATGCTGGAACTAAATAACGAAGAAACAGGAACAATTAACGTGTCGGACCTCGAAAATGACATAGAGATAACAATACCCACCAACAACGAGGAATCAGTTGGAAAGGAGAGCTATTTCCTTAAGCCATACGAGATGACAATGAGTAGCTATTACGATAAGCTTAATGTTCCTGTGTCTATAAACCTTGAGGACGTTGACAAAGACGCAATAGTGAAGGTGTTCGTAAAATTTGGATCAAAACCAACTGTGGAAGACTTCGATCAATGCTTCACTGTTGAGTTCTCCGCAACTTGTCAAAACGGCTTATCAGAGGGCGGCTACAACATTACTTACTGTGCTGTTGAACAGTTTTCATTCACAGTGGCGCCATCGAATTCCAATGTAATGTACGTGGGTATGGTGCTCCTCGCAGAAAAGAATGGCACCGAGCATTCAAGAAAAAGGAGATCCTGCCTTGGACATGGAAGAGAAAGGCGTTCTTGCGTTAGCACAAAAGACCCACCACCGAATGGCTATAACAAGACTGTTATACCACAATATGATTCATCAACGGATGTCAAATATACCATGTCAATAAGCCAAGCAAGTTGTCTTTACTGGTCTAAGGCGAAGGAAAAATGGATATCCGATGGATGCAAGGTTATTCACAGTTGAGAATCATTCCTGTTTCAAAATATGGCTAAAAATATAAATTCAGATAGACTCTCTATTTTAGTTATCTAATTTAGCAGCCACCGTTTGCTTATTAGGGACTTTAAGATACACTACGGCGGGCCACTACTACGGCTACTTCGGCCGTGAGGGACTAGGTTGACAACTCCGTTCCACCTTCCAACCTCAAACAGATTAAGATTTCGCTGTGCCGCAACGGAGTGTTCAGCATCTACGTGCCAAGAATGGATACGTTCGACTTTTTTCTAATGTCAGACGACAAAGGCTTGATAAATGACAATGATTTCCTTCTCTTGTGTCGATCTTACATCTCCCAAAACTTTTAGAACCGCTGTAATCCAACCACAAAACAAAATAGGCTTAACACTGATAAAAGATCCATTTCAGCACAGGTAGGGTGTTCGTACAATGTAATGAGTTCGAAAATACACAGCTTTCAATTCTGATAAAATACATTTTGAACCGCTCAGCTTAGTAGATACAAAGCTTTCTTATCTGCGGCAGTTCGGACCGGTCAATAAAATATGACTCCGACCGTAGCTTACGATAGATGTAAAATCGTTCAAATTTTCTGCACAGTTTTTTTTTCGAACGGATTTTATGATTGAGTACTTTATCTTCGAACTAGGCTGTTTAAACAGTGAATAAAGCGTTAAAATGTGAAGTAAACAGCAGGCTTATACTCACGTAGTGAAGAGTACGTGAAACTAGGCACTTTCCCGTAGTAGAAACAAGACAAGTGATCTTCACTATTTCCCGCCGTACTACAGCCTCGCCGTACCATATCTTAAAGTACCTATTATATGTTCTGACACGGTTATAGAAGATAATACATGGGTGAGCGTAGATATGGAATTTCTATTCGGGTGTTTAACTTGATATTTCACGAGTGAGCGCCGCGAACGAGTGAGATATCAAGTTGAGCAGAGCAATTCTGCCATTATTCTGTTTATTCAAGAGATTATCAAGGTAAGAGAAATGTATCCTCCACATAGGTCCTCTAATTAAAGTATTCCCTCTTAAGGTATTTTTAATCATTGTACCCAGTTCTTCTGTGGAAATTACTTGTGCGTTGCGTGGATGTTTTCGTGAATAATCTGTTTACATGTATGTCAATTCGTTTCAAAGCAATGGAAAACCTTCAACTCTGTGGGGATGTCTTCTTTGATATTTTGATTACGAGTGAGGGAGCTTCGGCTCTGGGTATGTTTTAATACATTACGAAACTTAAATAGGATTTTAAATTAGAGATGGATGTCCCCTGCACAAACAATAACATCTGAATGAAGGGCGCAAAGAAATGTTTAGACAGACGACAAACGACAAGCAAAGGCCCCATCACAAGCTAGGCAACAGAACAAACAGATGGTTAAAAGTGCAGGCAGACACTCGCTGCCCAAGTCGCAAAAAGCAGTTTAAGCAGCAACGGCAACCACATCGATTAAAAGATGACCTCATATTCAACCTACGAATCTCGCGAGAATTTAGATTCATTCAGTTTATCTATACCGTCAGAAATATCTCAAACAGAATATGTAGGACAGAGTCCAATTTTGACCGTCATATACTTCGCGTTCTCTCGATCAATGTGCAGGGCGCGGCTAGTTCAAGTTGTTGTTTTGTGATCTTTTGTAAAAAAACGGGAAGAAATGAACAAATAATTATAAGTTACTCTTACACAGCTATTGTACCCGTTGCCGTTGACGTTAAACTTTGCTTAATTAAGCTCCCTAAAATCGAATAAACGGCGAAATAATGAACAGCCAAACGAGCACTAAACAAACGAAAGCCTGGACGAACAGAAAGAGGGTTGAGAGTGCAGAGGACATCTCTGCTATGAAACGAAATCAAAACATATACAATGGCGTTCCCGCGATTTTGTTTCCTGTAGTTTCAAGAAAGTCACTTCAGCTGTAAACGCAACGCGCGAGTAATGTCTGCGGAAGAACTGGGTACAATTCCTAAAAATAACTTAAGAGGGATAGCCTTATTTGGAGGACCTATATGAGGGATTCACTCTCTTACCTTGGTAAACTGTTGGTTTATTATATCACCTACTAATGACGACTTTTTGATGACTCTCCGAGGATTTACGAACACTTTTGGAAAATCTCCGAAGATTCTCCCAAAGTTGTTCGAAGACCAGACTATCGTTTCTGAACATTGTCCAAAAGTTTTCGAAGATTGAGAAACATTTCAGAACATAAGCGAAGATTTCCGAGGAAGAATCGATGATGTTTCGATCATACAGGAACACATCTAAGTACTTATGTAACCATAGCAATTTTCACGTGTGAAGATATGTTTACGCGGGATTTCAAGCTCACCTAGTTTCTCAGCAGTGCTTATGTAATAAAAGCTATACTTTATATTGCGCAGTGATCATTGGTTATCGTTTAAAATGGAAACAAAGATAATGTTGAATCACCTTCTACAAACAAATCTAGGTCAATGCTTCTACAGTAGAGTTTAAGGTGTAAACATTCGGGGTGTTCCGTCTAGTGACATTTAGTGGAATGGCTTAAGGCCAGCAATCTCAATCTCTCTTATGATTGCAGCAAGATTAATGGACCTTCTTCTGGTCTCCACATGCAGGTTGGCCCCGGCTCAAACAACAAGTACTTGAAGTGTCTTTGCAATCATCTCACTGCATTTGGCGGAAGCTTCATACAAGCGCCGAACCCCATAGATTTCAACAAAGTTTTTACGGAATTTACACGACTCGGTGAAACAGGAAATATTGCTGTTCTAGTGACGGTTGCAAGCGTGTTTTTTATTTACTTTATTTTGGTTATCTTCGCTAGAAGAGCAGACAAGGGAGATGAGAACAAGGTAAGGTTTTAGCTTAATACTAATGTAAATACATAACTGCTTTATGTGTCTTCAAAACGGCTATAGCTCAATCACTTAAGGTGGTATGATACCCTAAAATGTGGTAATTTTCATGAAAATCTCAATTTATTGAAAACACAACTTTTAAGACCCTTGAACACTTTTCGAAAACATTTTCAAGTGATCTTGCTAATTTTCATCTAGATGACTGCGAAATTTAAGAAACGCACACAGTGGTATAAGTCTTTTTTACCTATCAACGACCATAGCAACGGGTGTTTACCATAAGAACGTGGCGAAAAGTACTGATTAGTTTGAACATATATAAACGAAACTTTGGAGAAAAGCTTTGGAGACATGCACAACTCTATTAACATAATTAGTTGTTAAAGGTTTTTCCTCGATTCGCCATAACAGGCTCAGACATTTCCCTTATGAAAACGAATATTTCCTAAAACTGTGGTAACTTTTTACAAAATAGAACAAACAATGCACCCCTCCCCCCTCCCCCGAGATCCAAACTACACCCGCCCCGTTATTTATGGCTTGTTAAATGCTTAATACTTCTAAAAAAAACTTAAAGTGCATTTTTCTCAAATGTCTATTTTTGTACCTACTGACTTTACGCCAACCTTTCTATTTTGTAAGCAATTTAAGTAAAATTCCTGCAACTTTAGGTAAACAAAGACTGATAGTGTTGTAATGCAATAAACTAATAAAATAGTAATATTGTAATTTCTGTCACGTGACAGGAAATGATTTGCCCAATGGGTGTGGTATAAAATGAGGTTATTTCCAAAAAAAGCCTGTAAAAAGCACTGAAAAGAAGAATTAACTGCCAAAACTTAGCTTCATTGCACAGAACAAAACATACATAATTTGTTTTATGGACAGCCAAATCTTGTTTTGTGAAAGAGCAGGAATTGTTGGCGCCAACGCTATAAACCCCTACTTCAAAAGGCTGTGACTGGTTGCCATAGCAACCTTTTTGAGTCAAACCTTCAAAATTCATTTTCTGTTCATGAGTGCAATAGCACACAATTGATCTTTTTTCACCAAATGTAAACGAACTTTTTGGTTCATATAAAGGGTACCATACCACCTTAAAAGCGTTATATTTTCGTAAAAGAAATAAAGGAAAGCAAGCTTACTTTTGGTCAATACTTCACGAAACATCTTTCCAAGAACTTACTCGTATTCAGCTGGATAAAAAGTTAAAGCTGGCGGAGAACGCGGAGTCAATGTAATCACTTTTTGAAACCGATAACTGACGGGGAGAGAGGTAACTAAGGATATTTCGTCGTTAATTTAATACCGCGATGCGTCGCCCTTTGGTTATAGAGGCAATGAAACTGGCCTCCTATATATTCAGCTGAAATGTAAGAAATATATTAGCACATACAAAGGTGATCAAGAAGCGTGGAATAGACTACGCTCGGTCCCTCCTTCTTGACATCGGGACAGCGATGTCCCCGTCTAGAAAGCTAATAGTAAAATCTTGCATTATTAGATTTTCCCTCCTAAACGCATAGAAGTCGATGAAGGAGGAAGCTATGTCTACGAAATAGCTGTCAGCTCGGGAGTTTGGAGAAACTCGGGCACAACTGCAAATGTAGCCCTTAAAGTTACAGGGGACAGCGATGAGAGCAAGACGATGTTGATGCGAAATAGCTGTAAAGAATGTACCTTTTTCTCGCGTGGAAGTATTGACGGGTTTGAACTCGTTACAATTGGATCACTTGGGTCACTGAAGGAGATAACGATAACACATGATAACTCTGGGAAAAAGCCTTCATGGTTCTTAGAAAATATCGCTATAAAGGATAAGCAAACGGGCGAACAGTGGCGGTTCCCTGTGAATAGATGGCTTGCGGTAGAAAAAGGGGATGGTCAAATTGAAGTCACAGTTGGATGCTTGAGTGAGGGAAGCCCATTCGGATTTTCAGAGCAAGTGCGGTCGCGTACCCCTCGACAACTTGCTGACAACCATATTTGGATGTCTGTTGTTGGCAAGGCACCAAGCAGCACATTTACTCGTGTCCAAAGAGCATCGTGTTGTCTGTCAATCCTTTTCAGTGCCATGATCGCCAGTGCTATGTTCTATAACACTGATGGAGAATCCGATGGTGCCATACGGGTTGGACCATTCAAGTTTTCGTGGAGGCAAATTTTTATTGGAGTGCAAAGTGGACTTATTGTTGCTCCTGTAAATATTCTGATTGTGTTTCTTTTCCGTTCAAGCAGACCAAGGAAGAAACTGGAAGAGAATTACAGAGCAGCAGCAAATTTCTCGCATCTCGTTGACAAAATGAGAAAGTCGAGCTGTGCCCTGCCTCACTTCTGTATTTACATTGGTTGGTTCCTATGCGTCGTGACAAGCCTTACAGGGGCCACTTTTACAATATTTTACAGCCTAATATGGACGAAAGAACTCGCTGAGCAATGGCTGGCTTCTGTTTTTACTTCATTGTCAGAAGACGTCTTCTTTGCGCAGCCAGCAAAAGTCATGTCGATCATCATTTTAACGTCCATGTTCCGTAAAAGAGATACCAACAACAAGAAATACGGTGAAGTTGAAACTGACTGTAGCAATTACCTACACATAGACGATGACCCAAATAAATTGGTAAAGAAGTACGAGTTGTCAAAGATGCGGGAGAATAAGAAGAAGGAGGTTAAGCTCATTGGGATGATGAAAGAAATTGTGCTCCACCTACTGTTTATATCCCTCATGGCAATCGCTTGCTATGGTAACAAAAACAACAACCGCTACATGATGACTAGTTCCGTAAAAACACCATATCTGAAGTTTGAAACTGTAAGTTCTTTGTGTTTGTTATTGAAATATAAATACCTCCACGAATGACTCGCACTGTCCAGAGACGGTACGCTCACATTAAGAATATATGGTCATAAGTAAATCCAAAGACTTTACTTTGTGCAAATACGTCAAAATAATTTTTTTAGAGCTCAAAACAATCATAGCCAGAAAACGCATAAATTTGAGTGTTGCAAGGACAGAAAATAGCCCAAATTGAGAAGCTCGCTGCTCAAAGACCACCAAATGTAACAAAATATTGTCATGATCCCTACATCGAGTGATCCTTCAAAGGTAAGAAATGCACGTTACTTTTGATATATTTTGTTTTGCATGATACTGAAAATTTACCAATTACCACCCGTTATATCACTTTCTGAAAACCTGCGAAAATAGCTTATCTTCGCTGCCGTTTATTTCCCAAGTCCAGACACAGCCGCTCAAAACTCCAACTGAATGCTGCTAAGCAAAGGTTAGGAAGCATAGAAATGTAAAACCATGTGCTTTTTATCTTACTTTCTCACAGCGACTTCGAACTTTCTGGGCTTTGTGCGATTCTCACACTCAATTATGCAAATTAGATTGTCACGCTGGCTCAGATCATTCTCATTCTGAACGCTCTGACATTGTTTTAATTAATCATGCGCGCCACGTTAAGATAAAGGGATCCGACAAAAAATAAAACTTAGAAATGGTTTAAATAGCTACCATTGCTGAATTATCAGCAGTAGATCTCCAGACACCTTGTGGAAAAGTGAGGAAAACGTGGCCAGAATATTTGCACAAAAACAAAGATTTTAACTCCTTATCCCCTCTAAGCCCTGCAAAGTCAGCCAATGTGAACAGTGTGTATTCGCAGTAGCAATACTTGTTATCTTAAACTGAAACCTTGGTTACTCTTCATTACGATGCATTTGGAAAACACTTCGAAATGAGCATCGTTAACAATTATTGTTCGGCTTAACCAAATAAAGGTGAAGCCTTGGAGCCAGACGGGCTAACTCGTAGCTGCCGGGGCTTATCACAGTTTCTAAAGCATGAAGCGGATAGGAGCATTTCTACTCACCCTGGACGGGATGCTAGTCCATCGCAGGTCACTCTCCCGCAATTTTTTAGGTTTCCCCACCAATTCACCAGTACCCATTTATAGACCTGGTTGGAGAGAGGCACTGTGAGAGTAAAGTGTCTTGGGCCCAAGAACGCAACACAGTATCCCCGGCCGGGAAGCCCCCCAAGCTTTTCGGGCCGGTAAAGCCATTTTTAGTAAAGCTGTTTCTAAAAAGAGAGCGGTGTATATTCCTGAAAAATCTTGTATGAAAGGAACTACTGGTTATACTAAGAGTATGTAAATAAAACGGCTCTGCAATCATAAGGTTTGAGATTATGCCACGGCTTTCCGGGTGCGAAAACTTTTCGGGACCTTCGAGAAGCTGGCCCCAAGGCTCGAACCCGGATCGCTTCGATCCGGGGACGAGCGCACCAACTTTGAGGCCATCAGGCCTCTACTATATAAGTTCTTCTTTATTTAATACGGTACGTTTCGGTAACTAAGTCACTCAGATGAATCCCAGATGTTTAACCGTATAATCCAGAATTACGGGAATCTGGAAGATCAAAACTGGATCAACACAAGGATGAATCGAAAATGAGTTCTGTTGTTGTGTTGAGGGTGTCCTGACCTAACAGCTATATATGTGAACGCAGATCCCTCTCGGGGGCAGCTAATTTAACCTTTTCTCTATGGAGCAGCACCCTTATTACCTCTAAGGATGTTCACGCGAAAATGTTCTAACATTGATTTTTTTTCTGAAATCTTTACTATTGAAAGATGATGATTTAGTGATGTCAGAAATGTAAAAAAATATTTGGGGGTCACCGACTTCGTTTTGGAGAGAACATGCCCAGAAGAACACCTAAATCTAAGTAATTCGGGTTTCGTTAGCAAAGAAGGCCACAGTGGCTGCAAGTCCCAAAATATTGCAATTAGAACTTTGAAGGGAAATGTTCTCTGCCAAATATGGTTTACGTGGACCTTTTAAGCGAATTTAGTCAACTGGTGAGGTTCCTCAAAGAACAAGTTCGCATTTAACGACTATAGTTTCACGGGCCTTACAGCCGCAAGATGGCAGGATTACATGTCCCATGGACAGAAATCTTCATTTTCGTTTTAACTTCCCACATTGATTTTTTATTCAGTTTTGGACAATGTGGAGATAATTGTAAATATAATCTGTTTCTGAAAAGAAAGGAAGGGGTCACAAATGTCCAAGATCGTTAAGGCCAAGCAAAGTTATAGCAATGGCCATCTGCCCTATCATTGTTCACTCGGTGCATGACGTGCCATGTGAATTTGCCTGCGAAGTAAGGATGCGCAGAAACCAATAACACGAACGTCCTTAATATTTTACAGTCGGATAAAACCAAATGTCGCTAATGACTCTTAGCTGTCGCAAAAATCCGTTTCAATCACTTTCTAAGAAATGACGTTAAATGTCGTTTTGACAATAACATAACATATCACATATTATGTATGAGGTCACGAGTTTGGAGCATCTAATTTTCTGTCATGTGACAATCATTTACATAGGCAAGGTATTTTTTTAATCAAGATGAGGCCTTCCTCTAAATACATTCGCTTTATACGAGCACGAGTTCGCTAAGGTGCAATACAGCATCTATCCTAAAACCCCGGGTTAACCTACTAAAACCGAAATCTCCAGGGTCATTTCTTTGGGAACTTTTATAAGGTATATCACTTTTGTTTTCAAAATCTAATTATCCGGCAATGGTACAAAAAGGGCTGTTAGCCAACACGACATGAACAAGCTTAGTCAGACGGGAGACGAGAATAATCTTCCGCTCCTACGCACGACAAGAAAAAAATTCTCCCATATAAGAATCTAAGACTAAGGTAAACTATTTTGAAAAAAAAAAAGAAAAACGATGAAGTGTTTCGATGCCTAAGTTATGTAACAAAATGTGTGTAAGAAAGTTAGGCCCAGTTCAAACGCCGAACTTTTCATGAGCCGAACTTAATTCGAATTTGGACCGATCCAAATTAACAAAAGTACGCCTGTTGATTCAGACGTCGAGCTTAATTCGCCGAACTTAATTCAATTTGAACCAAAACTGCTTGTAAAAAAGCCGAAAACCGAGACTGCTTGTAAAATACGTTATAACAATGTATGCATTAGGTTCGGCACAAGAAAAGTTCGGCGTCTGAATCAAAGCCGTTCCAAAGGCTGAGCAGCTCCAAATTAAAATAGGCGTTCTTACTGATTCAGCCGCCGAACTTGTCATGTACTTAACTCAAGGTATTAAGTTCGGCTCATGAAAAGTTCGGCGTCTGAACTGGGGCCTTACAGTACATCCACGCATCTTAACCGACTTCAATGAGAACACCATACATTTGAGTATACGGCTTTAGCCATTTCAAGATTCACTGAGTATATCAGCTCTTTGCCCCTTTCTAGCGCCTACCAGGACTCCCTTGAAGCGCGTGATACTGACAAGCTGTTCTGGGACGCCAGAGCTACTCATAAGATATGTTTGCCTGTGCTTGGCGCACGCGGCCTTTGCGTGACAATCGATTCGTCTAAATCACAAAGGCCAGCCCTCGCCAAGATAAGCCCCTCTGTTATGGTCTGTCATGAAGTAAGCTAAAAGATACCCGGTGTTCCTCTTGAATCCCCACAAAGGTCTGAACACGCGGCGATAGAAAGTACAACATTTTGTTTTGAGATAGGTATCAGTTTGTAATCTGATTTGTCAGATTTGTTACAAAATTTTATTGCAAGGCTAAAACTAACGCTACAAAACCAGCACGGAAATTTCTTACCACAAATGCCCCCAGCATCAAATTACAAAATCGATACTAAACGAAGCCACCAAATTGCCTATTCCTGTTGAGACGTCGCTTCAACGGGTAACATTGATTTACATGTAATTCTTGCCGCGCAAACTATTACTTGTTACTTATAAATATCTAACTTCGCTCATATATTGATCCATGCAAACGTACAAAGTGAAACCATGCTACCTTCCAGCTTCCAGGTGCCAAATAGAAGTTATTATATGGCTACAGAAGTACGCGCGCTCTGATTGGCTGCTGAGCGGGCATTATTTTCTTGTAATGACCAGGCATTATGAAATTTTTTCTACAATGGCTCAAAGGCTCTTTTGAAGAGGTGTGAGTAAAAGCCACGAGTGCGTGGGCGAAAACGTTAAAAGCGATGGACAAAGTACCACTATAAAAGTTTCAATAACTGAAAGAAAGACTAGTCATAGCGCGTGCAAGCGGATGTGAAAAATTTCTTCTTGGGTTTTTTATATGTATTCTTTTTAAGAATACCGCTAAAAAGGCCATATAATAAATAACTTATTAACCTCGTCCGTTCAGTCATTACAGGGAAATCTCAGACCTCGGCCTTTATGTATTGACCTCTCTATCGCTCGGTCAATACATCAAGGCCTCGGTCTGAGATTTCCCTGTAATGACTTCACTCTCGGTTAATAAGTAGTATATAAACGAAATAGAAGCCAACTGAATTGAGCGTGCAATTGTCACAAATTGTCGATTTCAGTGTTTATTATAGAAGCCTTCCCTCTATATTACATGTTCAAAGTATTATAACCTTAATGCATGCAAATTCTGAGTTACACGTATTTTGTCTTTAAAATTGTCAATAGAAGGAAAGCACATGAGAAAGTTTCATGAGTAGACCAAGTTTAACAGACAAACCAAATTTGCATAATATTTTGGAGCCGCTACATTTTCCTGCGATTTCCACACGGCACAGTACAGGGGAACAAATAACACATTACTTTAAGCCACTTAAGCCATTAATAATTTGTATTTGTGGGTAATCGTTTTGGTCTTAGACTGTATGTGAAATTGAACAATGTTAAAGAGTTTTGACTGTGAACTTGCGTGACAAACTAATTTGCATAATGAGTGTGAGATTCGTACTAACGCTCAGAAAGTTCGAAGTCGCTGTGAGAAAGGAAGATGAAAAGCGCAAGATATTTTTACATTTCTATGCTTCCTAACCTTTGCTTAGCAGAATTCAGTTAGAGTTTTGAGCGGCCGGGCCTGGACTTGGAAATAAACGGCAGCGAAGACAAGCTATTTTCGTAGGTTTTCAGAAAGTGATATAACGGGTGGTAATTGGTAAATTTTCAGGATCATGGAAAACAAAATATATCAAAAGTAACGTGCATTTCTTACCTTTGAAGGATCACTTGATGTAGGGATTATAACAATATTTTGTTACGTTTGGTGGTCTTAGAGCAGCGAGCTTCTCAATTTGGGCAATTTTCTGTCGTTGCAACACTCAAAATTATGCGTTTTCTGGCTATGATTATTTTGAGTTCTGAAAAAATGTTTTGACGTATTTGCAAAAGCTAAAGTCTTTGGATTTACTTAGGACTCAAGATAGTTCACTGGGAAAAGTTTGAGGGAAAACTTTTTTTCGACCCGAAATGCAGTGGATCGCTTTTAGAGAGACTGCCACTTAGAGGTATTGATGAAGGTAAACTCCCTACCTCGATTCTTTTGATCATATACATAGGTTACTCATCCGCACAGATTATGGGGATGGATGGGCCAATATTTCCTCCCAAATATATATGCAGGAGTGTGGTACAATGGCGAGAAAGAAGAGGAGGAAGTCTATATTGAGAACAAGAAGTCCATTTTGCTTGGTATGCCAAGGATGAGACAAGTTAGAGTTAAAAAGAGTAAGTTATGTTCAAAGTCTATTGTCGCGTATGTCGAGGCCTGCCATGGTAGCTTTTAGCCTTGAAATATTAAATATTTCGTGGGCTCCTTGGCTAGTTATTTATAATCAAACAGGTTACAGGAACATAGCTGGAACTATCACGGGCACCTTACTAAGAGTGAAAGAGTTTTCAATGTCAATGTGTACAGATTCCTTTACACTTTTCTAACCCTATTTTATCATTTCCCGATAAAGGTTTTCACTGCTCAATTTCCGCTCATATGGCTAGGTTTGCGTTGCCGCTTTGTAAAACATTGTGGTTCTTTTCCCACCAGGATGGAGACTAAACGTTGATCACTGAAATGACACTGAAAAATACATTATTTCACTCGCTCAAACTTGGTAAAATGTTGAGTTTGACGAGTGAATGATTGTGGCAAAAAGCAGGTCAAAATATATAATAATAATGATAATAATAATAATAATAATAATAATAATAATAATAATAATAATAATAATAATGATAAATGACTATTATTTATTTAAGTGTTGAAGTCGAAGGGATATTCTAGGACACTGAAATGTGCAAACAGATATTGTAAATTGAGTAGGGGGAACCCGGGAAAAAATGGCCATTCGACACTGATTCATGCACATTTATTTAAACTTGGCAATTTAATAACCACTTTTGGAATTGAGTCTGTTGTCAAATATTCCTTTGTTTAGAAAGGCACACAAACGATGCAAAAGGGCAGAATTGAGTTTCACCTAATTTGCATGTCAAACCGCTGATAACCGCGATAAGAGCTATTTCTCTAAGAGGCTTCAGATATTTGTCATCAGCTTAAGGTTATCCCCAACACTATGAAATATGTACCTTACTTAAGATGAGCAGAGAAGATTCCTGATCCGTCAAAATATGTCTTTACGTGCGGGGAATTGTTGTCAGCCACTTTAAAATCCCGGAAACATGGACGATGATTGAAGTCACGGTAGTCGTATTAAAACAAAATATATTTACAATGTAGTAAAACACAGGTCTTAATGGGTCCTGAATGCTACAGCTCATTAATTTTGTTTATTCCTAAAGGCTCTTGCGGGATCCTCAGTACAATCATATCGCACTGCTATTACGACTACACTTTCGCGGGGGAAGATACTACCTTGATGAGCCTCCCAGGATGGAAAGAACTACCCCCTAACACCACCTGGCCCGATTCTCTGAAGATGTGCCCTCTTCCCTGGCGCTACCAAACTCCCCAAGATCTTGGCAATGCCCTTCCCACGTGGGGAACGTACAAACAGTACAAGGGAGGTGGATACATCGCTGCACTCGGATATGACGAACAAACAGCGGACCGCGTTCTGACTGAAACTCTCAGTCAAGGGTGGATTGATCGGCAGACAAGAGCTGTAGTTATAGAATTTACGGTTTTCAACATCAACACTAACTTGATTAGCATGGCGACGTTCTTCTATGAAGTACTGGCTACGGGTGCTGCTTACACGACAAAAAAGGTTGAGACACTGGAGTTGTATAGCACGGAATCAGGATCGCGAGAGTTTTATTACATTTGTCACTTCCTTTTCATGGCTATGACGACGTTTTATCTTGTGCTTCTGTTGATAAACCTTTTTCGCCAGCGAGCAGCGTTTTTTAAGTCTCCTTGGAATATGATTGAATTTTTGCAAATAGTTTCTTCCGTGGCCACTTTTGCGTTCTACATGCTGAAAGCTAAAAGCATTTTGAAAAGCATAAAGGCTATTCAATCGAACCCTTATGCCATCATAAATTTTCATTCCTCTTTGTCTTGGGCTGAGTGGGAAAATGCGTCCATTGCTGTTGCTATTTTCATGGCAACTTTAAAATTTCTTCATCTTATTCGCTTTAATCCCCATGTCATCTATTTATTCTCATCTTTTCGCCAGTCAGCTGGAAACCAGTTGTCCTTTCTGTTCATTTTCTGTTTGACTTTCAATTCCTTTGCCACGTCAGGAATAGCGTTGTTTGGTCCATCAACTTTATACTACTCAAGCTATTTGCGAGCGACTGTGTCACAGTTTGAGTTCTTGCTAGGAAAGGCAGTTCCCTTGGAGGAACTTCAAGCCGTGAACCGTATCATCGGCCCCGCCTTTGCCTTCTTATACATGTTGATGATGACTATTCTTCTTATGAATTTGATTGTTTCCATGCTGAATGATTCGTACTCAGAGGCCAAAATTAACGTGGAGGAGAGCGCAGAAGACTTAGAAATAGCACATTACTTCGAGGAGCGTTTGGCGGGGTTGCTTGGTAGTGGAAATAGGGTTCGCCACTTAAAGAAGCTATTTTGTGACGAAGCAACATTTGTTAACATGTGTCGATCAGAGGCGGAGCCGAACTGTCTGAACTCGAGCGGAATTCTTCAGTCCACGAGAGAAAGAATGGCTAAAATCGACCAGCGAATCGGAATGCTTATTCATCTTTCGCAAAAAGGAGAAGAAGATCACTATGAGGAGGACATTGAGCTTCTTAATCTCTTACTTGCTGTGTCATCCAGTTTACAAGGACAAGACACAGAGGAAGCAATAATGTATTAAACGCATCGCCTGGAAAACAACAAACCTTGAACCTCGATCATGCGTGCTGAAAGTTGGACAATAAGTTTTTGAATTTTTTTCTTGATTGCAACATAATATTACGTTCGATTAGAATTATAGGGAACATTTGCAAAATAATGCTTAACCAAATCTGCATTGCTAAGCTACGTAATACTTTCGAACGAGTATCAGAATGAGAGCTTGGTACAACCTATTTTCTTCACATATTTTTTTCACAGCCGAGGAATTTCCAGAAGTAAACTTATAGTTAGATTATTTTTTACCTTTAAGTTCGGGATAACAATTTTGTTTCCCTACCTAGTAACTTGAAACCACTATGAATTCACAATCAAGCAAATATCTTGGTATAAAACATAATGTCAATTATTTTCTTTCTACTTGAGCACCTGAAAATGCCTTCAATTGCGCAAGTAAATCGGTCTGTGAAAACGCCGTGACAGGAATATGGGGTAGTTGCAGGCTCCAAGTGATGGGCTCCTGATCTGGTTTATTTCTGTAGCATGGAGCTGCCAGGAGTATTTCTACCCTCCCCCCCCCC